>CM053612.1:10121494-10161039 GCA_028646535.1 Procyon lotor | reverse complement strand
AAAATCTTAAAAAAAAAAAAAAAAAAAGAATAAACACAAACACAAAAGAAAGGTTGCCGGCCCACGTTCTTCTAAAATCATGTTCGAGGGGAGGAAAAGAAAAGTGTTGATTTCACTCTTGTCTTACTTTGTTTTTTGTTTTTTTTTTTAAGGGAAAGCAGGCTCCCTGCTGAGCAGAGAGCCCAATGCGGGGCTCGATCCCAGGACCCTGAGATCATGACCTGAGCCGAAGGCAGAGGCTTAACCCACCGAGCCACCCAGGCGCCCCTCTTGTCTTACTTTTCTATTAACTTTATTGAGATCTATTCATGCCATCCAACCAGAGCCTCTGCTGTCCCTCCTAAGACGCCACACTTTGGGGCATGAGCCCAGTTACCGGAATAACCGTGGTTTAGCAAGGCTCTCTTTCTCTCTCTGATATCTCTGTGAAGCTGTCTGCCTCCTTCTGTTAGTCTACACTAATTTCTGGCTGATTTCTCCATTGTCTTCAACAATCCTTGAGGCATAAATTGCTGCACGGTTTGATTCAATTCAATTCAGGCTGAGTTAGCTTTGAAGTTTGTGTTAACTCCAGGAGGGCTCTTTCAGGCTGGGTTATCTCTGGTGGTTTAGCTTGTTGCCCTCAGAAAGCGACCAGCCTCCTCCTCCTTGCTCACGACCAAAATCTCCCTTATTTCTAGAGCACTCTTAATCTTGAATTTCCACATACTCTTTCAAATAAAGTCAGTTCTTTGGAGGAGTGCTATAAAACTTTCTGTCCTTTTTTAAAAAAGATTTATTTATTCATTTGACAGAGAGAGAGAGAGAGCACAAGCAGGAGAGGTAGAGGCAGAGGGAGAGGGAGAAACAGACTCCCCACTGAGCTGGAAGCCTGATGCGGGGCTCGATCCCAGGACCCTGAGATTGTGACCTGAACCGAAAGCAAATGCTTAATGATCTGAGCCACCCAGGCATCCCCAAAACTTTCTGTTCTTATGAACTGACTCTCCCCCTGAGCCCTTGCGGGTTTTTTTGTAATTAATTTTCTTTCTTTCTCTTTCTTTCTTTCTTTCTTTCTTTCTTTCTTTCTTTCTTTCTTTCTTTCTTTCTTTCTTTCTTTCTTTCTTTCTCTTTTCTTCTTTTCTTTTAGATTTCAAACTTCTTTTATTTTATTTTATTTTTTCCGTGTTGCAAGATTCATTGTTCATGCACCACACCCAGTGCTCCATGCAATACGTGCCCTCCTCAATACCCAGCACCAGGCTCGTCCAACCCCCCACCCCCCTCCCCTCCAAAACCCTCAGTTTGTTTCTCAGAGTCCACAGTCTCTCAGGGTTCGTCTCACACTCTGATTTCTCCCAATTCACCCCTCCTTTCCTTCTCCCAATGTCCTCTGTGTTCTTCCTTATTTGAGCCCTCGCTTTGAGCATTGCACAGGGATGGGAGCCTCTGGTCTCCTTGGCTCACCTCTCCCAGTGTGGAACCTCTGCCCTATAAGCTAGTAGTGGGTAAAGGTGTTGAGGACCCCTGCATTCTCTCCAATATATATAAAGGACATCTATAACTCAACAACAGACAAGCAATCTGATTTTAAAATGGGCAGAGGATCTGAATAGGCATTTTCCCAAAAAAGATACGTAGCTGGCCAGCAGGTGCATGAAAAGGTGCTCAATATCACTCATCCTCAAGGACATGCAAATCCAAACCACAATGAGATATACCCTCACACCTGTCAGAATGGCCACTATCAAAAAGACAAGCAATAACAAGCATTGACAAGGACGTGGAGAAAAGGGAACCCTTATGTATTGTTGGTGGGAATGCAAACTGGTGCAGACACTGAAAAACAGAATGGAGGCTCCTCAAAAAATTAAAAATAGAACTACCGGGGCGCCTGGGTGGCTCACTGGGTTAGAGCCTCTGCCTTTGGCTCAGGTCATGATCTCAGGGTCCTGGGATCAAGCCTCGCATCGGGCTCTCTGCTCAGCGGGGAGCCTGCTTCTCCCTCTGCCTCTGCCTGCCTCTCTGCCTACTTGGGATCTCTCTCTCTGTCAGATAAATACATAAAATCTTTAAAAAAAAAATAGAACTACCACATGATCCAGCAATTTCACTTTCAGGTATTTATCCAAAGGAAACAAAAACATTACCTGAAAAAGATACCTGCACTCCCATGTTCATCTGTAGCATTATTTACAGTAGCCAAATATGGAAACAATACAAGTGTCCAATGATAGATGAATGGATTTCAAAAATGTGCTATGTACAATGGACTATTATTCAGCTATAAAAAAGGAGATACTGCCATTTGTGACAACATGGATGGACCCGAGGGCATTATGCTGAATGAAATAGGTCAGAAAAGGAAAGACAAATACTACAATATCTAACTTATCTGTGGAATCTAGAACAAAACAAAATTCACAGATACAGAGAACAATGGTTGCAAGAGACAGTGGGGGGGGGCAAAAGAGTGAAGAGGGTCAAAAGGCACAAACTTCCAATTATAAAATAAGTAAGCTCTGGGGATCTAATATACAGCATGGTGACTATAGTTAATAATCCTGGATTGTATGTCTGAAAGTTACCAAGAGAATAGATCTTCAAAGTTCTCATCACAAGAAAAAAAAAATTGCAGCTGTGTGTGGTGATGACTGTTCGCTAGATTCGTGCTGACCGCTTTGCAATATATACATATATCAAACCATTATGTTATGCACCTGAAATTAATATAATGTCATATGTCAATTATCTGAATTGTTTTAAAAATTAAAAATAACAAATAAATAAATAAATTTTGAAAAGGGCTAACAATGAAGGAAGCAGAGGGGCTACATGGCTTTTCATGGCTACCGGAAAACACAAAATGTGATCTAACAGATAACCAGGTACCAACCTGAATTATCTTCTTTATGCCTAGAGGCATAAATAATAACTGGTTTCCAAGGTAATTTGGAATAATTTTGCACCTTTCAAACTATAATCCTTTCCGGAGATACAAGCAATGTAATTTTCGCAAATATTGTAAAATCAACCAATGCCCATCACTTGACCAAGACCCTTCCTGTCCATTCTAAATCAGCTTGTGGCTGAGGAGGGGAACCCAGGTAGAAGGAAAAGCGTGGCCTTATTACTGAGTTATAATTATGGTCAAGCTTGACTCAGCTTGAGCTTAATGACTCAGCTTCAGTTACCTCTTCTATATGTTGTCTGCATCCATTAAAAGAGCTTGTGTGAAAATTCTTAGCAGTGTTTTATGAGAAGTAAGGCCTAGAATGCTACAGGATGTTTCATTGTGTCTTGAAATGGGCTTATTTGATGGAAATGGTGTACTTCTCCGCCAGGGTAAAAAGGAAAGTTGCTTTTTTGCTGAACAAACTTAGTTTGACTACGTGAAAAACTTTAAGACATGACACGCAACTTAATAATATTACATTTAACACAGATTTTGCTAATAATTCAAAACTAAGATGTATTGTCTCCAGAACGCAGCCAAAAGGCTATGTGGCATGCTTTAGGGTGAAGTGCACAGACTCGTGCCTGGCTGCTTGGGTTCAGGTCCCAAATCAGCCAGTTTCTAGCTGTGAGAGCTTGGGCAAATCACATAACCTCTTCGTGCCTCAGCCAAATGAGGATAATGCTTTATGGGCTGTAATGGTGCTTTAATGAATTAAAAGACGTAAAGATGCATAGAGCCGAGCTGGCACAGAGCAAGCGCCCTGCAAGCGAGAGTGATGATGAACGTGATGGATATTTGTCCTTGTGGAAAGTTCTCATCCTGTCCCAGATGAATTCTTTCAAATTCCTAAATAAATAAATAAATAAATAAAAATCGCCTTCCTTTCCTCAGAGAGGCATCCTGGAAAGACTCTGGAAAAAATATGTCCAGTGTAAAGAAAGCCATTGGTCATCAAGAGGACCAATGTGAGAAAAGGCAAATCCGTTGTTCTGGGCATCAAGTCCCTGGAAATGTTGGAAGTGACAGCATGTCTGATCAAGTGATGCCATTCAAGACATTTCGCCAAGGGTGATGCTCTAGGATGAAATTAAAAGGAAAATGACAAATAAACTGTGGCAACTAATCAATACAGAGCCCAGTATGGAAGCTAACGCAGTCCGTTTCAAGAGCAGGACCTGAATTTTGCAGAGCCCGCCTTTTTGTGGTCAGAATAGGGTTTTGTTATAATCATGTTGAGAATTGCAGAGATTAGTGCCCTGAAATCATTGTCATTGCAGTATGAATATTTATTTCTTTTGTGTTCCTTAATAGTTGGAAAATGAATGATAGATATGGAGAAGGGTAGACAGGTATACAGTTGTTATTGGTGTGATCCTATTTCAATAGTGCAGTGGAAGAAATTCATTTGAAATTACACTGAATTTAAAATAGGGCCGGAGAGAAAGACATCATCAGGGCTGGATGCGGATTCCAGATTAAACATAAAAGCAGAAGTGTATGCCTTTTATCTTCTGATTTATCTACCTTATAATAATTGTTACTTTATTTCAGACATGGTTCTCAGGGACCAGCACCTTGGCCCCATCTCCCCTTACAAGCATTAAAGTCCCCTTTAGCATAAAATCCCACATTTTCATCTCATGCTCTAAAACTGATTTAGTGGGGTGCCTGGGTGGCTCAGTCATTAAGTGTCTGCCTTCCACCCAGGTCATGATCCCAGGGTCCTGGGATCGAGCCCCACATCAGGGTCCTTGCTCAGCGGGGAGTCTGCTTCTCTATCTCTCTCTACTCTCTCTCTCTCTCTCTCGGTCAAATAAATAAATAAAATCTAAATAAATAAATAAAACTGATTCAGTGGCATCAGTCCTCTCCAGAAGGGATTGCTAACTGACAACCAGAATGAATGACTACAGGTCAGGCCGCCAGCACCTTCCACGGGCACCTGTGGGGTGAGGGTTAGGGGCACTGAGCACAGCACTGGGAGGTGAAGACCTCACACAGTCCTGGGTGGAAGACCACAGCCCACGGGCCAAAGCTGGCCCACTGCCTGATTTTGTAGTTAAAGTTTTATTGGACCATAGCCATGCCTGTTCATTATGTATTTCCCGTGGCTGCTTCCGCACTACAATGGCAGAGTCGAGCATTGCAAAAGAGACCATCTGGTCCACAGTGCCTCCAATATTTATCATCTAGCCCTTCACCAGGAAAGTTGGCCTTCCATTGCACTAGACGGTTTTTTGCAATTTACAGTGTTCCAACGTGTTTAAAGTTCCTGGGCAGGAATCGGAAATAAACCCAGCAATACTTGCTGCCTTGATTTGTTTGCTTAGAGTGAACTCAGAGCAGCTGTGGCCAAAACGAAACGGGCGATTCTCCAAAGCAGCCCAAGACGGTGTCCCCGTGAGCCTCCGCTTATGCGGTCCCTCTGCCTGGAATGTACCCCATTCCACCTCCTCATTCTTTCCCAACTGCCTCCTGTTGGGCCTTCAGGATTCTCACCAAATCCAACCTCCTTCAGGAAGCCTTCCCTCACGCCAGACCCCAGGCATAAGGAAGCGTTCTCCAGTTTCTGGGGCTCAGGGGACAGAAACCTGCCCCAGCGGGCTCACGCGGGACCGTCGCCACACACATCCCCCATCTACTCCACTGTGGACTCTGGAGAGCCCGCAGCAACGTGTTTGTGTCTATCACCCAGCCTTATAAGACCCCATCATTCATTAAATCTGGGCTCGGATTTTCCCTAAGCGGTTGGCACGTCACCCCTACACCGCACACCTGGCCGCTTGCGTTCCGGTTTCTACTCTGCCCCTCTTGAGACGGCAGCCAGAGTGGACTTCTCATAGAAGAGCTCATATCGCTCTTCTGCGCAAAACTCTACACTGGCTTGGACTTGGAATAAAATCAAAAGGCTGACTGTAGCCTTCAGGGCCGTCTGCTTGACCCAGCTCCCTGCCCGCACGGTCACCGTCGGCTCTCTCCTTTTGCGTTCCGGAAACACCGATCTCCTTGCTGTTCTCAAATGTGCCAACCCGGCTTTTGCCTCGGGGCCTGGGCCTTGACTCTTCGGTCCTCCTGGGCTACGCCTCTCACTGATAGCTACATAGTTTCTCCCCTCATTCATTCAGGTTGCCGCTTCAAGAGGCCTTCCTTCTTGGAAGGAGCAAAGCGGACCCTCTGCCACTCTCTGTTTTCTTACTGCTCTATCGGTGGTCTTTGGAATAGGGCCTGGCATCCAGGAGGCGCCCGATGACCGAGGGCATGGAGGTCTGGTCCCCTGTTGGCCCTGGCACTGCCACCACAATGTGTTCATCATCTCCACGTCATACGATGTGCTCACAGCAGTGCTTCAGAAGCGGGCAAATGTGAGAGGGAAAGCATGGGTCTTAGGAGTGGACAGATCTTAGTTCAAGGTCTAGTTCTACCAGATAGCATCGGGCCTTGATTTACTTTGAGTTAATGGGATAATTTTGTCCACAGCATAGGGTCGTTGTAAGGAATAAATGAGATAACACATTATGTTGTGAGTTGTTTTCTGAAAGACAGGCTACAAGGGGCTCCTGGGTGGCTCAGTCGGTTGGGCATCAGCCTTCGGCTCAGGTCATGATTCCCAATGAATGGGATCCTGGGATCGACCCCCACATTGGGCTCCATGCTCAGCGAGGAGCCTGCTTCTCCCTCTCCTGCTCCCCTGTGCTTATGCTCTCTCTCTCTCTGGCAAATAAATAAACCAAGTCTTTAAAAAAAGATTTAAAGACAGGCCACAGAATGTTATGAATGGTGTAATCCCATTTTCACAATCGTGTTTGTGTTTCTTCTTTGTAATTCTGTAGCTTTCTGTTTGTTTCTTTCTTTTTACAGGGAGGCACATTGTTTGAATCATCAGAAGGAAAAGGTCGTTTAAATTTTGAAAAAAAAAAATGAAATGAAGATAAGACCATGCCCTTCCCACCACACAGTGCTGCCCAACTACTTTGGTGCCAAAGAGAAAACGAACAGAAAGCTACAGAGGCAGGGAGAAGACCTTGATGAGTGAGTTGACAATAACTGTGAGGAGAGAATTAGAGACAAGTGAACTCATTGTCTCCTGTAGACTATTTTCCTTACTTAGAACAGGTTGGAAAGAGGGGCGCGGAGCTTGTAATATTGGTTTTGTACCTCGGAGTCAAGTGCAGAGCATGAAATGAGAGCGACTGCCCACGGCCAGGAAAGTGTATGGAGGGTAAGGACACTTCTGGAGTCGGGTGACTTGGGGGTGGATCCGAACTCCCACCTTACTGACCGATGGCCTCACCCTGATTCATCCTCTCTTTCCTCCTGTCTAAAGTAGGGAGAGTCGTTTAGAGCCGGCAAACTCACTGCGAGGACTCAAGGAGCAAATGGCCTGCTGATATTTAGGAGGAGCTGGGTTTGTGCCCTATTCACCTCGTGTCCTACTTTGTACCAAGCCCCTGCACCCCACCCATCAGGACGGAGAATAAAGGGGAGCAGGGGAATAATGCCTCCTCTCACTCCAGCCACATTTTCCTGGGCCTTGTTTCTAGGCAGTGGAGAGCCAGGCAGGAGGGTCAAGGAAGGTAGGGAGTGAGTCAGCACGATTCTCTTTGTGTGGCTGGAACAAGTGTGGGAGGGAAGCCGTGTCCCTGCCTGCCCACCACCACTCGAGCAGCCGCTATACAGCAAGAAGCACTTGGCCGCCTGGGCAGAGAGTGGGAAATAAAGAAGATGGCAAGGCCGGGACATACGACATGAGCCAGCCGGGCAACGGTGGCAGGGGGGCAGCCGTGAAGAGTCCTGATGTTTTGTGCAGCCTTGCGTGCAGCTGGCGCCCAGAGCTTGATGGGATGAGTGCTGTGTCTCCCCAAATCGCATTCCTCCAGCTCTATAGAAGCCTGGGTTGCTCATCAGGCTGAAGTGGATTTTATTGTTGTGGATGCTGTTAACCACAAAACATGTAGGGTGCAGAGGCGGGAGGTTTGTTGTGTTCCTCCTCTGCGGTATCAAACCTTGCGGAGTCGTGATAAAGAGGTTATCAGGATGAGGGAGGGCCTCTCCCCCACCTCTTTCCAGAACAGCATATTGAGGTATGCAGCGGGCTGGGCTCTAGGGATGCAGACAGGACCGCACCCCTTGATCCACCCAGGAGGAGCAGTCAAGCAAGGGAACGAGGTGGGGGCCAGGCAGTTAGAATGCCCTGTGCACGGGGGGTCCCCCAAAAGGAGCAGTGGCAATACCTATCAGGATGTGAACGGATCTCCTTCCCGCTGAAGGCGTTAGCTGGTTCCTGAAGGATATCAAGGAGTTTGCCCATGGTAAATCCGAGAGTGTGACCAGTCACAGCACACTGCCCTGATTTGGCCCCCTCCTCTAACCCCCATCCTACCCTATCCGCATCGCCAAACATGCCTTTCCAGGTGTTCTTCCCCACATCTGTCTTTGGCATAGTCCAATCAACTGGCTACAGTCAAATTCGTCCCCAAATAAACCAGATCTTTTCCTTCCCCTTTATGCCCAGGACACTTAATACTTCCGTTAAGATCTTGACATAACCTTCCTTGTATAACCAACTGATAAAAACACAAGCTTGGGCGTCAGGAAACCAGACTTAGAAACACCACCTGTGTGACCTTAGGTAAATCTACTAACGCTTTGAGCCCTGCTTCATATTCTGTGTCCTAGAAATAACAATAATATCTACTTACTAGAGTTATTTTTAGGATGATATGAGGTATTACGTGTAAATAATAGTACCTGACCTATAGCAAGCACTCAATTAATTATAGCTATTTTTCTAATAAAGCCCTGTAATCCCCACCCTAAGTTATGAGCAACTAGATAGAGGTCAGGGACTATTACTAATCTTTGTACTTCTCTTTAGTGACTAACACATAGTAGGTGCTCAATAAAGTTTGATTGGACCTTGAATCATTGTCTTGAAGATACTGGAGCAATCCTGGGGTACTCCGTGGTTCAGGTTGCTGATCTAGGACATATGCATAACCCTAACAGTATAAGTCCCATACATTGCCTACACGTACCTAATAGCCCCCTGAGTTGAAGAAACCTTCCTTGAGGGTTGAGTAGGGGGTGAGTATATGTTTGAAAAGGCTTTTTTTTTTTTTTAGGCTATGAGTGGAATTCTTGGAATTAAACTAGTCTTACATGAGTGGAACTAGTGGAATACTTAGGGTGAGAGATCATCATAAGCCCCTTGTTCCCGAGAACAGTCACGTGAATTGCCCATGAGCAGGTTAAAGGAGGGCTCCAGACTTCTAGAAGAGATGAGAAAGGAAAGGAGCCACAGCGATCTGCTAGGAACAGCCCAAGGAACCACTGGGGAGGGGGCAGACATGGAGGGGCAACCTCATGCTTCTGCTGAGAACCCGAGAGGATCTTGGTGGGGAAGCAGGCGGGGGCCGATGCTGGTGTCATTTTAAACACCACCTGCGTTCTCTCGGTGGGCCTGTATTGGATGGGAGGACACAAACAAGAGAGAGACAACCACTGCCATGTGCTGTGACTGGTCACACTCTTTGATTAGTATTCAGCTCCTTGGAATAGACTTTCCATACTGTTCTTAGCTCTGATTCCTTCTTACTTCTCCACTCTTGTTTTGTCTTTGCCTTGTTTTGTCGTCTGTTCCTTTTTTCCCCAAAACAAAAACAAATTCTTCTTACCTGAATTGCCAATAATCTTTTTTTTAAAAAACATTAAAACTAATCTTCCAATATACCTGATAGACTGTCAAATGTATTATAATTACGTATTTGAATGGCTTTTTATTCTATTATGTTATTATTTATATAGCGTTTTTTAAAATGACCCATTATAGGAACTTAAATTTAATATTTTAAGTTGTATACAGATCATGTTCACATAATGCTTTTCCTACTCCTCTGGCCAAGGAAACAATGATAATCATGAAATTCAATAAATATTCTTTGGGTTCCCAAAGAATTTGGGATCTACGTGTAGGCAATGCATGGGACTTATACTCAACTTTAACTCTGTTAAAGTTGATACATCTCTGTGAGCCACACCAAATCTTTTTTGGAATGATGCAAAGGGTAAATAAATAATACATATTTTTTAGATACACGATCTCATTGATGCTCACAACAGTCCTATGACTTAGATATGATGGTCTTCAGAGAGTATATGGCTTGGGGAAAATCATCTGACTCCAAGCCCAGTGCACTTTCCACTCAAATGGCCAGTTGAGCCCTTATGGTGTGCTAGTGACACTGGGCAAGGCTCTGGGAATTGGGAATTGACTTGGTGCCAAGCACATTCTCTCAGGAGGAAGGCGTTGCCATCAACATTGATTTATAGGTGGGGAAACTGAGGCTCATTGGACTCGTACCTAACAAAAGTAGGGAGCTCACTGATAAGAGTATTGGAGGCCACATCCTGCCGTCTACTCAGTCTGCTATTCTTCAAGTCCCATGGGTCTGTAATGACAACACTAATAAGAGCTTACCTGCCTTGACCACCTACCAAGTGCCAGGTACCAGACTAAATCCTTGAATTTCATGATCTCATTTAATCCTCATAATAATCCTCTGAGGCAGGCGCTACTGTGCTCCCTTTTTTCACTTCACTCCCTCTCCCTGTATAATCTCATTAATACCCACAGCTAGTTAGTATCTGTCATCAGATGGATTATGAATGCATTTATCTAGCCCAGACTTCTGTGAGCATGCCAGACCAGTATTTCCAATTGCTTACCTGGCTTCTTATTTATTTGTGCACGCATTTGGCAGATATTTATTGAGCACCTGCTATATACCCAGCACAGTTCTAGATGCTGAAGACTATAATAATATATAAAATAGACAAAAATCTCTTCCTTGTGGAGCTTATATTCTGGTGAGACAAACACAAGAAGTGAGAAAAAATGGAAAATCTCTAGGTAGTAAGAAGAGCTAAGGTAAAAAGGCGGAGAAGAGAATATGAAATATTGGAGGAGTGTTGACATTTTAGGTAGGGTGGAGACAGAAGGCCTCGTTGATGTAGTACTTGAGTAAAGGAGGTGAAGGAGGGAGGGAGGTAAGGGAGGCCTCTAAGACACCTCCAAATCGGCATGTTTCAAACCCAACCTCCCATTTTCCCCTCAAAACCTAATCTTTTTCTAGTGATCTCGATGTCAAGAAATGATCCCACTATCCATCTGGTTAGTCACGCCGGAAACATAGGCATCCCCCCTGATTCCACACTTTCTCCCTTACCCACTCCTTTGTCACCATATCCAATCCATCACCAAATTCTGTTGATTCTGTCCCCTGAATGTTTCTCTTGAGGCAGTGTGCATTTCCCCATCTCCATCATCATCACTGTGAGCCAAGCCACCATCATCTCTCACCTGGACCAAAGCAATGGCCTCCTGCTTCCACTCTGGCTCCCACCTAATTTGTTGTCCTCACAGCAGCCAGAATGACTTTTTTAAAACTCAACTCTGGGGGTGCCTGCTTGGCTCCATCGGTTAAGCATCCAACTCTTGATTTCACCTCAGGTCTTGATCTTAGGGTCATGAGTTTAAGCCCTGTGTTGGGCTCCACACTGGGCATGGAGCCTACTTAAAAAAAAATTTTTTTTTGACAATAAATAAATAACAAAAATCTAATCTGATAGTGTTTCACCTTGCTTAAAGCTTACAGGGTGTCACATGGCTTTTATTAGTAGGATGAAGACCAAACTCATGATCTATATGTGATATGACACCAATCTCTCCAGCCTCATTTTACACCAGTATTGCCTCCCACACACAAGCACACACCCACCAGCCATGCTAGCTTTATTTGAGAATCTTAAACAAGGCATGTTCTTGCCATGAAAAGGCCTTTTAACATGCTCCTCGTCCTTCCTGTAATGTCCTTCTTCACCTGTCTCAAGCAGACCTCTCTTACTTAGTTACTACCCCCTCCACAGCCCAGTCTCCTCCATGTGATCTCCTCCATGTGATCTTGATGACATCACATTTTCCTGTTACAGTGTGTCATGACCCCCTGGTTTTTCCCTTTCTGGCACTTTTGCTCATGTAATTTTACACCAATATGTATATATGATTATTATCTACCTGCCCCACCAATTGTTGACTCCGTGAAGATGGGGATTCATGTACTCACCATTGCACCTAGAACAGTGCTTAAAACTTAAGTAGGTACTCAACAAATGTTTGTTGAGTGAATGAAGGAACAATTGAATGAATTGCCATTTCACAGATGAGAAACGGAGGCTCAGAGAAGTAAGTGTATCACTCAAGGCCACCCAGCTGGTTGCTGGCAGAGCTGGAACTTGAGTCTAAATCTCTTAGATTCCATCTCCCATATTTTTTCTCCTGCTTCTTCCTGCCTTTTGAATTTTATGTTTTTAACTTCACGAGTTACATGTGAATACATTCGTGCTGTAAAAATTCAAACCAGAAAGATTTGTAGAGAGTAAAAAGTAGAATTCCCCTGGCCTTGCCCCTCCTGAGAAGTACCATGTTAACACTGTGGTTTCTATAACTCCAAGGCTCCTTCCCTACTTGTACTGTACATCTACATATCTGTATCTATACTTATATCTCTATTATATACACACATACACATGGATAGGCATAGTTTTACTGAGTTTTGTTTTTCGCATTGATGGGTCATACTAGGTGCATCCTTCTGAGATTTCTTTTTTTATGCTCTAGAGTTCTTTTGATATCAGTACACCAGCCTAACACGCTTCTTTGAGAATGCAAAGTGATACTGAAAATGTACAAGTGCCATTAAGTTATTATTTTGTTATCAAAAGAGAGTCGGACAATAGTATTTTGATGTGCTTCCTCTGGTGTATGTCACTGTGCTACGTTTGAGGGATCCACAGATGAGAAGGACAGTTCTTGTCTGTATCCTGTCAGCATAAAACTAGGAGGCATGAGACAGCATGACGGACTTAGGGCAACAGAAGTAGCTGTGGATTATCAGCTCCTAAATGCAAAGGCAAATGTCGGAGAGGCAGAGCGTGGGAGATAGTTCGGGGCTAGATCATGTGGGGCCATATTTATCTTGTTGAGGAGTGTGGACCTTATCCCGAGGGCACAGGGAGCCATGTAAGGATTACTGGTTAGGAGTGCATTGGCTGTCAGTAACAGAAAGTGTACTAATGTATTTTTTCTCAAATATGACAAGAATCCTAAAGATAGGCAGTTGCTGGTTTTGGTTTAGAAGCTCCACAACATTCTTGGAGCCCAGGCACTATCTTCATTATTCATCATTGTGACTGTGTTGGCTTTCACCCTCATGCTTTTGCTGCAGAGTCACAAGATGGCCACCATGGCTCAAGGCATCGTGTGCACATTCAAGGAAGTTAAGAGGGGGAAAGAGATGGTCTGTTCTCAGGAAAGCAAAAATTTCCCCAGGGCCTCTAGCAGATTGAAGCTTATAACTCTGGCTAGAATTGTGTTATATGGCCACCTAAACTTTAAGGAAGCCTGGAAGAATAGAATTTAGTTTTTCTAGCTTCTGTAACAAGGGCACGCAATGATTGGGAATGGATATTTACGTACCCAGCCAAAATGATTTGCTTAACAGCAGGATTTCACTTAGGGAATTGGCAGAAAATAACCTATCAGGCACCTCTGCCCCTGTGGAGCCATTATGATTCTAAGAGATTTGTTTGGCAACTCTGAAATGTTGGGAAATTTTTCAGGCTGAAAAATTGTATTAGCAATCAGTCTCATATGTCTAACCTGACAATGTCTGTCAAGAGAGCTCCTGGTGGTATACAAGGAATATATGATGCCTTTTTTAAAGTCGGATTTTGCCACTTTCACCTGGGGAAACTTTCACTTTCACTTAGAGCCACCAAAATGCAGCTGTTGGGCTAAGGCTGTCTTGGACAGCCCATACTGTCAAGACAACAGTTCTAAGTCTGCTCAGGAACGATCTGATTTGAAATGGTTGAACGCATAGGACTATGTCTGCTGCTGTGCATCAAGTTTTAGCCAGTCTCACTTGGCACTTGTGTCTATGCCTTGTCTGGGAGACTCAGAACCCACTGCCCGGAAATGCCACCGCCCACAAAAAAGGAAGATCAACTGCAGGCAGTCTCTGTCTAGGCCCAGGGAGAAGAATGTATTCAGTATTCAACTTGCGAGGGCTACCCTCCTGAATGACAAAGATGAAAACAAACGGAATCCATAACCCATTTTTAAAAAGGAGAAGAAAAACAGTAACTGGGAGTTCGAGCTCTGCTACAATCTCCTCAGCCCCAGCACTTAGCACTCAGATGGTAAGAGAAAGGTACTTCTTCCCACTCTTATCTCTTCTGTCCAGTCAGAGGCGCCCAGTAGTCATAACTCTGGACCTCTCCTGAGCAAAGATCCTGGATGGAGTCCACAAAGGTAATACTTGAAAAAAATGACTTTTTATGTGTGGTTGGGGCAATTAGAATAATTGACAATGTGTTTTGCTCTCTGTGAATAATTTAATAATTTATCCATTTACTCTCAACCTGACCTTCCCCAGAGCAAACCAGGACAATCCCATCCTATAAGCCAGAATGTGGATGACTCAGACTTTGTCTTGAGTTCTAGTTCTAGACTAGAACTTCTAGACTCCTTTAATTCCCAACTCCCACCCCTCCATATGAAGGACATATAGAGGTTTTCGAGTTGCAATTTTATCATAATCCTGAGCAGAGAGAGTTGGCAAAGGCCATTTTTGCTCTGAGAAATTAACTACCTAAAAAGCTATGGAGATTTATAAAGAATAAGTCCATCCAGACACTCACCTCCATCTGTGCATCACTATCAATTTAGACTTCATAAGTGACCCATCCTGTTTACATCAACAAATGTTACTCCCCTTTTGCATGAATTATCCAATCTCATGACTACCTGGAGGCCCCCAACCACTATTAGGAAAAGGGTCCCAAACAGCGAGATCTCCTGGCCTGGTAAGAGCCTGAGAATCTATAATTTAAAGAACTACCTCTGATTATTCTCATGTGTAGGCAGGTTTGGAAACTGGTAACCTAGAGGTCATTCAGGAAAACTGGAAAAACATGATGTGGTACAAGGTAAATTTCTTCCAGAAGGGATTACTCACCACAGAATCATTAGGACATGAGCACACCTGAGTCCTGCACCCTCGTATTCATTTATCCAGCTGATCATCTAGGCAAAAACTATGTTTTACAGAGTAGGTTAGGATAAGATTGACTTCTGCTGCAGAGTAATGGGGAAACTAACAAATCTTAAGGAGGGGGATGACATCATCAGATTCATCAAATCACTCTGACATCTTCTATCCCAAACTGAAGCTAGTTCCCAGTTCTTCTCAAGGTCTTCTGGATGGTAAAACCTGTTGCCATCTTCCCTTAAGTAAATGCATGTGTACATATCCATTCATCTGACAAATATTCGTTAAGTATTTATTATGTGTTAGACATTTACTGGGTTCCAGAGATACAGTGATGAACAAGCTAGGCAAGAATCTTGTTCTCATGGAGCTTTCCCTATTTTTGCCTACCACCCTGTGTCGCCACATTCCTTTGCAAGCCTGAGAAAGATCCCAACATCCACAAGAGAAGTTTAGTAGTACAAGTGAGCTCTGATACCTGGTACAGTGGATTTGAGGGTGAGTAGACTAGAAGGGTCAGCATGTCTAGAAACCAGCCACTGACGTCATATATGCTAGCATGATTCTTAAGATGATGTGGTTAGCGTGGTAGAGACTGCTAGTTGTTACCCAATATTTCCTCACTCCTTCTTTTATAATAACAATATTTTGCTGAGTACATGACCATCCAGAATGAAGACTGTATTTCCAGCCTCCTCCACTGCAGAGCTAGGTTTGGCCACAGGCTAAATTTTGGCTATTGGAATGTGAGCAGAAGTGACATGGGCAGTATCTGGGTTGTTGCCTTAAATGGAAAAAACATTTGTTAGCCTACACTTATTCCCCTCCCCACTGGCTAGACATCATGGTGAACTACCTTTGACCATACAGATAGAGTAATATCCTAAGGATGGCAGAGTACTGTGGTAGAAGGAACCTGGGTTCCTGGATAATTCAACGTGCAGGGTCACTATACCAGCCTCGGGTTACCTACCTCCAGATGGGTACGTGAGAGAGAAGTCAACTTCCATCTTGTTTAAGCCACTCTTATCTTGGGTTTCTGTTACAGCAACAGAACCTACATCCTAATTAATCTATGTACAGTAAGAAACTCATTAGTTACCTGAGTGGTGATAGATTCAGTGGATTGGTGAAGGCAAAACTTATATGATAGTTGAGAAACATGGAAGAAGCAAAGAAGTAGAGATGGTGGATATAGGCAACTCTTGCAAGAAGGTCATCTCTAACAGCAAGGACAGCCAGAACAGTACCTATAAAGGATGTTAGGTGGAGAGAAGAATTTGGTCTTGGTGGTATGGTAATGAGAAACTTGATCATGTTTCCAAGATTATTGGAAGGCTCCAACAGAGAACACGAGATGGAAATATAGAAGGGGTGAAGGGAATTGATGAAAAGGAGACTCTAAGGAGTCAGGAAGGTTGGCTCCAAAGCTCAGGTTAGGAAAAGGAGAGCCAATTCTTTGGAAAGGGAACTGATAAGGAAAAGATGAGTGGGAGAACAAGTGAGGAGAGGGCTGCTCAGGAATCCAAGGGACAAATAACAATCTTAAGTAAAGGTGGTTGTTTCCAAATAATATGAACACTTGTGGGAAGCAGTTCTTATCATCTAAAACTCCTCATGTGAGAAATCTCTAGCTCTCTGATACTCTCTTACACAGTCCTACAATGAACTTGCCGAGAAGATACTATAATTATGCCCATTTTACAGATGTGGAAACTGAAGCCCAAAGAGGTGAAGGGGTCAATGGAAGGGCACACATACCGTGAGTGGAAGAGCCATGACCTGAACTGAGGTCTATACATTTCTCACATGTGTGCTCCTTTTGCCTCAGCTTTAAGAATGGGTAAGATTTTAATGCAAATTTCAATCTTGAAGTATAAGTAGACAGAAGAACCGCGAGTGCAAGCAGACGGTAGATCTGAACATTTCTATTTGTCTTAAAGATCTTTTTATTTATTTGAGAGAGAGAGCAGGGGGAGAGACAAAGGAAAAGAGAAAGAAAGTCTTAAGCAAACTGTGCATGAGCACGGAGTCTGAGGCGGGGCTCCATCTCGCACCTTGAGATCACGACCTGAGCCAAAACCAAAAGTCCGGTGCTTAACTGACTGCGCCATCCAGGCGCCTCTGGACAGTTCCATTAATGAGCTTCACTGACTGACCCTTCTAGAGCACTCCACCCAAGAACGATAGACTACACATTTCGTTGAGGACACATGAAACGTGAACTAGGATAGACCATATTCTGGAATACACAAAAAGTCTCAGTACGTTCAGAAGGTTTCAAATGATACAAAGTCTGTCTTCTAATCACGAGAATTAAATTAAAAATCAGTGATGGAAAGATATCTTGAAAATGCCTAAATATTTAGACATTAAATAACATTTTTTAAAATGAACCATGGGTTAAAGAGAACTCAGCAGTGCAACTAAAAAGTAGTGGCCAACAGACACATGATACAATGGAATACTATGCAGCCATCAAGAGAAACGAAATCTGGCCATTTGCAACGACGTGGATGGAACTGGAGGGTATTATGCTAAGCGAAATAAGTCAGTTAGAGAAAGACAAATATCACGTGATCTCTCTGATATGAAGAATTTGAGAGGCAGGGCAGGGCGTTGTGGGGGGGTGGGGGAGAGAAATGAAACAGGAAGGGATGGGAGGGAGACAAACCATAAGAGACTCCTAGACTCACGAAACGAACTGAGGGTGGCTGGGAGGCAGGGGGGTAGGGATGGGGTGGCTGGGTTGTGGACATTGGGGAGGGTATGTGCTGTTAAGTGCTGTGAAATGTGTAAGCCTGACGATTCACAGACATGTACCCTGGGGCAAATAATACATTATATGTTAATAAAAATTATTTTTAAAAAAGTAGTTTGAATTCTGCACGTGAAAACATAACAACATAATATTTAAAAATCTGTGGGAAGCTGCTACAAGAAGTAGCTATGAGGGGATTTGTATAGCACTAAATACCTGTAGTAGGGGGAAAAAGAAGGCCTCAAATTGGTGTCCTCAGTTTCTTCCTTAAGAAACTAGAAAAAAAGAACAGTGAGCTTAAACTGCACAGAAAAGGCAAATGTGTCAATAGAACCAAAGAGAGAAGGAGTTGGCAAACTTTTCCTTAAAGGACCAGACAATAAATATTTCTGGATTTATTAGGTGTCTGTTTTACAGTGGATTTACAGTGGATTTACAGTGTCTGTTCCAACTACTGTTGTTTTGGCACAGAAACAGCCATAGAGAATATTTAAATGAGTGAGACCTATATGTGTTCCAATAAAACTTTATTCATGGACACTGAAATCTGAATTTCCTAGAAGTTTCATAGGTCATGAAATATTTTTCTTTTTTTTTTCAACCATTTAAAAATGTAAAAGCCATGCTTAGCTTAAAGGCCATATGAAAACAACCGCATCAGAAACATTTGTTGAAGGCATGTGGGATAATTCACATCTCTACAGAGACTTAAATATAGCCACATTAGTTTGGAGACATTTTAGGTAAGACATCCAAAATACTAGGTAATGAGAAGGGTGGGAGAGAATGGGAGGAATCACTGACTGATAGGGTGGCCATAGGGAATGACTTGGAGAAAACACCTTCTTACCTTATGGGTCAGTGGAATTGAACATGGGGAGAGGAGGGAGGGTGGCAGGTCAGTTTAGGAAGGCTCTTTATGAGGCATTAAGGAAAACCCCTTTCCCCAACCACAGCAGCTTGGCCTTTCCAGCATCCTCCTCCCCATGGAGCTGTCAGGAGCAAGGCTTTGTGATGTTGAAGCCACCACATGGCTACCATAGGCTGGAGCAGTGCCTTGATAACCAAACAAAGATGAAGGGTAGTTTTCCTCATTGCTCTTTGGAAGGTACATATAAGGAAGGTAGGAGGCCTGGGGTAAACCACTGGGAAACATCAACGTAGCACAGATATGGACCAAACCAACCTCAAGTGCTCAGGAAAGGAAGAAGAGAATGACCCCGTGTCAATGCAGGTGCAGAGACAGTGGCAAGGTCAGAGCGATCCCACCCATTTTCCTCTTTGTCCTCATTAATGCCTCACCCAAGAGCCCTACTCTGTCCCTGCCTGGCACAAACGTCCTCCTCAGCCTGCACCCCTTCTTATGAATCCTCCTTCCCACCCAGTCTCCATCCTCTTGCTCCAAATGCCCTCTGTGCTCACCCTGTAGCCCTTCCAGGTGCAGAAGACGACCAAGCAAGTAGAGATGCCCTGCAAATGTGTACAGCCAAAAGACCCTCTGAAATGTCTATCACCTGCTCAAGAAAGCACAAGTGAGAAACAAGGCCAACCATACTGTCCAGGATCACATCCTGAATAAGGAACAGAATCAGAACCAAGAGATCCTGGAGAACTCCACCAATCCAAGTAATTATGAGGCCCAGAGATCTAGAACCGTCTCTTGCATCTTCAGAAGAGGCTGTGGAGAAATGGTTAACCTTGTAGAGATCAAATCTTAATACACCTACGTGGTATACCAGTAGCGATGATTAAAGCAAAATCAGTAAGATTGGGAAAGAGAAGTGTTTCTTCTTCTCCTCCTCCTTCTCCTTCTCCTTCTTCTTCAGAGAGAAGGAGAGCAGGGAGGGACAGAGGAAGAAGGAGAGAGGGAATCTTAAGCAGGCTCAACGTGGGTCTCGATCTCACAACCCTGAGATCAAGACCTGAGCCAAAATCAAGAGTTGGATGCTTAAGTGACTGAGCCACCCAGGCGTTCCCCCCCTACCCAGACGTCCCCCCCCCACCCAGGTGTTTCCCCCACCCCACCCAGGTGTTCCTCCCCCCCTTTTTTAAGAGATGTGTTTCTGTTTCTCTGTGAATTCTCTGATGGGAGGAAGGGAAAGAAGGGCAGGAACAGGTGAGTGAAAAGGAAGGAATGTGGGGTCCTGCAGGGCTGGGGGCCAGATCAGCAGGTCCACAGTCAGCCAGGCTTCAGCCAGAGGAAAAAGACCAGGTCAGGGCTGGGCATGGAAAGCAAATTTCTTCAATACTTCATCCCTTGGGCCAAAAGGAAAGAGGACTTGGTGTTTCTGTGCATGTGTTGGGGGAGGGCCCAGATGTGTTGAGGTGTGATGCATGTGGGATGGCAATGCGACAATGACACTCTTTCCCCCAAAGATGACAAAATCACCTCCTGGCCACCTGCCTTGTAGTGGTGTATGTTGTATTCCACCTGGTGCTTAAGCAACTAAAGGCCCTTGGGACCAAAAAACCTACCCCACAGAAAATCACTGACATCACCCCACACACTAAAATAATGGTGTCTGGAGGCCATAGACTCCACACGAATTAGGAAACTTTCTTTTTTCCTTTTTTTTATTGAAGTATAATTAATATACAATGTTCTATTAGTTTCAGGTGTTTAACATATTGATTCAATGAACTATGCATTACACAATGTCACCATCTGTCACTGTACAATGTTATTACAATATTATTGACTATATTCCTATGCTCTTCCTTTCATCTCTGTGACTCGTTTATTAAATAACTGGAAATTTGTACCTCTTAATCCCCTTAACCTGTTTCACCCACCCCCCCAACCCACCTACCCTCTGTCAACCACCAGTTCATTCTCCATATTTAAGAGTCTTTTTGGGGACACCTGGGTGGCTCAGATGGTGAAGCGTCTGCCTTTGGCTCAGGTCATGATCTCCAGGTCCTGGGATCCAGCCCCATGTCGGGCTCCCAGCTCAGCAAGGACTCTGCTTCTCCTTCTCCCTCTGCCTCTCCCCCTGCTTGTTCTTTCTCTCTCTCTCTCTCTCTCTCTCTCTCTCTCTCTCCCTGTATCTTTCTCAAAAGAATTAGAAAAAAAAAAAAGAGTCTGTTTGGGTTTTGCTTGTGTGTTCATTTGTTTTGTTTTTTAGATTACACATGTAAACGAAATCATACGGTATTTGTGTTTCTCTGACTGATTTCACTTAGTATAATACCCTCTATGTCCATCTATGTTGTTGCAAATGGCAAGATCTCATTCTTTTTATGGTTGTGTAATATTTCATACATATATGTGTGTGCATATATATGTATATATACACACATCACATCTTTATCCATTCAACTATCAATGGACACTTGGGCTGTCATCTGTATGTCTTCTTTGCAAAAATGTCTATTTAGGTCCTTTACTCATTGTTTAATTGGATTTGGGGTTTTTTTGGTGTTGAGTTGTAGAAGTTCTTTGTATATTTTAGGTTTTAACCTCTTCTTGGATATACATTTATGAATATTTTCTCCCATTTAGTAAGTTGCCTTTTTGTTTTGTGGATGGTATCCTTTGCTGTGCAAAAGCTTTTTATTTTGGTGTGGTCCAATAGTTTATGTTTGCTTCTGTTTGAGGGCACTTTCTGATTAAGAAGCTTGGGATGGAGGGGCACCTGGGTGGCTCAGTGGGTTAAAGCCTCTGCCTTCAGCTCAGGTCATGATCTCAGGGTCCTGGGATCGAGTCCCACATCGGGCTCTCTGCTCAGCGGGGAGCCTGCTTCCCCCTCTCTCTCTGCCTGCCTCTCTGCCTACTTGTGATCTCTCTCCTGTCAAATAAATAAATAAAATCTTAAAAAAAAAAAAAGAAGCTTGGGATGGAGCAGTTGCCTACCAAGGGTGGGGTAGTAAAAGCCACCTACCCAAGTGCAGGCAATAATATGGAGCATTGTCCACACAGAATTTTTTTTAAAAATATTATTTATTTATTTGGCAGAGAGAGATATGCAGACATTAACGCAAATGAATCACAAACTTGATTATAAAATGTAAAATGATCAAACTTCCAGAAAAAGAGCACAATAGAAAATGTTTGGACCCTAGGGCTTAATCAAGCTGTTCTGGATTGGATACCTAAAGCACAACCTTCAAGAGGCAAACGGGTCAAGGCCTCATCAAAACCAAAAAGCTTCTGGAAGAGGCCCCATTCGGAAGAAAAAAAAAAAAAAAAGCGAATCTACAGCCTGGGAGGAAGTGTTTTGGCCAAAGTAATAAAAAATAACAACAAAATCCCATCAGAAAATGGTTTGTTATGGAAACAGTTCAAGTGTGCTCAGTAGCCGCTGTCGAGAAACGAAAGCCACATGAAGGAAAAGTGCTTTCTCAAGCAGACATTTCTTTAGTTCTCTCATGAGACGGACCTTTTGGCCAACATACGGGTGAGATGTCCCGGGCTCTTCTGGGGTCAGTGAACAGCCCTGAGAGAAAGCATACTGAGAAAGCGGTTGAAAACCAAACTGGCAAATTTAACATCAGCTGTCCGTTCTGCAGAAGCTGGGCAAAGTGCTTTAATTCTTTTGATTCACACTAGATAGTCAGTCTCCTGTTGTATATTGTTATGTGGATTACATTAATCATCATAGGAAATTATGTAAGTAGTGACCAGAGGTTTTTTTTTTTTTTTTTTTTAAGATTTTATTTATTTGACAGAGAGAAACACAGCGAGAGAGGGAACACAAGCAGGGGGAGTGGGAGAGGGAGAAGCAGGCTCCCCGCTGAGCAGGGAGCCCGATGCGGGGCTCGATCCCAGGACCCTGGGATCATGACCTGAGCCGAAGGCAGACGCTTAACGACTGAGCCACCCAGGCGCCCCGTGACAACAGTTTTGAAGGAAAGATTGAACTCATTGTCTGCCCAACGCAAATGTACTTACAGGCATAGTGAGCCTTTGAACTCAGGACCGGCATTGTACATGTAAGTAGATTTCTTTATGTAGGCATAGTGGTGTTTCTTGAGCACCCACTACGCATACATATTTGAATTTCTAAATACATTTTTAAGTGTATATGGACATTCATCTTCACGAGTGAATGAATAACAAATTCTTCAAAGAAATTCTTAAGAATGTTTCATTTTTCCCAAAGGAAAGGGAGGAAAAAGGAAGTGCTTCAGACTCTAGATGAAATGTTGGCATTCCCTAGCAGAGTTCCCTTTGGTCCTCAATGAGGGTATGGGACGCATTTATTTTAAAATTAATTTTTAAGGGCACTGGGTTAAAGCTTAGTCATTCAGCATCTGCCTTTGGCTCAGGTCATGATCCCAGGGTCCTGGAATCGAGTCCCACATTCGGCTCCGTGCTCGGCAGGAAGCCTGCTTCTCCCTCTCCCACTTTCCCTGTTTGTGTTCCCTCTCTCTCTGTCTATGTCTCTCTGTCTCTCTCAAATAAATAAACAAAATCTTTAAAAAATTGAATTAATTTTTATCAGCACATGGAGGCAGGGACTCTGAGCTGGCGGTCTAGGGCCCTGTGGCCTAGTCCAGGCTTGAACACCAACTCCTGGTGTGATCTTGACGAAATCCCATCCCCTTGCTGGGTCTGCATTTCCCATCTGTAAGAGGATGGTTTTGGACTAGAATATGACATCTCTGGCTCTCCCATAGAATTCTATGAATGTATGCGTGTGTGCATGTGTGCGTGTGTGTGTGTGTGTGTGTGCCCTTCCATTTATCTATTTCAGAGAATAAAAATGCTTTAGTGCTCAGGGTATATAACCCAAGCTGTTACATTTAATCTCTGCACAACTAAAGAAACATTCTTTCCTGTATGTTTAGATACAAGTAAAAGAAAAGACTGAATAAATTCCATGGTCAATTACATGGTCAGTGAGTCACAAGAGTAAAAGCCCTTGGAATTTTGCAGCTAGTGGTAGATATATAAAGGATGTTGCTGAGAAGAATTTTAGCAAGTAGTTTCCCTATTTACTGAAACCTGGAAGGCATTGCTAATATTTGGGACAAAAGTAGCACAGATTATCTAATTTAACAGCCCCTATGAAAATCAGATTCTGTGATTTCATGGACTTTCTGGATTTTAAAATCATCATCTATGACATGCAGCCATGTCTGTCTTGATTTCGGTCTGGCCTTGAGTTATCAGAAGAGCTAGCAACTCTGAACTAGGTGACTGCGAGGGGTTGCGACTTAGAGGGTACACTGCTGGTGGAGTTCTTATTTCTGACGGATGTGTTTGTTCAAGAAGCTCTCTAAGAGCCTAGGTCTAACTATGTAAGAAGTTGACTGAGTCCTTTAAGAATCTTTCCCTGAGGGGCGCCTGGGTGGCTCAGTCGTTAAGCATCTGCCTTCGGCTCAGGTCGTGATCCCAGGGTCCTCGGATCGAGCCCCGCATCAGGCTCCTTGCTCGGCAGGAGCCTGCTTCTCCCGCTACCATTCCCTCTGCTTGTGTTCCCTCTCTCGCTGTGTCTCTCTCTGTCAAATAAATAAAATCTTTAAAAAAAAAATAAAAAATAATCTTTCCCTGAAAAGCACTTCCAAGAGTGCTTCCAGAGACCATCCTGGAGAAGGAGCCCCAGCCTCTGTCAGGAGCCCGCCCTGATTCCTTTGCATTAGTGCTCAAGCTGAAATTCTGGGTCCTGGGTCAAGAAGCCTCAGAGCCCAGGGTGCTGGTGACTTTACTTCAGTGTGGACAGAGAGTTTCGTATGGATATGAGAAGAATAAGGTTCTGATGACATGCCAGGAATCAAATGGGTACAAGTCCAGGGGGAGCTTATAAAAATACACAGGGTTGGAAGGTTAAGCTGTCTAGAAATCAGTGTCTCCTTCACTCTATTGTCCAACTGGCGGAAATAAAAGCGGAAGTAGGTACTTAGTGATAAGAATTAGCTTTCTTTAATTCTTTAATTCTAAGTGGCAATCCCAGTGTAATATACATATATATTACATAATATCACGTTATATATATTATATATACCAACTATAATAAATACATATTATATATTTATATATGAATTATCACATATATATTTCATATTTCATATATCACATATCACATATGTACTTCGTATTTCATATATATCCTATATATAAATAATTGGGCCTAGCTACCGCCACAGAATAACAGCCGGGAAGGCTATGTTGGGTGACAGAATCAGGACCTGACAATGCAAGCTAGACTGAAAAGCTGAATATGACAATAAGACATTTAAGGCCAGTCGAAAGTGCAGTGTGTTTGTCCATGGACTTCTGAATGGGTAAAACTTGCTCTCTAGAGTGGGGAAGGGAGTTCCGCACTGCTCTGTGCTGGTCAGACCCCACCCAGGAGAACTAGCGTGTTCAACTCTGGCTGCTACACTGGGCTGGTGGGTGGAAAAGTATATATTGCAAATGTCTGTGAAGAGAGACACCAGAGTGCTGAAGGGGACCTAGAACCATCCAAATGAGAAAGAGTTCAGAGGAGTGAGAATGAGCAGCCTGGAGATGAAGAACCTCAGAGTCCAGGGCTTCCTCGGAAGAAATGTGGAGTAAACTCTATAAGTGGGTGGAAGGTGCAACACAGAAGAGTGAGTAAGACCTTCCCCAGCAGGGGACTTGTTACCCCATATGGTAGTGATTTATTCATCCCTGAAGGTACTCACGCTGGCCATCTACTTGGCTAGGACGCTGAGGAGACTCATATCTCACATGGATGTGACCCTGAGGTCCACAGCACAGGACACAGGATGCTCCCCAACATGTGGCAAGTATAGGATATCCCCTTGAGGGCATTCATGTATAGATCTATAGATGTAGAGGTGTATAGCTATATAGATGCATGGATATATATATCTCAGATGCAAAATTCAGCAGAGAAACATGGCATCCGTCATCTACCAGAGAGGACACAGAGACATCCTATGACATTCCCAGACCCAAAAAGGATAGAGTTGCCTATCTTTGGTAAGCATGGTTGCCAATTTTTTAGCAAGCGCGATCCTGTGCAATGCTCTCCTGGGGGGTGGCTTACCTCCTAGTCTGCTGTGCTCTTTCATACTCTAGGCCCTTCCATCCCCCCCAAATGAACTGCAACTCAAGTGCTGACAAGCTTGAAGAAAGTGATCAAAAGTAGACTGAAACTCACTGTCAACAAGAATGTTCTTATGTGTGACTGAGCCGAGGGACATCTGAGAGTTTAGACATCAGGAATTGCTCTGCGTAAACAAGTTCCAATCCCCTGAGAAATTGTCTTTCAACCTCATTTGTTCCTGAGAAACGTCCATCAAAGACTTGCTGTCGTTCTGTGTCTTGTCCAGAGTATCCCCTCCGGACCTGGTAGTGCTAGCTTGCTCACCAGTGAAAACGTTCTTTGGATGGAAATGGTCGTTTTTGATAGTGCCATATGATCTTCTAATTTCTGGGGATGACTCTTTAAACGTTTCTATGTCTCTGGGACTCTTCTTTCCCATCTCTTCCATCCTTTCTCATCCCAAATGAGTTATTTTTCAGCGAACATGTCTTTACAATGAAGACACAAAAGAGCTCTTTGTAAGAATGGTGAAATTCGGGTCCTTTCAGACAAGGAGGGTATGTCGCCTTTTTTTTCAGCCTGCAGGGAAGTTGTAGGACAACAGCTGATCTATTTATTGGGACTTAAGCTAGAGCTAGTCTTTTTAGTCTCTATTTTTGGTTTACTTCTTTACCCTGCTGATTTAAATCTGTCTTAAAGCCATGACGAATAGTGTGTGGTGTGACAACATCTGGAACGTGATAGAAAGTGAGCTGAATCTCTCTGTCAAATAAATAAAATCTTTAAAAAAAAAGGGGGGGGGCGCCTGGGTGGCTCAGTCGTTAAGCATCTGCCTTCGGCTAAGGTCATGATCCCAGAGTCCTGGGATCGAGCCCCACATCGGGCTCCTTGCTCGGCAGGAAGCCTGCTTCTCCCGCTACCATTCCTTCTGCTTGTGTTCCCTCTCTCGCTGTGTTTCTCTCTGTCAAATAAATAAAATCTTAAAAAAAAAAAAAGTGAGCTGAAAAAGAAAACGACTGATTCTTCTTTCTGTGGCAATGCTACTTAATGAGTGGGCCAACCACTGTGGCTTTCAGACACTGTTAGACTCACAGGGAACCTTAGAGAACGTCTTCAGATGAAGAAATCACACCTTCGCAATAGAGCAAGCCAATGACTCGATCAAGACTTGTGGTTTGAATAATAAGCACCACTGTTCCTTGAGTACTTTATGTGTGTTATCTCATTTATTGGGTCACAACATGTAATAAGGAGTCTGACTCCATTTTTAATGTTTGATTACTAACAGCTTTTAAGCCTCACCACTCCCTTTCCATTGCTCCCTCCGTCTGGGCTAGCTGATAGGAAAGCTTGAGAGCCCTCTCCTTTAGGGACGGCAGGAGATTCAAACCACACAAGCCCCTGCCCAAGTTTTTGGGAGCTCTCCCCTCCGCTCACCAACCGCCAGAAAACCCTGCCCAGTCTCCTTCCCTTGCTCTCTGATGCCATTTTTGGAACAACTGGCAAAGTCTGCCCTGCTCTCCCCAGAAAACCCCCACTGTGTGTATAATAAACCTCTTCATACCATCTTGGTGTGTGTCTGGTTTCATCAGTCTTGACATTGGAATCGAACTTGGGCGGATGGCCACAATGCAACTCTGAGGTGGATTCTGTAGCAATCAGCATTTTACAGGTGATGAAACTAAGGCATAGAGAGGTCAAAATAATGCACAGAGGCCGTGAAACCACTTCTGGAAATAACATCCTGCTAAGATTTCAGTTCAGACCTAAGAACATTCTATGGCTAGTGTGTGCTATTGAAATATAAACAAAGGATCTAAGATGGATCTCTGACTTCTAGTTAAAGTTCTTGCCCAAGATCACCCAGCTAGTAAGAGATGGAGCTAGGACTGAACCCTGGGCACTGGGATTCTGGAATCTACACTCTAAACATTTCAAAGCCTGAAATGTCTTACTGCAAAGCCTGTGCTCTTTTCACTGTAGCAGAGAAGTAAGCCTGGGTTGCCTGAAGCTGTTGAAAGGCTGGTACATGATAATAATAACAATAATAATAATAAACCACATCGTGTGCTAAGTTTTTAATTTAATCTTTATTATAATTCTGTAAAGTCAGTACTATTATTATTCTCACTTTACAGATAAGGAAATCGGAGGCTCAGAGAGGTTAGGAAACATGCCCAAAGTCACACAGCTGGTGAGTAAAGCAGCTGGCTTGGAAAGCTCCGTAGGGAGATATACTAGAGGCCATAGTCTGCTGTTACTTAGGAACGTGGGCATTTTGGATGCTCACAGGTCTGGAATAATACAGGTAATATTTTCTTTGTATTGAGTGACAAGCCCTCTGCATACATCATCCCACTTAAACTTAGAGCAGTGCTACAATGTAAGAACAACTTTTGTCCCCATCCTACAGAAGAGCCTCTTGAGTCTCAGAGAGGTGAACAAAGCGTGATCAAGGAAAGCCAACTAATGGACAGACCTTGGGAGGAGCTCAATCTGAAGTCCATCTGGTCCTAATGCACAAGCTCTGAAAGCCTTACTCTTGGGCTTCAGAGTTTGAGCCCTAAGTCTCTTCTCTGCCCATGGAAAGGACACAGTATCTAGCGAGGACCTAAGCCATATCTTTAGGGTTGGAGAGCATGGGCAGCTGCCCTGGCCGGCCCTCCCCCCATCAGCACCTCTTGAACTGGTGCCGCGTATGCCTCCTCGGCACCTCCTGTCAGATTCCTCGTCCTTGCTGATTTCAGGGACTGGACTGTCACGGGCGTCGCCATTGCTGCTGTAGCTCCTCAGGCGCCACATGCTGCAAGTCCTTGTTATCTCTGGACAGCTCTTTTTGGTATGTTAAGGATTTATTCAGTAGAAGGGGAAGAAACCAGAAAGGAGAACCTTTACTGCTGTTGGATAGCCTGGAGTCTGGAGCCCTGGATATGGAAACCCATGTACCCAGAAAGTAGAGCGCTGTCCGGCCCTGTGGAAAATGGCGGCAGATACAATGGCCTGGGGAAGGTTGGGGCGCGGGGCCCTGGGATGGGGCGTGGGGGCCGGGGTGTGCTCCAGAGCCCTCCTCAAGGAGCCACAAACTTCCAGGAGCAAACTCTCCCTTGCAAAAAAAGCAAAAAGTGAACTCAGTTTCTTCAGGTTTCTTCAGCCAAGATTAGCATGTGATTCTCACTACCTTGCTGTAGAGGAAGTTTGTGTTCTCACAAGTTGGAGACAAGACAAGGGCTTACATGGACCCACAGAAGAATGGAGAGGCATCCCCCGTGGAGCTATTATTAAACTTCTGTTTTTCCCACCTTGAGAGAATCATGGGTGTGGCAGGTGGACAAACAGCAGGGAGCTTAGGAGTAGTGAAGACACTTTGGCCGAGGTGGCAAGAGCCCTTCAGCTGGTGTGAGCAGGTCCAGCTAAGCTCATCCATTATTCCAGAGCTGCCACTGAAGAGCAGTGTGACATTGGACAAGCCCTCTCCTTTCTCTCCTCAGGCCATTCAAGTCTTTCCTCCCTGGAACTTCAGTCATCTATGCCCTTTTGTTCTTTTCTCTTTAAAATTTCTTACAGCTCTAGCATGGTTTGATTTTATTTAAGAAAATGGCAGACCTTCATCAGATGTCTCGTGTGTGCCAGGCACGGGGCACGTTCCTCAAATAGAGCAACAGCCAATGAGCTTGGGGAACACAAAGGCAGGGAGAGTCTGGACAGGCGTCTCAGAGGAGGTACCTGAGAAACTGTGCCTTGAAGGATGAGGGGCAGAGGACTAGACTAGACTAGACTAGACTAAACGAGACTAGAGAGGAACACACTCTTCGCCTCATCTAAAATTTTGGAAAGGCTGGAAAGAACCGGGTTTGTTCTGGGAACCCGGAGGGAGGTAGGAAATGAGTGGTAGGAAATGAAGCCAGAGAGGTAAGAAGCCAAGAACAGATCATGGAAGGCCTTGACTGGCTTG
The DNA here is from genome assembly GCA_028646535.1 of Procyon lotor. Classification (NCBI taxonomy): domain Eukaryota; kingdom Metazoa; phylum Chordata; class Mammalia; order Carnivora; family Procyonidae; genus Procyon; species Procyon lotor. Next base: position 10,131,299 of record CM053612.1, on the reverse strand, counting down.
TCAGCTGGGTTGGACTTTGTCCCGTGGGCAGTGCAGGTTGCCAACAGAGGTTTTTTGGAAGTGGAATCACATAATAAGATTGTTTTTGCTGGAATATCATTCAGGTCTCAGTGTGGGAGATGGCCGGGTATGGAGGAATACTGGGGGCCTGGAGGTCAGTGAGGATGCTAGTGCGTGAGTTGTATCTCAGACACAAGACAAGGGCCCTCTGGTGGACAATGATCTCCACCTCCCAATATTCACATCCTTGTGTGATCCCCTTCCATGAAGTGCAGGCTGGACCTACTGTCTCACTCCTAAGAAGAGAATATGGCAAAGGTGATGGGATATCACTTCCAAGATGGGGTTACAGAAAGGCTGTGACTTTCCACACCGGCCGCCGTGTTGTGAGCTGCCTGACGGAGAGGCCCACGTGCCAGATAACTCATGCTTCTGGTCAAAAGCCAGCTAGGACCACAGGGCCTTTCCACAGCGTCTTGAGTGAGCTGGGAAGTGGATCTTCTGAGGCAGGCCAACAGCCACTTTAGTGACCTTGAAGGCAGACCCTACCCCAGGGGAGCCTTGTGACAACTGTACTCCCAGCCAACACCTTGACTGCAGCCTTGTGAGAAACCCTGAGTGAGCTAAGCCATGCCTGGATTCCTAGCCGACAGAAATGGTGAGGTCGTAGGTATCTGTTGCTTCAGGCGGCTGATGTTTGGGCTAATTTCTTATACAGTGATGGATAAGTAATACAAGCCTCAACTTAATGCAGGGGGAATGAAGAATGGATGGATTCTGGAAATGTAAGAGGAAGTTGGGTTGGAGTGTGAGGGAAAAAGAAATATCTAGGCAGACACGGGTACAGTTTAATTAGGATGGAAAATAGAGTAGAAAGTGTTGTTTTGGGAAGTAAAATGATGAGTTAGTTTGGTCCTGTCCAAGTTTGGGGACCCATGGGACACTACAGTAAATATATTCAAAAGGCAGGTGGAGCCAAAGGTCTAAGGCTCAGGAAAATCCTACAGACTGGGCTTTTAGGGGTTATCAAAGCAGAGGTGGCTCAGGAAGTACAGAGACCAAGGTTGGAACCCTGAGGATAGTCAACAGTTGAGACTGTCCTTCATCGTTAGGTAATTGTTGTTCTCTGTGTATGTGTATATGTGTGTATCTTCTTCCAAGCAGTTATCACCCATTCTAAAATACTTTTCCTTCCTCGCCACTATTTGGTCCCGTTTCACTTCACTAAAGGCTCCAAACATTACTGGACCTCTCCACCTTTCACATTTACTGAGCCCTCTCCCAATGGCCCAAGTTCCAGTTCAAAGAATACCATGCAAATCTGCTGTGGATTTCCCACTGCTCGTAATTGTTGCCAACACCTCTGGAGTTCATTCGCTTTCACACTCAGCCTAATGTATTCTTTTCAAAGAAGTCATATAAAGTAACATAGCAGGAGACTTTGTTATAGGAAGAAATACAGTACATGGAAAGTCTAGAAGATGTCAAGTTGACCTGCAGATCTTTTTCAGGGGTTGGTGGTGGTGAGGGTGTTTCTAGCTAACCTGCAGAATGTAAACAGAGCCTGCAGACAGACTGAAAGACAGCTCTATCAGCCCTGCTGGAGGTGTTGACACCGCTATCCTACCCGGGGTGTGAGCACAGAAGCTTGTTACCATGCCAAATTTTGCTGAACTGCTTGGAGCTTTTGACATTACAGATATCCTGTTCCTGCACATTGAGACTCATAGAGGAATCTTAAAGTTAGAAGGCACCTTAGAGGTCTTTTTAGAATAGAGTGCACAGGCGAATTGGGAATGTTTCAAACTATGTACTTGCAGAAGGTCAATAGTGGTTTCATTGAGCAATTAACACAGCAACACAGAATTCTTTTCATTTGAGAGGTATTAGTAGATGGAATTGCCTTTTATTACCATACAAAACCACACTAAATTTGATGGAGCAATAGTTCATTTGAACTAAAGTGATGTGAATATGGGGGCACCTGGGCTGGCTCAGTGGGAAAAGCATGCAACTCTTGATCTCAGGGTCGGGAGTTCAAGCCCCACATTAGGTGCAGAGATTACTATACAGCCCCTCAAAGATTTTTATTTTTAAGTAATCTCTGCACTCAACGTGGGGCTCAAACTCCCAACCCTGAGATCAATAGTCGCATGCTCTACCACCTAAGCTAACAGGTGCCCTGAAAAGAACATATTTACAAATAAATTAGCTCTTGGGGTGCCTGGCTGGCTCAGTCTGTTAAAGCCTCTGCCTTCAGCTCAGGTGATGATCTCAGGATCCTGGGATTGAGCCCCTCATCGTGCTCCCTGCTCGGCGGGGAGTCTGCTTCTCCCTCTCCCTCTGCCCCTGCCCCCACTAGTGCACTTGCTGTCTCTCTCTCTCTCTCAAATAAATAAATACAATCTTTTAAAACGTAAAAATAAATTAGCTCTTAATTAGTTTTTTAGGCGCTTTTTTCCATAATGAAGGTTTCCTTTAACCCACAAAGTATAGTTGACCATTGGATAACACAGGTTTGAACTGCACGGATCCACTTACATGCGGATTTTTTGTCAGTAAGTACAGTACAGTACTATAAATGTATTTTCTCTCCTTTATAATTTTCTTCATAGCATGTTGTTCTTTCTAGCTTACTTTATTGTAAGAATACAATATATAATACATATAACATACAAAATATGTGTTAATGGACTGTGTTTGTCATCAGTAAGGCTTCCAGTCAAGAGTAGGCTATGAGTAGTTAAGTTTTTGGGGGGGGATCAAAAGATATATGTGCATTTTTGACGGGATGCAAAGAGGTGGGGGTAAACACCCCAGCCTCCACATTGTGTGAAGGTCAACTGTACTCATTTTTTGTCTATTTATTATCTTTTAAAAATTTTATTTATTTATTTATTTGATAGAGAAAGAGCAAGAGAGGGAACACAAGCAGGGGGAGTGGGAGAAGGAGAATCCGGCATTCCGCTGAGGAGGGAGCCTGATGCGGGGCTCGATCCCAGAACCCCAGGATCATGACCTGAGCCAAAGGCACACGCTTAACAACTGAGCCACCCAGGCGCCCCTGTACTCGGTTTTTAAAATGAATTTTGAGGGACGCCTGGGTGGCTCAGTTGGTCGAGCGTGTGCCTTCAGCTCAGGTCATGACCCTGGGGTCCTGAGATGGAGTCCTGCACTGAGCTCCTTGCTTAGCAGGGAGCCTGCTTTTCCCTCTCCCTCTGCCCCTGCTTGTGCTCTCTCTGACAAATAAATAACATCTTTAAAAAATAAAAGCAAAAAATAAAATAAAATACGTTTTGAGCAGAGTTGCTATCACAAGAACCTAATTGGAGATTTTATTTAGGTTTCTAGTAACTGAAAAGATTATTTTGTTTTTCTTTTGATAATGATTTGCCTTTTTCCAGCTATCTTCCAACTGAGAAGAGGTTCATGGTGGAGGTAGATAGAAACACGGTAAAACTTAATAAAGGCAGCTTAGGAGATAGTTGTAAAGGTCATTGGACAGAGGCAGGATACACCCATTCTAATTCATTGACTCTGGCCTTAACAGGTTGTGTGACCTTGGCGTGTTCATGTCCCTCTGGACCTCAGTTTCCCTCTATACAAAATGAGGGTGCTACATCGATGATCTCTGAAGCCTCTTCCTGCTCTAACAGCCTAGGGTAGGAGAAAGCCTCTGGGGTTGAGGTGGAGCCTGATGTGTACAGCAGCCGCTAGTGTAGACTGGTTGCCTCCCAAACATCGCTCACACCACCATTCACCAGGATGTTGTGTTTTAATTTTTTCAAAAAGCTGCTTTATTGAGATATGTGATTCAATACCATAAAATGTATCCATGTAAGGCATATAGTTCAGTGGTTTTCAGTATATTCAAAGAATTGTGCAACCATCATCACAATCAATTTTAAGACATTTTTATCATCCCCAGAAGAAAGCCTGGACCAGTTAACACTCACTCCTGACTTTCTCTCAACTGCTCCAGCCCCGGACAACCACCAGTTTACTTTCTGTCTCGATGGATGTGCCAATTCTGGACATTCATATGAATGGAATCATATAATATGTAGTCTATCGTGACTGGCGTTTTCAGGGCTCACCCATGTTATCGTATGTATCAGTACATCATTTCTTTTTTAAGAATAAACTTTACTTGGGCACCTGGGTGGCTCAGTTGGTGAAGCGTCTGCCTTCGAATCGGGTCATGATCCTGAGGTCCTGGGATCGAGTCCCGCATGGGGGGGGGGGTCGCTGCTCAGCAGGGAGTCTGCTTCCGCCTCCCCTCCCCTCCTCTGCTCCTGCTCTCTCCCTCATTCTCTCTCTCTCAAATAAATAAATAAAATCTTTAAAATAAGCTTTACTTTTTACAATAGTTTTATGGAAAAGTTGGGAGGATAATGCAGAGAGTTCCCATATATTGCCATACCCAGTTTCCCCAATCACCAACATCTTATATTGGTATGGTGTGTATGTTACATTAATGAACCAATATTGATATGTTATTCCTCAATAAACTCCACACTTTATTCATATTTCTTCATTTTTTTCCCCTAAAGTCCTTTTACTATTCCAGGATCCTATCCAGGATACTACATGACATCTACATTACATTTAGTAGGTGTAAATGTAATGTCTCCTTAGGCTACTCTTGGTTATGACAGTTTCAGACTTTCCTTGTCTTTGATGATAGCTTTGAGGATTGCTGGTCAGATATTTTGTAGAATATCCCTTAATTAGGATTTAGCTGATGTCTTTCTCATTGTTAGACTGATCATAGGTTTTGGGGAGGAAGACTGCAGAGGAAAAGTGCTGTCTTCATCATATTGCACGGATGATACATACTATCAACATGACTTCTCACTGTTGATGTTGATCTTGATCTTCTGGCTGAGGTAGTGTTTATCAGATTTCACCACTGCAAAGTTACTCTTTTCCCCCTTTCCATACTATTCTCTTTGGAAGGTAGTCACTTTGAGTTGCCCACACTTAAGGTGTGGGGAGTTATACTCTACCCCTCTGAAGCCAGGGCATTTAAATAAACTATTTATTTATTTACAGAAACTAGATTTCTTCTGCACTGATTTGTCTTTTCCCCTCCCCTCATTTATGTATTAATTATTTTTATCAGTATGCATACTTGGATATTTGTTATATACTTCGGGTTATAATTCAATACTGCTTTATTAACTTTTTTGCTCACATTGTTCCAGATCTGATCATTGGGAGCTCTTTTAGTTGGCTCCTGTGTCCATTTGACACAACCCCATCATTGTGATTCCTTCCTTCCTTCCCTCCTCCCTCCCTTCATCCCTCCCTCCCTCCCTCCCTCTCTTCCTTCCCTTCCTTCTTACCTTTCTGTACTTTCTGGCTACAGAAAAGTGGTTGGCTACAGGATGGCTGGCTACAGGATGCTCTAGACTCATTTTGTGTATTTCTGGCCCCAGTCCTAGAATCTAGAATCAGTCATTTTCCAGAAGAGTCCTGGTTCTTCTCAAGGAAGAATGGTATTAGAAGCTAAAATCTGAATACGAGGTGTGCTTGTTACTACTGGGAGTTCCGTGTCCCTAGGCCTTCTTATCAGTTGACAGAGACATGTAATATACATATGTATACTAAACTGTACACATACAGGTACTCGATTCTTTTTTTTTTTTTTTTTTTAGATTTTATTTGAGAGAGAGAGAGAGCACAAGGATGGAGGGAGAGGCAGAGGGAAAGGGAGAAGCAGACTCCCCACTGAGCAGGGAGCCCAACCTGGGGCATGGGGCTCAATCTCAGGACTCTGGGATCATGATCTGAGTCAAAGACAGAGGCTTAACTGACTGAGCCACCCAGGCGCCCCTCGATTCCTTTTTATTGCAGAAAAATATCCCAATGTATGGATATACCACATTTTATTTATCCATTAATCAGCTAAAAGACCATTAGGTTGTTTCTACTTTTTGACTATTATGAATAGTGCTGCTCTGAACATTAGCATGCAGATTTTTGTGTAGATGTATGTCTACACAAGATGTCTCTTGGTTTTTCCTAGTAGAATTCCTGGGTCATATGGTAACTCAGGGTTTAATTTTTTGAGGAACTGCCAGGCTGTTTTTCAAAGTGACTTTACTATTTTATATTCCCACCAGCACTGTATAAGGAATCCAATTTCTCGGCATCCTCAGCCACACTTGCTTTTGTCTCTTTTTAAATTACTATTATAACCATCTTAGTGGTGCCCTCTCTGGTTTTGACTTGCGCTTCTCTGATGACTAATGATGTCCGCATCTTTTCTTGTGCTTCTCAGCCTCTTGTATATTCTCTTTGGAAAAATACCTGTTCAAGGACTTTGCCCATTTTCAATTGGGCATTTTTTTTTATTATTGAGTTTTAAGTTTTTATATCGTCTGGATGCAGGCCCCTTATCTGATATATGATTTGCAAATTTTTTTCTCCTAGTCTGTGGGTTGTCTCTTCACCTTCTTGATGGTGTCCTTTGAAGCAAAAGAGTTTATTTTTGACCAAGTCCAATTTATCTATTCTTTCCTTTATGTTTATGCTTTTGGTGTCATATTGTTTATTTGATTTTAATGGTGATGTCTTATTTTGCCTTCTTTCCATAGCAAGGACTGGCCTCAGCAATGAGGAACATCACTTATGACGGTGGGAAGTACAGAATCTGACCAGAGGGTGTATGTTCCTCCCTGAAGGGTCAACAGGCTGCTAACCAAGGTGATAATCATAACTAACACATATTGTACAATGACAGGGTGCCAGACACTGCACTTGCTCTCAGAGCATCTTTTTGGTGATTGTTTTGAATCCTTGCAAGAGACCAGAGACATTGTTGTTCCCGAAGAACTTGCGACTCAGAATAAGTCATTTACTCAAAGCCTATAGCCACTAAGGAGTGGAGACAGGGTGGCAAATTCAGTCTTGATTTTCAGGGGTTTGCACTGATCCCATTAGCTTCAAGACCCCACAGCCCTCATTCCTTAAACATACAGTAAACACCCCACATGTATTTTTGAGAGCCTACAATGGAATAGGTCCTGTACTTGGTACTGGTGAACAAACCTGACAGTCTTTGCTCTCATAGAACATACAGACAGGAAGGAAGACAGATAACAGAATCATACCAATAAATGCAAATTGACCACTAAGGTCAGTGAAGTAACCCAGGGCTCGCAGAACTATAACCAGGAGATCTGTCCTATTCTGGAAGAAGGCATCATGGAAGGCTTCCCAGAAGTGCTGCTAGGACTGAGATCATCCAGAGGACTTTGGATTATCTAAATCTAGAAGAATTTCGAAGAGCTTGGGAAAGAACATTCCTGGGAAAGGGAATGGCACGTTCAAAAGCCCCAAGGCAGGAAAGAAATGATATATTTTCGGTAGTAGATTTTATTGTCAGGAAATCTGTATCTCATGCACAGATTTGGGGAAATCCTGCAAGATGAACTCTCACAAAGTAAGATAGGCACCATGCATGTCAATCTTTATCTTAGTCAATTAATGGACTTTAAAATTGGTTTACATGTGAAACTATGAGAATCTATGATTTATTTACTCAACAGACATTGCCCAAAGGAATCCTGGCTGGGGTTGAGGGAGGGAATAGTTGAGCTCCACAAGGTGGGCAGGCGTTGGATCAAGCAAAGCTTTGGAGGAGTTGGGATAGTTTTTCAAGAGCAGTCAGTAGGAAGACACCAGAAGGTTATTATTAAGATGGGAAGCGACAACGAAAGGATTTGTGTTTGAGAAGCTGGAGGGAACGTTCTATGGAGAAAGTGTGTAGGGGAACAGTGGGGAGCAGAACGGAAGCAGGAATAGGTCAGAGGCCATGGCAGTGGTCTGGCAAGAAATGTGAGCAGCGAGGATGAGGCAGGTGGCCATGGGGAGGAGGGACTCAGCATAGTGCGTTCCGTTCCCTTGGCGGGTACTCACTGAGCTCTTCCTTCACCTGGCCTGGGACCCCACCAAAGTAAGGGTTTACTTCCTGCCCCTCTCCCACGAGGGCAGGAAGGGTTCCTCAGGCCCCTGGGTTTATGTGCCTTCTGGTTCCTCAATGGCCCCTGCTTCCCACAGGCCCGGCTGTTCAGCTTGGCTCCCAAGGAGGTCTTTTTCTCCACTGAGTGGGTCTGAAGAATGAAGGAGCCGGCACTAATCTGATCCTGCTCCAGCTTACTGAGGAGGGCGCCTGGTGGGGGGTTGCTCTGGTGTGCTCGTCCTGCCTGTGTTCACTGCAGGCCCCAGCCCCTGAGGAGGGCTGGAGGATTACTGCTCCTGGGCTCCCTGCCCCCTCCTCACCCCAAAACAAATGAAGGGAAAGCTGGAACTTTCTTCTTTCACATGGAGACACATTTCTGTATTTGTGATAGGGAGAGAATTATTTTTAACCTGCCTTTTCTGGTGATAACAGGAATACAATCCTATCAGAGGAAATTGGAAAGTATGAGAACATAAAAGGGAGACTAACCAGTATTCATAATACTACCCTGCATTTTTGCATATTTTCCCAGTCATATATCCTTATTGTTAAATAGGTCATACACACTGAACTTACTTTTGTATATCTTGCTCTTTTCCTTTTGTGTTTTAAACATTTCCCTGTCATTAAAATCTCTCCACACACAATTTTTAATATCTGCAAAGAAGTCTTTCTTGAAAACATATTTTAAATAACCTTTTCTTATTTGTTGGACATTTGACTTGTGCATAACTTTTACCATTTAAGGAGTTCTGTGAACATCTGTTTATAAATGTTGGTCTACATTTCGGATGCCCTCTCCCCCCTGCAGATTTCTAGAAGGGAGATTAATGAGGGGAGTTGTATTGAGAGGACAGAGAAGAAAATCTCTACGTGGGATAATTCTCACCACAAGGTAGCTTTTTTCCCGTCAGGAGAAAGCTAAAAGATGGGCTGGTCTTTTCCACTGCGTAAGGACCCTGTGCTCCCCACCTCAGATCACCTTTCACCTAGCCCTGGCTCCTAGGTCTCTGTGTCAGGAATTACCTCTTCTGTAGAGACCCCACTGCATTATGGGCCTAAGAGGCAGCTGGAGCTGGGATTTCAGGGGTTTCTCTGCGTCTTGTGGTGGAACAGAGAGCCCTGCAGGCCTGGGGGTCTGGCTCTTCTGTGCCCCAGCTCAGCAGTCCTGCGCGCTCTTTCCCCCTTAGGGGCCAGTTTTGTCTTGGGAAATAAACTAGAAGAGGCAGGAGCTGGGGTTTGACTACTTAAGGGCAGAAACCTTATTTTAAGTTAAATCTTACCAGAACCCCAATCTGTACAACAGATGATGGGACAGCTGTCTTGCAGGAAGCGTGTGTGGGAGGAGTGGGAGCAAGGAGGGGGTGCTCTAGTTTGAAAACTCTGGCCTAGAGGATGGAAGTTTCACTCGGGCTTAGGCTCAGTTCCCTTCCCTTCCCCGATGCCAAAGTTTAAAAGAAAAAGAGATCTTTCATCTATATTTAAATCTTGCAAAATGTGCTGATTGATGAAATCTTTTTCCTTAAAGACAAGTTGGAAATCAGACAAGCGGAGCACAAAGCCACGGATGCTCAGAGAGGGAGTGAGCAGTATGTGAACCCCGCTGAAAGGGTGACCCTGGCACTTCTAAGAAGGCAGCAGCACAATGGACTCTCCGAAAGGAGCCCCGTCAGTTTCTTCCCCGGTAGGCACCGCCCCCTCAGTGGGGCGGAATTGCTTGTTTTCACCCTCCCTTTCCTGGAGTCACTGCAGACCAAACTTCTGTGCACAATTGCTAGCTATTTGAACCCAGAGTAACCTACGGCCAGGTATTTTACTGAGGCCCAAACACTGAGA
>CM053612.1:10085855-10121394 GCA_028646535.1 Procyon lotor | reverse complement strand
AGGTATTTTACTGAGGCCCAAACACTGAGAAAGATATGAATAGGGGGGTGGAGATGACAAGAGTTTCCTCCTGCCCTGGGGACATTGGAGCACCGGGGCGACGGTGTGTGTGTGTGTGTGTGTACATTGGAGCACCGGGGCGACGGTGTGTGTGTGTGTGTGTGTGTGTGTGTGTGTGTGTGTGTGTGGCGGGGGCAAAAGGGGTAGGGGGGTTGGAGGGGGGAGTCGTGAGGCTCCCCGCCCGCACAGCCTGTGGGTTTGCTCCCATCCCAGCGGCAAGTGTTGCAGCACCCACCAGCCAGAAGGGGCTCGGGGTCTGTGACCCCGGAACGGGGAGTGGAGGGTGTGGAACGGAGACCTCGCCCGAACCCTGTCCTGGACCCGGCAGGCCCGGGAGGAGCACCGGGTAGAGGGCACAGCGCGGGGATCTGAGCATCACCGCAGGTTGCCCTCCCGGCTCAAGCTGCAAAGTACCGGGTGGGGCGCGGTGGGTTAGGGGGTGCGGGGGGGCGGGAGAGACAGTGCCAGCGTCTGGGGGGGAGGGGTGGCGCTGTCTTCTCTGGGAGACCCGACCTTTCTTGGAGAGGCGTGGTGAGCTTAGTCTCCGGGATCCGCAGTGATGTGTAAAAAGCGGGCACGACCCCCGAAGCGGCAGAAAGCCTCCTCCCCTCCCCCTGAGGCCCGCCCAGGCCCGCAGGTGAATGGCTGGCCCGCACAAAGGAAGCCAGTTGGAAATGTGGAATTCGGACCAATTTATGGGAGATTCTGTCGCCCAGAGTCCCGGCAGACCTCAAGCAAAGAAACCTGTGATCAAGAGTGGATGAGGATAAGAACAGTGCACCAGGGCCAAGCTTATTGGAAAGACAGAGTTTAGTTATTCTGGGATAGCGAGGTAACAGGATTAAAGGGATTAAGGAAATCACCTCAAACAGCTGAGGAGGGGGTAAAAAAACACTGGTTCTATTTGTTTTCTTCCTAGGCCCCAAACAGATACACTGGGGCCGTGTGGCCGGGCGCGAAACGAAAGGCCTTTCGGGGGGCATGGTGGAATTCCTAAGGGTCAGGGATTGGGAGAAGTGGGGAGGGGGGAGGAGAAAGCGGGCTGGAGGTTTGGTATGAGAGAGAGCCTGCCTCTTCTAGAAAACAAATAGGTTGTCTGGGTTGACAAGTCAAAAAGAAAAAGCCACTGGAGGAGTTTTTGGAGATCTTTTCAAGTCTGGGGTGTACTTTTAAAAACCCAACCTTCTAGTGTTGAATGCTAGCTCCAGCCGATTCAGCCACGACGGTTGAAATGCACTTATTTCCTGCTAGGGATCCCTGTAACCATTTATTTTTAATAGGATAATTGAGATTTCCGAAGGGTTTTCGTTTTGTAAATATTTCGGCTCGGCTCAAATGTCTTCCCGCCCCAGTGCACAAAGGTAAATGTGCCCCCTACTTTTGGCCGCTTTCCGCGGCTGCAGGCGGCCCCTCCCCGCCCCGCGTGGCTGCGGCGGCAGACACTCCTTCAGCCGGCGCTCCCGGCTATCAACAAGTGCGTGGCCGCGGGGCGTTCGGCTCAGCTAGCTGGTGCCGGCTCCCGGCACACGCTCCCGGAAGACCAACCGCTAGCTCCTTGGAGTTTCTGTAGCGAGGATCGGGAGCTGGAATGTTTTGGATGACGGGGAGTCAGAAACCCTCTCCGATCACGCTCGCGGCACCAACCCCCGCCCCCGCAGGACGCGACCAAGGCTCTTAATACCGAGTGATAGGGCCCTCCCCAACCTGCGCAGAGTTTCAGGCCCGCAAAATTATCAGGACTCCATTATGTTGGTTATAAAATTTATTGATCTCTCATTTAGGAATTAAGAGTAAAACCTTGGAAAACCTGAAACAAAATAGCCCCTTCCCCACCACCCAAACGAAATCCGAATACATTAGCGCGACGAAATAGCAAACAGATCACGGCAGAAATCACCAACTCAACAGCCTAAATGCGGACTGGACAGAAGCTGTCCCGCGGCCAGGGGCGGCGAGGCGGGAGACACACGCACACCTGGCTATAAATTAACATTGGCCTGAACTGCCACGCCACTCCGCGCGGCCAGCCCCCCAAAAATCCACAAGCAAAACCGATGCCACGCGACGAGGGCAGGAGGCGTTGCAGTTCTCAGGCCAGCCTCCCCCCGAGAGCACGTTTCTCCTATTCACTCACTCCTTGGCTAACAGTAAACTAACGAGACAACATTTTCAAATGCAACAGAAAAACCCAGGAACCCAGGAGGAGGAGGAGGAGGAGGAGGAGAGGGTCTGCTTTTTCTCTGCCAACATCACAGCGATTCCCAGCCTACAAAAGGGGAGGGAGGGACAGCGGCGAGGGGTAGGCGAGCTCTTGAAAGTCCCATTTCCGCTGCTCCGGACTTCTTTTCGCTTTTGTACAAAACCCGACAGCTACAGCAAAACTTTCTGTCCTCCCCACCATCGGTACAAGGCAACAGTCCCAGGCAAGCAAAGCTAAACAACAAGGCGTCCCAACTTGGGGGTGCGGGGCGGGATAGGGGCGGAGGGGCGGCGAGCGCAGGCGGGCGCTCAGATGTGGGTCAGCGGCACCGTTCCGTTGACGGCAGTCCCGGCGCCCTGGTAGTGCTGGTGGACGCTGTGCAGGCGGCCGCCGGGCAGCGGCGAGGCGGCGTCGGCCGCGTCCCCACCGGGTGGCAGGTACATGCTGATCATGTCGCGCAGGTCGCCGAGGCACGCGCGCTGCGAGTGCGATGTGATGGCGGGCGGCGGCGAGCTGGGTTCGGTCTTCACCACCGTGCCCATGGGGCCCAGGCTCATGGCGGCGGCCGCGGCGGCCGCGGCGGCGGCGGTGGCGGGCTGCTGCCCGTAGGCGGCGGCCGCGGCGGCGGCGGCCGAGGGCGCCATGCCCCCGTAGCCCGAGGCGGCGGCGGCGGCGGCGGCGGCGTTCATGTAGCTCTGGGCGCCGGGCGGCATCATGGGGCTGTACTGCAGGCCGGCCATGTCGTAGCGGTGCATCTGCGGCAGCGCGGGCGGCGGCGGCGGGCTGCTCATAGTCGCGGGCTGCGCGTAGCCCAGCTGCTCCTGCACCAGCGAGTACGCGCCGTTGGCCCAGCCGTTCACGTGTGTGTACGTGTCCAGGCGCTGGCCCACGCCCACCGGGCTGCTGGCGGCGGCGGCGGCCGCGGCGCCGGGGGGCAGCAGGCCTCCGGGCAGGGAGTACTTGTCCTTCTTGAGCAGCGTCTTGGTCTTGCGGCGCGGCCGGTACTTGTAGTCCGGGTACTCTTTCATGTGTACGGCGCGCAGTCGCTTGGCCTCGTCGATGAACGGCCGCTTCTCGGCGTCGGTCAGCAGTTTCCAGTCGGCGCCCAAGCGCTTGCTGATCTCGGAGTTGTGCATCTTGGGGTTCTCCAGGGCCATCTTGCGCCGCTGCCCGCGGGACCAGACCATGAAGGCGTTCATGGGCCGCTTCACGCGGTCCTGGTCACTGCCCCCGCCCCCGCCGCTCGAGCCCCCGCCGTTGCCGCCGCCTGCGTTCGCTCCGCCGGCTGCGTTCGCGCTGCTCTTGCCTGCGCCGCCGGGGGCCGCGGGGCCGCCCGCGCCTGCCGCTGGGGTGGGTGGCCCAACGGGGTTCTTGAGCTCGGTCTCCAGCAGGCTGTACATGGCCGGGGCGGGAAGTAGGTGCGCCAGAGTGGCGGGAGGAGAAGGCGCTCCCGGGGCTGGAGCGGCCACGGTGAAAAGGCCCGGGGACTCCGTCGGAGGGGCGCTCGGGGGCCGGTGGGCCAGCGGGTCGGGCGGGAAGGGCAGGCTTGCCAAAGTGCTCCGCGCCAAGTCGGCAGGAACCCGCAGGCTACTCGCACCTGATGCGTTGTCTCGAGCTGGCCGCATTCGCAGTCTGGCCGGGCGCTCGCCGGGTCCCTTATATACCTGCTCCGATCCCCTGGGGTTGGGACTCGGTCCGCCCCTCGCCACCGGGAGGCCCCGTGATTGACAGGCTCACAGTGATGCTCCCTGGCCAATCATCACTGAGTCCCCGTTCGGCCCCAGTGGAAAAAAAAAGTTCGGGGAGCCCTTTCGTTCACCCCCACGCCCCTCTTGAGCCCGGTGACGTGACGAGAGTTATTCAGGAGGCGGGAGTCCCAGAGAGCCGCTCAGAGACCACCAATTAGGGTCTCAAAAAGTTTGAAAGAACGAAACTCGAGGAAGTGACGGAGGGGGGAGGGGGCGCGCGAGCAGGATTGGGGGAGGGGGCAGAGGGGCGCCCTCGGGGTTCAGAAAACAACTTCGCAGCCCCATCAGGACCGAGCGGTGCCGGGTCCCGGGGTTACCCTGCAAAGCATCCCGCTGTCTGCGCGGAGGTCCTCCTACCGCTTCTGCTGCCAGCGCTAGGGACACTGGGCATCGCCAGTTACCCAGGCGAGCTTGGGGACTCCGGGCGCAACGGAGGCACCTCGGGTTACGGCTCCGAGAAGCCCTCCCTGGAATCGGCCCCTGTCCCAGCAGGACCTTCTGCCGGGAAGCCGCGGGCCTGGGCGCCCAGGACGGAGCCGGGGTCAGGAACCCGGGCACGGGAGACCGGCTTCAGAATCGCGGAGCGCACGGGGGCCGTGAGGCTCTCCGCTGGTTTGAGTGAAGGCGAGCAGTCAGCCGCCTGCTGCCCGGGCCGGGCGGAGGCGCTCACACGCGGCGGTGCGGAGAGTGTGTGTGGGGCGGAGGGGTGAACCGGCCTCGGCTCTCTCGCTCCAGGCCCCCGCTTAGCGGCCCCTTTTTGTCTCTGCTCTCTGGCCATTTCGGTTTTTCCAGTCCGATGCCCCTGAGGGGGAGGGTCGGGCCCCTTGGAAAATCCGTTTTCATGGCAACACGGAGCCTCTCCAAGTGAAAGAAAAGTTTCTTGGAGGTTGGGGTGGGGGGGAGGGACGGTGGCCGGAGAGGAGCCGAGGCCGTCCTCGGGGCGGACCGCCGGGCCCCCTCCACTGGCCGCGCACCTGCCAGGACCACTGAGCGCTGCTGTCGCTGCGCAGCCGCGCCGCCTCCCCGGGGAGCAGGCTCTGCTAACGGATTCTGTCCTTCTCCTTTTTTGTTTTACAGCCATCCTGGCCAGAGCCTCGGAGCGGGGCACTCACCCGCATGTCATGTTGTCTGCCGAAGACTAGTGTCTCGGGAACCCCGGCTGCGGGTAGAGGGAACCCGGACATTCGCCTTCGCCAGCCTGAGCGAGTGGCACAGCGTTGGAAACTCCCGGAGCCGCGGGAGGCGACCGGCGGGAAGGAGTAGCGAGCCAGGCAGAAGTGGCAGAGAAATAAGGTGTCTGCGCAGTGTGGTCCCCTTCTCCCAGCCTCGTGGAAAGATGGGGAATCAAAAGAAAAGCGTAAATCCTAAGTGTGAAAAAAAAAAATACAAAAACCTAGGCTTTTAGCTCCTTAGCGCTAATGCAAAAAAACAGGCGATCCTGGGACACCTGCATGCTGGGAGCACCCCCCCTTTCATGCACGAATTTAAAAGTATACCGTTGTGACTTGGGAGGAGGGTGGCGTAGAGCAGGCCAGCCCCCTCTGGGGTGGGCGGACCGGTGGCACTAGAATCCTGGCTCCCAGCCCTCATCATCTGGAAATTTTGAGTCTCTGAACCAGCCCCTTAAGTTTGGGTTGCACCTGGTCTACGTTCTCTTGCTTTTCTGGCGGGAAGAAAGCAAATGTCCACAGTCAAGGGCTGCAGTCCTTCGAATGGATGTACGATTTAGGGTTTTAAAGTAAACTATCTGGAATGGTTCTGTGTATGGATCTTATGTCTGTGTGTGTGTGTGTGTGTGTGTATGCGCGCGCGCGTGCCTGCACGCATGGGTGTGCACACTTAAGCTGGCACAGACTGGAAGACGTGTCTTAGAAAACGGAATGATTTGGCGATCTCCACCAGCACACTTGTTTTCTGGCAGAACTAGCTGACAAAGTCCATTTTTCCTAGGCAAACCCACCTTCTCCCAAATAAGTCAATGTGCGCGGTAACTCTGCTCGCCTGCCGCCTTCTCCAGATGCCCTCTCGGGTTCTCTGGGCCTCCGAGGCTGTTGCTAAGTGAAACGCGTTTTAGGAAACTACCCAACCGACGCGCGGCCTGGCGTCCAGTAGCCTGACAGATGTCAGGATTCTTTCCAAGTTTTAGGACCCAAGTAAGCCGTTGTGGTGACAGCGCCTGGGCTGCATATTTCCCAAGGCGAGGGATGCGGGCGCTTGTCTGTACTCCTCCCGGCAGCAGATTATCTAGGGGGGCTAGTGACTGCCCCAGCTGTTTGTCATTTGATCACAACTAGCCCGCGGCTTAGGTGAGCTCATTTGCGCATCACATCCTCTGCCAGTGTTTCGCCCGCACAGACATCTTCTCCCACAGTCCTGGCTTCCCTCGGAGGCCGCGATTCAAACGGTCTCTGTGCCTGGTGGCTCCGGGGTGGTCTGCACAACCCCAAGCAGGAGTCAAGGCGAATTTCCTTCAAAACATTTCCGAGGAAACGTTCTCAACCCAAAGTACCATCTCTATAGTCGAACAAGGTCATTACAGGCGTGGGGAGGTGGGGGGAAGGCTGAAAGGAAACCCGTCCTCCTGGCCCACTAGCAGTGCCGGCGCAGACACCACCTGAGCGGCGCGCTCTCACTGGGGGTCCGGAGAAGGGTCGCGCCAGGTACTACGGGCCCGGCTCGAGGGGCCTCAATTCGGGCGGCGGCGGCGGGGAGGCAAGACAGCCAGCGGAGCCAGAACCCGCGTCTCCGACAGGAACTCTGCACGGAGTGAGGGAAGCAAGGGACACAGCGGGATCCAGGACCAGTTCTTCCCGTCCTCTTCCGGAGAAGAGCGAGCGTTCGGCAGCTCTGTAGCCCTTTGGGGCCTCCGGGAACCCGTGGCGGCACACGGAGCCCCGGATGGCGGGCTGGGAACCCGGCCAAGCACCCCCTCCCCATTCCCCCTGCCCTCCCAAGAGAGCTCTGGCTCCCTCCGACTGGGGCTGGGGATCCCAAGACCCAGGGCGTGGCAACAGCGCCGTTTGTTGGCTTCGGTTGGAAACTTCACCTAGAGACGCCCCTTCCCGCCCTCCCGAGCTTCGAGGTCGCCCCCCTTTCAAGGAGAGGCAGCAGGTTTTGCCGCCGGGCAGAAGTAGTGCTTATCCTTAGAGGGCTGGTTAGCGCAAAACTCGGGGGACCCGGGCTCTAGCGTGTTGGCCTGGCGGGCCCCGGGTGCATAGTGCGATCCCACTCTTGCGTCCTCCGGTTTCCAGCCTTGGCGGAAATCAGGCGTCCCCAGGGCCTCATACCTGCAAAGTATACTTGCGCAGTTATGCCATAGAGCTACTGGTAGAGCATAGTAGGAGAGGGGCTATCCTATCACTCGCGGCGGCGGGGGGCGGGGGCGGGGCGTTGATTCCTTCTCAGCTCATGGGAGACATTTTTGGGGTCTCTGGCTCGATTAGGACCCAACTCTTGGAAGAGATATCCTCTGCGTGCATCTCGGGACGGGGTGGGTGTGCGTCGGTGCCTGCTCTGGGGGCTGAGGCCTGACAATACGGTCGAGCAATCAATCGCCTTTTTCAAGTGCAGCAGAGCCCAGAGAGCGGTCTGGTTTTGCGTTAAGTGCGGAAAAACGTATCCTGGCGACATTCAGAAACGCTTTGCTTTCCAGCCGGAAAAAAAAGTTTGCTTATCCAAAGGCACTAATTCCTCTTTCTTCCTTGAGAACATCCCTTGACTATCATATACTCAGGCTTCTAGCCAAGATCATCGTGTATTTAGGCCAGATTGGGGGCCTTGGTCAAAAAGTCAAAAGCTGGGGTCTGTTGTAGAACCATCTCTTATAAAGCTCGGAAAGGTTACCAGCACTCCAAGGAGATGGAAGAGACAGCACCTTCTAGTTCTCAAAGCATTCAGTTGGCTCTTCCTCCCCCAACCACAGTACCGAGCTCCCTGCCCCACAGCTTCCAATGAAACACTTGTTCATACAGGTCTGGGAAGGAACTGAAGATTCCAGGCTGATGGGTAGGTTGCAAACCATAACCTAGTTGCTGCTTTCTTCTAATGAGAGGTTTTATTGGGAGCTATGGAGGTGGGGTGACATGGTCCTGGAGGTACTCAAAAGTCTCCTGTGGACAGTACAACGCTATTCTCTTGCTCTTTTGTGTAACAATTTTGGGGAGGGAGGGTGAACTTCTTAAAAGCGAGTTTCCAAATTTGATTTACTTGGTTAGCTGAGATGTAATTTATAGACACACTGGGAATCGCCTTGGCCCACACCTTGGCGCTCAGTTGCAAAGATCCCTTGCACTCTCACCAGGTGTTAAGATATTAATGGCGAGCTCTCTTTTCCCTAGGTGCGGAGCAACTACAAGGAAATTGACAACCTTTGCCTTCAGCGTCCTCTCGCCGGACCTAACAGCCTGAGCACTGCCACCTCTCCAGAGGAAGGCAGACCCTGCCCGGGAACTGGGTCCCGCTTCCAGAGGGTCTTCCAGTTCACTCACTGCGGTCGACCTCTTTGCCTCCCCGAAAAACCCCTTCCGCACCCACCCCCCCACCCCCGCCCCCAACCCACCAATCGCGCTCAGCCCTTCAAGCCGTTGGACCTTACCCCTGCCAAGCAACCGCCCGGAACCGGCGCCCTACGGCTAGGCCTGGCCTCCCACTGGGCCTGTCTCCTTTCCCACTTCCTTCTGTGGCTGCGAAGGCAAGGCCCTCCGCAGCGGCGAGGTGGCCTGCCGGAAGCCAGGGCGGGGAAAAACATCTAGAAATCGTTATCAGTACATAATGTTGTCTGAGTTACTCCCCACGCTTATTCCGCCAGCGGAGGGCACGGGTTCCCTGTAAGTGCTCCCCCAGGAAAGGTGCCCATAGCATCACCGAACCAGCAGGCGCCGCGCGTGTGACCAGGCGAGACCATCGGCCCCGACCGCTGGGGGCGCAGGATGCTGGCGGGCAGGGGAGAGCATTCTGGAGAACATTCTAAATCTCAAGGCAGCATGCAGCCGTTCTTCCACCCTCTCTCTTTTCCTTCCTTCCTTTCTTTTCTCCTTTCTCCTTTTCTTTGAAGTGAATGGAGAGCTGTGGAATCCGATGCGCCAAATTTCAGTATTCTCTTCGCCTCGCTTTCTGGCCGTCGTTCCTTTCCCTTCCATTCGCCCTTCTTCGCACACCTACTGGGTGCCGCGCTGTGCGCCAGGCGCCGCACGAGACCCGCCCTCAGGAGTCCCTTGGCGGCCACTGGCGGCGGCCGGACGAGCCCTCACGGGGTCGTCTGCGCGGTGCGCCCCGCTCGCGGGGGCCACGCGCGTTCCCTGGTGCGCGCGCGCTTTCCGGCGGCCGCGCGGAGCGGCGCCTGCCGAGCGGCGCACGCAGCGGCGCCCGCGTGCCTGGAGCCCCGGCCCCCGCACACCCCGCGCCGCCGTCCGAGCGGCCGGTGTTCGAGGCTCCGGGGCCGCAGCTCGCGACGGAGAGCCGGGCGGAGGACGCGGCCCGGGGACGGCCGGCGTGCGGCTGCTTGTCAGGTATGGAGGTCGCCTGTCCTCAGGCCGACCCGATTCGGTGCGGGCCGGCGGCCAGACGGGGCGACAAGGCGAGGTCTGTCGGGAGACCTGGCCGCGCCGGCTGGCGTTTGGGCGCCTAGGCCGCGGTCACCCCAGTGCCATTTCTCCGGAGAGCGTCGCTGGGTTACGACCTGGAGGCTTTTCTAATGTGATGTTTGTGTAATTAACACCGTCTCCCCTTGTTTCTGAACATATTTCCTTCCCCAGCACAGCCCAGCTTTCACGTGAAAAAGCAACGGGAGGAACGTCCCAATAACCCTTCCTAATGGGAAAAAACTGCCCCTTTTGTGGAATGGTTTCTTTACAAAGCCAACAACCAACCTTATTTTCTAGTTCCAATGGCTATCCCTTTATGAGTTATATTATTAAAGAAATCCGACACTAATTGTGCCGATTTAACTTGTTAATTAGTTGCAAATAAACTATTCATTAGTGGTAAAATAAAATAAAACCCATGTGCCTAGATATCATTCCACATTCACATATTGTAGTGTCTGCATAGCATAGGCATACTAAATTAAGTTCCTAAAAGGTTTCTCCTCAGGATAAATAATTAAAATATATTCTACTTTAATTGACATTATAGAGGACATAAATGAGCTTTTCCTTTTAGAAAGAAATAGCCATTTCTAAATAAAGCTTGCAGTCTGGAGAATGGAGGCTTCAGCCAAATGAATAGTCATTACTACCTTTTCAACGACGTGGGCCTTTTGATCAGAAAAGAAATTAGCTCTAAAAAACAGACAATGGAAGCCTGCCCTGCAATAGGAAGAAAATTAGACGGCCAAGGCTCTTCACAACACCTATTTCTATAAACCATAGAGCTCCTTGCTTTTCAATTACAGCTGTTCATTTCATATAAGGAAAGGGGAAAAACAGGCCTCTAATGTAAACTCGCTTTCACCATAAAGCTTTGCTCCTGGCACGCAGCCAGACTGCCTACTTACTATTGTTTTTAGTCCTCTCATCAATTAGCTAATACTATATATTTTAAATGACTCTGAGGGTATTCACAGACTCCCTCCCCCTTCCGCACCCAGACAAAACCCAAGCTGGACTCCCCTGAAAAGGCTACCATTCGGTGCACAGACACTTAAATGTATAAAGTTTAATGTTTTTATTGTTCCCCAAAGAAAAACCATATTGAAAACCTTGCTTTGTTTTTTCCCCCTATATTTCTTAGTCCATTATTGAAAGACCCAGACGAGGTGGTAACAGGGGAGGGACATAAATGAGCAGCTTTCAGTATTGTTTCTAATTGTTCACAGAGCTAAATCCATCTCCAGATAATTTTTCTGTGCCTTTTAGACCACGATTTGGTTTATACATCTTTGTGTTTTAAAAATATGGATTTTGAAATTTGCTAACCCAGTTGGTTTGATGTCACTAGATATAATTTCATTTTAAAAAATTATGAAGTCTTCATCAGTTGGTGAAATTAACTGGCCTGCAAAAAGAAAAAAAAAACTCGTTTGTAGGGTGTGCTGCAAAATAAAACCTTCAACATTCATGAAGTAATAATATGAGAAAAATATTTGGCAATTAAGACCAGAGTCTTACTAAGCCTTTGGATGCATGTTCTAGAAACATTAAAATAGAGTTATAGGTTGGGAAGGCTTTGCTTCTTTTCAAATTAGAGTATCTATCTGACTTTTATAAACCTCTATGTAAATTCCTTGGAGAATTAAGCACTAGTGCAATCCTATAGGGTTGGCCTGGGAATGTACTCTTTGGAGTTGTGCTCATAAAAGGACTTAGAATGATTTTTTAAAGTTCAGTTAAAGATAATTGATTCATTCACTATAAAATAAAAAATATTTTTACATAACTATAAAATCACTTAAAATGACACAATTAACTATGGACTTATCTCTGAGGGGTGTCATTCCTTTTATCCTTTAAACAACCTAGAGATTGTCTGCCAACATAGAAGGAAGGAATGGACAAGAGTAGAGACACTAGGATGGCTATTCAAAGTATTTCTATAGAGCAATTACGAAAAATTGTTACCAAAGTGGTTCTTATGTCCCTGTTTTCAGCATGCAATCTTTGTTGAGGTTGCTTCCATTTAATGGCTTCCTACCATAATTTTTTGATATCAAGTACACTAGTGTGTTTACTTTTTGCTTTTGAGCATTAACTTTTTTCGCTGCTTTGTTCAAATGGATGTCAGAAGACTTAGCAAAAGCATTTTGCCCAAGAGCACAGACTTGCTACATCCCATTTTCCTTGGCAGACTGAAGAAGGGACTCTTTCTTGGCAATCAAATCCCTTGATTCTTTCTACCTGTGGGTTCCTACAATGGAGGCTAAGGTCTTACCACAATGCAAGTGTGAGACTGTTACTCTTATCTATTGCATGTGAATAGTGCCTGTTTTCAGAAAGAATTTTACAGAAGCTGGGGGGAAATTGCCACCTTCAAAAGGTGAGGTTTAGTAGCAGAGGTCAGCAATGTGTGGTTGCATATCAATAACCTGGAAGTTGTCTAGACTGACTGAGAGCTGCATGAGTATTTTGTTGGGTCTGGTCTGATGTGTTACAGCACTTAGCTTTCATTTCGGAAGGAGGAGTCAAGTATGTTATGTTCTGGGCAGTTGGACTGAAATTTGGGGGGAGTACCGTAACTGCCAACAAAGATACCTGAAGCTTTACCTGCAGCTTTGTTCAAGAGAGGAGGAGAAAGAGACTTTTCTTGGGGTAGCGACATGAAACAGAGTCTGTCTGTTTATATTCTCTGTATGGTTTGGGCCAATTTTTTTTTTTTACTGCGGTATAATTGACATATAAGGTATTAATTTCATGTGTATAGCATAATGGTTCCATCTTTGTTTATATCGCAAAACGATCACCTCAATAACTCTAGTTAACATCCGTCACCACATATAGTTACAAATTTTTTTCTTGTGATGAGGACTTTGAAGATCGACTCTTCTTAGTAATTTTCAAATATGCAATACAATATTATTAACTATAGTGGACAAGTTTACTAATCCCCCTGAACCTTAGTTTTCTCATCCTAAAGGGGTGCATAGTCAGACCTTTTTCACTGGGTTTGGGTGGAGATTCAATGAGATAATACAGTTGAAAGCTCCTGGCACTCGTTTTAGCATAGAGGAAGCTCAATAAAGAGTTGTCTTGTTTTTCAACTAGGCTTTCTTATTCCCTCGAAATGGGATTGAAAATTCCTCTAGTGTGGGGGAGAGGGAACCATGCCACTTTTCTTACCCCTTACACGGCTTTGCACAGATGTTTGTGGAATGAATCATAGTCCTTGAGAAAGTCCTTTTTGAATGAAAGAAAAAAATGAACCAATTACTCCATGGTTCCAATTCTGCATCATGGTCTCCCACATTTGGCACTGTCACTTGAGATTGTTCCTGTCAAGGCTCTCTAGAGAGCACTCACTGAGATGATGGGGGATTTGGTTGACAGAGGGGCCTCTTGTGTTTTAATTCTAAGATAACATGAAATATCCTTTATAACAGAGACATACTTGCTGTTAAAAATATACAATTAGTGTTATATGGTTCTTAAATCTTTTACTTTGCTTAAAACGCAAGTTGTAATTTTTTTCCCAAGCTCAATAGAATGTGTATTCCTTCTACAGATTGCATCAGGAGTTGTGTAGCATTAGGAGAGAAGTCTTGTTCAGATTCCGTGGCTTTTATATTTCCTTTGAGGTCTCAGAAATAGGCCCAATTGGCCAGGCCAAATTAAAAAAAAAAAAAAGTAATACCAATCGCTGCAGAGATTAAAGTCTTATCCTTTCTCATAGTGACTTCTAAAAAGACTTAGAGAATTATAAAAACTAGTTTTAAATAAGGAAAATAGAGAGACTTCAGGTCAGATTAAGAGTAATTCTGCAGTTAGTCCGTGCCATTGCATTTGAAGAAAGAGATCTAGCCTGAAACTTAGTTGACTCCTAGTAAAATTGTTGCTGAAAGACTAGGTAGGGCTCTGATGGATAAGCATGCAGCACAGAGGAATGGTTTAGAGCCCAGAGCTGGGTTTGAATCTGGTCTTTGGCCCTTAATAGAAGTTAGGCTTCTCAGAGCTTAAGTTTCATCCATTAAAAATAGGAATTGATGATACTTACCCCTTAAGTTGGTTGTGGAAAATAAACAAATTATGTGACTAAATACTGAACTCAGTGCCTGGTACATAGTCATGGGACTCAGTAAATGTTAGGTTCTCATCATTATCACAGCAACCTTGTGGGCCATGTAGCACGGATGCTGGCAAACCTACTTGTATTTTAACAGACAAGAAAATAGTCTTAGAAGGATCGAGTGACTTGTCCAAAATGGTGGAACTGGTTTGCAACATCAGGCATGGGAAGGATTCCTCTTCACCCCTTGTCCAGTTGTCTTTCCACCAAACTATAGTTTGCTTTCACTTGGGCAGTGATTGTATTGGGTTGCACAACATACAGTGTTACTGCTACTGTACTGAGAAGCATGTCATTGTTTTCTCCTGTATTTAAGTATAGTCTCTGATGATGGCTAGATGTCTTAATAAACAGTGACAAATGGCAGAGGAAGAATGAAGAGGGACCCTACATCCCCTAGGTTGTTTCCCCAGAGGAGGGCTGGAGGGAGGCATCACCAGGCCCCAAGATGCACTAATTAGAAACATTAAAATCGACACTGAGTCAGATTAAGGATTAAATAGGTAAACCAATATGCTGGCGTGAGCCTCTCAGATAGTACACACTAATCTCTCATGGGATGCTTATTTCCTCTCATTCTTAGGAGTTAAAAGAATCCCATATTTTGTTCATCAGCCCTGCAGGTTGGCCTCACATTGAAAGTCCTAGCAGAGCAGTCTGATGATCCAGCATCCAATTCACCAGCAGCAACATCTCACTTTTCCCAGTGTTCAAGTTAATCTCTTGGCTTATATCATACACAAGCAAAGGTGGTTTGCCAAAGGTTCCAGGAAATTGTAATGATGGTGACCATTTATGGAAACCTATGATAGGCTGACATTCTACAATGTCAGGTGTACATTCTACAATGTACAATTCTACAATGTAACAATGTTACAGATGTTATCATGTTTGTTTAAGCCTACCAGCTGGCTAAGGTTACACACACAGTGGCAAACTTAAAGATTTGATCTGTCTCCAAATGATGGGTTCTTTCCTCTGCACTGACCTAGAAGGGCCTGGTTTCCTTATTGTGTGATTTTGGACAAAGCCCCTTCCTCTCTCTGGATCTCACTTTCCCCATGAGTGGAATGAAGGGGTTGGATTAGTTGCCCCACCCTTTTAAAGTAGGCTCCATGCCCAGCATGGGGCTTGAACTCATGACCCTGAGATCAAGAGTCACATGCTCTACCTACTGAGACAGCCAGGCATCTCTGGACTAGAGGCTTTCTAAGGACCCTTTCCCTTGCAAGATTTTAAAGATTCCTGGGGTGCCTGGGTGGCTCAGTCGCTAAGTGTCTGCCTTCAGCTCAGGTCATGCTCCCAGGGTCCTGGGATCGAGCCCCGCATGGGGCTCCCTGTGGGGCAGGAAGCCTGCTTCTCCCACTACCATTACCTCTGCTTGTGTTCCCTCTCTCGCTGTTTCTTTAAAAAAAAAAAAAGATTTTGAAGATTCAGAAAGTTCTCATATGCCATTTCTAATACTAAGTAACTTGAAGTGGCCCTTGATTTTCTTCAGAAATGGCTATTCTCCTAGATGTAGTAGTGAAAGTCATCAACTCCACCACCTCTGGCAGCAAGCAAAAGCTTGTAGAAGTAGAAAAAGCTAGGAAAGCTAGATTCCAGATTTTTATCTGCAACAGAAGGCATTCCAGTCTGCTGTGGGCTGGGGCAGGAGGAAAGCCTCTGGGGTTGTGGTACATAGTGAACATTTGTATCCCTCTCATATTCCTATGTTGAAGCCTAATCCCCAGTGTGATGGTATTTGGAGGTGGGGCCTTTGGTAGGTAATTAGGTTATGAGGTTGGAGCCTTCATGAGAATGGGGTTAGTGCCTTGGAAAGAAGAGTCCAGAGAGCTAGTTCGCTCTTTCCCAAGGGCAGATACAAGTCGGCAGTCTGCATCCAGGAAGAAGGCTGTCACCAGAACCAGACCATGCTGACACCCTGATCTTGGACTTCCCAGCCTCCAGACCCATGAGAAATAGAGGTCTGTTGTTTAAGCCACCCAGTCTATGGTATTTTGTTATGGCAGCCTGAGCTGCCCAAGACAGGTTGGAAGAGTAGAGGGATCAAAAGGTGACCTAGAGCAATCCAGCCTTGCCAGCTACATGCTCTGCATCTTACGTGAGCTTTATGGGGATTTCAGGAGGAGAAAGAATCCAGGCATCACATGCCTACCCCTTTCTTACCTCTTCGGCCTCAACTTTTTTGTCCCACCTCGCCTTGCCTCTAATGTACTGTGAGGAATTGCTTCCTCACTGTTCTTGACCAGTTCTGCCCTTTGCCTCTATCTTTACACATTTTCTGGCTCTACTTGGAGCTCCTTCCCTAACCAACCTCCCCTCCTCCTTCCATTATATGACTAGATGCTCCTCAGTCTTCAAGATTCAGCTCCAGTCCCATTTTCCATAACATCTTTCCTGATTCTCTTCCAGCCCCAACACTCCAGGCTGGGTTAGGTGCCTTCCCATCATGCTCCCAGACCACCCAAGTGCCACACTGTTTAATCACCATCTGTTTATCTGTCTGTCTCAGCGCATTACTGTGAGTTCCTTGAGGGCAGGGAGCTTCTTCCTTTCTGGTTTCTTCAGCACTAGCCCAGGGCCAGTTACATGGGAGGCACTTCAGTGTGTGACAGTTGGAGGTGATTGGTACCATCCATGGTAGACACTGATATGGGCTTGCTTTCTTTTTCTTTCTTTTCTTTTCTTTTTTTTCTTTTCTTTTCTTTTCTTTTCTTTTCTTTTCTTTTCTTTTCTTTTCTTTTCTTTTCTTTCTTTTCTTTCTCTCTCTCTTTCTTTCTTTCTTTCTTTCAATTTTATTTATTTGAAAGAAAGAGAATGAGAGAGAGAGAGCTTGAGAGGGGGGAGGGTCAGAGGCAGAAGCAGGCTTCCTGAGCAAGGAGCTGAATGCGGGACTGGATCCTGGGACTCCAGGATCATGACCTGAGCTGAAGGCAGTCGCTTAACCAACTGAGCCACCCAGGCACCCCTGACATGGGTTTTCATAGTGCCAAATACCGTTTGGATCCTGCCCTCAAGGAATTCTCAGCTCAGCAAGAAGTAGCTGGTCATCCAGAAGGCAGATCTGGCATGGCTTGGGGGGCTAGGAAAACATGTAGCATGAAGACATATTCAGGAACAAAACACTGATTGGCCATGAGTTTCCTGGTGATATTTCCTCCCCCACCTGTATGTGTCGGATGCCCTGGCCTTCGTACTGATTTTATCCATGGACGTGGTGGGGGAGGGGGTAGGGGCCTCATACATATGTTCCATGTTCCCTTTGCTGAACTGTGTGCTTTGGCACAGGCCTGTATGTGGGGCAGGAAGAGGAAGAGGTTCCTTCCTTTGTTACAAAGGCATTCTCTACTTGCCAAGCAGCGCTCCTAAGCAGTTTCTTGCATCCAACCAAGGAGGTGCCTTGTTCTCCTTTGCACAGTGGAGTCCTGTGGTATAAGTGGCAGCCCTGATGTTTTGGGTCTCAGAATGAGTAGAACAGTGGACACTAGGGTGTGTTAGAACTTCTTAAACCTGGCGCTGCTGTCCTGAGTCCGCCCTCAAAGTTCCAGCCCTACAGGTGGATGTAAGTGTGGTCTTGGGGAGTGTAGAGGAGGGGTGTTCACTTTGCTGATAACAGCAGGGATGTCAAAACTGGACACGAAACTAAGAAGAGTGCCCACAGGAATCCCCACAGGCTTAGACATTTCTCTCCTCAAACTTCACATTAGTGCTGAGAGTTAGGAGCAAGCCCTGATTAAATTGGAGTGAGGATATTTGGAGTTAAAGTTCTACTAAATATGTCATGTAAATCATATGATTCTTAATTTTCAAATCTAAAGTAGAGCTTACTCTGTGTGTGTGTGTGTGTGTGTGTGTGTGTGTGGCATCCTTTAGCTCAAATGCTGTGTCCTCCCATGGTAGAGGATCACATTGAACAAATGCTTCTCAGTTTGTTATAAGCTTTTGATCAATCTTCAGAATCTTTGAATGATTGTTTTTGCTAATTTTGACTAGTTTCGTAGATGCCTCTCCAGAGGACTGACTTCTCCAAGCCATTCCTGAAGTCACTATATCTCTTTAAAGAGTTTTTGGCAGGGGAGTGACATGGTTAGATTTATGGATTGGAAAGGCTGTTGAGGGGCGCCTGGGTGGCTCAGTGGGTTAGAGCCTCTGCCTTCGGCTCGGGTCATAGTCTCAGGGATCGAGCCCCACATTGGGCTCTCTGCTCAGCGGGGAGCTTGTTTCCCCCTTTCTCTCTGCCTGCCCCTCTGCCTACTTGTGATCCCTCTCTCTCTGTCAAATAAATAAATAAAATCTTTAAAAAAGTAAAGAAAAAAAAAGGCTGTTGAGTTTAACTCCCTGGGTGAGTTGCAGCAGTTATGATAATGCATGTGGAAACTCCTGGTATGTGCCTGGTACTCAGTAGATCATTTGGTTGTCAAATTGTTTCTTACCAGCTCAAGCATGACCTTAGGGGAAATCACTTCTGACCCTGGGTCTCAGTTTCTCCAACTGTAAAATGCAGGTGATCTATCTGTTTTGTTTGTTAGTTTGTTCATTCGTTGGTGCATTGGGAACTTTGGTTCTCTCCTTTCTCTTGGTGACCCTCAGCCCAGCTAACCTGGGTTCTCCTTCAGTCTATTTCATTAGAGCTTTTCTGTCTTTCACCTGACATAATTTCCATTTGATTTTGGGATTTCAATTAAGTTTTTACAATACATAATGGTATTCTTTGAAAAGAAGTGGTTATAGTGGGTGGCCTCCAGGAAGAATTCTGTAAATGAGAAAGCAGACCCCATTTTAACAGGCTTTGTGGTTGACTTTTGTCCTCATTTTAGTAAGCTAGCCCTTACTTTTGAGGAGCTATACTCAAGGTTCATGTAGGGATTAGATGTATTATCTGACATCATAAACTTTCATGTTGGTAGGAAGGAAATAATTGATTGCTCAGCCATTTACAGTTCTATTAAGTCAAGAAGCTCCGCTGCTGCTAGTTTTGTTAAATGCTCATTTTTAAAATCAGTTACTCTGCCTTGGACAGTGTGGGAGAGACAGAAGCTGCTCTCCAGGAGCTCAGTCTATTAGAAGAGTAACCGAAGCAAAAGCCAGCCTCCCCTGAGGGCATTCACAAAGGTATCAGGTGCTGTAGGAGTAGAGGGGACAGAGGCAGCAAGCCATTTTGTCTGGAAAGTTTTAGAAAGGACTCTTGGAAGGGGTGGGCCTTGAAGGCACAGATGTCAAGGATCCCTGAAGAAGCAGCAGCTATTACAAAGGCCCCTGGATAGAATAGGGTAAGGCACGTTTGGGAACCTGGAAGAGCAATGTGGCTAGGAGCCAAAAGGTGCCTCAGTGTGAGGTGGGAGTTGGGGCTAAACTGGGGAGGACCTGGAAGGCCAAACTGAGGACTTCAGCTTTATTCTCTGTGCATTGGGGCTCTAGCAAAGTCGTTCCCACCCTGCCAACCTCAGGTAGGATTTGCATACAGTGGATCAACAATTTCTGAATAGGAGAGAAATCGTTATAGTAAGGTACAAAATCAGTTATTAAAGGTAATGGAGAAATTTAAACTTTTTTCAATTTTTTTTCTGAGCTATTCATCAAAAACAAAATGCCTTGGTAAGTATGAGCGCACAAGAGAGGCAATGTGGAGAAGATGTGAGGTACTGCCCCCCAAAGCCAGAGACTGGCGTCTGAGCGCTGGTGTAGTATTGTGCCCACTGCGTCACCTGAGGCCAGTAGCTTCCCCTCTGTGAGCCTCGGAGTGCCCCTCTGTGAGGGGCAGGAGCATTGCCTTCTCAGATGGTTATGTTAAATAAGTGATGTAATAGAGAAAATCTTTTTGTTAACTCTAAAAAACTATCTATATGGGGCGCCTGGGTGGCTCAGTCGCTTAAGCCTCTGCCTTTGGCTCGGGTCATGATCCCAGGGTCCTGGGATGGAGTCCCGAATCAGGGCTCCTTGCTCAGCGGGAAGCCTGCTTCTCCCTCTCTCCCTCTGCTTCTCCTCTGCTTGTGCTCCTCCTGCTTATGCTCCTTGTTCTCCCTCTGCTGCTCCCCTGCTTGTGCTCTCTCAATGCTCTCTCTTTGTCAAATAAATAAAATCTTTAAAAAAAAAAGGGAATAAAAAATAAGCTGTAAGTAAAGAATTTTTTTTTTAAATATTTTATTTATTTATTTGACAGACATAGCGAGAGAAGGAACACAGGTAGAGGGAGTGGGAGAGGAAGAAGCAGACTTCTCGCTGAGCAGGGAACCTGATGAGGGGCTCCATCCCAGGACCCTGGGATCATGACCTGAGCCAAAGGCAGACTCTTTAACGACCGAGCCACCCAGGTGCCCCAAGAATTTTTTTTTAATGTTTCAATGAAGCTGCATTCTAAAATAGAGATTCCTGCAGGCATTTCAGCCTATTTAGCCTCAGGCCAGTGGGGGGAAGAGTTCCAATTAGCTGTAGAGTCTTCATTCACTCATTCTTTCACTCTGTAAGTGTTATTACTATATGCCAGACACTTTTCTAGGGACTTGGAATACTTCAGGGAACAAAACAAAGCTCTCTGTTCTCTGGGAGCTTGCATTCTATTGGTGTATGAGTGGTGGGAGACAGGCAATAAAGAGTTAAATATGAGAAATTAAATATGTGGTATATGAGAAGCTGATAAATGCTATGGAAAAAACTTGGGCAGGCTGAGGGGGTTTGGGTGTGCTGGGTGTGAGCAGTTTACAATTTAAAAGAAAAAATATGTAAAAGGACTTTGTAAATGGGAAAGCTCTAAATAAGTGTTCAGGATTTATACTTTTAGGGGTGCCTGGGTGGCTCAGCCATTAAGCAGCTGCCTTCCTTGGGCTCTCAGGTCATGATCCCAGGGTCCTGGGATTGAGCCCCGTATCGGGCTCCTTGCTCATTGGGAAGCCTGCTTCTCCCTCTCCACTCCCCCTGCTTGTATTCCCTCTCTCACTGTTCACTGTGTCTCTCTGTCAAATAAATAAATAAAATCTTAAAAAAAAAAGACTTACACTTTTAGACAAGTTCTAAACTGCCAAAGTTATCTGCATCTTTTTGTAGGATTATGTTACTTTAAGGAAATTCTTTCAGTCAGTCAGTCATTTGGGTGGATGGGGGGATGGGTGGACTAGGGGGATTAAAGAGTACACTTAGGGTGAGCAGTGAGTAATGTATGGAATTGTCGAATCAATGTATTGCACACGTGAAACTCGTATAATAATGTATGTTAACTATACTGGAATTAAGGTGAAAAACTTAATAAGATGGTTATTGGATGGCTGCTTGGCCAAATGAATTAATGCTAATGATAATAATGATAGCTATTATT
The DNA here is from genome assembly GCA_028646535.1 of Procyon lotor. NCBI lineage: Eukaryota > Metazoa > Chordata > Mammalia > Carnivora > Procyonidae > Procyon > Procyon lotor. Next base: position 10,100,360 of record CM053612.1, on the reverse strand, counting down.
ATGGAGTGTCTACTGTTCTAAGCATTATTTACATAGAATCTCATTTAATTCTTGTAAGAACTCAATAATGTAGGCATATGTCCCCAGGTGAACAATATTTAGAACGTAGGCAGCACGTGTAATAAAGGAAACTTCTCTCTGAAAAGCAAAAGTGGGAAGAAAATGGCTTTTTAAAAAAAAAAAGGTTTTATTTATTTATTTGACAGAGAGATCACAAGTAGGCAGAGAGGCAGGCAGAGACAGAAGGGGAAGCAGGCTCCCCGCTGAGCAGAGAGCCTGATGCGGGGCTTGATCTCAGGACCCTGAGATCATGACCTGAGCTGAAGGCAGAGGCTTTTACCCACTGAGCCACCCAGGCACCCAAGAAAATGGCTTTGATGGGGACTACTGATGTCTTTCCGATTGGTAGGGTTCTGGCAGTGTCCCCCTGCCATTGCCCTTGGTGCCATTGCTTTATCAGAAGTCTCCAGTAGACTCCAGATGTGGTTGTTTTAAAGGGGTTTTCTTACCAACTGCTGGGGTAGGCAGGTTGGTGTGGTTGGTCATTAAGTTTATCGTACATAATTGAGTACCCACTCTACTGACATCCTCAGTTTTGTAAGGTGAAGTCACATGCACCTTCCTTAGGAACACTGTTAAGGAAATTATAAGAATGGTTGAACCTTTTAGCTTTTTTCCATTGTAGCTACTAAGTTAGTAACAAGTATAACATCATGTCCAGGATGGAAGCCCTAAGGAAGAAAGGCCTCAGCCTCTAGATTGTATAGTAGGTCACTAATCAGCTAAAAGGAAATGAAAATGAGGGACTTGGGAAGTGTAGAATTGGGAAGACAGGCCGATGAGAAGTCAGGCTCACGCTTCCAGGCCAGGCTGACTGGGGTTCAGTGAGGAGAAGGACCTAGTTCCCCCTCCAATCCTCCCGTCTTCCATCCCTCCCTCCTTCCTTCCAAGTGCTACAGTTCACAAAGTGCCCAGCTGTTACTCACGTGGAGATGCTGGAGAAACCAAAATTAACTAGAGAGCGGGCCATTAAACCCTGCCAGTTCCACTCTTTGAATTTATAGCTCTTCAATGCACAGTCTCCTTTTTGGACCCAAAGCCCCTGCTTTTACCACCTCTTTACTGGTGTATTAAAAGAGCTTCTTAATTCTACTTCTTTCTAATATCCAGTTTAACCCTCTTACCTGTTCTGAGTTATTCAGGAGCTCTCTAGTGTAGAATAAAGCTAGACACTTAAATGTGACGCGTGAGGGTCTTGGTGATTTGATCGCGGCCTGCCTCTCCCTTCTTCCCTCCCGGTTACGAGACCGGGCCTTTCTGCTTATTCAGATTTGAGGGAGGAGGGGAAGAAATATAAGGGACGGGGCTGCAAGCAGGAGACCTAGAGGAAAAATCTGGACCACAAAGTGCCACCCATTTCCCAGCACAGTGCCTGGGGGATCATCTGGACCTGAAGAGCTGAGTGGTAAGGGGGAAGGAGAAGCATGTCATGGGGGAGAGGAGAGCATGGGCCAAGGCAGGCAGAGAGTCTACTACCTAGTCTTCTGGAGGACTTTTGAGGGGACACACTGCTCACCTCCTTGAATCCAGTCCCTCTCTATTACTAGGCCTGAACAGAGAAGGGGCAGCTTGTCTGCAAAATTTCTCGTGTTAAGTGGGGACTTGAATCCAGAGAAGAGATGTCATGATATTTCTGATTCTAGGAAGTTGTCACTTGACTCAAAAGGGTTCTTAGGATGATACTTTAGGAAAGGGTCGAATGCAGCCTTTGGGGAGACTAGCGTTTCTGGAGTATAGGCTCAAGGTTCTAAGATATTTTCATTTATGAGTTTCTTTACTGACCCTTCATGCCCATCTCCCGCAACCCCATAGACCCTGCCAGGAAGCCAAGTCACAGTGTGTGATGGTGTCTTCGAGGTAATCACTTGCTAACTTGTTAAAAGTCAGGATTCATGTTTGAATCTACAGTCTTCTACTGAGAAGGACAGATCCCTTTAACATTTACAGCCACCATTTCATGCCACAGGAGAAGAAAACAGTTTTTGTCTAATTCTGATTGATTTAGAGTGACATTCCAGTTATTAAAGTGCCGCGTTAATCTAGTGATCTTTATTTATTAATGTGCTGCTTTATTTATTCTGCTTTGGCTGCCTTGATGGTAATTTAAGATTCTTTACCCAGGAAAATCACTGTTTTCTCCCCCCACCCAGTCAAATTTTCTGCAAACTTTAGGTGTGAGGGGTATGCAAAAATGCATACCTATCATTAGGAAAATATCTTCATTAACACAGAAACAATGGCTCGTTACCCACCAATGTGTTAATGTATGTTAAACCCATCTATTGACATGCAAATTTAGTTTGCTCGCCCCAGGTTTTACCTGCCCCACTCACCACCCAGATCTTTGAGGAAGCCCTCTTTGAAAGAAAGTCTCTAGTTTTTGTGTCCTGCAGCTTCCCTAGTGGACAGAACTTTAACAAGCAGTGGATCTGTAGGGGCTAGAGAGCTGATCCAGGACAAATCATTGACTCTTGTTTTCATAACATATTACGCAGTTGAATTTTATTAACTACATTTGTCCCATGAGCATCCGGAGAGGTACAAAGAGAATCACACAGGATTCATTTTAGAAATCTAAATAAGCCTGCCTTCATAGTTCATCCACATGCACACAAGAACCAAAAGAGAATATATCTTTATTATTGCCATTCATGCTTATTTTATTTATTGTCGAAACTGGGCAAGACACCAGCTGGGACTGATGTGCATTTGAGCACATGGCTGTTTGTCAGAAGGGCCACCGAGTCGACTCAGTGCTGTGGCTGTGGAGCAGGAGAGAGGGGGAAACTTCTTTTCAGAAATGCTGTCACTTTAGCAGAAATTGACTTGTCTGGACAGGACAGTTTGTTTGCTTTTATTGTCCTCAGACTACTCTCTGACTCTTCAACTTGTCTTAAATGTTTGATTAAACACTGGGAGAATTGTCAATATCACTCAACTTCTAAGTCATTAAACATCCTAATCCTTCCCATTGCTTGAGGCTGAGGCCATTTCCTTTCAGATTTCCCTCCAGCAGTTGCGGGCCTGTGTCAGCTGCCTGGAGGGAGGGTGAGCGCCTTTACTTTGGCGCTGGAGGTCTGGTGATCACCCTGTGTGAGCGACGTGGTGAGCAGTCACTGACGACTGAATAGAGAATAAGCCATGCTTGCCACGTTCGGAAGCAGATGCAGACCCACGGATGTAGCTGCTGCACAACTCCAGTTCACCCCCAAATACGCATATGGTGGAAAAACTTCTGTCATCTATAGTCGAGATCCCAGTTGTTGAAACTGGAGAAATTAATGTATTCTCTTGAGCCCAAACACCTGTTCATCCTGTATCCCCTACCACGAATAATCAGTTCTCATGATTATGATAGGCCTGTTGAGAAAATTGCCCATCTTCTTATTATAATTTTTATGCATACTCAAAATGAATATTTAAACTGTGATTTGTCAAGAGCTATGTCCAGTTGTTAGGTTTGCACAATGGTATGTGAGTAAGGCATACACAAAAGTGGGATTTAACATAAAAAGAAAATGCTTGGGATTTCTGAGTCTCATCCTAATGAAATACCACGAGCCATATCCACCCCTCCCCCCTCTTTTTAAGCACCCCTGGTCACAAATATATGCTCGAAAAGAAGATAATTATCATAAGGCATCTATATGATTACAGATTACTCGATTGTAAATCCTTCTTTGGCAAAATGATTTGATTGATTTTGGAATTTAAACCTCTTTGTGACAGGGCACTTAGGAGTGACCATTTCAGCAAAGGCAAAAGGGAACTTGGGCACACTCAGAAGAGTGCTGCGTAAATAAGGGGAATCACACTGAATTGCCAAAGATTATTTTAATGGCTCAAACCTCTTCCTGTTACAATAATTACAGGAACATCTTTAAGCTCTTCTCTGAAGAACTTGTGAATTGAAATAGAAAATGTTTTAATGAATTTATTATTTAAAAATTTGTATTAGAATTTTCAGGATGAATGATTTCTGTGCTCCCCTCCTCTGTTCTTTAAGGATAAGCAGTCTTTAATGCATTTTCCTTCTATGGTATGCATATTATTTATACAATTATGTAGAGCATTGTGTCACTTAGAAACATACTTCCTCAAGATGACTTGTTTTAGGCAAAATATGCATCAATCAGTTTTCTAAAAGGCTACATTTCAGAATAACAATATTTTTTTCCTTTTTGAACTGCAAAAGAGAAAAGAAAAGAAAAGGTCTAGCTGTAATTTCTGCTTGTAAGTTTAGCCAAGTGGTGACAAATATCAGACTGTTTTACACATCAGAGGCTAGTGATGCATCAGTTTTCTGATTCTGAAAGCCCCGTTAGTGGTTGGAATGGAAATGAAGATTTCTCTCAAGCATCTGCCTGGAATGGAAGTCCTTCCGACAGACTGTGCATAACCTCTCATTAAATCAGCATGCAGAGGACTAACCAGCAGATGCTGCTGACATGAACCCAGATGTAATCTCTTTAACCTTGTCCTGTAAGGCGCGCACAAGTCGTGACCGGGGAATTCAAAGTAAATTAGGTTTTACATGAAAGTCTATAATCTAAATTCAATTTGATTAAAGCGATGCCCGATTTGTGTTTGTAATGAAATATTCCATTGCAGCTGTTAGCAATTGGGCTTTTTTTATTTGAACACCTAAGTTTATTTTTTTCACATCCGTATCTATCTTATTTTTATGTTAAGACGGCCAGTTTTCCATCATTGCCTTGCCCCCACATTCTTAAAATGAAGAGACTCTTAAAGGAAGATGTAAGCAAAATAACTATTTGTTTATCAAAATAATCCACTGAGAGGGCAAACGTATTATCCGATTTCAGGAATTAATGGGAAAAGGATCACTTAACAAGTCTAAATATAGTTGTTCTCTATGTTGGTAATATTTTCTTTATATTTCATATTAGGGTATTAGAGCCTCTTTATTATACATAAGCCTCATTCTGCAACTATTTTGTTAATCATTCTTATCAACACAATTTCCCATAGAAATTCAATCAGCCATAATAAAAATCATCAGTCATTACTAGATTTCCTCCTCTGTTATGTTTTTACATTTCTTGTTCCTTTTCTAAACTTTCTGTTTTTCACTATGTAATTCCACCTTCTGAGGATAGCCTACAGAGAGTTTAAAACATCTTGGCTGCAGCTATTTTTTGAGCTGGGAGCTGAATTGCAGGAAATTTTACAGTTCCTTTCTCTCTTTCTTTCTTTCTTTCTTTCTTTCCTTCTTTCCTCTTTCTTTCTTTCTTTCTTTCTTTCTTTCTTTCTTTCTTTCTTTCTTTCTTTCTTTCTTTCTTTCTTTCAAGATTTTATTTATTTATTTGACAGAGGGAGAGAGATCAGAAGTAGGCAGAGAGGCAGACAGAGAGAGAGGGGGGAAGCAGACTCCCTGCTGAGCAGAGAGCCCGATGCGGGGCTCAATCCCAGGACCCTGAGATCATGACCTGAGCCGAAGGCAGAGGTTTTAACCCACTGAGCTACCCAGGCGCCCCTACAGTTCATTTTTTAAAGCTATGTTTTTTTTTTTCTTTAATGTCTGCACCCTATTACCAAAACGCTCAGGGGTTTGAATGAGCCAATGCCTAGAAGACAACTCTCACCCAGAGATATGTGCTTGACCTCAGTGTGGTCCCAAGAAGCAGGGTACAGATGTGGGTGAGATGATTGCTATCAGGGAATTTCAGGAACACACTCAGAAGGGAGAAACTGAGAGAAGGCTAGTAGTGTTTACAGTGTGCACTTCTGGGTAAGTGAGCACTGCCCTCTAAGAATTGCTCCTGATATTGATTTGTGAAAAAGTCAGTTCTGTTGTTGATACTGAGAACATAATTTTGCTCTTTGCTGTCCGAATCTAAAGCATCCGCCTCAGGCAGTGGTTGAAGTGTCCTGGAAAATTGGAATGCAGACTGCATTGGGAATCCAGAGATTAGAATTCCAATACTGTCTCTTGCCTTTTGATAGCTAGCTGTGTGGCCTTGGGTAAGTCACTGTCATTAGATGGATGTTTATGCTACTTCACAGATATGTTTGCTCATCCTTTTTAAAATTTATTAATTGAATTTAAAAAAAATTACCAAGGTATAATTTACATTCAGTAAGGTGCTTAGATCTTAAGTGTAGAGAAGGATTGATTTCTATTTATTTTTATTTAAATATTTTATTTTATTTTTATTTTATTTTTTTAAAAGATTTTATTTATTTATTTGACAGAGACACAGCGAGAGAGGGAACACAAGCAGGGGGAGTGAGAGAGGGAGAAGCAGGGAGCCCTATGCGGGGCTGGATCCCAGGACCCTGGGATCATGACTTGAGCCGAAGGCAGACGCTCAATGACTGAGCCACCCAGGCACCCTTAAATATTTTATTTTTAAGTAATCTCTGCACCCAACGTAGGGCTCAAACTCACAACCCTGAGATCAGATCAGGAGTCACAGGCTCTACCGACTGAGCCAGCCAGGTGCCCTGAGAAGGACTGATTTTTAAATATTTATACACCCATGCAGCCACCACCCAGATCAGGATGTGTGATGTCCGCAGTACCCCAGCAGACTACAACGTGCTCCCCAGCCACTCTGTTGGAGTGCTATCACTAATTGAAATTTGAGCTGGGCATTAACATGTAAAAGTCTTGTTCTCATTTAGCTGAATTTGTTTGGAATACCATTCATGGAGTAAGTGGTTAATCTAAGTATACATTTATATGTTTTATTCATTATATTTATCATAATGTTGTATTTAATGTTTATTATAATATGAAGTATATAAAATAGATTTTATATAAGTATGAAAGTGTGTGTGTGTGTGTGTGTGTGTGTGTGTGTGTGTGTGTGTACTTTATTCCTTTGGGATTTACTCTGATTTTTCTATAGTCTCCTTGCTTTGGCAAGTAGAGTTCCTAAGTAGCCTATTGCTCCCTGATTCTTAGACTAGTCTGACTGTGGAATCAAAGCCCAGAGGGCTGTCCTGAGGCACCTTTCAGCCCAGCAGCCTCATCAGGGCCAAGACTCTCCAGTGCTTACCGCCTCATTCTAGGTTTCAATCTGGTATCTGGGAAAAAGGCAAAAGGAACTGTTGTCATATGTGACACTGGGCATAGTGTTAAAGTGGTTAACAATGGAATACCAATGTATAATACTGATGTAATAATTTAGCATTTTCTAAAGCATTTACTTCTGCATTACTTTCTTGAATCTTCACAGCCACTCTGCAAGGCCAGTTCTCTTTCCTTCTTTGCAGAGGAGGCTAGGACAGCTCAGAGAGTGAAATGACTTGCTTGGGATTACACAGCAGGAAGTGGAGGTATTTGAATTCTATTTTAGGACCATCTGACCTCAAAGCCACCTAACACAGCAGAAAACCCTCTAGAATCTTGGCCCTGCGTTCCAAAATGCCATCCTTTCTCCCCTTATTTTTTTTTCCCCCACAGGAAAATGGCCTGTAGGAGTTCCTGTATCTCTGCTTTTCTGTTTCTATCTCACATGGCATAGTAGTTTATTCAGTTGTTGGACCAATGAGAAACAGCAGTAGTAGCATGTGGTCAAGTGATTCCACAGGGACGTTATCCCAGAGCTGCTATGGAAGGAAATAATTAGTATGAACTGGAAGCAGTGTCCGAGTGAGGCAATAAGCCTGGCCTCATACTCAGGGGAGTAACTGGGGCTTTGTGGACTGGTCCCCAGATACTACAGTGCCCAGCAAAGGAGGCTGCCCACTAAGATGGCTGCTCCGAGTCTTCTCCCCTTCTGTGAGTGAAATGAGGCTGGGAGGGAAGAGTGTCAAGGCAGTCTTGAACTGCCTTGTCCAGTAAGGTAGCTACTAGTCACAAGTGGCTATTGCAATTTCAATTTTGATTGCTTCAAATTAAGTAAAATCGAAACTCTGTTCATCAGTTGCATTAGCCACATTTCAAGTGTTACACAGCCACGTGGTTACCATATTGATCAGTGCAGAGACAGAATGTTTCCATCGTTGCAGAAAGTTCTGTTGGATGGCAGTGGTCTACACCAGTGATCGCCTTCATCCTATGTGTTCAGAATTCTCACTCAGTAGACTTAAGAAAGGTATATCCCATCCAGACGGTCTCATGCCTCGGCGGATTCTCACCCTTTACCCCCGCTCCCTCCCTTATATCCACTACTTTGCATCCGGGTAGCCAGTGCCAGGGAGGAACCTTTTCCCAACTTTGGCTCTTTTCCCTGGAGGTGGAGGCATATCTTGTGTTTCAGAAGAGGCAACAGTCTGTTGCTATTGTTGCTAAAATAGAAGGGAATACAGTGTTTGTGGTGCTTGAAAATGAGATGAGAATATAAGGATTCCTACTTGAATTTTATTTCTTTTAGCCTACCTTTCCCCATTTTCACTGAATAAGACAATTTCTCAGGAAATTATATACTTAGCCAATATGAGACTAACTTCCCTTCTCCCAGTTAGGTCTTGCATATTTGCAGCTTTTGGGGAGAAGGTCATTGGGACCTTTTGAATTTTGGTCATAGGGTCATGAAAATCTTTTGAATTTTGAGAAAGAAGGTCAGGTGCACATTTGAATCACCTTAGATTTTAGGATGCATTTTATGTTTGTTTGCAATGCCAGTAGGGATTTTCATATTTAGAATGGCTTAATAGTACTAGGAATTAAACCCTTTTATTAACGGCAGGACATCTTAAAACAATCACTAGTCATTGTTAAAGTAAAGAACAGCTCATTATTTTTCATATCTTAAAGATTGAACCCTTCACCATGATTAATAAAGGATAGTTGTTATCTGCTTTGGTCACAAAAATTCATGTACAAAAGAAACACTTTGGCAAATTAAAAGTAAAATGGTAGCATGAACACTTGTATCTGTGCTGCTAATTAAAAGACTTAACTTATTAGGGTTTGAGGGGGGAGGAAAAAAGAAACAAACAAGTATAATTTGCCAGATTAATTTTATGGTCTGTTCTATTTAATCAAACTATACCTTTTTGTGAAAATGACAAATCTGAGTTGTCAGAATGTGGTAGATAAGGAAGATAAAGGTCATATATTTTAATGTCACAGAAGGTCTTATTAAAGGAACCTTAATTACATTAGGTACCCATGAAACATTAATTAAATACTGTCTGAAATAATTAGGTCCAAGTTACTGATGGTTTAATTAAACTCAGTTTCTTATTTTATAAGAAAACTAAAGGTCCAGTATCTCTGTCGGCAGCATAATTGATAGCATGTCAAAAAGGCAAATAGTAACCTTGACCAACCACAGAGAGAGGGTGGTACAGCTCACAGGGCCTTGTGTGCATTGACTCTGTTCTCCATGGTGGCCCGTGCTGCTTCTCAGCGTTTGGGATGTGGATACAGTACAAAGCGAATCCATCATCAGGGGCTTGAAAAGTTTGTGCCACATGTGCAGAAAGGTGAGATGCCTTCTATGTGCATCTTTTCCTTTTTAGAAATACATCCTGCCTTTTGTCGTGTCTGCACATTGTATCTCAGAAATGGTAGACAGCACTCTGACCCCTTGCAGTCTGCACAGAGGGTATTGTGACCCTGAAAAACTGCCCTCAACTCCACTTCCGTATTTTCAGTACTCTGTGTCCTAAAATCTTTTTCTTTTGTTGTATGCCTTCCTAATGAAGACCATGGGCTTTGGAATCATACTGCAGGGTTTGATCTCAGCTCTGCCACAGCAGTGTGACCTTGGGTGAGTGAGCTCCTGCTTTGAATGTGTTTCCTCATCTGTACAATATTATAAGTAATAGTAGCTACTTAACAGAGTTGTTATGAAGATAATGCTTTAATGTATAGAAAGCATTTAGCACAAGTGAAAAGTATATGATGAGTCCTAAAAAATGACACAGAACATTCTGTGGTCTATAGGATCCTGAGGATTTGAGGCCCAAGTTGAATTAGTTGGATGTAGGTGAATCCAAGTGAAATTTAGTTTAAAAGAACTTGGAATTTGCCAGAAGAGAAAAGGATGATACAAAAGCAAAAATGTAGCTGGAGATCTTATGGGTTGATGATTTGAAACGAGCTTCAGATTTGTTTTGTATTTGTTTTTTTGGAGTCTCAGGCTGACCACGCCACGTCTTCCCTCTGTGGGGAGGATGCATTGAGGATTGGTGACTCGGGTGGCGAGGATAGCTTTAGTCCTCCCTCACTGGGCGCCAGGACAGCCAGCTTGCTCTTTCACTTTGAATGAGTCAGACGTTATCAGGATGACACTCTTACGGTTTCTAAGGAGCTTTAGCATACGGTATCTTCTTACTCCTCTCAACAGCTCTGTAACCAGTAGCCCCATTTTACACACGAGGAAACTGGTGTAGGGAGGTTAAGACACTTGGGCAAGCTCACACTTAGCTTCTGGGATTTTGACTCTGTGCGAAATGCTCTCTGTCCCCGAGCTCAGCCTGTGTTGGGGGGGTGGGGTGACGGACTCGGACCTGTGGCCTCAATCTTACCTGTCCCTGTGAGCTAAGAATGGGTTTTACATTTTTAAAGGCTTATATAGGAAGAAGAGAGAAGAGGAGGTGGAGGAGGAGAGAAAAAAGAGGAAGCAGCAGCAGTGACAGAAACTGACTGTGACCTGAAAAGCCTATTTAGTATCTGGCCCTTAACAGAAAAGGTTTGCTGACCCTTCTTTAAGTGCACTGCTTCTCAAACTTTGATGTGCATAGGAATCCCCTGGGGGTCTTGTTCAAATGCAGATTCTGACGCAGTGGGTCTGGGCAAGGCCTGCAGTCCTGCATGTCTAACACACTCCCCTGTGACACCCGTGCTGCTGGTCCTCAGACCACATTTTGAATCCTGAAGGTTGTGCCTTGCACCAACTCCATGCCCTTAAACGGGCTCTTTACTGATAGGAGCAGGCACTAATGACTACTTTCCATTTGTCTGTAGCCTAGGGAATTTAACTGCTTTTCACTGTTCATAGCATGAAAACTTTCAGCATTTCACCTTTAAAATATCCTGGGTCCGGGGTGCCTGGGTGGTTCAGTCGTTGAGTGTCTGCCTTCGGCTCAGGTCATGATCCCAGAGTCCTGGGATCGAGCCCCGCATCGGGCTCCCTGCTCGGCAGGGAGCCTGCTTCTCCCGCTACCATCCCCTCTGCTTGTGTTCCCTCTCTCGCTGTGTTTCTCTCTGTCAAATAAATAAAATCTTTAAAACAAAAATATCCTGAGTCCTTTTCCTTCCAAATGGTGATGACGTCTGTCTGCTACAGTTTGTCAGCTAGTTTGTCAGCTTTATATGCCAAGAGCGGGGTGCCCTGATGAGAACACCGAGAAGAACAGGACTTAGTCCCTGGCCTCAGAGAGTGCCTTGTTGAAGCCCAGCCACATTGTTTCATCTGGGCTCAGTTCTCTTTCTTCCTGCCTCTTTAGCTGCAAGTTCCACTTCCATGATATCTCCCACAGAGTCCCGATTTTCCCTTCACCTTGGGATCTCATATCTGCTGTGGACTCTGGGACCTTCCTCTGGGCTCTCCAGCCTTCTGCTTTGGCCTTTTCTTTGCTTCTTTCCTGGCCCATGTCTCACTTGCCTAGCAGGACCTTTCTTCATTTTCCTTTGCCCATTCCCTGGTATGGTGGTCTAGTCCATTTACATAAAACTCATTATATAACTCAACACCAAGCCTCAGGAATCTGCTTTATTATTTTTTAAAGTAATCTCTATGCCCAACGTGAGGTTCACATTCACAAGATCAAGAGTAAAATGCTTTTCTGACTGAGCCAGCCACGAACCCCAGGAATCTGCTTTATTTATTTATTTTAAAAAATCTTTCTTTCTTTTCTTTCTTTCTTTCTTTCTTTCTTTCTTTCTTTCTTTCTTTCTTTCTTTCTTTCTTTCTTTCTTCTTTCTTTCTGAGAGAGAGAGAGAGAGAGACAGAGGGCAGAGGTAGAGGGAGGAGGGGAAGCTGACTCCCTGCTGAACACAGAGCCCAATTTGATTTGGGGCTCCATCCCACAATCCCAAGATTGTGACCTGAGCCCAAACCATGAGATGGGTGCTTAACCTACTGAGCCACCCAGGTGCCCCAGGAATCTGCTTCAGAAAGAGGGTGGGGAATGCCTGGCTGGCTCAGTTGGTAGAACATGTGGCTCTTGATCTCCGGGTCATGAATTCCTGCTCCATGTTGGGCATAGAGATTGCTTAAAAGGAAAGAAAGAAAGGAAGGAAGGGAGGGAGGGAGGGAGGAAGGAAAGAGGATGGGCTTCCCCTTCCAGAATATGTTCAGTTCCCTCCTTGTTTGAGTCTAATCTATTTAGATGCCAAGCACGAGGCATAGGACTTATTCCATTTGTGCTTCACACAATGTCTTGTAAATTCTAAGCACATATTAATTACATATATGCCACAACCATCAGTTAGTACAGTAGTTGGTCCTTAGCAGTTTTTGACAGTTCAAGGAAAGTTAGCATTCTTGGCTAGGCTGGAGTGTAGCAATCCTTACTCCACAGAGAATAAATTTCTCTCATCCTAGTAGTGAGTCTCCAACTTTGGCCTCCATTGCGTGGTCCATCTTTCTTTTGTACCCTTCGTTTACTTTAGAAGTCCTGTCATTGTGGCTGAATGGCTGGCATGGGCCCAGAAGAGTGTCACTTTTTTTTTTTTTTAAAGATTTATATTTATTTGACAGAGAGAAACACAGCGAGAGAGGGAACACAAGCAGAGGGAATGGTAGCGGGAGAAGCAGGCTCCCTGCCGAGCAGGGAGCCCGATGCAGGGCTCTATCTCAGGACCCTGAGACCATGATCTGAGCTGAAGGCAGATGCTTAACGACTGAGCCACCCAGGCGCCCCAAGAGTGTCACTTTTGACGACAGTCTTGTCCTTCTGATTCTAACCCCACCTATGCCAAGCACCTCTCAATATTTTCTCTTTTGCACCCGTTAAACAAGCCTTCCCATTAACCATGCACCCCTTCCACGCCGATTGAAAGAGGATCATGGACTATGAACACCGGAAGAAATTCAACTGGCTGTCACTGCCTCAAAATAAGGGCAGAAATTGAAACCCAGAGAAGAGAAGCAATTTGCCCAAAGATCACACAGCATATAGTTGGTGGCGGAGCAAGACTAAGATCCTCATGTATCTGAAAAGAACAACAGGTGAGGATTTTAGTCTTGCTAAATCTGTTGCTCATATAAAGTACTTCAATTTTTAAAAAATTTTTTAAATTTTTTAAAAAGATTTAATTTATTTATTTGACAGAAAGAGATCACAAGTAGGCAGAGAGGCAGAGAGAGGGGGAAGCAGGCTCCCCGCTGAGCAGAGAGCCGCTATGGGATGTGGGGCTCGATCCCAAGACCCTGAGATCATGACCTGAGCCAAAGGCAGAGGCTTTAACCCACTGAGCCACCCAGGCACCCCTAAAGTACTTCAATTTTAAAAATACTTGACGTGCTAGAAAAATAATGTGAATGGCGGTGTTTTTAAAAACTTGATGTACATTTAATTATGCTTTACTAATAAAGCAGACCAGTAGTAATCTTCATGTTCCCATTTTTAAACACATGTTTTTTGACCATCATTAACTGTCGTGGCTTGCTTTCTTTCCAGCAGATCTAATTCCCCAGCTGATCTTGCACACACATTTTTAAAATAACACTCTTTTTGAAAAACAAGGCCTCTTTAAGCAAGTATATTTGACTTTCACTACTGATAGAAGTACATATAAATGGAAATCCAAAAGTGTCCTGCCATGAAGCCTCCAAACCCAGGGAAGCCTCAGGAAGATGGTGAGCCTAAACCTAGGGAAGAAAGAAATTGAAAAGCCAGTCAGGCTGCCATGCGGCCCTGCGTTTGCTCTTCTACCTCTAGTGCACTTAATCCCCCTCTGCCATCTTCCTCCCTTAGGCCCTTGGTTTCTCTTTCAGTGAGACCACGTGTAAAGGGAGGAAAGCTTGAGGACTCGGAACTGTGCAGAGATCTCCCTTTCTCAGCCTGCTCATTAGATGCATGGGCTGTGTGAGAAAGAAGTCACGGTTTAGAAAATGCTTCATTTGAAGTAATGCATTTTTTCTTTCAAAGCAATTAGATTTGATTCCAGTGAAGAGCTCTATCGACTCTTTCTTTCGGGCAGTTTTATTTTGCTTTCTACCAATGAGGAAACAAAGTTGGGGAGCCAGGGAGGGCATATATTGTTTTTATTGCTTTGTTCAAGAGGAAACATTCAAAGTTAGATCTTTTACTTATGTTTTTGGGTTTTGCTTACACCTCCATATAGATATTCTTTTTTGAAGCTGATTTTTATAAATATTTTTATTTGAGGGTGCCTGGATGGTTCAGTTGGTTAAGCGACTGCCTTCAGCTCAGGTCATGATCCTGGAGTCCCAGGATCGAGTCCCACATTGGGCTCCCTCTTTAGTGGGGAGTCTGCTTCTCCCTCTGACCCTCTCCCCTCTCATAATCCCCCTCTCTGTCATTCTCTCTGTCAAATAAATAAAAAAAAAGAAA
>CM053612.1:10063273-10085355 GCA_028646535.1 Procyon lotor | reverse complement strand
GTGGTATATATATACAATGGAATACTATGCAGCCATCAGGAGAAATGAAATCTGGCCATTTGCAACAACGTGGATGGAACTGGAGGGTATTATGCTAAGCGAAATAAAAAGAAAAGTATCACATGATCTCTCTGATATCAAGAATTTGAGAGGCAAGGCAGAGGTTTGTGGGGGGGGTGGGGGAGAGAAATGAAACAGGAAGGGATGAGGAGGGAGACAAACCATAAGAGACTCCTAGACTCATGAAATGAACTAAGGGTGGCTGGGAGGCGAGGGGGTAGGGATGGGGTGGCTGGGTTGTGGACATTGGGGAGGGTATGTGCTGTCAAGTGCTGTGAAATGTGTAACCCTGACGATTCACAGACATGTACCCTGGGGCAAATAATACATTATATGTTAATAAAAATTAAAAAAAAGGAGCTGGCAACTCAAAAATACCAATGGTATTGGTTAAACATAATAATAAATTTAAAATAAAAATTTAAAAACCTAAAAAAAAATTTTATTTATATATTTGTTTGTTTATTTATATGCACTCAAGTAGTGGGGAGGGGTGGAGGCAGAGGGAGTAGCAGAGTGGCTGCTGAGCAGAGCCCAGCCCTGAAATCTTGAGAGCCCCCGACTTGGGGCTCGATCCCAGGACCTTTGAGATAACTACCTGAGCTGAAGGCAGACGCTTAACCCACTGAGCCACCCAGGTGCCCCATGAGTTTTAACTTTTAAACTCCTTGGCACAGTATTTTGCGGTGACCATCATGGGTTACATGGGCTAGTGCCTTGTCACTCTACAGCCTGACTCACTGCCACCACCACAGTGACTCTTGCTTACTGTTGGAACCATCTTTTTTGCCTGTACCGTAGGCTGATCATTCACCCCTGCCCACACTGGGGCGGAGACCTATTTTGCAGGCAGCTGCGATCTCATCTGCATAGTCCCAGGTACAAGATTGCCCTTTCCTCTCTCTGTGTTCTTGTGGCAGCTTTGGACTTGTCCCCTCCCTACATCCCAGATTCAGTCCTTGCCTGTGACTTAGTGTGACAGTGTTCCAAATCATGCTACTTTATAATGATAGGTAGATATTTGTTAACTTTTGTTGATTCTTTTAAAGAATCAGTCATTATAAGGGCACCTGGGTAGCTCAGTTGGTTAAGTGGCTGACTCTTGATATCAGCTCAGGTCATGATTTCAGGGGCCTGGGATCAAGCTCCACATTGGACTCCGTGGTCAGTGGGGAGTCAGCTTGAGGATTCTCTCCCTCTGCCCATCCCTCTGCTTGTGCACACTCTCTCTCTCTCTCAAATAAATAAATCTTTTTTAAAAAATCAGTCATTGTACTTTCTAAAAATAAAAGTAATGTATATTCACTTAATAGAATTTGAAGCTAATAGACAAATACAAAGAAGGAAACTATCACGGACAGCATTGACACTCAGAAAGAGCTAACTGGCACCAAAGCCAGTTTCCTGGACATGCAACCTGTGTGGTCACACAGGGTTCAGTGTTTAGAGGAACCCCATGCTTGGTTTAATGCTCTGCTGTTGCTATCTTGACATTCTCAATAACTTTTAAAGAGGGGCTGCACAGTTTCATTTTGTGCTAGGTCCTACTAATTATGTAGTCAGTCTTGTCTCTTTTTAACATTATTGGTATATCTCTTTCTGCTGTTACCTCTGTCCATGTGTTGGTTTTAAAAGTAGTTGGGATTTCACCATTTGTATAGATGAATGGATGAAGAAGAGGTGGTATATATATACAATGGAATACTATGCAGCCATCAAGAGAAATGAAATCTGGCCATTTGCAACGATGTGGATGGAACTGGAGGGTATTATGCTAAGCGAAAAAAAAATTCCTGCATTTTTCATGTAACATTATGATATGCAAATGTTCCTACTTAGCTATTTTTTGAAAGCATTTTTTCCCCAATTTTTATTTAAATTCTAGTCAGTGAACATAGAGTGTAATATTGGTTTCAGGAGTAGAATTCAGTAGTTCATCACTTATATACAACATCTAGCACTCATCACAAGTACCCTCTTTAATACCCATCACCCATCTAGCCCATCCCTCGCCCACCTCCCTCCTGGAAACCCTCGGTTTGTTTCCCTCTCGCCCCCCCCATTTTTCGCCTCTTAAATCCCATGGTATGGTATTCGTCTTTCTCTGACAGACTTATTTCACTTAGCATGATACACTCTGGCTCCATCCACATCATTGCAAATGGCAAGATTTGAAAACATTTTTTTTATTTTTTTAAAGTTTTTAAAAATTAATTTTTTTAAAAAAGATTTTATTTATTTGACAGAAATACAGCGAGAGAGGGAACACAAGCAGAAGGAATGGTAGCGGGAGAAGCAGGCTTCCTGCTGGGCAAGGAGCCCGATGTGGGTCTCGATCCCAGGACTCTGGGATCATGACCTGGGCTGAAGGCAGACGCTTAACGACTGAGCCACCCAGGCGCCCCTTAATTTATTTTTTTAAAGAGTTTTTTTTTTTTTTTAAGATTTTATTTATTTATTTGACAGAGACACAGTGAGAGAGAGAGAACACAAGTAGGGGGAGTGGGAGAGGGAGAAGCAGGCCTTCTGCTGAGCAGGGAGCCTGATCCAGGGCTTGATCCCTGGACTATGGAATCATGACCTGAGCTGAAGGCAGACAATGACTGATCCACCCAGGTGCCCCTAAAGTTTTTATTTTTAAGTAATCTCTATACCCAACATGGGACTTAAACTCATAACCCCGAGATCAAGAGTCACATGCTCTACCAACTGATCCAGCTGTCCCTGAAAGCATTTTAAACTGATGAGCAATATTCCATGACTTATATAACTGTCACCCAATTGTTCACCTATTAGGTTGTTGGTTGATTGTTGGGATCTTGTTTCATAGCTCAGTGCCTAGAACATTGTACGTGCTAAACAAATGTTAGCTATTACTGTGTCCGTTGTCTCTCAGGTGTTTTTTTTTTTTTTTTTTTTTAAACCAGTGAGAACAAACCTTCAGAGGCAGACACCAGGATTAGCTAGGTAACTTAATAATGGAAACATGACTAGGCAGCTGTGGAAATGTCAGGGGGCCGTTGAAATCGGGTCTCATGTCCAGTGGCAGAGGATCTGGTGGGAGGCCAGGAGAACCTCTCAGGTGTCTTCAGGGCCCCTAGCTGCTAGCGACAAGGCACAGACCCCGAGCAGGCACTGCAAGTGACCACTTCAAACTCCACCATTGGTGGCACTAATTCACAAGGGGTGGAGGTTTGCTGGGGAACTGCACGAGGTATGGACTGCTTCATGGATTTGCATGTCATCCTTGCACAGGAGCCGTGCTGACCTTCTCTGTCATTCCAATTTTAGTATAATTGCTGTGAAAGCAAGTGCTCTCAGGTATTTTTTTTAAAGAGTTTATTTGTTTTAGGAGAAAGAGCATGCTTGTGTGAGTGAGAGGGGCAAAGAGGGAGAGAGAAAATCTCAAGCCGACTCCGACTTGAGTGTGGAGCCCAATGTGTGGTTTAGTCTCACAACCCCGTGATCATGATCAGAGCAGAAACCAAGACAGACACTTAACCAACTGAGCCATCCAGGCGCCCCACTCTCAGATGTTTCTGAAAGAGTGTCCATGGTCTTTCAGAGAGGGAATTCATTCTGTTCTCCAGGTTTCCTGTGTTTTCTGACATCGTCCAGAAACTGGGCCCCTGGGTTTCCTGTGCTGGGATGATGAAGGCTTTGCTCCGTCAGCCTGGTCATGGTACGCCTCAGAAAGCTGGAGCCTGGAACTCTACAGCCAGAACTCAGACCTCCATCTTCAGTTGTCATTCCTGACCCATCCTTTCAACTGCCAATACAACTTTAAATACAATTCTTGTTGGACCTTTGAAATTCAAATAAATTCTAGAACTAGGCAGTTCCCTAGAAAAAAATGAAAATCCCCCCCACCTTGCAAATGAAGACTCTAGACCAGAAGATAAAGGTTCAAAGATTCTGTGTATAACTATGGAGACAGAGGAGAGATTTGAGCCTAGTTATTTGTCTGTGGGGGTTTTTGCTCCATCAATATTCAACAACGTTCAGTCATTAAGGTGGGGAGTACACTCCAACAGGTTTGGTTTTTGTTTTTGTTTTTAGTTTCTGCTCTTTGGGAGTTCACGTTATTATCATGATCTTTTTATGTAGTTTTTTTTTTTTTTTTAAAGATTTTATTTATTTGACAGAGAGAAACACAGCGAGAGAGGGAACACAAGCAGAGGGAATGGTAGCGGGAGAAGCAGGCTCCCCGCCGAGCAGAGACCCTGGGATCCAGGACCCTGGAATCATGACCTGGGCCGAAGGCAGACGCTTAACGACTGAGCCATCCAGGCGCCCCTTTTTATGTAGTTTTATAGAGAAAGAGGTGCTTAAAGGGAAAAAAAAAAAGCCAAGCATGTTTGAGTGTTTTTTTTTCTCGGTAGGAATGGTAATGATAGCTAGGCAAATTACTTCTGTGACCTATAGTCCTAATCTGTCTCACTGGCCTCTACATCTCATGAACAGAGAGAGGAAGGACTATGGTTTTTTTTTTTTTGAAAGATTTTATTTGTCAGAGAGAGAGAGTGAGAGAGAGAGAGAGCACACAAGCAGGGGAAGCAGCAGGCAGAGGGAGAAGCAGGCTCCCTGCTGAGCAAGGAGCCCAACTCGGGAGTTGATCCCAGGACGCTGGGATCATGACCTGAGCTGAAGGTAGACTCTTAACTGACTGAGCCACCCAGGCGTCCCTAGAGGAAGGACTATTAAATTAAATTAGTTGGGCTGTGGATTACTATACCCTCTCCAAAACATTCTTTGGCCCCAGAGACCATTTTGTTGCAGTGGTCCAACTAGATGCTAGAGAAAGTACAATTTATTCCCCCAAATATTTCAACCTGGGGGGCTGCAATTTTTCCTTCTGTGCTCACAGCCATGTGACCAGACACAGCAGTGACACTGCTAAGCAGCTCTACTGAAATTTAGCAGAGGTGAACATCCAGGCCAGGCTTGGAAGAATGTGTTGGCCTGCCTCACTGGTGTGAATGAGGCTGTGGAACAGGGGGGAGGGTATCGCCATGGGCCCCGCAAAGCACAGCCTCAGGGAGGCAGGCTGCCGACATACAGACAGGTCCCAGCTCTGAGCTGGGATTTGAGGGCAGGCATCTCTCTCAGGCAAAGAGAGACCCCCTGGGGCCCTGCCTTGTTCTCCAAATTTCCAGAGTGAAGTACTGAACAGGTCAAGATGGTGATTGAGAGCCAGAGTTTCAGAATAGAGATCCTGCTACAGGATTGATGGCAGAAACTTGGGGTCTAGTGTTGACAGTGAGATGGAGGGCCGGTTTCTAGCATAGGGACACAAGATCAGTAGGCCTGGCAGTAAAAGCTGACCTGATGCCAAGTCCCCTAAGGATTATACAGGGTGCTTTAAGGCCACCATGACTGGTGGCAGTGACACTGGTGAGCAGGGGTGAGCTCACGAGTGGAGAGAGTGGTTTGGAGAGGGGGCTGCTTGGGTAGAAACCTGGGCAAGTTGTTACATGCTTTTGGGAAGCATAAGGATGTCAGGAATTCACACAGGCCTTGAGAAGAGTACATTATTTCATTTTAGAGAGAATTTCATCTTTCTATTGATCATTATACATATTTATATACACATAAACAATTCTACCATTTATTGGTGTTTGTACCCCCAAATTCTCTAATTAGAACCCAAACTCCTTTCTTTGCATAGTACACATTCTTCTGAGGGTTAGTATGCCAGGCCACGTGGTCACCTAGAATTAAATACTATCTTATTGCAGCCTATGGAATAATAGGTTTGCCTAATATTAAAAGTTTTCTCTGTCTCCTTCAGAAGCCTCTCAATTCACAAATTCAAGGTAAACCTGTTTTCTTCAGCATAAAGCTTTACTCTTTGTTAGGCTTTAATAGACCAATGTGACCCTGAACTGTGGACTGTAAGTTTTCTTTATCTGTGCTACTGGCTGGGTTAGCCATGGTGGGAGAAAGTGTGGGGGAATCAGGGAAAAGAGGGGGGGGGGGGAAGGGAAGAGGCAAGAGGCACTGTTGTTATAATAAAAAATAACCATATGTGCAACGAAAGTTTTTCATGCCTCAATCTCTCTAGCTTCCATTGGGGTGATGGAGCATGGAAGACTCACAGTGATCTGTGTGATTCTGGGGTCAGATTGCCAATCCATCTAATCTTGTCCCCCCCACTTTCCTGAATGGAACATGCCAAGGGTAGATGAGCTGTGGGGGCTTCTATCTAGTTAGCAGCTGCCCCTAGTCAGTTGTCAAGTAACATGGTGCTAAAATTGCTTAGAGACTCTCTCTGGAAAAGGAATCTTTCATGACAATCTGTTTATTCAAGTCAAGCAATAAGAAAAAAGACCTAAAAGTAATTTCAATGGCAGGGGTGCCTGGCTGGCTCAGTCGGTAGAGCATGTGACTCTTGATCTTGGGGTTGTGAGTTCAAACCCTACATTGGGTGTGGAGATTACTTAAAAATGAAATCTTAAAAAAAATTTCAATGACAACTTCTCAGACTAGTAAACATTTAAGCATTAGGGTGAAGATATTTGGTGCTGTTGTGGTCATCCTGGTGCCATCATGTTCAAACTGTGCAACTCAGGGTAGGCCTGATGACATCTCTGGGCCTTAGTTTCAGTAGAATGTTGCTTATGATGGCTGGCTTACTGAGAGGTCAATGGGATGACATGAGAAAAAGCCTAACACAGCACCTGGCACACAGTAGGCACTCAGCAATTATGTTTCAATTTGTTATGTGGGCATGGATTGAAGCTTCAGGCTTCAGACAATTGCCATTCTTTACAGGGCTGTGGCAGGACCAGGTGGGACCTGATTTTAGAAAACGCATGTGCGGAGCCGGGTAGACAAAAGCCCCTTTTCAGCTCCTGCTTCAAGATGACCACACTCCATATGGCTTCACCTGCTGCGCACTGTTATAATTGCAATCAGAATGGATCTCATTAGGGTTACAATGGCCCAGGGAAATGAAGAGTGGTTACCATGGCCCACTCCCTGGGTCTCCCAGCCGGGCGGTCAGAATAGAAAGAGTCGAAAACGTTTCCTCTAATTACAGTCCCCAACATAGCACCCCAAGGATATTGGGAGCTTAATAAATAGCCTTTGAGAATTTTTCTGTCTGCCAAGTGTTTATCACAAATAAGTGGGGGTCTGATTCAATGGCCATGTACGTACCCCCCACCTCTCCAAATGACATACAAGCACGCTTGGTGTAAGGGGACCGGTGTGGAAGGAAATAGGGAGCCATAGCTGCATGCTTCCTGCGTGGACTTACAAAGACTTCCTAGTTGAATTAAGTGAATTAATATCTATTTATAATGGGTTTATAGCAGTGTTTGTCACACAGTAAGTGCTCTCAGGTGTTTGCTAGGATAAAAAATAGCTCTCACTGTACTCTGTATGTTAATAGATGACAAATGGCCACTTTCTCAATTTCGGGGTGGGTGGAATGAGAGCAGGCACAGTCATTTACGTTGGGGAGAGATTCTAACTCTTCATTGACCAATGGTTTGGTCCTTGTACCATTTGCCTTCATATCAGTTTTGTTTCTTCTCTGGGCAGCATGTCTGCACCATGGGTACCTAGAGCCAAGTGAAAGTGGTACCTTTTGGCTAGGAGCTGGGGAGTTTTTTTCTAATGAGAAGGAACCTAGCACATGATCCAGTCACAGATTTTTCTGGAAAAGCAACAGTAAACTCTCAAAACAATAGCACAAGTGTGATGTAAACAAGATTTAGTAATGTGTGCATACTTAATGGAAAAATAACTATCGATATATGCGTATATATTTATTTACCTTTCTATTATGTTAATGATTGAACTGTGACTGGTAGAAATTTTGCCGTATCTCTCCGGTGTTCCTCACCAGGATTAAGTACAAAATGTCCTTCACTCACCCTGGACTTTTGGCTGGAGGCTGAAATCTTGTGCTGCTGCGCTCAGCTCTCATTCTGGCTCCGTTTTGGGCATTAATCGCTGCTCTAGCATTAGAAGCCCTCATGGTACCTCTGCCTGGCTTACTTTTCAGAGAAAAGGCCTTAATTTGCTTGCTCAGCTATTTCCTTTCATTCTTAACACTGCCTGTGCTTGCTGCCGCCTCCTCTTGTGTTTCATTTTTGTTCCGGGAAGAGATGGCTTTTCGTTTCTCTCTGACTAGTGAGTGTCCTGGATGGGCCTTTCTGCGTGCAAGCTGCAGAATTCTGTGATGGGGAAGCAGATTCCTAGGGTTCTTTTTCACGGAGGCTCTTAAGCCCCTGGGAGAAATAGTAAAGAGGCTTTTGGCATTGATCCTTGGGTTCCAAGGACACTAAGATGAAAACCTTTCCCCATTCCTCTCACCAGGCACAGAGAAGGGGTGGGGAATGAAGGTTTCTCAGGAAGTCACTGAAGTCAGACTGAGACGGGAGAGAATTGAAGGGCCCCGGAGTCATTTGGTGCCCTGGTAGAGTTGCTCTGTGGAGCGATAGGGTCCGAGGGGAGACAGCAGGAGGTGGGCCCTCCTGGCCGAGCTGTGTGGCATCCGTTCTTCCTTGGTGTATGGAACCGTTCAGCTGAAGAGGGATTAGAGGAGCGATGATCACTTCCGGGCCGAACCTCCTGAGGTCAGCTGAAAGAGCTATCGTGCTGGGGAGATAGAAGTCAGCTTCGACGTGTACCAGGGAGTGAGGTAACTGGCTCATAGGGGCAGAGTCAGTCTGTTGTGGTTGCTGCGCGGGGGTGCTGGCAGTGGCAGAAGCAATAGCAGCGGTGTTATGAAGTAGACCATCGCGCGTCCTGAGCCTGAATGAAGATCAGCTACGCAGTCTAGAGGGAAGCACTGAAGCAGCAGAGAGCTGGTGGAGTAGAAGAGTGAGTCCAGGGCCATAATGGCAGACTGCTTTTAACAAAATTTTGTTGAGTGCCTGTTGTGTGCCAAGCATCGTTTGAAGTCTGCTTCCATGGGGCACAGCATGTTTAGTTGTCCCATTAGGGAGATGCTAAGATTACTTAGTTGGTTCAGATAGTGGCAGCCTGGTCCACCCACCCAACAAACTGTTATGTAATGATTTAAGCGGCCAAAGATAATCTTTGCCTAGGAGTAGGCTACTCATTCCTTTAGAAGGCGATCCTGGGGCACCTGGGTGGCTCAGTTGGTTAAGTGTCCACCTTCAGCTAGGTCATGGTCTCGGGGTGCCAGGATCGAGGCCCACATCGGGCTCCCTGCTCAGTGGGGAGTCTGCTTCTCCCTCTGCCTCTGCACACCACACGCCCCCCTGCTTGCTCACATGCTCTCTCTCAAATGAATAAATAAAATATTAAAAAAAAAGTCAGTCCCGCCAGAGCAAGATGGTACCCTGGCATGGGTGGTCACTTTGCTAACAGTAGGGACACTTAAAAAAAAAAAAACATAGACAGTATCATTTTGCATATAATAGAATAAATAATACTTCCTTAATAATATCATAAACTCCATAGACAAATTCCCAAGTGTATAAAAAATGTTTTGTTTTGTTTTTAGATTTGGTTTGCTAGAATCAGGTTTCATCAACACATTGCATTTGGTTGGTATGAGTTTTAAGTCTCTCTTTGCTCTTTTTATTATAGTAGCACCCGTCTGCTCCATTTCTTTATACCATTTATTTGTTGAAGAAACCAGTTTGTTTTTTAGAATTGTCCACATACAGGATTTGGCTGATTATATCTGTTGATGTTCTCTAACTGGTTCCTCTGTATTCCATATTTCCTCTGATTAGGTAGATGTAGAGGCCTGATTAGATTATTACTTTATTACTATTATTATTTGGAAAAATAATTATAGTACCAGTGTATTTCCTATATCTTGTAATTATCAGGAGGCACATATTGTTTGGCTGTCCAACTTTTTAGTGATGTTAACATTCATCAGTGGGTTTAAGTGTTGGCAACTTGATCCATCAATTTTAAATTTCCTGTCAAGGTTTCACCAATTGTTTGATAATTGGTGATGATCATTTCCTAGATCCATTATTTCATAGTCCGTGAAATGGTGATTTTCTAAGTCTGTCATCCTTTCTGTATTTATTGGCAGGAAGTTTTCCATGAATAAAGAATTCTCTTTATCCACTATTTGGTTAACCTGAAATGAAGTTCATATAGGGAAGGCATGATAAATGCTTGATTCTTTCCTTTTATTTAACAGTTTTCAAAATAATGGATAGGTGTCCTAATAAACTCTACAGGTGAGAAGGGATTTTTTTTTTGAAGTATAATTTATTTACAATATTCTATTAGTTTCAGGGGTACAACATAGTGATTCAACTATTCTATACATTACTCAGTGCTCTCCATGTTGGATGTAATTACCTTACAATGTTATTACAATATTATTGATTATATTCCCTGTGCTATACTTTTCATCTCTGTGACTTATCTATTTTATAACTGGAAATTTGTGAAACTATTTTGAATTCATGGCTTTTTTAATCAGTATTTTTTAATCCATTGAAATAATTGTTTTTTTTTTTAAATTTTATTTATTTATTAGAGAGAGAGAGAGAGAGAGATCAGAAGTAGGCAGAGAGGCAGGCAGAGAGAGAGGGGGAAGCAGGCTCCTGCTGAGCAGAGAGCCCCATGCGGGGCTCGATCCCAGGACCCTGAGATCCTGACCTGAGCTGAAGGCAGAGGCCCAACCCACTGAGCCAGCCAGGTGCCCCCCCCCCAAATTGTTTAAAGTGATCTCTATCACTTTAAACGTGGGGCTGGAACTCAAGACCCCAAGCTCATGAGTCACATGCTCCACTGACTGAGCCAGCCAGGTGTCCCGAAGTCACTGTTTTTTTGATGCTCATATTTTGTTATTTTTTTGGCCAATGGGAGCTCTTTAAAGTTGATTTTTGGCTCATTTTGATAGATCTTATTAGTGTTTGATAGCTTCCTTGCTTACTGGCCAAACAAGATGTTACAGACCCATCTTAAGCACTGATTGCTCTAACTTAGGATCAGTTCTTTCACCAAGGAGACTTGGCTCCTTTGGGAGAAAATGCTATTTAGACACCACTACTTATATTTTGGGATGCTTATTGCTACCGGATTGTCATTATTTCTAAGCCTTTCCAGTGAGCAGAAGTAGGAACTATGTGGTTTTTACAAAGAAAAAAATGAATCATGAGTTTATACTGATGTTTCCAATTTAAATTAAAGATTACAGGGTTTTCATTTCATTCCTTTGATTTTGTAAATTCATCTCTCTGCTATTTTTTTCATGGTATTATATGTATGAATGTGAATGTGTAGGTGTACATGTATGTTTCAAAATTATAATACCAATATTACCGCAATGTGACTAATGAATACAATTTTCTTCAAATTTATCTTGTTCGGGTTTCACTTAGCATCTTAGATCTATAAATTCATGTCTTTACCATATTTCGGGGAAATTCAGCCATTATTCATCAGATACTTTTTATGCCACATTTTCTCTCTTTCTTCTCCTTCTGGAGCTCCAGTTACACTTGTATTAGATTTTTAAAGGTATTTTAAACATTTCAGTCAAGGAATGATGTATGCTACACCTTAATCTTTACATTTCCCCCACTTGGATTGTCAGAGAATACCACCATTTCAACCCCCCAGTGAACATGGCACTTGTTTCTTTCTTCCCCTTCTAATCATTCCAGATTTTCTAGTGTTTTCTTCAGTAATGGTGCTTTCTCCTGAACATCAGGTCTGCTGTCTCTCTCCAGAGTAGCTAAAGACTCAGGAGCACTGTACATTTAGATGTCAAACTTTTCCACTGTTAAGATTCTTCAAGGTTTTTAGGCAGTAATTCTCTCACAAATAAAGCTTCTGTTCTCACAGATGAATAGGTCTTATTTTCTAAAGAATATGTGATTGAGTTACAGGTTTTAAGGAGAATTTCAGCCAAAGCCTTAGGATGTGCATGTTCATCTTCCAAAAGCACTAATCCCTGAAAAAAGGCATTTACTGATGGTGGGCCTCCTAACTGCACTTCCCACATACTCGGTTTTAGCTCTTCCCACACCACTTGCCCAGCTCCTGATGATAACAACATTGGGCCTCCACAGTCTGGGGCCATGCTTTGCCCAGGCTCTCAAAGGCTCCCAGCAGAGATTCCACCTGGAGCTCTTTCTACTTCTCATTCCCATCTTCATTTTTGCTTGTCCCAAAGCCAGTGCTTTCGGGTGAGTTCTTCTTGATAAGAGGTATGACAATGTTAGAAAACTCCTGGAATCTCTTTTCTTTGGTGACCTTCAGGACATCTGCTACACAGCTGATTGCTGTGATCTTGTCTTTAAGATTCTCTTTGCAATATTCCTTCAGAGCAGCTTGGAGGATTTCACTTCTGCTGAGTTGATTGGGCACAGGCTTTTCCAGCTCTGTCCTGCAAGCTGTCACCACACAGGCAATGGCTTTTAATAGCTCTTCCTTTCCTGCCCATGTTCTTCCAGCTACACCTTGCAGTCATGTGGTCAGTATCATTCCCAGATATGGAGGTACCAGGGACTGAGCCTGCAAAGCCTTCTGGGTAATGGCAGTCAACTCCTGCTCTTATAACTGAATGCCACCAAAGGAACTAGGTACGTTTTCCTGCCACACCTCAGTCCATAAGTTATTCTCTTCTTTTTCTGATTTTTCCTTATCATCAATTTCATGCATGCCCAGAAATGCCAAAGGCAGAGCTTCTTTGGTATGGTTCTTCAGGACTGTATCGTCCAGTAGCATCCACAGGCCACTGAGTTCTATTCATTAAGAAAAACAAAACCCTTTACTATCTATACTTCTGATTTGATCATTCCTGTTAAACTGTCTTCAAAGCTACTGATTTTTTCCTCTGTCAAATCCATTCTGCTCTCAAGCCCATCTAGTGATTTTTAAAATTTCAGATATTGTATTTTTAGTTTTAGAATTTACAATCTAATTCATTTTCATAGTTTGTATTTCCCTGCTGAGATTTCCTATTTTCTTTGTCCTTTACTTCATTGGACCTAGTGATAATAGTTGCTTTAAAGGTCTTACCTAATAACCTCAACATCTGGGTCATGTTGGGTTGAATCTCTAGTGTTTGTATTTTCCCTTATAAATGGGTCATATTTTTTCTGGCTGGCGTGTTTTCTGTTGTATATTCTGCAATTGTTCTCATATATGTACATGATGCATGTTTTCTTTTCCTGGATAGTTTTAGGATTTTCCTATTAGTTTTAGCATTTTCGTATTATAACTGTTTTTTAGTGACTAGATTTTGATATGCCTTGGTCTGGTTTTCATCATATATATCCTGTTTCAGATTCTTTGGGCCTTTATTTTTTCCTTTTTAAAGATTTTATTTATTTATTTGACAGAGAGAGAAAGAGAGAGAGAGTGTGTGCCCAAGCAGGGGGAGCAGCAGAGGGAGGCGGGATCCCAGGACCCTGGGATTGTGACCTGAGCCGAAGGTCACAGCCCCTCAGCCCAACTGACTAAGCCACCCAGGCACCCCTCTTTTAGCCTTTCAATATGTGGTTTAGAGTTTCTATTAAGTTTGAGAAATTTTGGGTCATTCTTTTCCCCTCAGATATTTTTTCTCCTTTATTCTTACCCTTTATTCTCTTTCTCCTTCTGATATTCTAAATAACATGTATATCTAACTACTTGATATTGTTCTGTAGGCCAAAAACTGTGTTCATTTCATTAAGGATTTTTTATTTTTTAAGTAATCTTTGCACCTGGTGTGGGGCTTGAACTCACAGCCCTGAAATCAAGAGTTGCATGCCTTACCGACTGAGCCAGCTAGGCACCCCAATTTCTTTTCTTTTCTTTTTTTTTTTTTTTAAGATTTTACTTATTTTTAGAGAGAGCATATATACTCGAGTGGGTGGAGGAACAGAGGGGGAGGGAGAGAGAGAGGTGGAAAGAATCTCAGGCAGACTCTACACCCAGCACTGAGCCTGACATGGGGCTCAGTCTCACAACCTCGAGATTATGACCCGAACCAAAACCAAGAGTTGGACACTTACATGACTGAGCTTACTTACTTTTTTTTAAGTAATCTCTACACCCACTGTGGGGCTTGAACTCATGATCCTGAGATCAAGAGTTGCATACTTTGCCGACTTAGCCAGCCAGGTAGGTGCCCCTGTTCATTTCTTTTTAGTCTATTTTCTCTCTACATTTCAGTCTGGATAGTTTTTATTGCTGTCTTCAAGTTCACCGATCTTCTGCAGTGTTTAATCAGAGAACTTCATTTCAGATACTGTATTTTATAGCTTTAGACATTCCATTTTGTTCTTTTTATTATCTTCTAGTTCTCTCATTATGTTCATTTTTTTTGTTCATTTTTTTATAAACAATATTTGATCATACTTAAGAACTGTTTCAGAGTTCTTGACTGTTAATTCCCTGTCTCTGTCATTTCTTTTTTTTTTTTTTTAAACATTTTGTTTATTTGTCTGTCAGAGAGAGAGCATGCATAAGCAGGGGGAGTTGCAGGAGCCCGATGTGGGACTCTTTCCCAGGACCCTGGGATCACGAGCCAAGCTGAAGGCAGACGCCCAAGTGACAGAGCTACCCAGGTGTCCCGTCTCTGTCATTTCTGAGTCCGTGTTTATTTCTATTATTTTCCTGCTGCTTAGCATGTATTTTTTTGATGAATTGCCTGACATTGGGATTTTTATGTTGTTGAGTGCTAGATTTTGTGTATTCTTAAAAGTGTTTTGGACTTTGTTCTGTCATGCAGTTAATTGGCTTGTGTATCAGCTCAATCTTTTCAAGGCTTGTTGTTTTTTTTTTAAATGTATTTGGCACACAATGTTGTATTAGTTTCGAGTGTACAGCATAATGATTCAGCTTCTCTATATGTTATGCTGTGTTCCCCACAAGTGTAGCTACCATCTGTCACCACACAATGCTATTACAGTACCATTGACTGTATTCCCTGTGCTGTGCCTTTCATTCCTGTGACTTATTTATTCTGTAACTGGAAGCTTCTATCTCCCCTTCACCCATTTTGCCCCTCTTCCCATTCTTCTCCCCTCTGGCCAAGGGGCTTGTTTTCAACTTTTGTTAGAGAGACTTAAAAATAGCATTTATTCTAGGGCTAATTTACCTTTACTATTAAAGGGTTACCTTTATAGAGTCTCTGCTTGTTCTCAAAAAGTGCAGTGATGACTCTTTGCTTTGGATTTTCAGAAATCAAAATGATTCCAACCTGTATGAACTCTGGAAATTCTTCAGCTTTTAGTTACTGGTCATTCTTATTGTTTCTCCCAGTGTAGAATTTTGAAGCTGTGGTTTTGTTTTGTTTTGTTTTTGTTTTTTGGTATAATTCACTCTTCTAGTTGCTTTAACCTCCCAGAATTCTTTTCTTTTATTTTTTTAAGATTATTTATTTATTTATTCGACAGAGACACAGCGAGAGAGGGAACACAGCAGAGGGAGTGGGAGAGGGAGAAGCAGGCTTCCCACCGAGCAGGGAGCCCGATGCGGGGCTCGATTCCAGGACCCCAGGATCATGACCTGAGCCGAAGGCAGACGCTTAACGACTGAGCCACCCAGATGCCCCATAATTGTGGGACTTAACTTTGTATCCCTTCTTTCTTCTTGCAGGGATCACGGTTTTGTGCTGCCTATTGACTAATGACTAAACGCTTTGTTTCATTTTTTGCACAACTTGCTCAATGTTCACAGCAAGAGCACTAATTTAGTCCTAGTTATTCCATCATAGTTGGAAGAAGAATTCAGCACAGTTTTTTTTTTTTAAGATTTATTTATTAGAGAGAGAGTGTGGAGCCTGATGTAGAGCTCAATCCCAGGGCCCTAAGATCGTGCCCTGAGTGGAAAGAGTCGGGTGCTCTGCTGACTGACTGAGCCACCCAGGTGCCCCTCAGCACTGTTTTTGTTTTTTTTTTTTTAATTTTATTTTTATTTTATTTGACAGAGAGAGAGATCACAAGTAGGGAGAGAGGCAGGCATAGAGAGAGGAGGAAGCAGGCTTCCCACTGAGCAGAGAGCCCGATGTGGGGCTCCATCCCAGGACCCTGAGATCATGACCTGAGCCGAAGGCAGAGGCTTAACCCCTGAACTACCCAGGCGCCCCAGCACTGTTTTTAAGATGTAGTCGTGTTGTTATGGTTTACTCCAGAGATGCCGCCCACACAGAGTGCGATGTGAATGTCTGGAGTTGTGCAACACAGCTGCCCTAGGTGTACAGCCGGTCCCTTCTTCTAACTACTGCCCGGCACTTAATAATTTATCTCCACCCCCGTGTCTAGCCTCTTTCCCGGTTGAAGATCCTCTCCATCAATGGACTAAGTATGGCAGATTCTTCTCAAGTGTCTCTGTGAGTTTACTCATACATCAAGGTCGCAAAGCTGGTTAATTTTCAGAAATTGTGCAAAGCTGGCTGTTAAACACAGTATTAGATATTAAATTGTAATTATAATTAGATAAGTTATAGCAGAATCAAAGGTCGAAAATACTCAGAACTCATTACTTGATAATAATTTCACTATATCGTATGGTTATCTTTGTTCTGAAAGTCATTTATGTCTATTCTATTTGTACTGTGGAAGTACTGTTTAATGACGTGCTCATTTCTTCCCAGCTTCATGTTCAGTGGCATCCCATTTGTAGCAAAAATCAGCAAATGCCACAAATTAGGGCTTGATTTACTGCAGGAGTCGGCAGACTGGCTGCCCAGCCTATTTTTGCCCATTGTTTACATCATGTTTCTAATCGCTTTTATGCTACCGTAGCAGAGTTGAATAGTAGTGACAGCTCGCAGGGCTCACAAAACCTAAACATTTATTACTCACCCTTTGCAGAAAAAGTGTGATGGCCCCTGGTTTGTTGTTCTCTTGATTGTCTGGACTTAGGAAAGTGATGAAGACAATGTTAGCCCTACAGTTAAGTTTGAAAGTGTATTGAGTCTATAGCTATTAGGTTGTGAATAGCACAGAATTTTGAGGAAATATTCCTTCAGCATATGAAAACTATTATCTGATTCAGCAAGGAAGTTGCTCACATCATTGGCAAATATATCTACAACTTCATTGCTTCACTTTTTGTCTTCTTCCTTAACATAAGCTAAAATATTAAGCAACATTCATATCAGAGCTGCACTCCTTCCATTGCAACCACAGGCTGGCTATAGATGCAGGAGTTTGGCAAAAATCAACAAAAGCATTCTGTGAAGATCAATTGAGTATCTGGAAGTTACAATAAAAAGTATTATATATTTTACTACTTGTAAATTGGATGCTATATGCCTTGATATCAATTAAGTTTATAGTAAACTATATGTAGTATATATAGTATATGTATATATATACGTAGTATATGTAGTATATACACACAAATATATATAGTATATATATTTTCGTATGCATAGTAAAAAATATATGTAGTATATTATATAATATAACGTTGCATTTTCTTTCTGGAGAGCTGATTGTTAAGCATTGTAAGCATACCATAGGCTTATACATACTAAGATCCCATCAGAAAATACTTAAGTATTATTTCAGTTTCCCTTATTTCTGCTAACACTTGGCAGCATACAGTTTTCTACCTTTTGTCAAGTTCGTGGATATAAAGTGATGCCTCAGTGTTTTTGTTTGCATTTTTAAAATCACCAATCTGCTTGAGCATCCTTTATATACTTGTTAGCCTTTTGTACTTTCTCTTCTAAAAATTTGACCATGTTTCTTTCTGTTGTGTTCTTGTCCTTTTCAGGTTAATGAGTAGGAGTTCACTGAATATTCTAGCTATCAGTCCATTTTGGTTTTCAACATTGTAAATATCTTTTTTTTTTTTTTTAAAGATTTTATTTATTTATTTGACAGGGAAAGAGAGATCACAAGTAGACAGAGAGGCACACAGAGAGAGAGGAGGAAGCAGACTCCCCGCTGAGCAGAGAGCCCAATGTGGGGTTTGATTCCAGAACCCCGAGATCATGACCTGAGCTGAAGGCAGAGGCTTAACCCACTGAGCCCCCCAGGCACCCCCACACTGTAAATATCTTCCCTCAGTGTCTCATCTTATAACTGTGTTATTGATATCCTTTCTTAAACATAAATCTTTAATTTTGATGTTATCAAATTCATAATATTTTGCCTTGTATTTTATGTATTGGAAGTATTTTTTAAAAAGATTTTATTCATTTATTAGAGAGAGAGAGATCACAAGTAGGCAGAGAGGCAGGCAGAGAGAGAGGGGGAAGCAGGCTCCCCGCTGAGCAGAGAGCCCAATGCGGGGCTCGATCCCAGGACCCTGGGATCATGACCTGAGCTGAAGGCAGAGGCTTTAACCCACTGAGACACCAGGCGCCCCATGTATTGGAAGTATTTTTAAATAAGTCCTTTTCCCCCTTTAAGTCACAAAGATATCTTTTTCCTCCATTTAATGTTATAGTTTATGTTTTATGTTTTAGTTTTATGTTATAGTTTATGTTTTAGTTTAACCTTTTACATTTTGGCCTTTAATCCATCCGGATTCTATCTTTC
Source organism: Procyon lotor (assembly GCA_028646535.1). NCBI lineage: Eukaryota > Metazoa > Chordata > Mammalia > Carnivora > Procyonidae > Procyon > Procyon lotor. Next base: position 10,066,852 of record CM053612.1, on the reverse strand, counting down.
TACATGGTGTTATGTGAGGATTCTGATTTATTTTTCTCCATAGAATAGTGAGTCAATTTTCCTCCCAACATCTACTAAATAACTTATCATTTCCCCATTGATTTATAATGATACTTTTATGGTATACATCATATAAAATGGGTCTGATTTTTATCTTTCTCTTTTGTCCCACTGATTAATTTGTATAGTCTTGTTAAAAGTATCATACTATTTTAAACATTTTGTGATTAAGGAAAGTATTAAAAATACACAAAGCTAGATTAATATAATGAACTCCCATATACCCGTTACCACACTTCCGTAATTATAAACTCATGGTCATTCTTTAAAATCTATATTGTACCTATCCTCCACATCTTCTGTATTATTTTGAAGAAAGCCCAAGATGTATCATATTAATTGTAAATATTTCAGTATGTATCTCTAAAAGATACAGAATTTTTTTTTTAAAGATTTTATTTATTTATTTGACAGAGAGAGATCACAAGTAGGCAAAAAGGCAGGCAGAGGGAGAAGGGGAAGCAGGCTCCCTGCTGAGGAGAGACACTGATGCGGGGCTCGATCCCAGGACCCTGGGATCATGACCTGAGCCAAAAGCAGAGGTCTTAACCCACTGAGCCACCCAGGTGCCCCAAGATACAGAATTTTTAAAAAACCCCAATATCAACCCTCCTACACTGTTGGTGGGAATGCAAGCTGGTACAGCCACTCTGGAAAACAGTATGGAGGTTCCTCAAAAAGTTGAAAATAGAGCTACCCTACGACCCAGCAATAGCACTATTAAGTATTTACCCTACAGATACAAAGGTTGTGATCCGAAGGGGCATGTGCACCCGAATGTTTATAGCAGTAATGTCCACAATAGCCACACTATGGAAAGAACCTAGATGTCCATCAACAGATGAATGGATAAAGAAGAGGTGGTATATATATACAATGGAATACTATGCAGCCATCAAGAGAAACGAAATCTGGCCATTTGCAACGACGTGGATGGAACTGGAGGGTATTATGCTAAGCGAAATAAGTCAGTTAGAGAAAGACAAATATCACGTGATCTCTCTGATATGAAGAATTTGAGAGGCAAGGCGAGGGTTTGTAGGGGGGTGGGGGAGAGAAATGAAACAGGAAGGGATGAGGAGGGAGACAAACCATAAGAGACTCCTAGACTCAAGAAACTAACTAAGGGTGGCTGGGAGGCAGGGAGGGGGGTAGGGATAGGGTGGCTGGGGTGTGGACATTGGGGAGGATATGTGAAATGTGTAAGCCTGATGATTCACAGACATGTACTCTGGGGCAAATAATACATTATATGTTAATAAAAAAAATTCTTCCATAAAAAAAAAAACAAACAAAAAAACCCAATGCCATATCACAGTGAGAAGAAAAGAACACTAACTCTTTGACAACATCAGATATTTGCTTGGTGTTCAAATTCCCAATTATTTCATAAATGTGTGTATAGTTTCTAATAGTTTGTTTGAATCAGAATCCAAAGAAAGTACGATTCACTGATATGTCTCTTAGGTTATTTTTAATATACCGATTCTTCCCTCCATCTTTCCTTCCCTTTGTATTTCTTTAAGGAAGAAACTTCTTTGTCCTGTAAACATTCCCTGTCTTGATTTTGCTGAATGCATCCATATGGTGTTATGTTCTCTCTATTTCTTATAAACTCATAGTGAGATCTAGAGACTTGATCAGATTGGTTTTTTTTTTTTTTTTGAGAAGACTACTTCATAAATGATGGTGTGTTCTTCCATCAGGATGCTTTTTTATTTTTATTTTTGTGATTATCTGTATCCAATTATGTTCTTTCTTTGACAGATGCAAAATAAAGAAATTTTAATTCCTTCAGTCCTTCATTTATTACCTTGAAAACTTCTATTAAGAGAAATATTTCCCTATCTACTATTTGGTTACTCAGTGGTGCAATTCATTTTGGAAAGTCTAGATGAAAGCTTGATTCTTTTTCTCTTTACATAGTTTCAAAATAAAAAGTTAGTTTGCTAGCGTCTTCCTGGGTGACCGATTAGTTTTTTTTTTTTTTTTAATTTGTTTTATTTGCGGGGGAAGGCACCTGGCTGGCTCAGTCACTAGAGCATGTGATTCTTGATCTTGGGATTGTGAGTTTGAGCCCCATATTGGGCATAGAGATGACTTAAAAAAAGTTAAAAATTTTTGCTTTATATTGCAATATCACTGTGAACTCATGGACTTAAACATATTTGATTTACTTCAGTCTATTGCAGTTATTTTTATTGATACTTAACTAGATTACTTTTAGTCATGGAGAACCTCTTCAGACTGGCTCCTGGGTGGGCATGAGTAGTGATTTTGGATAGCACCCTTCCTATATGGCAGGCCGGGGTTTATCTTGTACATTTTCAGCCTCAGACCAGCTATCAGCCATTTCTCTAAGAAGCCCTAGTTTTGTTTAGTGGTAAATGGCATTTGAAGACTATAGTCAGAATATTATACATTAAAAAAATATTGTGAGATTTTTTTTTTTAGTATGCCTTGGGGTACCTGAGTGGCTCAGTCGTTGGGTGTCTGCCTTGGGCTCTGGTAATGATCCCAGGGTCCTGGGATCGAGCCCTGCAGTCTATCAGGCACCCTGCTCAGCGGGGAGCCTGCTTTTCCCTCTCCAGCCTGCTTCTCCCTTTCTCGTTCCCCCAAGCTTGTGATCCCTCTCTCACTGTCTCTGTCAAATAAATAAAATCTTTAAAAAAATGATTTTTGGTATGCCTTAATACCTATTAGAACATTCCTATCTCTTAGCTATTTGCAGACCTTTATCTTTCTATGTGAATTTTAGAGTGAATTTCTCAAGTTTCTCAAAGAATGCAACTAGAATTTTGATTGGAATTTCATTGAATTTGTATATCAATTTGGAGTGAATTGACATTTTACAGTATTAAGTTGTCCTATCCTAGATGTTGGAATGGCTTTCCATTTGTTCAGTTCATTTTCTTTTTTTTTTTTTTTAAAGATTTTATTTATTTATTTGACAGAGAGAGATCACTAGTAGGCAGAGAGGCAGGCAGAGAGAGAGGGGGAAGCAGGCTCCTTGCTGAGCAGAGTTCGATGCGGGGCTTGATCCCAGGATCCTGAGATCATGACCTGAGCCAAAGGCAGAGGCTTTAAGCCACTGAGCCACCCAGGCAACCCCTGTTCAGTTCATTTTCAAGGTCTTTTATTAGAGTTGTGTTTTGGACACAGAGGTTATGTGTGTGTGTGTGTGTGTCTGTGTCTCTCTCCCCCTTAAAAAAATATCATTCTTGCTTGAAGCCTGTCCATTTTGTTATTTTTAAAGAATCAGCTTTCTGTTTTTTAATCTTCAATTTCCTTCTTTAAAAATCAATTTCACAGGGGGCGCCTGGATGGCTCAGTCGTTAAGCGGCTGCCTTCGGCTCAGGTCGTGATCCCAGGGTCCTGGGATAGAGTCCTGCATCGGGCTCCTTGCTCGGCAGGAAGCCTGCTTCTCCCTCTACCATTCCCTCTGCTTGTGTTCCCTCTCTCGTTCTGTTTCTCTCTGTCAAATAAATAAAATCTTAAAAAAAATCAATTTCACTGATT
>CM053612.1:10044152-10063173 GCA_028646535.1 Procyon lotor | reverse complement strand
TTTTTAAAGAATCAGCTTTCTGTTTTTTAATCTTCAATTTCCTTCTTTAAAAATCAATTTCACAGGGGGCGCCTGGATGGCTCAGTCGTTAAGCGGCTGCCTTCGGCTCAGATCGTGATCCCAGGGTCCTGGGATCGAGTCCTGCATCGGGCTCCTTGCTCGGCAGGAAGCCTGCTTCTCCCTCTACCATTCCCTCTGCTTGTGTTCCCTCTCTCGTTCTGTTTCTCTCTGTCAAATAAATAAAATCTTAAAAAAAATCAATTTCACTGATTTCTTCCTTTACATATATTATTTTCTTTCTCCTATTTTTTCTTTGGGTACACTCTCTTGCTCTTTTTCCAATTCTTGATGTAAATGCTTAGTTTATTTAAAATTTTTATTTCCTTTTTTAAGATTTATTTATTCGAGAGAGAGAGAGAGAGCCAAAGTGTGAGCAGGGGGAGAGACAGAGGGAAAGGGAGAGAATCTCAGGCAGACTCCCCACATGGAGCATGAGGTGGGGCTGGATCTCAGGACCCCAAGATCATGACCTGAGCTGAAATCGAGTCAGATGTTCAACCAACTGAGCTGCTCAGGTGCTCCTAGAATTTTTGTCTCCTGAATAAATATATTGAAAGCCTAAAAGTTCTGTGTCTCACAAATTTTTGACGCGTGATGTTTTAGTTGCCCCTGAGTTCTAAGAATTTCATAATTTTATTTATGATTTACCTTTTTAACCCAATATATTTTTAACCCAATATTTTTATAGTTTTATAGTTCTTTAGTAATATGTCAGTTTACAAACATATAAGAGTACTTTTTTCTCTTTCATAGCTCTCAGACTCATTTTCTAATTTACTTGAGATATTTTTAACTGGCTGCATAATTTTATTTTTCTGTAATAAGCAAATTGCAGTTTTTGAATGATTCAGACCATGGAGACAGGGTTGGATTAAGGTATAGTGATCCTGTGTTTTTTGGCTAGGTAATCTGAGCTGAAAAGATTTAGCACTTAAATGGTGAGATCTTGATTAGTTAGAGGTAAACTTGAATTGAATTCTTCCATCCTTACCAGGTGATATTCCCAAGGAAGAATAATGGGAATAACTATGGGCTCTTTACCTCATTGTTGATAAAACCACTTTTTCCTGCAGTCTTCCCAACAGCCTGGTGAGGTAGATAGGAAAGTCATTTAACCTCTGACTTCATCTGTCAGACAGCATTAAAAATACTTCCAGACCACTGTGGATTGCTGCGAGGATTAATTAATTAGAGCCAATAATCCTTTCTCTCACTTCCTCAATGGGTTGTGGTGCTCTGGGGCGAGCTGGCTCCGTGGCAGGTACCTGATCTGTGTGCGTCAGTTTGTTAGACACCGGGAGGCCTAGCTGGAGCCAGGGGCGTCATGGGTGTGCAAACTGCAGTGTCATAGAGCCCCCGCTCCCAGAAGGACCCCGTACTTGTTCTCATGCTTTGCTATCTATTGTCTTCTTCAAATTCATAATAATGTTATCTTTGATCTATATGTCGTAACTGAGGTCTGATGAGACCATGAAGCACCCATGTGCTCGGGTTTACAGGCACAGAGGGTGATGTGGGCACAGACTGGCTTTCTGTGCAGTCTGGGGCACATGGGGTCCCAGAGTAGTCAGGCTAGGAACTGGGTCCGGATTGGTGCTGTTGATGGTGTGTGGTAGGAGCAATAGCTGTGGGAGGGAGTCGGGATTCCTCACGGGGAAGTAGTGGGGCGCGCAATGGGGGATGGGGTTGGTGGCTGTCCCTGGAGCTCAGTCCCATGGGATTTACACAGATATTTACTCTGCAACCTGAGTTGGACATTAAACTTTACACCTGGGCATTAAACTTTGACAGTAAATTATTACAGAATAAAAGTACCCATATGGAATTGTAATAGCACATATATAAAGGAGCTGGGAGAATTCTTCACAGTTTAGAATCTCTGGTTTTGAAAACTGATGCAACACTGCAAAGCAAATACCCACCGGTTTAGAAAGATAAATTTAAAGATCATCCTATTCAACAGAAAATAACACCGGTTTTATATGGGGCTTCGAATGAGCCAATTATTAATAAAGAAGATGATTTTTAGATTAATTTTCCTGTAACCAAATATACAGCAATAGAATGCATAAGCAGGAGGCCCACTTTCGTTTTGTGGTACAACCTCCACCAGTTACAGAAAATGTCAGAGGAAAAACGAAAATACTGTTGTATAAATGCACATTTAAAATTAAATTCAGATATGAAACAACAATGAGGTTGGTATGATGAGTTAAATCTTTTTAGAAAAATTGTCCTATGTGAATCATCAACTCTAGATGTGCTAAAACTTATATATTAATCTCAGTGTTGCTGAAGGCCATAAAATACTCTTATCAGCTCCGGTAATGGTTGCATCAGCAGGAAGATCCTTCTCTAAATTTGAAATCACCAGAAATTATTTGCCATCTTGCATTTGCCAAGAAAGGCTGATGATACTTTCAGTTATGTTGAGTGAAAAAGAATTTTCTGAAAGTATAAATTTTGATGACCTAATAAACAAGTTTCAAGAAAACTCAGCCAGAAAAATCTTGTGCTTAATGAAGGTATCAAATTAATAAAATATTTGTATTTATTGTGTTATATAATATTATGACACCAAAAATATTTTTTGCTTTATGTTATCAATCATTGTGGTAGACAGAAAAATGTCCCCTCCTTCAACAACCGTACCAAAGATGTCCATGTCTTTATCTCCAGAACCTTGCGAATATGTTACCCTACAGGGTGAAGAAAAAGACTTTGTGGTTGTGATTAAATTCAGTGCCTTGAGATGGGAAGATTATCCTGGGTTATCCAGGTAGACCCATTGTCATTGCAAGGGTCCTTATGAAGAAAAGAGGGAGGAGGGAGCATCCAAGAAGAAGAGGTGGTGAGGGAAGCAAGATGAGAGATATGAGAGAGAGGAAGGGAGAATGAGAGAGATTTGCAGCTGCCGGCTTGGCAAATAGCGGAAGGGGCGGCCAACCAAAGAATGCTTCTAGCAGTTTGAAAAGGCAGAGAGATAAATTCTTTCCTAGAGCCTTCAGAAGGAGTGTAACCCTACTGATGTTTTGATTAGAGGACTTTTGGCCTCCAGAACCGGGAGGTAATAATGCATTTGTGATACTTTGACCTACTAAATGAGTGGTAATTTGTTGCAGCAGTATCAGGAGATTAATTATTGCCCCTGTTACATTTTATAAATAGTGAAATACTTTTTTTTAATTTCAAGTTTTTATTTAAATTAACAGATAGTGTAATATTGGTTTCAGGAGTAGAATTCAGTGATTCATCACTTACATACAATACCCAGTCTCATCACAAGTGTCCTCCTTAATACCCACCCTACTTAACCCATCCCCTACCCACCTCCGTCCAGCAACCCTCCGTTCATTCTCTGTCGTTAAGAGTCTGGGGCAATTGGGTGGCTCAGGCAGCCGGACGTCTGACTCTTGATTTGGGCTCAGGTCCTGATCTTGGGGTCCTTGGATTGAGCCCCATATCCGGCTCGTGCTCAGCTCAGAGTCAGCCTGTCCCTCTCCCTCTGCTCCTCAACCTGCTCTCTCTCTCTCTCTCTCAAAAGCAAGGGGCTTGCGTTTTCATTTTTCACCGGGCCCCACAGGTCATTTACCTGGCCCTATGTTTGGGACACTTGGGGGGACTGTGCAGGAAGCAGCCTGAAGTGCAGGAGAGTGGTCTGGCCTCAACATAAAGATTGGGAAACTGTCAGCATGTTAGTTGTAACCTTGAAAACAGACGAAACCACCCCGAGAGAGTGCAGAGAGGGGTGATCCTGGGCCCAGCCATTCCAAATTACATGCATACACAGAACTCGCTTGCTTGCCTGCTTTACCTTTGGTCATTTCCTGATCTACAGATAGGGATAATGTTTTATATATACTTTTCATATACTGGTGCTTTTACTCCTGTGAGGTAAGTCCTAGAGGTGGCTCAGGGATATGCATTTCAAAAATGAAATAGTAGTTTTCGTTTCCAGTAACAATGGATGGGACTACTCACTATTACTTTAATTTACATTTCTTCAGTTGCTGGTGAGCATCCTCACAAATACTTACCAACCGTTGGGATTTGTTCTGCTGTGAATTGCTTGTTTTCCTATATGCTTTCTCTCCTTCTTTGCCTGTCTCTCCTTTTATTATTTTAAAAAGAATACCTACATTCTGGCCAATACTTGTCAGTTATTTTAATTTTAGCCTTTCTAATGGCTGTGAAGTGGTATGTGATTATAGTTTTAGTTTGCATTTCTGTGATGACTAATGACATTGAGCACCTTTTCATGTTCTCAGTGGCCATTTATATATCTTCCCTTATTAATGTCTTTTGAAGTTTTTTGACCATTTAAAAAATGTAGATATTAATTCTTTTACTCTTCTGTTTAAAATATATGTGTTTGTAGGTGTATATGTATATTTGAGTAATATAGAACTTGTCTGTTAAATTTGTTTAGGATATATTTTACTATGTAAAATCTTATTTTTTCCATTGTGGTAATATATATACTGTGCTATATATATACATGTTTCTGTGTGTGTGTGTGTGTGTGTGTGTGTGTGTGTGTGTGTATGTATATTTTTAAAGATTTTATTTATTTGACAGAGAGGGAGAGAGAGAGAGAGAGAGAGAAAGCATGTACAAGCAGGGGGAGTGGGAGAGGGAGAAACAGGCTCCCTGCTGCGGGGCTGGATCCTAAGGCCCTGGAACCATGACCTGAGCCAAAGGCAGACGTTTAACTGACTGAGCCACCCAGGTGCCCCTATTTGTGGTATATATTTAGGATATATTTTACTATGTGAAATCTTATTTTTTTCAACTGTAGTAATATATTACATCTAACATAGAATTTACCTTTTTTTTTTAAGAATTTATCATTTTTAAGCACACAGTTCAGCGGCATTAAGTACATTCACGTTGTTGGGCAGTCATCATCAGTATATATTTCCAGAACTTTTGCATAATCCCAAAATGAAATGCTGTACCCATTAAAAATGATTAAATTTTTAAAATAGTCAATAGGGCTTTTTTAAAAATTTTAGTTATTGAACATACAGTGCAATATTGGTTTCTGGAGTAGAATTCAGTGATTTGTCACTTACATACAACACCCAGTGCTCATCAGAGCAAATGCTTTCCTTAATCCTTGTTCTCCATCTAGCTCATCCCCTACCCACCTCCTCCATCAACCCTCAGTTTGTTCTCTGTCATTAAGAGTCTCTTACGGTTTGTTTCTCTTTTTTTCCTCCTTCCCATATGGTCATCTATTTTGTTTCTTTTCTTTTCTTTTTTTTTAAAGATTTTATTTATTTATTTGACAGAGAAAGACACAGAGAGAGAGGGAACCCAGGCAGGGGTGGTGGGAGAGGAAGAAGCAGGCTTCCTGCTGAGCAGGGACCCGATGAGGGGCTGGATCCCAGGACCCTGGGATTATGACCTGAGCTGAAGGCAGATGCTTAATGACTGAGCCACCCAGGTGCCCCATCTACTTTGTTTCTTAAATTCCACATATGAGTAAGATCATATGGTATTTGTCTTTCTCTGACTTATTTCACTTAGCATAATATACTCTAGCTCCATCCACATTGTTGCAAATGGCATGAGTTCATTCTTTTTGATGGCTGCATAGTATTCCATTATATATATATACACACACCACTTCTTCTTTATCTGTTCATCAGTCGGTAGGCATTTGGGCTTTCTCCATAGTTTAGCTATTGTAGATAATGCTGCTATAAACTTCAGGATGCACATACTCCTTCAAATTGGTATTTTTGTATACTGTGGATAGATACTTAGTAGTGCAATTGCTGGATTGTAGGGTAGTTTTATTTTTAATGTTCTTCTAATCTTTTTGTGGAGGGGGGATGGAAGGAGAAGGAGAGAGAGAATTCGAAGCAGGCTCCCTCAATGCCCAGCATGGAGCCCAGTGTGGGGCTTGATCTTATAAGCCTGAAATCATGTCCTGAGCTGAAATCAAGAGTTGGATGATTAATTGACTGAGCCACCCAGGTGCCCTGTCTTCTGGTCTTGATTAAAAAGTTTTCCTGCACCTATAGAATATAATATGATTTCTTAGTTTCTTTTTCTACTGGTTACTATTTTGTTTTTATGTCTAAATATTTGATCCACCTAGAATTTATTTTTATACATGGTGTAATGGAGGGTACAAACTCTATTTTCTAACAAGTGGAGTGCCTAATATATGTGCCAGTGCATACATTAGGGAAAGTATCCTTTTCCCATTGAATTAAAATATTGCCTTTGTCTTAAATTCTCATAAATATGGGATCTATTTCTGGGCACTTTGTTACACTAATCTAGTTGTCTATTTCTATGCCAACATCATATTGTTTACTTAGAGTTTAATATCTAATAAATCAAATTCTACCTCCTCATTCTCCTTCATAATTATCCTGGATATTCTCAAACATGTATATTCTGATGTGGATTTTAATATTAATTATTCAGTTAAAAACATACAAACCTATTGGGGTTCTAATGGGTATTACATTTACATTTATATATTATTTTTGAGAGAATTTACGTTTTTATAATATTATTTGCTTATCCAAGGAAATAGTATGTCTTTCTATATTTTCAGATTGAATTTTATGCCCTCTAATAAAATTTTTATAGTTTTCTTTATCTAGTTTCTGTACTTCTCATATTCATTTCTAATGTTTATATGCATGCTGTTGTCAGTGAAATGTTTTCTTCCATTTCCATTTGATTTCTTTTGTTCAATTTAATGTGTATGGGATTCATCCATGTTCTTTTTTATGGAAGTCATTTATTCACTGATTATGAGTAGTATTTCTGTATATTTAATGTACTACAAGTTATTAATCCATTCACCTGTTGATGGACCTTTGGTTAATATGAATGAAGCTGCTGTGAACAGCCTTTTACAAGGTTTTAAAAACATGGATATGTGTTTACATTTCTCTTTGGTAACTACCTAGTTGTGGAAGTTCCTTTAGAGGTATGTTTAATTTTATAAGAAACTACCAAACTTTAAAAAAAATGGTTTACACCATTTTTACACTCTCATCAGCAATGTAGGATAATTCCGTTTGTTCTACATCCAGGTCAACATTTCATACTATCAGTCCCTTTTTATTTTTAGATATCCTAGTGTGTGAAGTGATATCTCACTGTATTTTAAAAATTATTTGTGAGAAAGAGGGAGAGTGCATGCAGGGGGGTGAGAGAGAGCAGAGGGAGAGAAACTCAAGTAGACTCCAAGCCGAGTGCAGAGCTGATGTGGGGCTCGATCCCTCGACCCTGAGATCATGAGCTGAGCCGAAATCCAGAGTTGGACCTTTAACTGACTGAGTCACCTGGGTGCCCCTCTCACTGTCGTTTTAAATTGCATTTCCCCAATGACTACTGCTGTTGAACACCTTTTTTTGTTGTTGTTTTTTTAAGAATTTATTTGTCCATTTATTTGATACTTGGAGCACGCACACAAGTAGGGGGAGCAGCAGGCAGAGGGAGAGGGAGAAGGAGGCTTCCCGCTGAGCAGGGAGCCCAATGTGAGGCTCTATCCCACCCTGAGATCATGACCTGAACCCAAGGCAGATGCTCAACTGACTGAGCCACCCGTGTGCTCCTGAATATTTTTTCATGTACATATTGTCCATTTGTTGGTCTTCTTTGGGTAGAGTTCAAATCTTTTGCTAACTTTTTTTATTAAGATTTTATTTATTCGACAGAGAGAGATATAGCGAGAGAGGGAACACAAGCAGGGGAAGTAGAAGAGGGAGAAGCAGGCTTCCTGCCAAGCAGGGAGCCCAGTTTGGGGCTCAGTCCCAGGACTCTGGGATCATGACCTGAGCTGAAGGCAGATGCTTAATGACTGAGCCACCCAGGTGCCCGTTTTGCTAATTTTTTAAAGTTGTTTGTATTTTAATTATTGATTTGTTAAAGTTCTTTTGTCAGTGCTTCATCAGTTGCATGCATTGAGAATATTTTTACCCATCCTGGAGGGTTTGTTTTCTTAACTAGGTATTTACTTAGAAGAATAGATGTTTATAATTTTTTTTATTTGACAGAGAGAAAGAGATCACAAGTTGGCAGAGGGACAGGCAGAGAGAGAGAGAGAGAGGGAGAAGCAGGCTCCCCGCTGAGCAGAGAGCCCGATGCGGGGCTCAATCCCAGGACCCTGAGATCATGACCTGAGCCGAAGGCAGAGGCTTTAACCCACTGAGCCACCCAGGTGCCCCTAGATATTTATAATTTTCAGTGACTTTCAATTTATCATTTTTTTCTTTGATGCTTTAATGCCTTTTGTATTCTTGTTGAGGACTCTTTACCTACTTCAAAGTTGTGAAGATATACATCCATTTTTTTTCCCCTAGCAGCATTATAGATTTAGCTTTTATATTCAGATCTATGATCCATCTCAAATGAATTTTTTAAGTTAAGATATAATTTACACATTAGTAGTCATTCTTCATTCTCCCTTCTCCTCAGCATTTGGCAACTACTAATCTATTTTCTTTATCTATGGATTTGCCTGTTTTGATATTTCATATAAATACGATCATGGAACATGTGGCCTTTTGTGTCTGCTTCTTTTAGCATAATTTTTTCAAAGTTCACCCATGTTTTAGCATGTACCAGTACTTGATTGCTTTTTATGGCAGACTAATACTGTATTTTATGGGCATACCCCATTTTGTTTATCTTTCTGTTAATGGACATTTATGTTTCCACTTTTTAGCTAATATGAATAACACTGCTATGAAAATTTTTGTGTAAGTTTCTGTATATGTATATATTTTCCATTCTTTTGGGTGTATACTTAGGTGCCCAATGGCTGGATCATCTGAGAACTCCATGTTCAACCTCTCTTCTTTATGTTGCCATAGTGCCTTTATCAAATATCAAAAAATTGTTTTGTGTGGGTTTATTTCTGGGCTCTATATTCAATTCTATGTTTTTATTTAAAAAAATTTTTTTAGGAGCATCTGAGTGGTTCAGTTGGTTAAACGTCTGCCTTCCGCTCAGGTTATGATCCCAGAGTCCTGAGATTGAGCCCCACATCTGGGGCTTCTTCCTCTGCTTCTTCCTCTCCCTCGGCTGCTCCCCCTGGTTGTGCTCTGTCAAATAAATAAATAAATTAATAAATATAATCTTAATTTTTTTTTATTAAGTAAACTCTATCGCCAACATGGGGCTCAAACTCGCAGCCCTGTGATCAGGAGTCGCATGCTCTACGAAGTGGGCCAGCCAGGTACCCCAGTCCTGTGTTGTAATTTATAGATTTTATGCCAGTAGCACAGTGTCTTGATTATTGTAGTTTTATTTTTTTTAAAGATTTTACTTATTTATTTGTCAGTTTTCAGAGAGAGAGAAAGAGAGAGCAGGAGCAGGGGAAAGGGCAGAGGGAGAGGGAGAGGACGGCTCCCCACTGAGCAAGGACTCAATCCCAGGACCCTGGGATCATGACCTGAGCCAAAGGCAGACGCTTAACCACCTGAGACACCCACGCGTCCCAATTATTGTAGTCTTAAAGTAAATATTAAGATCAGGTTATGTGTATATTTTCCACTTTGCCCTTTTATTTCAAGATTGTTTTAGTTATTTTATATCCTTTGCAATTTCATATAAATTTTAGAATCAGCTTGTCAGCTTATTCCAAAAGATCTGCTGAGATTTTGGTTGTGATTACATTAACTAAATTTGGGGAAAATGACATCTTAATGATATTGAATCATCTAATTTTTGAATTTGGCATATATCACTATTTATTTAGGCCTTTTAATGTTTTTCTTAGCAATGTTATTTCTTCCTTAAATGTTTGATAGAATTGACCAGTGGAACCATGAAACTCACTGGTCCTGAGCCAGAGGTTTTCTTTGTGGAGCATTTGCTTTTTAAAAATCAGCTTTGTTGGGGCGCCTGGGTGGCTCAGTCGTTAAGCGTCTGCCTTCGGCCCAGGCCAGATCCCAGAGTCCTGGGATCGAGCCCCGCATCGGGCTCCTTGCTCGGCGGGAAGCTTGCTTCTCCCGCTACCATTCTCTACTTGTGTTCCCTCTTTCGCTGTGTTTCTCTCTGTCAAATAAATAAAATCTTTAAAAAAAAAAAATCAGCTTTGTTGATGTATAATGTATAATGAAACTCATCTATTTTAACTGCACAGTTCAATGAGTTTGACAAATTGTCTCCTCTGCAAATAGAGTTTTACTTCTTACTTTCCAATCTCTGTGCTTTTTATTTTATTTTCTTACCTAATGTCCTGGCTAGAACCTTCAGTACAGTGTTGAATAAAAGAGGTAAGAGCAGATATTCTTGCCATTTCCTTGATCTGAAGGGGAAAACATTTAGTATTTCATTGTTAGTATAATGTTTACTATTTTTTTTTGTAGAAGGCCTTTTTCAGTTTAAAGTTTTCTTTTATTCCTAGATTTAAGACTTTTTCTGAAAAGATTTTATTTATTTATTTATTTATTTATTTATTTTATTTATTATCAGAGAGAGAGAGGGAATTCGCGGCAGGGGTGGGAGGAGTGGTGGGTAGAGGGAGAAGCAGACTCCCCGAGGAGCAGGGAGCCTGGCCTGAAACCCAGGCATCCCTTAAGAATTTTTTTAAATCATGAATGAGATTTGAATTTTATCGAATGCTTTTTTCATATCTATTGGGTTGATCATATAGTTCTTTGTTATTCTTTTAGTGTAGTGCCTAATGCTGAATAAATTTCAAATGTTAAGTCTACCATGCATTCCTAAGATAAACCCCGTTTGATCATAATATACTAACATTTTTATGTATTGCTGGATTTGACTTGCTAAAATTTTGTACATCCCTGAGGGATATTGCTGTGTAGTTTTCTTTTAATATCTTCGATGGGTTTTGCCATCAGAGTAATGATTGTCTTATAAAATGAGGTGAGGATGTTCTCATTTCTTCTATTTTCTGGCTAAAATTATGAGAAACTGAAAATCTTAATTTGGGGCAAGGATTTGGAATCCTCAGAACTCTCATATATTGCTGGTGTGAGTTTAAATTTATTCAATCACTGTTTGGCAGTATCTCCCAGAGCTTAATATGCATCTGCACTATAATGCAGCATTTTAACTCCTACCTATACACTCAAGAGAAATGAGTGTGTACGTCTGTCAAAATATGTGTCAAGAACGTTTATAGAATCTTTATTTATGATAGCAAAAACTGAAGCAACCCACATATTCCTCAAGAGGAGAGTAGAGAAATAAATTATGATATACTCATACAATGGAATTTTACAGAGCAATAAAAAAAGCAAAGTACTGATACATCAATATGGATGCATCGGGAACATAAATGGTTACAGAAGCCAGACCAAAGAAAACACTCTGTATGATTCCACTGATACGAAGTTCAAGTATTGATAACACTAATGTGTGGGTTCAGAAATCATCATAATCAGCTCTGGGTAGAGGTGGATTTTGACTCTGAAAGGGTCATGAAGGGTTCTCTTGGGTGATTGTAACATTCTGTATCTTCCCCTGGGTGTTGGTTACACAGGTATTGCATAGGTAAAAATTCATAAAGCTGTATGTTTAGGATTTAGGTGTGTTACTGTATGTCATTTATATTTCTAGTACAGTAAAACATTAGTCTTGCTCAGAATTCAGTGAGCCCTTCTCATCTTGCAAATTTTTTTTCATTTTTTTTACTTAGGGGACCCTGGGATCATGACCTGAACCAAAGGCAGACACTTAACTGACTAAGCCACCCA
Organism: Procyon lotor; assembly: GCA_028646535.1. Lineage (NCBI taxonomy): Eukaryota > Metazoa > Chordata > Mammalia > Carnivora > Procyonidae > Procyon > Procyon lotor. The sequence goes on along the minus strand of CM053612.1, from coordinate 10,051,411 downwards.
AGCACCCCATTTTTCTTCTATTTTTGAAAGATCTCATCTACTCTTCCAGGCATCTGACTTGTTACTTGATAAGCAATCAGCTTCTCCTTCAATTTATCGGAATTTACCTTCTTCAATTTAACTGAATTTTAAAGTTTAAAGATACTTTCTTTTGTCCCCAAAGTCTTTAAAATATTTAATATTTATAATTGGATTGTCTTAATTGCATGTTTTCTTTTAAGTAATGATTATTTTTTTCTCTTCTCCAGAGCAGGTCTGTTTTTACTGGAGAGTTACCTGTTGGCAATATTTTATTCTTTCACTTTCTGGATGTTGGAATCCCTTAGGTAGCAGGGTGACAATATAATTTATCATCCAGACTTGAATGCATATGGGGACTATTAATAATTATGCCAGTATCAACAAAGACTGTCTCATGGTAACCAGAATATGTGGTCACCACACCCTTAGGTGTCAACTTATGGCTGTGTCTCTGGTTTAGATGGTGGAGAGTGATGAACAGCAATAATCATGATAGTGATGGAAAACTCAGAAATCTTGGTCCCTGGGGATAGTCTGTGTACTGGATGGCGAGTTGCTAGGCTCCAGTCATCCAGGTTGCAAGGACAAGAATAGAATCTCACAAATGTCAGTGTCAACAGAAAATCCAGTTAGAGCAAGGCTGGAAAATATTTATTGAATTCATAATTAAGAGATATTGGTCTTCTTATGGAGAACAGTTTCAGTAGTGCAGTGGGGGGGGCAAAAGCCATATTGTAGTGGGTTTTAGAATGAATGAGGTTTTAAAACTTAGATACCAAGTGTAGACTATGTATTTTTCCTTCGAGGGTGGGAAGGGATGGTGTTAAGGACACAGGGGAGGGTTTAGGCTTGAATGGGAGGAAGGACACCCTATTCCCTGAATACAGAAATAAGGATGAAGTTTATCAGGCCTTTTATGAGTTAAAAAGCTTATTTTAAAACATGTATTGAATTAATTTATTAAACTTTAAATTCAGAGAGTATTAGAGGATAGACACTGAAAAGTTCTGTGGCCACCCTGTTCTCTTCCCTATAGGCAATGATGCTACTTACTTTTGTAAAAAATCTATTAAAGAATAAACAAAAAGTAAATAGCATCATTGTCCGTAGGGTGGGGAACTGGGTAGCTGCAGATCTTTACAGTTTTTAATGACCCCATACCAGTCTATTATATGGATGTACCACATTTATTTACATTATTCATTTATCTTTGGGCATTTATATTGGTAAGAAATTTTCGTTGTTATAGTTTTTTTAAATATCCTTCAACAAAATATTTTTCTACAGCTCTGATAATTTTCATAGACTATATTCCTAGTATTCCTAGAAGTGTATTTATTGGATTAAAGCTAGATGTATTTTAGAATTGTTAGGTTCCTGGTACATACTGACAAATTGCTTTCCAGAAGAGTTGTAACAGTTACATTCCTATTAGCAATGTACAGGTATGTCTGTCTCACTGCCTCCTTGCCAGCCTCTCCAACAATACTATCTTTTTTTTCTTTTTTCCAAACTGATAGGCTGAAGTTTGTATCTCAATTTTATTTTAATATATGCTCATTAGATGATTACTGTACTCGAGTATCTTTTCATATGTGCACATGCCTTTTTAATTTATTTTAATTTTTTGCATGCTTTTTATTTTTCAATTTATTGATTTGTAATGGCTCTTTATATTGAAAGGATATCAGTGCAAATATTTCCCTCTGTATTATTGCCTTTTAACTTTATGATGTTTTATTTATTTGTAAGAAACTTACATATAGTAATGTTAAATACATTACTCCTTTACTTTATGCTGTCTTCTTTTGAAAGTTTCTTAGATAGTCTTTGCCTATCATAGGCCAGTTAAATATTAAGTGAATATTTTCCTTTCTTATGGTTTCATTTTCTACTTTTTTGCTCTTTAATTAACTTAAATTCTTTTTGGCCTAAGATGTTATGTTAAATTCTATCTAATTTTTTTCAAAGATAACCATAATTGTTCTTTGGTTAGTCAATGCCAGGCCAAACATACAGTCAAGGTCACAGTAAAAAACAGTACTTTTAAAGAATGTAATTGGTGTGGAAAAGATTCACTGTGTGGTAGTACGGTGAATCTTTTGAGTACTGATACCTTCAGGCTGAAAAATGTAAAAGGCCGTGGATACGAAATCTTCCCTTATTTGAACTGGTAATCACTTTTTGAAGACTGAATTGGAGGGCTTCCTCTGTAAAGTAACCAGGAAGGAAACTGGGAGCTAGCATTGTGGCAGTTTGTGCCGGTTGTGCCGTAACCAAAGATGTCCAGTAGAGGGAGCAAGTGGGGGCTGAAACTCCAGACCAGGCTTCACTTTCAGTGGTTGGGGTTGAGTTTCTTGGGGGAAGGGTACCTTTTTCTGTTTCTCACAAATGAACCTTAGAGGGTGGTGGTGCCCTTTGGTGGCAGAGTCCACTCATTTGTATCCTTGATCTTCTGTATATTCTTTGCACTGTTTTTGTTCGTTGGTTCAATAGTAAATCAAAGTGAAAGCAAACAAAACAAATCAGAGTAATTCTTGGCAGTTTTGAAACTTAGTCTTTGTAGTCTGTCTTAGCTAATTTTCTTTTTCTTTTCTTTTTTTTTTAAAGATTTTATTTATTTGACAGAGAGGAGAGAGATCACATGTAGGCAGAGAGGCAGGCAGAGAGAGAGGGGGAAGCAGGCTCCCCGCTGAGCAGAGAGCCCGATGCGGGGCTCGATCCCAGGACCCTGAAACAGAGGCTTCAACCCACTGAGCCACCCAGGCGCCCCTGTCTTAGCTAATTTTCCAACACATTTTTTTTGAATTATCATTTTCCCCTTAATTTGCAGTGTAAGCTTTATTTATCCCTCCTCTCAGAAATATCTTTGCCTTGTTTGCATTTTATAATACAGGATCATTTTGAAAACTTCAGGAAATACGGAGCGTTGTGTCTACCTGCCAGAAACAGCCATTGTTAACAATTTGTTGCATATACTTCAGGTACTTTCCATGTACCAATAAACAGATATTTCTTTTATTATATATTTATATAGCTCTGTCTATCTGTCTATCTATCCTGATTGGCATTTATATGTGTTTGGTTCTTTATTACCATAAATCATTCTGCAGTGGTTATTCTTATACTTGGAGTCTTCATACATTGGGGTTCTTCTTTTTTTTTAAGATTTTATTTATTTGAGAGAGTAAGCGAGTGAGCACGAGTTGAGGGGAGGGGCAGAGGAAGAAGCAGACTCCCCCCTGAGCAGGGAGCCCCACATGGGACTCGATCCCAGGACCCCGGGATCACAACCGGAGCCGAAGGCAGACACTCAACCGACTGAGCCACCCAGGCGCCCTGGGGCTCCTATTTTCTTAGGATAAATTGTTAGACGTGAAATTGCTGGATCAAAGGGTATGCCCACTTAAAGTTTTGGGTTTTTGTTTTTTTTTTAATATATTACCCTCCAGAATGGTTATACCAATTTGTACTTCCATCAATAATATAAGAATATGTTTCTTATTCTCTTGCCACCACTGGATGACATCATGCTTTTTAATTTTTGTCAATCTGATAGGCAAAATGGATATTGGTGTAAACCTGATGCTCAGTAAACATTTCCTGAACGACAGTGGTGTAGTTTTTATTTATTTAAATTTTTGTGAGTTTGACCATCTATTCCAGGCCTCTGCAAACTTCTGTAAAGGGCCAGATGGCAAATATTTTAGATTTTACAGACCACTGGGTCTCTGTTGAACTTACTTAACTGAATTATTGTGGCAGGATAGCATCCACAGACAATATGTAAATGAATATCTGTGATTGTGTTTCAGTATATACAGAAACAGGCAGTGGCCAGATTTGACCCAGCGGCAGTGGTTTGCTCACTTCTGATCTATTCATATGTTTGATGGCTATTTACATTACTTTTGTGAACAGCTAGTTTGTATCCTTCATACCTTTTTTAAATTGGGGTTTGTTTTTTTCTTGGTGCGTTATAAGAATTCTTTATTCTGTTTGGTCACAAATTCACAGTGTTAGCCCTTTGTCTTATTTTGCAGATTAAAAAAAAAGATCTATTTATTTATTTGAGAGAGAGAGCGAGAGCATGATCACGCAGGGGAAAGGGCAGAGGGAGAGAGAGAATCCCAAGCAGACTCCCTGCTGAGCACAGAGCCAGACATGGGGCTCGATCCCACCATGGGGAGATCATAACCTGAGCTGAAATCAAGAGTCAGACATTCCATGAACTGAGTTACCCAGTTGCCCCTGCAGATATTTTTGCTGTTTTTCATTTGTTTTCTAACCTTGCTTATGGTCTCCTTTTCTCTATAGATGTTTTTATTTTTTATGGAATTAAATCTGCCAGTCTTCTGCTTTATAGTTTCTGGGTTTTCTGTCATAGTTAGAAGGGTCTTCCTTACTCCAAGATTATAAAAATATTCTATATTTTATTTCACTGCTTTTCTTTTAATTTTAAAAAGTATTTGAATATATTTTTATTGTTACTTGGTGACAGGGACATAATTTTATTTTTAAGAGGATAATCCATCATTTAGCCATTGATTTAAAATACCATTTTTATTATATACTGATGATTTCCCATATATGCATGGGTCTATTTCTGAACACTGATTCTCTGATTTATGCCTTACGAACTATTTTGTGTTATTTTATATGGCATCTGTTTCATTACATTTTCTAATGCATTACTGCTTGCATAGGAAGTCTATTGAGTTTATATATATGTATATTACTGATTTTTTTTATTGTTCCTAATAGTTTTTCTCTTGAATTTTCTAGGCTGTCATATCATTATCTGCAGATAATGATAATTCTGCCTCTTCTTTTTCAAAAGAAATACCTCTTATCTTGTTGCACTGGCTAGAATTTATATGATAATGTTGTATAATAGCAGAGATAATGGATATCCTTATTGTGTTCCTGATTTTAATGAGAAGGGCTCTTGTGTTTCATTGCTAGGTGTCCATGATGGTTATTTTTGATAAATATTCTATCATGTTTAGGAAGATTTTTTCTATCCCTAGTTCATTATTTTTTTCAAAATAAGGGTGAATGCTGAATTACCAAATGCTATTTTGCCATCTATTGAGATAATCATATAATTTTTCTCTTTTAACCAGCTTATGTAATACATTATGTCAATAGATTTTCTGATATTGAGCCATCCATTATCTCTTGAGAGGAATCAACTTGGTCAGAATGCATTCTTCTTCTTGTTGTGTTCTAATATATTGCTGGATTACATTTGGTAATGTTTTATTTAAGATATTTATATTGTATTCTCAGAGAGGTTTAGTCTGACAATAATTTTCTTTTTTTATGCTGTCTTTGTCAGGTTTGGTATTAGGTGTTTGCAAACCTTGTGAAATGGGAATGTTTTCATCCTCCCAATGATACAGAAAATTATATAGTTAAATCTGATATACTTAAATGTTAAAATGATATTGAAAATATTTGTTCCCTGAGAATTATAAAAAATGATGTATAAACCCTTGTGGGTTTAGTTCCCTTTGGGGAAACAGATCTTTGTCAACCTATCCAATTTCATATTTAGTTATTATTCATTGTAGGTGTTTTATTCTTTTGGTTGCTTGCAGTAACTATATTTTCCTAGAAAATTATCTATTTTATCTAGATATTCAAATTTGTTGGCAGAAACTTATACATACTGTTCTCTTATTTATTTTTTAAAAGATTTTATTTATTTACTTGATAGAGGGAGAGAGAGAGCATAGAGGGAGAGGGAGAAGCAGACTCCCGCTGAACAGGGCTCAAACCTAGGACCCTGGGATCATGATCTGAACCAAAGGCAGGTGCTTAATGACTGAGCCACCTAGGTGTCCCAGTAGAAGGTTTTAAACTCATTAAGTTTTATTTTAAACTCATTTATGGCTTATTATTTTGTTCATTCTTTCATTTGTATTTATTGGGCACCTGCTATGTATGTGGTGGGTATTATGCAATGGTTTCTGGCTTTCATGTCATATTCAGTACCAAACAAGACAGCTGAGATGCTTGTCCCAATGGACTGTCCATTTCAATGTTGTGCATTTTCTTTTTTTCAAAGTCTTACTAAGTGTCTTTTATTGATATTTTCATAGGAAAAACTTACTTATTTTCTTTGCTGTTCTTATTCCTCATTCATTAATTTCTTATTTTATTTCAGTGTCATGTTAAAGACACTTTTTATTATAGGAATTTTAAAATATACTCAAAAATAGAGAATAGCATAATGGACTCCCATATATTTATCAATTATATTCAACAGTTATCAACTCGTGGCTAATCTTGTTTCATTTCTATCCCTAAACCACAGCATTTTTTAAAGCAAACCTCAAACATCTTATCATTACATCCACAAATAATTCTGTAATACTTATCTAATAGATAAATTTTTCTTTTGAAAATATAATAATACCATTTTCATTCCTAAAAATTAATAATAATTTTTAAAAGATTTTATTTATTCATTTGAGAGAGAGAGAGCGCACAAGCAGGGAGAAGGGCAGAGGGACAAGTAGACTCCTCACTGAGTGGGGAGCCTGACACAGGGGTTGATCCCAGGACCCTGAGGTCATGACCTGAGCTGAAGGTAGACACTTAACCAATTGAGCCACCCAGGCGCCCCCTTGTTTCAACACTTACGAAAAATAATGGACATGTTAACAGACACAGATACTAACTTGAAGGCTCACCTACTGCCTAAATCAGGGACAATTTGATCATAAAAATAAATAATGATGAAGTCCCGAAAGTTCATTTTCGTTTTTGTTTCCTTTGCCTTTGGAGACCTGTCCTGAAAGAAGTTGCTGTGGCTGATGTCGAAGAGGGTACTGCCTATGTTCTTCTCTAGGGTTTTGATAGACTCCTGCCTCACGTTGAGGTCTCTCATCCATTTCGAGTTTATCTTCGTGTACGGTGTAAGAGGATGGTCAAGTTTCATTCTTCTACATAGAGCTGTCCAATTTTCCCAGCACCATTTATTGAAGGGACTTTTTTCCACTGGGTATTTTTTCCTGTTATGTCAAAGATTATTCGACCATAGAGTTGCGGGTCCATATCTGGGCTCTCTACTCTGTTCCACTGGTCTATGTGTCTGTTTTTGTGCCAGTACCATGCTGTCTTGGTGATCACCGCTTTGTAGTAAAGCTTGAAATCAGGCAATGTGATGCCCCCAGCTTGGTTTTTCTTTTTCAGCATTTGCTTAGCAATTTGGGGTCTTTTCTGGTTCC
>CM053612.1:10017863-10043652 GCA_028646535.1 Procyon lotor | reverse complement strand
GATGGGCCCAGCACTTTGCTCAGGTTCGCTCTCTCGGAGTCTTTTTTCCCTGAGCGCTTTCTGTACCGCCCTGGAGGCCGGGAATGAAAATGGCGGCCTCCCAGTCTCCGGCCCAGAGGAGCCGAGTGCTGGGCGCCGCGATCCTCCACAGGCCCTTAGAGGAAAGCCATTATCACTCCCGTCTCCCTTGTCTGCGGCCGGTGCTCTGTGCTCAGCTGGCCCGTGGCGGAGCGCCTCTATCTGTGGCGCGCAGCCCCATCTGGAGTCCCCCAACCAGCAGATTCCTGCTGTGCACTACCGCCCCGCTCCTCCGGGGAGGAGCGGAGGAAGGAGGGGGTGTCTCCGGAGCTGCCTCCCGTGGGGTCCCCGCTTGACGTAGGGCAGCCCTATATGCACTATATGTCTCAGTTCCTATAGTCCAAGGTAGGCCTTTGTGGCGTTGCGCTGCTCCTTCTCTGCCGCCAGCTTCTCCGCCCCAGTACCTGGGAGCTCTGCCGCACTCGGGCTCCCCGGTCCCTCGGTGACCCCATGGGTCCTGAAACCACACTGTTCCCGTGAGGGTTGAACCCCCGGTTGGCCTGCGGAGCGATGTCCCTCAGCGGAGCGGACTAGAAGTTCTGGATTTTGTGCTCTGTGGCTCTGCGGCTGCTGGGAGCCGGCCCCTCCCCCTGGGGTCTCTCTTCCGTCGCTTTAAATTCACTTTTTCCACACATCCTACCTTTCTGAAAGTGGTCGATTTTCTGCTCCTAGAATTGCTGTTCTTATTCTCTTCTCTCTCCTGTTGTGTTTGCCGGCTTTTAGAGTGGTTTTGTGCCTCTCTAGCTGGGCTTCTGGGACCTGATGCTTTTCTGTGCGTCCTATACCTCCGCCATCTTGCCAGATCTCCTAAATCTGTTATTTCATCGAGAGTTGCAGAATGGAGATTTTGGTTTTTTTTTGTTCTTCCATAAGAACTTTCCCTCATCAACTATTTGGCTGCTCCGAGGGACAGTTTATAAAGGAGAAGCAGAATAAATGCTTAATTTTTATTCTTTATTTATGAATTTTTTTGTGATAGGTTAGTGTCTTAGCAGCTTTCAGTAGTGACCACTAATTATATTGGTATTATTTAAGAGCTTGTGGATTTTAAAATATATTTAGCTTCAATAGATTGCACTAGGTGTTTTTGATGCTTTAATTGTCCCATTTTTGGCCTGAGGAAGCTGCAGTGGACTCTTGTATCTTTTTGATATGACCAGCGATCTTGGAAAGCATATTTGCTTTCTGGCCCACCAAGATATACCAGGGCATTTGGTACGTTTCATTCCCCGAATCCAGAATCAGCCATTTCTCCAGGAAGTTCTGGTTTCTTTTGCTGGGAAATGTCACTTAGAAATCACAGTTTTAGTGCTGCTCATGCTACTGGATGGTCACTGCTCTAGACTTCAGTGGATAAAACTTAAACTTTAAATGAATAAATGGATAAACTTTAAGTGGATAGAACTTAAACTTTAAACTTTCAATGGATAAAGGTTATGTACTTTATAGAAAGAGAATAATAAGTCATGAGTTCTTGTTTTTTTAGGGGGGTGGAGGGGCAGAGGGAGAGGAAGAGAGAGAATCTTAAGTAGGCTCTACACTGAGTGTGGAGCCTGAGGTGGGGTTCCATCCCACCACCCCGAGATCCCAACCCAAGATGAAATCAGGAGTTGGACGCTCAAGCGACTAAGCCATCCAGGTGCTCCTGAGTTCACTTTGATATTTCCAATTTAAATATAAGATTACAGAATTTTTACTTAAAGCCTTTCATTTTATATTTGAGTCTCTTTTTTCTTATGCCAAGAATTTTGATTCCTAGGATAGCATATTTATTTGCTCTATCTTACAGTTTACATAAGGTAATTTAAAAATAACACTACCAGCATTAACAGTAAGATAGTTCAAGTTTTCTGTTCTTTTAACTCTATGCTGAATGGCCTCTCAGTAAAATGGGAGTTATGTTCCTGGATCTGCCTGAAGTTTGTGTGTGGAAGCAGGTGATCTGTTGAGGTCCCTCCTTCTGTGAGATTTCTTATAAATCAATTTGTTTTTAGATAGTTTAAAAAATGTATGAGATAGTTAGAATGCTTGTGTTTGAGCCTTTAGGTCCCAGTTCCATGTTCTTCACTAGACTTTGATTCAGAAGTTATAATGATCTTTTGGTATAAGAATATATACCTCCCCAGATACTATAAAGCAAGCAAACATCACACAAAAAGCTAAATTTAGGGATAATATAGGATAACTTATATGTTGTGTATTGCTTTTTGATATATAAACCATCTTCATATATGTTGTCTCATTTGGTCCTCATACCTCCCCTAGGTGGTAAATACCATTACTATCCCTATTTTCCAAATGAGGATCAGAGGGATTAAGTACTAGCTTAAAGTGGAATCCTCTGCCACATGAGTCTGAGGTCTTTGGATTCACAATCCAACATTCCTTCTCATACATCAAGTTAGTCAGTATGTCCTAGGATGATGTCTGCAGCTCAGTGGGGGTGGTCCTTTTAGGTTTCCTGGAACATTCTCCTGAGAAGGTCTAACAGCCCTTTCCTTTGATAGCTCTTAGGTGGTCAGGGGCAGAGCCCAAGGTATGGACTTGAGTGCCCCTCATTTTTAATATTTCTATTGCTCTCCCTTTCCCACGCCAGCCTGGCTATTCGAGTTGTTTGAAGGAGGAGGAGGTGATCTGGTGGAACTTCTTCCTTCAACTCAGAACGTAACTACAACAGCCATGCTTGACCCAGCGTCTGCTCCAGCAGCCACTGCCGGGGTCACCTTCCACTTCTGCTTGATGTGCCAGTGCCAGCAGCAGACACTGTAAGGGAACGTCCTACTCTTTTTCCTCTGCTGTATCAGATGGAGAGTTCAAGTCATTCATACTGGTGATTACTTAGCCCGAAAATAGCACTAGTTTTTCCAGTGTTACCCAGACCTACTGAAATGCCAGCTCATTTCTCCTCAAAAACTTCCCGTGTGTTGATTTCAACTGTAGCTTCCCTGAAATTTATGAAACCTCAGAGAAATAGGTGCATCAAGCACAAAATCTAGCCCAGTGCATGGAGTAGAGAGGCTGTACTCTACTGATGTCCTCCAGGGAGCTGTAGAGTGTCTGACTGGACCTGAAGGGAAGAACATTGGAATGTTGGAGGGTTGTATGCCTCTAGTTTGAGCAGGGTAGAGGAGAGCTGGAAATGACTCCTCCATGTGTCCCTGCCTACCCAGGTGAGCACTCGCTGTGGAAGGCGAGAGCTGTTATTTCCTGCACCGTGCCAGCACTGCCCCTCCCCCCATCTCACGAGGGATCTGGAAGGAGAGTGTTTGGGTTCAGATCCTAACTTCACCAACGTACGCCTTTGGGAAAGTTACCTAATCTTTCTGTGTGTCCGTTCTCTTGTCTGTCAAACCTATCCGACATGCTTTTGAGGATCAAAGAGCTAATTTCATAATACATAACACAGAGCCTGGCACACAGCAGTCACTCAGCTGCTGGATTTTATTATTTATCCTCAGTGTTATTATTGATTACTGTCATTATCATCATCTTCATCAAAGTAATATATTATCCCACAGATTGACACAGATCACAAGTAGCGGTGGGAATTTTTACTCTCCCATTCTAGTTACTTCATTAAAAAGTGTGTTTCTTTAATAATGAGCATTTGTGGGGCGCCTGGGTGGCTCAGTCGTTAAGCGTCTGCCTTCGGCTCGGGTCATGTTCCCGGGGTCCTGGGATCGAGCCCCGTGTCGGGCTCCCTGCTTGGTGGGAAGCCTGCTTCTCCCACTGCCATTCCCTCTGCTCGTGTTCCCTCTCTCGCTGTGTTTCTCACTGTCAAATAAATAAAATCTTTAAAATAAAAAAAAAATAACGAGCGTTTGTTAAAAATGTGCCCCCGCAACCTTGCAGCAGTCTCCAGATTATACCCTCTGCTCCTACTCTTCAGGGTTTCAGCAACATCCTCATCATCCCCTTCCTCAACCTCCTTTCACAGTAAATGCCTCAAGAGAATTGTCTGGATTCATAGTTTCCAATTCCTCTTCTCCCCTTCACACTTGAACCTGCTCTAGCAAGGCTTTAACTCCTACCACTGAAATTACTGTGCTCAGGGTCGCTGCCGACTTCTGTACTGCCTTCATATTCCCACCTGGAAATCAGCGGCGGCATGCCCCACATCTGCTCCTCAATCTTTTCTCCATCTGCACAGTCTATTTCAGTGACCTCATCCAATCCCTGACTAAATATTGCCCAGCCTCTACTTTCCTGATGATGAATAATCACAGACTGCGGGGTGTTGGCGGTTACAGCTGCCCCTTGCGCTGCGGTCCTGCCTTTCCCTCCTGTCCCTTTCCTCCTCCCCCCCATTCTGCTCTCCTCAAGCCCCAGCCTCCCCCTGCCCCTTATCTGGAGGATCCAAGCTTCCCAGATTTTTCTCCCACATTTTCCTAATGAACCTGTGCCCTCCAGAGTCACCAATGACTTCCTTCCTGGCCAAGTGCTGTGGCTTGTACGTTCTTTTTCCATGACCCAGGTGGCATTCATTATTTTCATTTAGGGTGGCTAGGATTTTGGCAGTGGCAGTTGGGGGAGATGGGAGATGTTCAGAAACCATTCAGCACCGAGCCCTGTGGATACATTTAAGGATCTGACTAGGTCACTATGTAAACAAACAAGTGAAACTAAAAGTGACTGCTGTTCCTTCATTCACAAGCTCTGATCACCTTAGAAGTGCTCCCTGTGGGAGGGGATGCAAAGATGAGTAAAGCAATTACTATGCACGCAGCTCTGGGTCTAAGGAGGCCGATGCCCTATTTGGAGGAATGTAAATCTAGTGAGTGGTTGAGAGGACTTTCTTCTGACTCAGAGAAACATAAACTCCAATCCTTTCTCTTTCTTACCAGCTTTGTGACCATGGACAGGCCCTTTCACATTGCCGAGTCTCAGTTTTCTCGTCTCTAGAAAGGGGATGACGGCAGTACTTACTTCCTGGGGTTTCTCTAAGAATGAAATGATCCAATGCCTGTAAAGTGATTGTACATGGCAAGAACTTGGTGAATGGTAGCTGGAATCCCCTCTATGAGACTTGTCATCATTACCTGACTCTTTTCCTCACTGGTACAGACATCACTCTCAAAGTTTGGGTCTTTACAGGTGCTCTTAGAATTTGTTCTTTTTCCTTTTATTCTCTTGGATCCCAGCCCCTTTGTCTAGAACTGTGCTGTTCACTACAGTAGTCAGCAGCCACCTGAAAATGTGGCTGGTCCTAACTGAGAGGCTTAGCATGCAAAAGAAAATAATGTAAAAGACCTCATAAAATATTAATAATTTGTTTATATTGATTGTACACTGAAATGATAATTTTGGGATATATTTTCTGAAATAAAATGTCCTATTAATTTCATCTGTTCTATTTTACTTTTTTGGTTCACTGTGACTGCTGGAGAATTCCAGAATACACATGTGGCTTGGATTTGTAGCTCACGTTGTATTTGATTGGACGTCACTGATCTAGAAGCCTCATTTCTGGGGTCCGTCTCACTTTGGGGTTTGATGAGATTCTTCTCTTCCCTCTAGATCTCGTGCCAGGGACTCTTTTCCCTTTTCCCCCTCTTTGCCTCAAGCAGGCAGTCAGCCATCCCTTCTACTGTGTCCTGACCCCATACCTGTAAGTTGTGCTGACTCCCATAGTCCCCTGCCCCTAAGGAGCTGCTAAAGGAGCCCGTGGCTTTTCCTGGGCTATTGGTGGATTTTCCTCCCTGGTCTCCTCACATCATTTAGCTCATCAGCATTGCCCATGTTGGTTTCTAGTTAGAGATGGAGAGATTCACTGATGGCCTGGACTGTGTCTAGTTTACCTATGGTCCCTAGGAATCAGGGTAGCATCTTGCAGAAACGGTGGGCCAATTAAGTACTGCAGGGACTGCAAATCACTCTCGGGCTATGCTCCCTGCCGCCCGTTGCTCCCAGCAGTCTCATGCTAGTGTTGCACAACTTCCAGTGTCTCTGGTGAGATTTCACCCAGGGCTGTCCCTTACCTTGCTTGCAACCAGATTCTCACTGTAACTATTGGGATGACTCCTGCTCCGTTTTCGGCATGGACTGGCTAAGCTGGAGTGCAGTCTGGTGGCAGAAGCCCATCTGGTGGCAGTTCCGGTATGCAGCCTGGTGGTGGATATCAAGGGGCGGTGGGTGAGCTCCCTTGAAGGACAGCTGGCTGTATGACCAGTGTGCAGAGAGTAGCAGTAGGCTGCCTCCTGCTCTGGGTGCAGGGGACTTGCCCAATCTGCTTTGTGATGGGCATCCTTCCAACTTTGTGGGTGATGCTGCCATGTTATTTGTGGTGAGTAAATGATGCACAGAAAGCAGAGTGGGTAGAACCTTGGCAAATGTGGGTTTCCTAGCAACATCATTAACTAAGCCGGACCACCATTCAGTCAGCTTTGCCTCCTGTGGCCCGATACCATGGTGACACCACACTCTCTCCGGCCACTCTGTAGAACTTGCACTTACGGTTCTCTGTCTTTAGAGGGACTGGGGAGAAAGATCACTTAGCAGTGTGCTGCTAAGAAGCTAAAATCGATGGCAAATTTTTGCTTTCTTCCTGAATTTCCTAAGGCCTTTGACCATGTGCTTTTGTGTGATTTATTTCCTGGGGATGGCCAGCTTCATAATCTTTTCATCTTATAAATGTAGAGTTTTTCCTGAAGCATCTCATGTCTCTCTGATCATAGTGGCTAAGAGTAAAAATTTGTTTACTGATGAAAATATATAGTATTTATTTGGCTTAGAGTCCATCCATTTTTTAAAAGGGATTCCAATCCCCATTTCATTCCTTCTCCAATGTCTCAGGAATTGTCAAAGAGTGTTTCATATGTGCTTGTGAACTGCTTCCCCCAACAACTGATTGGCATCTGCCATTTTCATCTGTCTGTCCCGGGCCAACTACTATAGTGGTTCCTAAACCCTACCCTGATACTGAACCCTGACTTTTTCTTGCCCATGTTCATTTTCCACATTTGTCCCAATGATCTGGCCGTCAGCACATTTGGCCTCTCTTCTGACTCTATGCTTTTAGAACAACACTCAACCATAGCAAAACCCCTATGACATGACAACAGGTGCTATCACAAAACCTTTAAAATTAGGTTAAATGGCAAAGCCTTAATAGAAAATGAAGTATCTTCAGTATTCGAGATATAGTTGCCTATAAAGTCATCATAAGGCAAGAGGAGGGAGTAGTGGGGCATTTCTTCTAAGACATAGTAAAGAAAGTATCCTAGCCAGGAAGTTAGGAGACTTGGTCTCAGCTCTCTGAGGGTGGCCCAGTCAGCTGAGAGCATCCGACTCTTGATTTCAGCTCAGATCATGGTCTCAGGGTCATGAGATTGAGTCCTGTGGTGGGCCCTAAGGTCAGCGGGGGGTCTGCCTGAGGATTCTCTCTCTCTCTGCCCCTCCTCATTGCTTGCATACACACACAAAAAAAGTATACCGTAGAGATATACCATTTTCTAGTTGGATTATCTGCTTTTTTTTTTTTTTTAACCTTTGAGAGTCTTATATATATTCTAGATTCTTGTCCTTTTTGGATATATGGTTTGCAACATTTTCTTCTACTCCATAGGTGGTCTTTTCATCCTTTACACATGGGTTTTCACTGAGCAGGAGTTTTTCATTTTGATGAAGTTCATTTTATTAATTTTACCTCTTATGAATCATGCTTTTGGTACTGAAAAGTGTAAGAACACTTTGCATAGTCCTAGATCCTAAAGATTTCCTCCCATTTCTTTTTTTGCAAAGTTTTGAGATTTTTAGAAGTTTTAGACATTTAACATTTTGAAAAGTTTCTAGAAGTTTTTTTGAAAAGTTTTAGTTTTACATTTTATGTTTAAATCTGTTTCATTTTGAGTTAATTCTTGTGCAAGGTGTAAGGGTTGGGTCAACGATTTTTTTTAAAGACTTAAAGATTTCTTAAAAAAAGATTTTATGTATTTATTTGAGAGAGGGCAAGAGAGAGAGAGAGAGAGAGAGACAGATAGGGCAAGCACACAGAGGGAGAGGGAGAGGAAGAAGCAGACTCCCCACTGAGCAGAGAGCCTGACATGGGGCTCGATCCTAGGATGCTGGGATCATGATCTGAGCTGAAGGCAGATGCTTTACCAACTGAGCCACCCATGTACCCCTGTTGCTAATCTTTTTAAGTTTATTTATTATTATTATTTTTTGGCCTATGGATGTCTCATTGCTCCAGCACCATTTCTGGAGAAGACTATCATTCCTATTACACCTTTGTCAAAAATCAGTTGGGCATATTTGTGTGAGTTTATTTCTGAGGTCTACTGTATTCTGTTCCATTGATCGGTATCACACTGTCTTGATTACTGTAACTAAACAATAGGCCTTAATATCAGGTAGAGTGATTACTCCATGATTCTTTTATTATTCAAGATTGTTTTAGCTATTCTATGTCTTGTGTCTTTCCAAATAATTTTACAATAAGTGTGTCTATTAGCTACCAAAAAACCTTGCTGCAATTTTTACAGACTTGCATTAAACCTATATATTAAAGAGTTGATGGCTTTAGTATGCTGAGTCTTACAATCTATGAACACAGTATTTCTCTATTTATTTAGGTTTGCTATATTAATACATTGTCTTATATTTGATGTATAAGTGTTTGTTACATATTTTTTTTTTGACAGAGAGAGATCACAAGTAGGCAGAGAGGCAGGCAGAGAGAGAAGGAAGCAGGCTCCCCGCTGAACAGAGAGCCTGATGCGGGGTTCGATCCCAGGACTCTGGGATCACAACCCGAGCCAAAGGCAGAGGCTTTAACCCACTGAGCCACCCAGGCACCCCTGTTACATATTCTTGATACAAGTCCTTGGTCAGATATATGCACTGAAAATATTTTCTCCCAGTCTGTGGCTTACCTTTTCATCTTCATTTTTTTAATCTTCATTTTTTTAAATGCTTTTTTTGAAGTAACCTCTATACCCAAAGTGGGGCTTGAGCTCACAACCCCAAGACCAAGAGTTGCATGCTCCACTGACTGAGCCAGCCAGGTGCCCTACTTTTTCATCTTCTTTTTTTTTAAGATTTTATTTATTTGACAGAGAGAAACACAGCGAGAGAGGGAACACAAGCAGAGGGAATGGTAGCAGGAGAAGCAGGCTTCCTGCAGAGCAGGGAGCCCGATGCGGGGCTCGATCCTAGGACCCAGGGATCATGACCTGAGCCGAAGGCAGACGCTCAACGACTGAGCCACCTAGGCGCCCCCTTTTTCATCTTCTTAACAGAGCTTTTAGGAGCAGAAGATTTGCATTTTGACAAAATCAGTTTTATAATTATTTTTTTCCGTTTGTAGTTTGTGTTTTATATGTCCTAAGAAATCTTTGCCTGCCCTTAGACCACAAAGATTTTCACCTTTGTTTTCTTTAAGAAGCTTTATAGTTTGAATTCTTTTACATTTAACTACTGCTATCCATTTTGACTTTTTGTGTGGATGTGAGGTAAAGGTTGAAGTTTACCATTTTTATAAGGACATGAAGCTTTTCTAGCACCATTTGTTGAATTGGCTACATTTTCCACATTAAATACTTGGCCTCTTTGTTGAAAATTAATTGAACATATATGCATTGGTCTATTTGTCTATTTGTGGTCCTTCTATTCTGTGGCATTGACCTACTTATCAATTCTTAAGCTACTACTATACTATATTGATTATCATAGTTTTAGAGTAAGTCTTGAAATAAAATAGTTTAAGTCCTCCAACTTTATTCTTTTTCCCTCCACAAGATCGTTTTGGCTATTCTAAGCCGTTGCAAATTCCATATAAATTTTATAGTCAATTTGTCAATTTCTACAGAAAATTTTATGAAGATTTCATTGGGGTAATATTGAATTTATAGATCAGTTTAAGGAGAACTGACATCATATGATATGCAATCTTCTAATTCATGACTAAAGTATACATCTCCACATAACTAAATCTTCATTCATGTATCCTAATGTTAGTAATTTTCAGTGTAGAGATCTTGCATATCTTTTGTTAAACTTATTCCTAAACATTTAATATTTTGGTGTTATGTTAAATAGAATTTTTTCTATTTTATTTTTTGAATTGTGTGCTGCTACTACATTATGTAAAAAATACAGTTAATTTTTGTATATTGACCTGGTATACTATGATCTTAATAAATTTACTTTTTTTTTAAAAAGATTTTATTTATTTATTTGACAGAGATAGCAAGAGATGGGACACAAGCAGGAGGAGCGGAAGAGGGAGAAGCAGGCTTTCCGCCAAGCCAGGGAGTTGATGCGAGGCTCGATCCCAGCACCCTGGGATCATGACCTGAGCTGAAGGCAGACGCTTAACAACTGAGCCACCCAGGCACCCCAAATTTACTTCTTATATACTTATTTTTTCTAGATTCTTTAGGGTTTTCTACATAAACAATTACATTGCCTGCCGTTTATTTCTTTTACTTGCTCTTTGCAGTGTCTGGAATGTTCAGTATAATTTTGACTAGAAGTGATGGGAGCATGCCTCTTTATTTTGTTAGTGGTATTAGGGGATTGATGTTCAATATTTATCAATAAATATGTTAGATGTAAAAACTTTTTTTGATATTGTTTAGCTGAATATGGAACTTCCTAATTTTTGGTTACCGAAAATTTTTATCATTAATGGATGTTGAGTTTTGTCAAATAATTTTCTGTATCTATTGAAATGACTGTATGTGTTTTCTCCTTTGTTGTGGTGAATTATATTACTTAACATTTTAAGTAAAACCAATCTTGCATTCTATTTTTCCATATATATGTGTTTGTATACACACACACAGACACACGATTGATGATGATGTATTATCTTTCTTATATATTACTGGGTTCGATATGCCAGGAGCCAGCAAACTTCTTTCTATAAAGGATCAAATGTGAAATACTTTCAGTTTTGTAGGCCATATGTCCTCTGTGGCAACTATACAAGCCTGCCTGTATAGTCAGAGACCATACAGAATTGAATGGACATGGCTGCGTTCCAATAAAACTTTTGTTTACAAAAACAAGTGGCAGGCCACATTTAGTCTGTGAGCCATATTTTGCAAACCTATGTGATGTTTTGTTAATGATATTTACATTTGTTTTCATGAGGAAAATTTTCTTTCTTGGGATGTCTTTGTCAAGTTTTGAAATTAACATTATGTTGGCCTTATAAAATGAGTTCAGTAGTGTCCCCTCCTCTTCTATTTTCTGATAGAATTTGTGTAAGATTGATATTATTTCTTCCTTAAATGATGGAACCTACCAGTGAAACTCTCTGGACCTGGGCTTCTTTTTTATGGAGAAATATTTTATTACAAATTCCGTCATTTTCATGGGTATAAGGCTATTCAGATTTTATATTTGAGTCTGTTTTGGGAAGTTGTGTTTTTTAAGGGATTTGTCCATTTCTTTTGTTATTGAATTTATTAGTATAGAGTTGCTTGTAATTTTGAATCATTAGCTTTTGAATGTCTGTAAGTTTTATAGTGATGTCTCCTATTTCATTCCTTTATTGGAAATTTGTGTTTCCTTGTTTTCTGTCTGGATCACTGTTGCTAAACACTTATCCGTTTGACTATTCTTTGCAAAGAACTAATTTTTTTGTCATCTAAGTTCTGTTTTCTTTTTTTTTAATGATTTTTCTCATTCATAGAGTTATGTACTTGTTATCTACTTGATTCTACTTAAATTGGATTTAATATGCTCTTCTTTTTTCCTAGCTTAAGGTCAAAGAAGCTCTTAAGCCTGAATTTTAAACCTTTTTAATTTTATTTTTTTTAAATATTTATTTATTTGAGAGAGAGAGAGAAAGTGCAAGTACATGCATATAAGTGAGGGGAAGGGCAGAGGGAGAAGGAGAGCGAGAATCCTGAGCAGACTACACTGAGCGGGGAGCCTGACGAGGGCTTGATCCCACAACCCTGAGATCATGACTTAAGCCAAAATTAAGAATCAGACCCTCAACCAACTGAGCCACTCAAGCATCTCTTTGATTTTCTAATATAAGCATTTAAAGCTATATATCTTCCATCAAATGGTGCCTTACCTGAAATCCCTAAATTTTGATATATTTTCATTTTTTCAGTTCAAATATTTTCTAATATCTTATGTGATTTCTTCTTCTTTTTTTTTTTTTTTTTAAGATTTTATTTATTTGACAGAGAGAAACACAGCGAGAGAGGGAACACAAGCAGAGGGAATGGTAGTGGGAGAAGCAGGCTTCCCACAGAGCAGAGAGCCCGATGCGGGGCTCGAACCCAGGTCCCTGGGATCTGACCTGGGCCGAAGGCAGACGCTTAACGACTGAGCCACCCAGGCGCCCCATTATGTGATTTCTTCTTTGACCCACAGATTATTAAATCTGTGTTGCTTGTTTTCTGAATATTTAGTGTTCTATATAGGTGTTCTGTTTTTGATTTCTAATTTAAATTCATTCTTTTGGTCAGAGAATGTACTCAATATGATTTGAATCATTTTAAATTTATTGAGAATCGTTTTACAGCCTATAATATGGTTTACATAGATGCATGTTCCCAGTATATTTGAAAGGGATATATATCCTGCAGTTGTTAGGTGGGATATTCTATGATGACAAGTTTGTTTGTATTATTGTCTTTGTTCCTCTGTATCTAAATGTTTTTTTGTGTGTTTGTGCCTGCATTTAATTTTTTTATTATCATTGGCTTTCAAGGAATTTTATTATGATGTGTTTCATGTCGAATTCTTTTTTTTTTAAAGATCTTATTTATTTATTTGATACAGAGAGAGAGATCACAAGTAGGCAGAGAGAGAGGGGGAAGCAGTCTCTCTGCTGAGCAGAGAGCCTGATGTGGGGCTTGATCCCAGGACCCTGAGATCATGACTTGAGCTGAAGGCAGAGGCTTTAACCCACTGAGCCACCCAGGTGCCCCAGGGGAATTGTTCTTTTAGTGGAAAGTTGGGAGAAGCTCTATTAACAGCTTTCAGTCAAATGCTATTATAAGGGAGAATCAATTCTGGTTTATTCTGATGTTAGCTTTTGTTGTCTTGTGCATCACCTTTGAGAGAGGGCAAGAGAGAGAGAGAGAGAGAGAGACATGTATACATGAGAAAGGACTACAGATTTGTGGCTTTATACTGAATTAATAAGCAATACATTACTGTGTGCAGTTTTTTAAAAAGTGCACATGTAATATACAAGTGCTGAGAGATCCAGGGTAAAGAAATAATTGATTTTGGATTGGGTTAAGGAGGAAATTTTCTTTAAAAAAAAAAATATTTATTTAAGAGAGAGAGTGTGAGAGAGTGCAAGGGGAGGGGGAGAGGGAGAGAGAAAATCTTCAAGGAGATTCTCTGCTGAGTGTGGGCTTGATCTGAGGACCCTGAGATCATGACCTGAGCTGAAATCAAGAGTTGGCTGCTTTACCAACTGAGGCACCCAGGTGCCCCAAGGAGGAAATTTTCTAAGGAGAGGTGAAAGTCATCAGCATATGGGGAGCTAAGTCTTTAATAGGTACATCAATACTTCATTCCTTTTTATTTCTGAGTAGTATTATATCATGTGGACATATCACAATTGGCCCATATACCACCTTTTTGGGTTGTTTTCAGTTTTGGCTATTATAAATAAAGCTTCTATGAACATTTGTGTTTAAGTCTTTGTGTGGACATATATTTTACTTTGGTAAAAATCTAGAAGTAGAGTGGCTGGATCGTACAGTAGGTATATGTTTAACTATTTAAGAAATTCTCAACTATTTTCCAAGATGATTGTATCATTTCACATTTTCACCAGTTGTGTATGAAAGTTCCAGTACTCTGCATCTTCACCAACACTTGGTATGGTTAGACTTTTCAACTTTAGGCATTCTTATAAACTTGTTGTAGTATCTCACTGTGGTTTTAATTTGCATTTCCCTAACAACAAATTATGTTGAGCATCCAATCATATGAATTTCTGCTGTTGTGTATGTCTTTGATTATGTGACTGTTTAAATCATTTTCCTATTTTTTATTGGGTTTCTCTTATTATTATTTTTTAAAGATTTTATTTATTTATTTGACAGAGAGAGATCACAAATAGGCAGAGAGGCAGGCAGAGAGAAAGGGGGAAGCAGGCTCCCCACTGAGCAGAGAGCCCGATGCAGGGCTCGATTCCACGACCCTGAGATCGTGACCTGAGCTGAAGGCAGAGGCTCAACCCACTGAGCCACCCAGGCGCCCTGGGTTTCTCTTATTATTGAGTTTGAGAGCTCTTTTTACATTATCAGTACAAGTTCTTTATCAGATATGTGACTGGCAAATATTTTCTCCAGGACTGTGGCTTGTCTTTTAACTCCCTTAATAGTGCCCTTTTCAAAAAAGATTTATTTATTTATTAGAGAGGAGAGACAGGAAGGGCAGCAGGAGAGAATCTTCAAGCAGACTCCTTGCTGAGTGCAGGGCTGACAGGGGCTCAATCCCATGACCCATGAGATCACAACCTGAGCTAAAAACCAAGAGTCTGACACTCAACCAACTAAGCCACACACACACACTTTAATAGTGCCTTTCAGAGATGGGGTTAATTCAAATGAAGTCTTATTTATCAATTTTATTTAATTACTAGATTGTGCTTTTTACTGTATGCAAAAATTGATGAATAACTCAAGTTAATAAATATTTTCTCCTTTTTCTAGAAGTTTTACAGTTTTAGGTTTTACATGTAGGTTTGTGATCCATTTTGGTTTAACTTTTTATATGGTGTGAGGTATAGAGCAAAATTTATTTATTTATTTTATATATGGGTATCTAATTTTTCCAGACTTAATTTTTCCCTTAAAATCTTCCTTTAATTCTTTGTCTATAATCAGTTGTCTGTATATATATATGTGGGTCTCTATTTTGTTTCATTGCTTTATTTCTTTTTTTTAAACATTTTAAGTAATTGCTATACCTAACGTGGTACTGAAACTTAGGACCCCGAGATCAAGAGTCACATGCTCCAGCAACTGAGCCAGCCAGGTGCCCCCACATTGGTATATTTCTGTCATCATGCCAATACCACACTGTCTTGATTATTGTTACTTTATTATAAGCCTTGAAATGAAGTAATGTAGACTTTCCAACTTTGTTCTTATTTTTTGAATTTCTTCTGAATATTCTAGGTTCTTTCATGCTTTCACTTTTTTTTAAAATTTTAATTTAATTTTTAATTTTGAAAAGATTTTATTTATTTTTTGAGAGAGAGAGTGAGAGCACGAGAGCAGGGTGAGGGGCAAAAGGAGAAGCAGACTCCCCAATGAGCAGGGAGCCTGATGCGGGGACTCCAGGATCGTAACCTGAGCAGAATGGTAATTATTAGTAAATATTACCCCAATGGTAATAATTTGCAAAGATGTAGTACAGTGTTATAAACAAGAAATTGATATTGATACATCTACAATATTCGGATTTCACCAGTTTTACATGTGGTGCATATGTATGTGTGTATATTTAGTTATGCATATTTTACCATATGTGTAGATTTGCATGAAACCCACCACAATCAAGATATAGAGAAGGGTCATCACCACGAGGATCCTTTGTTACCCCTTTATATCCACACTCATTTCCCCCTCCTCCTAGTTTTATAACCCTAGCAACGATTAATCTACATTTCTAGAATTTCGATGGCTCAAGAAAGTTTTACAAACGAAGTTTTATTGTATATAACCTTTAAGGGATTTTTAATTATTTTTAATTATTTTTTATTTTTCAAGATTACCTATTTATTTGTTAGAGAGAGAGAGAGCACAAGCAGGGGGAGCAGCAGGAGAAGGAGAATCAGGCTCCCTCCTGAGCAAGAAGCCTGATTCAAGACTTGATCCCAGGACCCTGGGATCATGACCTGAGCCAAAGACAGACACTTAACTGACTGAGCCACACAGGTGTCCCTTTAAGGGATTTTTTAAAAAGTGTAATTCCTTAGGGATCTATCTAGGCTCTTGTGTTTATCAGTAGTTATCCATTTTTTAAGTTTTTATTTTAATTCCAGTTAGTGAACATACAGTGTATATTAGTTTCAGGTGTAAATATAGTGATTCACACTTCCATACATCACCTGGTGCTCATCACTATTAGTGCACTCCCTTAATCCCCATCACCTATTTCACTCATCCCTTACCTCCCCTATGGTAACCATCAGTTTGTTCCCTATAATAGGAGTCTTTCTTGATTTGTCTCTCTTTCTCCCCTATTTTTTTCCCTTTGTTTGTTTGTTTTTTTCTTAAATTCTACATAGGAATGAAATCATATGGTATTTGTCTTTCTTTTACTGACTTGTTTTGCTTAGCATAATACTCCTTAGCTCGATCCAAGTTGCAAATGGCAGGATTTCATTTTTTTTTATGGCTAAGTAATATTCCAGTGTGTGTGTGTGTGTGTGTGTGTGTGTGTGTGTGTGTGTGTGTCCTCTTTTTTTTTAAGTAGGCTCCACACCCAGCGTGGAGCCCAACATGGGGCTTGAACTCATGATCCCTGAGATCAAGACCTAAGCTGAGATCAAGAGTCAGATGCTTAACCGACTGAATCACTCAGGTGCCCTCCACCTCTTCTTTGTCCATTCCTCAATCGATGGACACTTGGGCTGCTACCATATCTTGGCTAGTGTAGATAATGCTGCTATAATCATCAGGGTGCATGTATCCCTTTAGCATTTTGTATTCTTTGGGTAAATACCCAGTAGTTCTATTGCTGGATCATGAGGTAGTTCTATTTTTAACTTTCTGAATAACCTCCATACTGTTTTCCACAGTGGCTACACCAATTTGCATTCTCACCAACAGTGCCACAGGGCTCTTTTTCTGTACATCCTTGTCAGTACCTTTTGGTTCTTGTGTTGTTGATTTTAGCCATTCTGATAGGTTTGAAGTGATGCCTCATTGTAGTTTTGATTTGCATTTTCCTGGTGATAAGTGATGTTGAGCATCTTTTCATGTGTCTGTTGGCCTTCTGAATGTTTTCTTTGGAGAAATGTCTGTTCGTGTCTTCTGCCCATTTTTAATTGGATTATTTGGTTTTAGGGTGTCGATTTGTAATAGCTCTTTATATATTTTGGATACTAATCCTAATTACTAATTATTGTGTATATCATTTGAAAATATATTCTCCCATCCCGTAGATTGCCCTTTAGTTTTGTTGATTATTTCCCTCACCGTGCAGAAGCTTTTTATTTTGGTTTAGTCCCAGTAGTTTATTTTTGCTTTTATCCCCCTTGCCTTAGGAGACACATCTAGAAAAAATTTGCTACAGCTGATGTCAGACTGTACAGACTGTTAGACTATACATCAGGCAGACAAAACACTGCCTGTGTTTTTTCTAGTGTTTTTATGGTTTCAGGTCTCACATTTAGGTCTTTAATCCATTTTGAATTTATTTATTTAAAAATTTTTAAAAGTTTTTATTTATTAGAGAGAGAGAGGGCATGAGCAGGGGGGAGGGGCAGAGAGAGAGGGAAAAGCAGACTCCTTGCTGAGCAGGGAGCCTGACACAGGGCTCGATCCCAGGACCTGGGGATCATGACCTGAGTGGAAGGCAGACACTTAACTAACTGAGCCACCCAGGCACTCCTATTTTTTATAATTTTAAAGATTTATATATTTTAGAGAGAGAGAGAGAGAGCGTGCACAGGGGGAGGGGCTGTGGGAGAAGGAGAAAGAGAATCCAAGCAGATTCCCTGCTAATCACAGAGTCCGGTGTGGGGCTTGATCCCAGGACCCCGAGATCATGACCCAAGCTAAAATCAACAGTCAAACACTTAACCAACTGAGCCCTCCAGGTGCCCCATTTTGAATTTAATTTTGAGTATGGTGTAAGAAAGTGGTTCAGTTTCTTTTTTTGCATGTTGCTGTCCAGTGTTCCCAACATTATTTTTGAAAGGACTTTCTTTTCCCCGTTGGATATTCTTTCCTGCTTTGTCGAAGATTAGTTGACCATATAGTTGTGGGTTTATTTTGGGGCTTTCTAGTCTGTTCCATTGACCTATTGTCTATTTTTTTGTGCCAGTACCATGCTGTTTTGATTACTACAGCTTTGTAATATAGCTTGAAGTCTGTTGTGATGCCTCCAGCTTTGTTTTTCTTTTTCAAGATTGCTTTGGCTATATGGGGTCTTTTGTGGTGCCATACAAATTTTAGAATAGTCTGTTCTAGTTCTGTGAAAAATGCTCATGGCATTTTGATGGAGATTGCATTAAATGTGTAGATTGCTTTGGGTAGTACAGACATTTTAACAATAGTTGTCCTTCTAATCCAAGAACATGGAATGTCCTTCCATTCTTTGTGTCATCTTTAATTTCTTTCATCAGTGTTTTATAGTTTTCAGAGTACAGATCTTTTAACTCTTTGTTTAAAAGAGTTAAATATCTTATTATTTTTGGTGCAGTTAGGAATGAGATTGACTCCTTAATTGCTCTTTCTGCTGCTTCATTATTGATATATAGATATGCAACAGATTTCTATACATTGATTTTATATCTTGTGACCTCACTAAATGCATTTACCAATTCTATCAGATTTTTGATGGAGTCTTTCAGGTTTTCTTTTTTAAAATTATATTTGTTTATATTTAGAGAGAGAGTGTGTGAGAGCAGTGCATGAGAGTGGGAGGAGGGGCAGAGGAAGAGAGAATCTCAATCAGATTCTGCACTGAGTACAGAGCCTGACATGGGGGTCCATTTCATGACCCTGAGATCATGATCTGAGCCAAAACCAAGAGTTGGATGCTTAACTGACTGAACCACACAGGGGCCCTTCGGGTTTTCTATATAGAGTATCATGTCATCTGCAAATAGTGAAAGTTTTACTTCTTCCTTACCAATTTAGATGCCTTTTATTTCTTTCTATTGTCTGATTGCTGTGGCTAGGACTTCCAGTACTATGTTGAACAAAAGTAGTGAGAGTGGACATCCCTTTTGTTCCTGACATTAGGAGAAAAGCTCTTCTTTAGATGTTTGTTATAATTTTCCTGTGAAGCAATCTCGTCCTAGATTTTGTTTGTGGGGAGTTTTTTGATTAGTGATTCAATTTCTTTGCTGGTTATTAGTCTGTTCAAATTGTCTATTTCTATTTCAGTTTTGGTAATTTTTATGTTTCTAGGAATTTATCTACTTCTCGGTTGTTCAATTTGTTGGCATATAGTTTTTTATAATATTCTCTTACAATTGCTTGTGTCTGTGGTGTTGGTTGTTATTTGTCCTCTCTCATTTGTGATTTTATTTGAGTCTTTTCTCTTTTTTTCCTTGATAAGTCTGGCTAGAGATTTATCAGTTTTTTTCCCTACTTTGTTTTTTTTTTTAATTTTACTTTATTTTTTCAGTGTTCCAAGATTCATTGTTTATGCACCACACCCAGTACTCCATATCAGTTTTATTGATTTTTTTGAAGAACCAGATCTTGGTTTCATTGATCTGTTCTATTTGTTTTTTTAAAAAAATTCTATGTTATTTATTTCTGCTCTAATATTTATTTCCTTCCTTTTGATGATGTTAGGTTTTTTTTTTTTTTTAAAGATTTTATTTATTTGACAGAGAGAAACACAGCGAGAGAGGGAACACAAGCAGAAGGAATGGTAGCAGGAGAAGCAGGCTTCCTGCAGAGCAGAGAGCCCGATGCGGGGCTCGATCCCAGGCCCCTGGGATCTGACCTGGGCCGAAGGCAGACGCTTAACGACTGAGCCGCCCAGGTGCCCCTGATGTTAGGTTTTGTTTGTTGTTATTTTTCTAGCTCCTTTAGGTGTAAGGTTAGGTTATTTATTGTGTTTTTTGTTTGTTTTGTTTTGTTTTTTGCTTCTTAGGGTATGCCTGTATTTCTATAAACTTCCCTCTTTGAACCACTTTTGCTGCATCCCAAAGGTTTTGGACCATTGTGTTTCATTTTCATTTGTTTCCATGTACTTTTTTTATTTCGTCCTTTATTTTTTGATTGACCCATTAATTGTTTAGTATCATGTTATTTAACTTTCATGTGGTTGACTTCTGGTTTCATAGTATTATGGCCAGAAAATATGCATGGTATGAATTCAACATTCTTGAATTTTTTGAGGCTTGTTTTGTGGCCCAATATGCGGTCTATTCTAGAGACTGTTCCATGTATCTTATAAAAGATGTGTATTCTGTTTTAGGATGAAATGTTCTGAACATATCTGTTAAATCCATCTGTTCCAGTGTCTAATTCAAATTCATTGTTTACTTGTTGATTTTCTGTTTAGATGATTTGTCCATTGATGTTAGTTGGGTGTTAATGTCCCCTAATATTATTGCATTATCATCAATTATTTCCTTTATGTTTGTTATTAACTGTTTTATATATTTGGGTGCTTCTCTGTTGGGTGCATAAATTTTTACAGTTGTTATATCTTCTTTTGGGATTGTTTGTCCCCTTTATTATTATGTAGTATCCTTCTTTGTCTCATTAGTCTTCGTTTTAAAGTCTAATTTGCCTGATGTAAGTATTGCTACTCAGGCATTCTTTTGACATATGTTTGCATGATAGATGTTTCTCCATCCCCTCATTTTCAGTCTGCAGGTGTCTTTAGGTTGAAAATGAGTCTTTTGTAGGCAACATATAGATGGGTCTTGCTTTCTTACTTATTCTGTTACCCTATTTCTTTTGATTGGAGCATGTAGTCCATTTATATTCAAAGTTATTATTGATATATATTGTCATTTTATTACTTTATGTTGTTTCAGAAGATGTTTTCTGATTTTTCTTGTCTTTCATGGTTTGCTTATTTTCTTTAATGATATATTTGGATTTCTTTCTCTTTATTCTTTTGCATATTTATTGGTGTTTTTTGATATATAGTTACCATTAAGTTTGTATATAACATCTTTTGCATACTGCAGTCTACAGTAAGTTGATGGCTGTTTAAGTTTGAACTCATTTTTTACTCCTCTCTTCCCCATGTTTTAGGTATATGCTGTTATATTTTATATCCTATATTTTGTGAGTTTATGATTTTTTTACAGAAATATTCATTTTTCCTGCTTATATGTTTCCTACCTTTATACTATCAATTTTGGTCACTCCTTTCCAGTCAAAGAGTCCACTTTATTATTTCTTGCAGGGCTGATTTAGTAGTCATGAACTCCTTTCATTTTTGTTTGTCTAGGAAACTTTTTATCTCTCCTATTCTGAATGATAACTTTGCTGAGTATTCTTGGCTGCAGATTTTTCCCATGAAGCACTGATACATCATGCCACTCCCTTCTGGCTTATAAAGTTTTTGTTGAAAAATCTCCTGCCAGCTTTATGGGTTTTTCCCTGTAAATTACTGTCTTCTTTTGTCTTGCTGCTTTTAAATTTTTTTCTTTATCACTATATTTTGCCAATTTAATTGTAACGTCTTGGTGTGAGTCTGCTTTTGTTGTTTTTGGTGAAAGTTCTCTGTGCCTCCTGGATGTGGATATCTCTTTCTTTCCCAGGTAAGGGAAATTGTCAGCTGTTAGTTTTTCCTTTTTAAAAACTTCATTTATTTGTTTATTTATTTATTATTTATTTGAGAGAGAGAGCCAGAGAGAGAGAGAGAGAGAGAGAGAGCGCACAAGTAGAGGGGAGGGGCAGAGGGAGAAGCAGACTCCCCACTGAGCAGGGATTCTGATGTGGGGTTCCATCCTAGGACCTTGGGATCATGACCTGAGCTGAAGGCAGATGCTTAATCAACTGAGCCACCCAGGTGCCCCCAGCTGTTATTTTTTTCAAATAAATTTTCTGCCCCCTTTCTCTATCTTCTTCTGTGACTCCTATGATACGAATGTCACTACATTTGAAGAAGACATTGAGTTTCCTAAATCTGTTCTCATTTTGCATAATTCTTTTTTCTCTCTTTTGTTTTACTTGATTACTTTCTGTTACTCTCTCTTTTGGGTCATTAATTTGTTTCTCTGCTTCTTCCAGCCTGCTGTTCATTCTATCAGGTGTGTTTCTCTTTCATTTATTATGCTCTTTATCTCTGCTATGTTAGCTCTGTGTTAGTGTCCCTCATGTCTTTCACTCTTTTCCAAAGTCCAGTGAGTATGCTTATGATCATCACTTTAAATTCTCCATCAGGTATGTTACTTATATCTGTTTTGCTTAGATCTCTGGCTGTGGCCTTGTCCTGTTCTTTCATTTGGGATAAATTTCTCTGTCTTCTCATTTTGTCTGAGTCTCTGTGCCTGTTTCTGTGTGTTGGAAAAGTCAGCTATGTCTCTTGTTCTTCAGGATAATGGCCTTATGAAGAAGAGGTCTTGTAGTGTCCTGCTATATAGTGCCCTCTGCTTCCTAGGGCCTGGTGCTTCCAGAAGTGTCTCCAGTGTGTGCAGCATGTACTCTGCTGCTTTGTCCTGGCTGCTTTATCCTTTAGGTCAGTTGTCTGTAGAGGTGCTTTTTGCCTGTTGTGGACAGTGTTTGGTCCCTGTTGAATATGGCATGCTTTAACTAGGTGTACTCTGGTCTGTTTGTGAAATGAGACCCATCATCACCATTGTTGGAGCTGAGGCTCCACAAAACTACCACAAAGGGAGATATGATGTTGGCAGGAGTTTGAGTCAGTCTTCTGGAGGAGGGGGCTCACCATGCTAGGCCTTAGGCAAGCATGACTTGGAAGGGTGGTTATTCTGGAGTTTGGGGGGCAGGTGGGGGCAGGGCTTGGTGTCAACAAGTTAAGTAGTGAGTGTCAGCACTGCACTGGTCCCCACAGGTGGCCCTGTACTTATGCTGAGGGGCAGGGGAGTGAAATGGCCCTAGCCAGTTCCGTTGTTTTGGGAGGAGGGGGTCTCCTTGTGAATGCTGTCTCTTTGGGATGTTCTCAGAGATGAGCAAATAAATTACCCACTTTGTGCTCCAGGCACACTTTAGATCTCTCTCTTCATGCTGTGTCTCTATAGGCTGTTTTCCCTGCATTTTCTCTGAGAGCAACCCCAATGCCCTCTGAGCTTCCCAGAGCCAAGCATGCTTGACCCTTAAAACTCCAGGCTTTAAGCCCTGCTGGTTGCAGGAAATCAGGAAATTCAGACCCTTTCACTTTCTAAATCAATTGCCATGGAGATTCATTTTCCCCATGCACTCCCCTGTGTGCTAGTCTGTCTCTCACCCTTCTCTGTGACCACAGCTCCCTCCTACAGCAGTAGCTATGATCCATTTCCCTCCCAAATCATGTCTTCATACTTTCTACCTTCTTCAGTGTGGACTCTTCTCTACATTTAGTTGTGGAGTTTGTCCTGCTGGTTTTCAGGTCAGTTTCTGGGAGTATTTAGGATGATTCGATAGTTATCTAGTTGTATTCTTGGGATGAGGTGAGCTTAGCGTCCTCCTTCTCAGCCACCATCTTCCTCATCTCCCAGGAGTTATTCATTTTTTATTGTTGAGTAGTATTCCACAGCTTTATGGTTTCTTTAACCATTCACCCATTGAAGGACATCTGGGTTGTTTCAAGTTTGGGGCTAGTATAAATAAAGCTACTGTGGACATTTGATTAAGCATTATATGTGAGCACATATTCCATTCTCTGGGATAAATGCCCAGAAGGGTAGTTGCTGAGTTTTATGGTAATGGCATGTTCAGCTTTGTAAGAAGCTGCCATATTCTTTTCCAGTGTGGCTGTAGCACTTTATACCCCTACCAGCAATATATGAATGATCTAGTTTCCCTGTGTCTTTGACAGGGATTTGGTGATGTCCTTATTTTTTGACAGCTCATTGTTTTTAATGTGTAATAGAGCTACAAGGCAATTGCATCTAACATTATAAATAAAAGAGAAATCAAGGGCTCCTGGGTGAACAGCATCTTCATAACTTCCATGCTTATCATCTTTGCCTCCTGGGTATAAATCAATAAAATAATCAATTCAAAGAATAGTAATTGTAGCTTCCATTGCAAATTTTATACCCATAACTTTAAACCATGGTTGATTCAAATACCTCTGTTTGTTTGTTGTCCAAAAGTTTACCAGTGACTAATCAAGACATATCCATTTTAGATTTTTGTGTTCTGCGTTTGGTATCACATTTTATTATTTTAGCCATTCTAATAGGTGTGCAGTGATATCTTATTATAGTTTTAATTTGCATTCCTTTGATGGCTAAATATGTTGAACATCTTTTAATGTTTTCATCATCTTCAGTTAAATGTATGTTCTTATTTTTTGCTTATTTTGTAATCTTTTTGGTTTTGTTTTTTGTTTTACTGTTGAGTTTTGAGAATTCTAAGCATATTCTTCTTGCAAGCCTTTGTTGGATGTGTGGTTTACAAATATTTGCTTCCAGTGGGTAGCTTGTGTTTTCAGTCTTCTCAGAATCTTTTGAAGCATGAAAGTTTTAAATTTTGATGAGGTCAAATTTATAAATTTTTTCTTTTGTTGTTCATCCTTTTGATGTCAAATCTAGGAATTGTTTGTCAAGCTCTAGGTATCAAAGTTTCTCCCCTGTGTTTTTTTTTTCTCAAAGTTTTTTTTTTTTTTCCTCAAAGTTTTGTAATTTTCCATTTTCCATTTAGGTGCATGATCCATTTAAACATGTGAGATTTAGGTCAAAGTTTGTCTTCCCCTTAGCAATTACTTTTTTTAGTGCTTCTAAATCATGAATTTAATTCCTATAATAGATTGTACGACTATTCTAATTGTTTATTTCATTTTGGTAGAGTTTTCAAAACCATCTGTTCTATCTGCTGAATTTATGAGTGTAAAATCATTCATATTCCCTTATCCTTTTACTGGCTGAAAGATCTGTAGTTATCCTCATGTTTTAGTCCTGATATTGCTGATTTGTATCTTCTCTTTTTTTAATTTACTTTTTGTAATTTTTTTTTAGAAGGAGAGAGAACAAGTGTGGGTGGAGGGGCAGAGGGAGAGAGAAAGAGAGAATTCCAAGCAATCTCCACATCTAGCACAGTGCCCAACATGGGGCTTGATCTCTTGATCCTCAGATCATGACCTGAGCTGAAATCAAGCATTAGACACTTAATCAACTGAGCCACACAGGGAGCCCTAAGTTTTTGTTTTTCTAGAGAGAGAGAGAGAGAGTACAAGTGGTAGGGGGAGGGGGAGAAGGGAAGGGAGAGAGAATCTTAAGCAGGCTTCATGCCAAGTGTAGAGACTGACATGGGGCTTGATCTCACAACCCTGAGATCATGACCTAAGCTGAAATCAAGAGTTGGACACTTAACTGACGGAGCCACGCAGGTGCCCCATCTTCTCTTTTTTAGGCCTAATTAAAGTTGTTAGAGGTTTATCAATTTTAATGATTTTTTTTAAAGAATCAACTTTTTTTCATTAATTTTCTCTATTTTCTGATATTTAGTTTCATTGATTTCTGCATTTGTTTTTATCATTTCATTCTTTCTGTTTGCTCTGTGTTTATTATGCTCTTCTTTTTTCTAGTTTCATGAGGTAGGAACTTAAATTATTGAATTGAGTCCTTTACCTATTTCTAACATAAGCATTTAGTCCTATAAATTGCTCTCTCAGTACTACTTCAGCTGCATTCCACATACTTTAGTAGGTTGTATTTTCATTTTATGATGAAAATTGAGAGGGAGGCAAACCACGAGAGCCCCTGAACTCTAGGAAACAAAATGAGAGTTGCTGGAGGGGAGATTGGTGGAGAGCGGGGGGATGGGGTAATTGGGTGATGGGCATTGAGGAGGGCACTTGATGTAATGAGCACTGGATGTTGTATGCAACTGATGAATCACTAAATTCTACCTCTGAAACTAATAATACAGTTAATATGTTAATTAAATTGAATTTA
>CM053612.1:9980628-10017363 GCA_028646535.1 Procyon lotor | reverse complement strand
AGCCCAATGCGGGGCTCGATCCTAGGACTCTGGGATCATGACCTGAGCCGAAGGCAGACACTTAACGACTGAGCCACCCAGGCGCCCCTGCATATGTCTTTTCAAATTAGTGTTTTTGTTTTCTTTGGGTAAATACCCAGCAGTGGAATTACTGGATCATATGGTAATTCTGTTTTTAATTTTTTGAGGAATCTCTACACTGTTTTCCACAGTGGCTACACCAGTTTGCATTCCCACTAGTAGTGTAAGAGGGTTCCCCTTTCTCCACATCCTAGCCAACACTTGTTTTTTGTGTTTTTGATTTTGGCCATACTGACAGGTGTGAGGATATTTCATTGTAGTTTTTTTGCATTTCCCTGTGATGAGTGATGTTGAGCATCTTTACATCTGTCTCTTGGCCATTCGTATGTTTTCTTTGGAGAAACATCTAGTCAGGTTCTCTGCCCTACTCTTCTTATTTCCACCACCTCATTTCCACCTTCTTATTTCCACCTTCCAAGGTGGAAACTTACTTTAATGTTTGAGATTTCTGCTTTTCTAATATATTGTCTAAAGCTATAAATTTTCCTCTAAGCACTTTTTTGGCCAGATTCCACACATTTTGATGTATTGTGTTTTTTGTTCCTCCTCAATTAAAAATATATCCTATATTCCCTTACAATTTATGATTTGGCATTTGACCCATGGGTTATTTTTAAGTGTATTATTTAATTTCCAAATATTTGTTGATTTCCCAAATTTTCTTCTGTTGTTGGTTTCTAATTTAATTCTATTTTGGTTGAGGAACATACTTTGTGTAATTTCAGTCTTTAATTTATTTTTAAAAATATTTTACTTATTTGAGAGATAGAGAAAGAACGAGCAGTGGGGAGGGCCAGAAGGGGGGGGAGAGAGAGAGAGAGAGAGAGAGAGAGAGAGAGATTGAGAGAGAGAGAGAAGAAGGCTTCCCACTGAGCAGGGAGCCCAATACGGGACTCGATCCCAGGACCTGGAGATCATGACCTGAGCAGAAGACAGACGCTTAACTGATTGAGTTACTCAGGCACCCCAGTTTCAGTCTTTTAAAATGTATTGAGATTTGTTTGCTTCATGGCCTAGTATATGATCTGTCCTGGAGAATGTACTGTGTGCACTTGAAAATTCGGTTTTCATTTCATTTCAACAAACTGTTATTTTTAGGTGGGGTGTTATGGATACCAGGTAGAATATAGATAGTGTTATTCTTATCTTCTTTATTCTTGCTAATTTTCGATCAATTATTGAGAGAAAAGAAGTATAATTGAAGTCTCTATTATTATTGAATTGTCTATTTTTCCCTTCAATTCTGTCATGTATATTGGGTTGTTAGGTATGTATATTTCTTTTAATTGTTATAGCTTCCTGATGAATTGACGTTTTACTATTATAAAATATTCCTCTTTATCTCTAGCAATTTTTGTCTTAAAGTTGCTTTTGTGTGATATTAGAATAGTTCTCTTTTGCTCACTGCATATATGGTACATCTTTTTCTATCCTTTTAGTTTCAATCTGTTTGTGTCTGAATCTAGAGTGCTTGTCTTGGGGGTGCCTGGGTGGCTCAATCAGTCTTGATTTTGCTCAGATCATGATCTCAGGGTCTTGAAATCAAGGCCTGCATTGGGCTGTGTGCTTGGTGTGGTCTGCCTGGGATTCTCTCTCCCTTGGCCCCTCTCCCCACTCACTCACTCTCTCAAATAAAGAAATACATAAAATCTTTTTTTTTTTTTTAAGATTTTGTTTATTTGACAGCAAGAGAGAGAGAGAGAGAGAGATCAGAAGTAGGCAGAGAGGCAGGCCGAGAGAGAGGGGGGAAGCAGGCTCCCTGCTGAGCAGAGAGTCAGATGTGGGGCTTGATCCCAGGACCCTGAGATCATGACCTGAGCCGAAGGCAGAGGCTCTAACCCACTGAGCCACCCAGGAGCCCCAGAAATAGATAAAATCTTTTAAAAAAAAGTAAAGTGCATGTCTTGTAGATAGAATAAAATAGGGCTGTATTTTTAAAGTTCAGTCTAAGTATATGCCTTTTGATTTATGTTTAATCCTTCTGCACTTAATGCAGTTATTAATTGGATTGGATTTACCACTGCCGTTTTGCTGCTGCTTTCCCTATGTCATATATCTTTTCTTCTGTTCCTCCTTTACTATTTTGTTTGTGTTTAATATTTTCTAGTGTACTACTGTAATTCATTTATTGATTTTCTTACTGTATATTTTGAATTATTTTCTTAATGGTTTCTCTGGGGATTACAGCATACATCTTAATGTATCAAAACCTACTTCAAATAATGCTAACTTAATTCTAGTAAAGTATAAAAATTTTCTTTAATATTGTTCCATTCTCACACTACTCTGTGTGTGGTATTTTTTTCATCTGTAATCCATCTTCATATGTTATAAGCCCAACCATACAATTTTATAATTATTATTTTATACAATTGTATCTTGAGGTAAGAGAAGAAAAGTGAAAAGTGTGTTTATAACTAGCTACATGGTTACCTTTATCAGCTCCTTGTTTTTTCATGTAAATTCAAGTTACCATCTGGTATCACCTTTCAACTTGAAAGATTTCCCTTAATATTTCTTGTAGGGCAGGTATGTTAATGAAGATTTCTCTCAGTCATTGTTTTTCTTGGAATATCTGTATCTCTCCATTTTTGAAGGATAGTTTTTCTAGATATAGGATTATTGGTTAATGATTTTTTATTCCCCTTTCTATTGTTTGATATGGCTCTCACTGCTTTCTGGCCCCCATTGTTTTTGATGAGGCTGTTAATCTTAAAGTGTTTCCCTAGGTGTGATGAGTCTTTTTCTTTTTTCCTGCTTTGAACACTTTGATGATGGGGTGCGTGTGTGGCTCAATAGGTTAAGCATCTGCCTTCGGCTCAGGTCATGATCTTGGAGCCCCAGGACTGAGCTCCGTGTTGGGCTCCCTGCTCAGCGGGGAGCCTGTTTCTCCCTCTGCCGCTCCCTTGCTGCCGCCCCTGCTTATGGTCTCTCGCTCAAACAAACAAGCAAGCAAACAAAAACACAAACAAAAACACCGCACTTTGATTATGAAGCATTTAGGATTTAGGTGTAAATCTCTGTGTTTACTCCCTTGGAGTCTGTTGAGCTTTGTGGGTGTGTATCTTCTGAGGGCAAGCAGCCTCGTAGGTGTGTAAAGTTTTCCAGGATACCAGAGATATCTGCTGGCTTTTCAAGGCTCACTGTGACTGTTTTGTTCCTCTTTAAATTTTCCGCAGGCAACAGTGATAATCGCCTTCCCCATTTGTTCACCACTAAGGCCTGTTATTTTGTCAGTGCCCCCAGGCTTTGGGCTTTTTCTCAGGGTAGTTCCCTCTGGCCACAGGGCAGCAGTTGTACCAGAGCTGGTTGGGGATAGGAGCTCAACATCCAAGGCCCAAAAGTTCAGTACGTTATCTTATATAAATGCTTTTCAACCTATTGTCTGCCTTTGGTCAGTGGACAGAGTCCCGAGTTAACTGTTTTTGACAACTTTGTCCAGTTTTATCATTTGCTTCGGGGAGAGGATTTGCTGAGCTCTTCACTGTACCATTCCCACATTCCCGCTCCCTCCCACAGCCCCTTCATTCCTTTCCGACAATCTCAAATATTTCCTTCTTGTCGGATATCGGCCATAGCTTTCTCCCGGCTACTGGAATACCCCAGTAACATATGTGTACCCACGAGATCCTCACTAGGGTACTAAATCTTGTGTCTTAAGAAAGTACTTCCAAGTCACCGCGTTTCCAATTAAGTCTTATATTCCAGCCCCCTGGAACAAACGGCCTCAGAATCCCATCTCAGGAATACTCTCGTGCATTTCATGGATTGAAAAGATACGCAGAGGCTACGTTTTACATCATTTCAGCACGTAGTCACATTCCTCACTTGTCAGGCCTGGCACGTTATGGTCTGGGTTAGACTGGAGTTTAACCCCAGCTCCTGGTCTCGGGAGGTAGTCAGGAGAGGAGGCAGGGGCAGGTCCTTAGGGCATCTGTGATCTTGCAAGGGAGGAGCCTCTGCAGCACTTTCCAGTAGAGCAGAAGCACCTGCCCTTACGAGGGCAGGTTAGGCCACCTCTGCAGTCCCGTGTGTTCAAGGCAGGGAGCTGCCGAGCTGACATCTTCGGGGACTTCCATTCAGATAGATGTTGTGTTTTCGTAGTTCGGTGTCCCAGGTCTTCCCCACCAGGGCCCTAACATTTCCAGGACAGATCTGATCTTGGCCAGGCATCTCTGATCCTGCATCTTTAACCATTTTTAGTTGTGTTTGCTCTTCCCTGCAGGAGCTAACGGCCTCTTTGTTCTCACACTTGGCCATTAACTGCTTGTTAGAGGCCCGCAGACCCTCATTATCCCTCTAAAGGGCATCAATAAAACTTATCGGTAACTAGCCAAGTCTTCTTCTTCTTCTTCTTCTTTTTTTTTTTAATTTATTTATTTATTTGAGAGAGAGCAGGTGCGCACAAGAGCAAGCCCAAGGGAGGGGCAGAGGGAGAGAGATGGAGAGAATCTCCAGCAGACTCGCTGCTGAGGGATTGAGGGGCTCAATCCCAGGACCCTGAAACCATGACCTGAGCTGAAATCAGGAGCCGTTGCTTCAGCGACTGAGCCACTCAGACGCCCCTCCTCGGCCTAGGCGCTCATAGGCCCCTGCCTCTCCAATGCCCGAAGCATTACGGCCGCAGCAGAACTTCCCTCTGCCAGGACATTTCTTGGGTCAGCACTGGGGAACGTTCAGCAGTGATACAACCACTATACTAGCCGTGTTCCATCCGCCATCTGGGATGGTGTCCTCTTCCTCTGCTGGGTAGTGAGTGTGCCGGTCCCCAAATCGAAAGCTTCGTGCCTCTTCTCTCAGACCATGCTTGGGACCATTTGTGCAAGTTCAGGTCCCCAAGAAGCAGATGCCCAGATGGAATTAGACAAGCAGAGAATTATTAAGAAGAATGCATATAAGGGAAAATGGGAAGGTTTTGCCAGAAGAGGCTGGGAGAGCTGAAAGGTCACAATGCAGATTTCGTCCTGATGAAGGAACTTGATGCAGGAAGGACGAGTGAAAGAATCTCAGACTAAGAACAGTTCTAAGGACATTTGGCAAGGCCATTGGGCGGGCACAGGGGGTTTTGAACTAAAGCTGGCTGTCAGACGTGTTCTGCATCAGTCAGGAATGGACCTGGTTTACCATCCCTGCCTTGTTCAGTCACTGCCTCGGAGCAGCTCATGGAAAGTGGGGCTTTGCTGTAAATACAGCGAGAGATTGCAGAGCGCAGCAGGCGGAGCCATCAGTGAAGCGTACCCCCCGAAGGTCGGGGGTTCTGAGAGGTGCCGAGATTCCATGACTCCCATACCTATTCTTTATATTCCTTTAAATAGCTTTTCCAGCTTTTCGTTTTACTTCATCTTTTCTTTTCAATACTAACCTTCCTTTGCAGTTCATAATTAATACTTAGGCAAGGTGTTACTGAGTTACCAATTGTTGAGGAGTAAAAGTGGTAACAAAAAGTGTCAGAAAAAGTATGGAAAGATAAAGGTGTGAACAGTGGAATTTCAAGGGAATATATGCTAATTGTCAAAAAGTATGCTGAAAATTGAATTTTAAAATTGTTTTATCACTTTCCTCAAAATTTATAGAGAATGTAGAAAAGTTTTTTGTTTGTTTGTTTATTTATTTATTTATTAAGATTTTATTTATTTATTTGACCGAGAGAGAGAGATCACCAGTAGGCAGAGAGGCAGGCAGAGAGAGAGGGGGAAGCAGGCTCCCTGCCAAGCAGAGAGCCCGATGTGGGGCTCAATCCCAGGACCCTGGAATCATGACCTGAGCCGAAGGCAGAGGCTTTAACCCACTGAGCCACCCAGGCGCCCCTGGTTTTTTTTTTAAGATTTATTTTTATTTGGGACACCCACGCGGCTCAGTCAGTTAAGCATCTTCCCTTGGCTGGGGTCATGATCCCTGGGTCCTGGGATCGAGTCCCCGCATCAGGCTCCCTGCTCAGCCTGGAGCCTGCTTCTCCCTCTGCTCCTCCCTCTGCTTGTGTGTGCTCTCTCTCCCTCTCTCTCTCTCTCTCTCTCAAATAAATTAAATAAATCTTAAGAAAAAAAGAGACATTGTTATTCCAGAGAGAGAGAGAGCGGGGGAGGCACAGAGGGAGAGAGAACTTTAAGCAGACTCTGCCGAGGGTGGAGTCCAACTCTGGGCTCGATCCTGTGACCCTTAGATCAGACCTGAGCCTAAACCAAGAGTCAGATGCCTAACCTGACTGTGCCATCCAGGCGCCCCAAGAATGTAGAAAAGTTTTTAATATGCGCTAGAAATAACATTTAAAATATTATTTTCTACAGAGTATGACATGGGCCATCTACTGCAGTAAATATACATTATCTCTTTGTCTCTTGGGCCCTTTAGTGATTTTGACTGCCCTTCCTTTTTTAAAATTTTTTTTATTTTAAGGATTTTATTTATTGGACAGGGAGAGCGAAAGAGCACAAGCAGGAGGAGCAGCAGAGAGACAAGCAGGCTCACTGCCGAGCATGGAGCCCGATGCGGGGCTCGATCCCAGGACCCCGGGATCATGACCTGAGCTGAAGGCAGAAGCGTACCAACTGAGCCACCCAGGGGCCCCTTGAATGCCCTTCTATGTTTGCCTTGAATTATCAGAGGTAACCTGTGCATAACTTCACTACCTAAATGTTTTCACTTTAGATTTTCTTAAACAGGTAACCAGAAATCTTAGAACTTTTACAAAATCTGGTTTATATGGTCATATATGTTGCATTCCTACTGCTATTATAATGCACAGTACTTTTCTTATAGACATGCTTCTAAAATAGTGGTCTTCGACTGGTCTTTCATTTCATTCACATGTTTTCCCTAAGATTCTCTGATGTTGTTTGTACAAGGATGCACTTAGGTGGGCTTGGGTCACATTTCTTTATCAGATCGAAGCAGTTGGCATGGGGGGAAGAGGTACCATCTGTGTGTATTCCTAAGTGTAGGAAGAACACAACTTCCATATGTATGTTTATGGGAAATATTTTGTCTAAGGAAACAGTTTGTTTGCAGAATCCTGTTTTAGATGCTGAGAATTTCCCTGCAAAGTGAAGCAACCAAATAAGCTGTCTGTTCCTCAGTATAACTCGATGAAGACAGCTCTATTTCTGTAGGCATGAGTATTTTAATATTAATCTTTATTACCTTTAACTGCAGTAAATCCTATTTAGCATTGTTGTTGAAAATCAGATTATCATTGCTAGATTAGCTTTCCTGTAGACTTGAATCTGAGAAATTAAATTGGTAGTATTATTACTTGAAAGAACTTTTCTAGTACCTTCTCAGTTTCTGCATTTACAGCTTTGTCTTCCTCAGTATCCTCTTCCACCACTAATAATAGTGTTTTAACGTTTTGATAGATCCAGTTAGGTGGAAGTCTTTCCTCAAACTGTTCACGACAACTAGATACATTAATATATATAAATTTAGGAATAAATTTTAACTGGGAGTCATCATCTTAATCATGTGGCCATTTTACTGGAAAGATGTACAACCTTCTGTATGAGTCTCTAAGTCTCTTGTGAGTGTGGGTTAGTGGGGAGGGAGGGTAGGAGTGGACCTTCGAACCATTGTAATCAGTTCTCACATTTCTGTGCTACGTAAGAGGGGAGTGGCTCTGATAAAACCGACGTGTGGATCAT
The DNA here is from genome assembly GCA_028646535.1 of Procyon lotor. Taxonomy (NCBI): domain Eukaryota; kingdom Metazoa; phylum Chordata; class Mammalia; order Carnivora; family Procyonidae; genus Procyon; species Procyon lotor. The sequence continues at coordinate 10,009,648 of CM053612.1, read as the reverse complement.
CTAACAGCTGTTTCTCATTATTCACTGTTTAAGTGGATAATGAATTTTTATTTTTTCCTACCACACTTATGTTCTTAATTCTGTTTGGCTATGTAATAAAAAGTAATTTTTGACTTAACATATTTGTGTTCCAAGAGCTAGGAGTGGGAGGAGGGCAGGCATTCCAGAAGCAGGCTGATTGGTGGGAAGAATTTGGCCTGTATTAAACTGTGTTAAAGATACTTAAGAAATTGAGTAAGCCAAACAGGGAAACTCTAAGAGATTACTGTAGCTCAGCTCCTTATTTGAGCACTGAATGAATGATTAGGGGGATGTTCTTTCAATTTAAAAGTTAGGGAATTACTTTTGAAAATTTTATATTTATTTTGATATTTGTGCACACTAATGAAATACACAAGAGTTGCACATTTGAATAAATTGAATCAACATAGACTGAGATAATCTAGATAACTAGATAATCAAACTAGATAACTCAGAAACAAACATTCTAGTTACTTTTTGTCAACAGCGAGGTTTCTTTGAGTTTGTTTTCCATTTTACTTTGTTTATATTTGCTTACTTCGAAGTAGTCCTAAAATGGCTACGTGAAAAAATAACTACACTTACATGGCAATATGCTTTGTTTTTTCTATGAAATTTTAGTTGAACAGATAAGTTTATACTACTTCAAATTCTTTATTATTAGATATATATTTTTAATTAATTTATTTAAGATTTTATTTATTTATTTGACAGAGAGAGAGAGAAAGAGCATGCGCGTGAACAGGGGGGATGGGCAGAGGACAGAAAGAAACAGACTCCCCCTTGAGTAGGGAGCCCAAGATCGTGACCTAGACGAAGGCAGACACCTAACTGACTGTGCCACCCAGGCTCCCCTTTGATGTGATTATATTTGAATGCTGGAGTAGTAATCAGAATATATGTGTTCTATTCGGACCTGCTGGTAATATGAGGAGACATCATAGCTCACTTTTGTCTAATGCTAATTTCAACCTAATAGTACTACTTGAAAGAGCTTGAACTTGACCCCAAGCTTGATATGTGCAAACCTTGTGATCTATAGTCCAAAAGAAACCTCCCAATATTATCACAGGCTGAGCTAATAAATACCTAGAGAAAGAGAAGGCAGTCATCCTTTTCTGATCTGCACTGTTAAGACTTCAGCTGGAATTGTATGTTCATTTCATGACACCATATTTTGGGTGGGTCATTGGGAAGATGTTCGCCATCTGGACCCATGGCTTTCAAAATTTTTTGGTCATGAATCAAGATAGGAAATACATTTTATGTCACAACTCAGTGGTTGTGTGTGTGTGTGTGTGTCTGTGTGGTATAATAGAAAAGTGTCATAGTGAGAGAGGGAACACAAGCAGGGGAAGTGTGGGAGGGAGAAGCAGGCTCCCCACCGAGCAAGGAACCCAACGCAGGGCTTGATCCCAGGGTCCTGGGATCATGACCTGAGCAGAAGGCAGATGCCTGATGACTGAGCCACCCAGGCGCCCCATCATAAAATATTTATACTTGTTATATTTTTTTAAGTTTTATTTAAGTAATCTCTACACCCCACACGGGGCTTGAACTCATGACCCCAAGATCAAGACTTGCATGCTCACACGCCACAACTGAGTCAGCCAGGTGCCCTAGGGATAACAACTTAATACATGTGATATTTTCCATTCTACTAAGTTGTGTTATGTTATGAGTCATTTTTTTCCCAAATATGTTTCTTTTATTTTTTCAGTGTTCCAAGATTCATTGTTCATGCACCACACCCAGTGCTCCAGGCAATACGTGCCCTCCTCAATACCCACCACCAGGTTCGCCCAACCCCCCACCCTCTCCCCTCCAAAACCCTCAGTTTGTTGCTCAGAGTCCACAGTCTTGTTATGAGTCATTTTTAAACAATTGATATTATCAAGCAACTCAGGAGCACATCCCCACATTCTGGGAAACACTAATCTGAAACATTTATTTGACTGTAATAATTTAGTGATTATCATCATCATCTTCATCATCATCATCATTAGTTGACACTAAGCAGCACCTGAGTTAATATGCAATTGCTTATCGAATAGTAGGTACTGTTCAGTATACATTTATATATTGCAAAAATTAGTCCACCTATCAGAGGAAGGTAGGTGGCTAGCTATAAACATAATTAAAATGACTTTAGCAAGAGCTAGTCTTTGTGGTTCCACTGCTTAAAAGAAAGTATTGGAACACCTGGGTGGCTCAGTCAGTTAAGCATCTGCATTCGACTTGGGTCCTAATTCCAGGGTCCTGGAATTCAGCTGGCATCAGGCTCCTCGCTCGGTGGGAAGTCTGCTTCTCCCTCTCTCTCTGCCTGCTGCTCCCCCTGCTTGTGTGCTCTCTCTCAAATGAATAATTTTTCTTTGAAAAAAATAAAGTCTCATAATTTTGTCTTACCTTTGTGTATCAGTGAGGTATTTGTTAGTCACATTGTTATTTCCACAGAGGAATAGAAGAAAAAATCAGATATACCTAAAAAATCAGAAATTCCATTTTTATTTATAAGACTGATGTTATTTATCTATTTGAGAGAGCGAGCACGAGTGGTGGGGAAGGGCAGAGGGAGAGGGAGAAGCAGACTCCCCTCTGAGCAGGGAGCCTGACATGGGGCTCGATCCCAGGACCCTGAGATCATGACCTGAGCTGAAGGCAGACGCTTAATCAATGGACACACCCAGGCACCCCCAGAAATACCATTTTAAACAAATAAAGAATGGAGACTACATTACAGTCTGTGTGAACAAATACAAATTAAATTCTCACTTAATGCCTGGCTCCCTCATTTTATTCACCTCCTGCCCCTAGTCAAAGCACCTCTGTCCTGCATTGCTGAGCATCGGAATTTCTGACTCAGAATGATACTCGCAACATATTTGGTTGAAAAAATAGCGACCATACTTTTCTGATTCAATGATGCATTTATTGTTTCAAGTTGTGCGTGCCATACGAAAGGGGATTACAGGGTACTTTTGGATTGAATTTTACAAATCCAAATTCCCTATATTCCATTTGATGTATCGCTTTGGTATAGCATATGCTATATCATCATCTCTCTGGGTTTTTGTCTCCGTGATGATGCTTTCATTTTTCATTCCACCTGGAATAAGAAAACACAGGAATCACTCTTGGTATACATGAAACACAAGACCAACAGATGATGTAGCCCATTTTAGCAACACTTTTGAGGAGCCTTACTGTAAAGGGACAGCGAGTTTACTAGAAACGGGGGCAGTGTGGGGGACAATGAGGGTGGGTGATGATGGCAGGCGTGCTGATGGAAGTGATCCAGCAGAGAGCAAATGCTCATCTAATTGCTGTATTTTATGGCCAAGGCTGATAACCAATACACAGGCAAAGACAGAATCACATAACATACAAAAGAAGCCTTAGCCTTTATTTTCTTTTGAAATAACTATAATCTCACTGGATGTGAATATTGCATTGATTTACCTGAGTATTTTGGTGGAAATCCACTGCCTTGATAGGTTTCATTGTCATTTGGTGCTCCGTTGAATTTTAAGGGTGCTGCAAAATATTTGTGACTATTTACTGTTCTGAAAACTTTTAACAGGAAAATGTAATTATCCTAGGATACAATTTTACTTTCCCAGTGGCTAGTGTTAGTTTTTAAGCTTATTGTCCCATTAATTTTCACTTACCGGAGTAAGACAAGTGTAAATGAAGTTGGCATCCCACTAAAAACATAAAAACAAAGAAAAAAAACAACTTCGGCATTTTCTCCATTATTTAAATATTTTAATTCCTCTATCAGAAAAAGTTTAACTGTGGTCCAGTTATCTGCCCTTTCTCTATGCTTTGAGCTAAGGTGCTCTGCTCCTTTCAGGATTCTGAAGTACAGACACTAATATGAGGTCAGCTAATGTCACCATAATGGTATTACATCATAGAACCAGGTCAGCCAATGGGGTGCCTGAGAGAAGGAAGGGGCAGGCTTAAGGGTCGTGTAGGGCCTGTGGATTTAGGGTAATGAGACTAGTCCTCTGCCCTCAGAGAGATTATAGTTCAGTAACAGAAGGCAGACAGGGTCAGTGATAATTCACGATGACACATCCCAAGAATCAAATAGAGGAGGGAGTAGAATGTCAGGGAGATGGATTCTATGCTCAAAATGCCTGGATTCCAATCCTGGCCCCTCAATTATTAGTTGACCTTCAGCAAGCTGTTTGCTCTCTGAGTCTCAGTTTTCTCATCTATAAAATACGAGTAAAAATAGTACCTCTTGCATGTGGTTACTGTGGTGGTTAAATAAATTAATCCGTGTAGAGTTCACAGAGCAGTGTCTGACATTGAACACACATGGCCGTGTTTGCATGCACGGTAAATCAACCACTACATGCACTTCTGACCTCGGAGACACTATTCAGAAACCTAAGCCCAAGTGGCTGCCTCCCAGTTTATTTTGTGGAGACAAATTGAATAAGTCTCAAATGGGAAAATGGAAATGCAAAGTGGATGGCCCCCGAGAAGGTTGTTAGCCCTTGCCCTGGCCCCATCCGGAAGTTTTCATTATGCATAGCTGCCTAGAAGAAAGTGAACCAAAGGTCTTTGGACCTTCCCACACCCGTCGAGACGAAGATGGGATCCTGCCTGTCGTGTGTGAGAGCAGCAAACGTCCGCTACCCTTTATGACTACCGTGTGCATGATCAGTTGGCATGACACCCCCAGGCAGGTTCCTGCAGCAGGTCTTTGCTTTGTTCCTCCAGTACCCCATTCCCGTCTTCTTCCAATCATTCTCTGGCTGCTAAGGACCCATGGGAGGCCTTGGCCCTAACTCTGTCTCTGGCCTGAATTCTCAGAATTCCATCTCTGACTCATTCCTTCAACCCTGGTTTGCCTTTAGACGTGGACTGATCCTGCTGTTTTTTCCCTTTTGACTTAGTTTGGGGCTCTCCATCTCCCCATGACACTGATGCTGTAATCAGTGTGTAAGTCAGGATTCTACCAGGGAAACAGAACCCATAGGAGATATATAAGATATATATATATATATATATATATGTATGTATGTAAATATATATATATATATATGTATATACATATATATATATGTATGTATATATGTATTTTCTTTATCTATACTTATCTATCAGTGAATTGGCTTATGGAGGTACAGTTTTTTCTTCAGAGAAACCCCAGTTTTGCTCTTAAGGCTTTTCAACTGATTGGATGAGGTCCACCATTTTGTTAAGGATAATCTCCTTTACTTAAAATAAACTGATTGTTAATCATATCTACAAAATACCTGCACAGTAGCACCTAGGGTAGCATTTGATTAGACAAGTAGGTATTCTAGCTTAGTCAAGTTGACACATAAAGCTAATTAAACATTACACTCAGTTTCTCCAAATTCCTCTGAGGTCCATTTAGTCTAGGTCCATTTAGACTTGCTCCCTTTAGACTTGGTCGGTCCCTTGGCTTTAAAATGCCCTACACTCAGCCTAGCTGGCTATCCCTACCCACCTACAAGGATATGGCTCTGTATTAATGATATTGACAGAGGGGTAGAGAGTAACATGAGTTAGAGGGCCATTTAATTCTATTATCTCATTTTATAATCCCTCTGGAGTTAGAAGCAAGGCTTTATTATTTTCTTTAAAGATTTTATTTATTTATGTGACAGAGAGAGAGAACGAGCACAAGCAGGGGGAGTGGGAGAGGGAGAAGCAGGCTCCATGCTGAGCAGGGAGCCTGATGTGGGGCTTGATCCCAGGACCCTGGGATCATGACCTGAGCTGAAGGCAGATGCTTAACCAGCTGAGCCACCCAGGCGCCCCAGAGGTAAGGCTTTAGTGAACAATTAGGCTTGAGATAAAGTAATGCTGTATAGGTGATATATAACAGTTCAGATAATCATATGTTGAGATAATAGTATAATAGTATGCAGATAATAGTATGTTGAAAATCTTCTAGTCCAGTGATTTCTTTTTTTTTTTTTTTTAAAGATTTTATTTATCCAACAGAGAGAAACACAGTGAGAGAGGGAACACAAGCAGAGGGAATGGTAGCGGGAGAAGCAGGCTCCCCGCTGAGCAAAGAGCCCCTTGTGGGGCTCAATCCCAGGATCCTGGGATCATGATCCGAGCTCAAGACAGACGCCTAACAACTGAACCACCCAGGCGCCCCTAGTCCAGTGATTTCTGAACCTGCCAATATACCCTAATCCTGTAGAGAACTTTAAAAATGTAGATTCTCTGGTACCAACCCCCCAAGACCTACTAATTCTGTGTCTTTAGGGAAATTCTTGCATATATGCATTTGAAAAATGTTTTTCCTGGTGATTCTGATGCTCCTGCTATGGTCTGGCCTCTTTGTGTGACTGATGAGGAAATTCTAACAGTAATCTTTCAACTGATTGATGCAGCTTATCCATTCTGTCTTTCAAAGTGCTTCTCTTATTTCTGGGAAAGGGTTCCCTTTAGGGTTGATTCTCTGTCATAAGATTAATTATGCATTTTCCTTTCTTTCACTCTCTCTAGTTGGGCTACAGCCTCCCACAAACAGTCTCAGCTGCACTCCACAACTGGACTAGTCCGGCCCACAGAGAGGGTACTAGAAGGGCCTCTGTACCCATATGCAACACTGCTAGCTTCATTACAATCGGCTTTTGACCATAAATCTTAGCTATTTTAACCAAGCTTCTACCTGTCCTTTGTGCTACTGGCTGAATCCCTGGACTGGCTTCACCACCATCAGGTATAGGGTTTTGCCTTTTTCCTAAAAGTTCTTCTTTTAAACAAAACTCCTGCCCGTGAACCAAAGTCCATATGGCTGGATCGAAGAACTATTTTTTCCTTCCTTGCCTTGCTTCCTTCCTTTTCCTTTGCTGCTTGTTCAGTCTCTGTCATCTGGTTCCCACCCTCTTTTTTTTTGCCACTGTTGCTCTTATTTCTATGATCTTTGCACCTTCTGTCATGTTTGAGGATAATTAATTCATTCCTGGCCTCACTAAATTGTCATAAGCAGATTAAGCATTATAGTCTGGAATTGTTTGGATGTATGTCCAGCTCTCCTGGGTTGTTGGTGCTTTGCCAGACTGTGGCTAAGCCTACTGGGGTGCATTTGTCTAAAGTGTGGTCCATTCTGCAGCCAGAGTAGAGAAACCAGGGCAAGACACCTGATCGTGCCTCATGGCAGCATGCGGCATGTGGGAAAGGAGAAGCCAAAGGACCTGGCCTAAGACTGAGGCCGGAGATAGAGGAGAGGAAGTTTGATGAAATAAATCAGTTACCCTAGTACAAAATAGGGGAGGATATCTATTTTAACAGAAGAGTATCCAATGAAAAGCTCTGGAAATTTGAATTGAGCACAGATTTACTCACCTACATACAACAGCACAACTACTAAAAATAGTTTAAGCAATCCTAGGCTCTATCAGTTTTCTTTAATCTTTACAACAATTCAATATGGCACAAACATTAATGGGTATAAACTCCCTTTTATAGATGAAAATCCCGGTGTTCAGTGTGCAAGGTATCGTCAAATACTCCCATGATTTTCATTACCATTTATAGGTCGATGACTTCCAGTTTATATCTCTAGGTTGCACCTCTCCTGTGAAACTCTGTCCAGCCTCTACAACATCTCCAATAGAATCTCAAATTCAGTATTTCCAAAAGTTCTTAAGTTCTTGATTCATACCTCATCTTTCAAATCTGTTCTTCCTCCTGTCTCCCCATCAATGACCTGGCACCACCATTCACCCAGTTACTTATGTCCATAACTAAGAGTCATCCTAGATTTTCCCTAGATTTGATTTTCCCTTATTGCAGCACTAGCACCCTTTTGACTCTGCCTCCAAAATATGTCCTGAGTTTGAACTCTTTTCACCACTCCTTCTGCTTCTGCCTGAATGGAGCCATCAGTATCTTTTGCCTGGACTTCTGTAAGATACTCTTCCCAGATCGCCCTGCTTTCAAAACTTGCCAAGATACAGTCTATTCTCAGCACAGTAGCCAAAATTAAATTTAAAAACATAAATCATATCATGTAGTTTCCCTGCCCAAGTCTCTGCAGTAGTTTCCCACTGCAATTAGACATCTGAGTTTATTACCATTTCCAGTAGGGTGCTGTGTGACCTGAACCTTGTCCACTTTTTAGGCCTTTTCTCCTACCTTTTTCCATCTTTTTGTTCTTGGACATGTCTGGCGCATTCATTCTCAGGACCTTTGCATTAGCTCTTCTCTCAGCCCAGAAAATACTTCTACATATAATTTCTTACTTTACTCCTTGTCTTTCAGGTCTCACCTCTATGACACTCTCTGAGAGTGGCCTTTCCTGACCACCCTGGGATGCTGTCATGTTATTCTCTCTTATTTTCTTTCTATCACTTATAATGATCTTAATGTTCCTTTTTTTTTTTTTAGTATTTTATTTATTTGTTTGTTTGTTTGACAGAGAGAGAGAGAGATCACAAGTAGGCAGAGAGGCAGAAGGGGGGGGGGGAAGCAGGCTCTCTGCTGAGCAGAGAACCCGATGCGGGGCTCGATCCTGAGAACATGACCTGAGCTGAAGGCAGAGGCTTAACCCAGGCACCCCAGGATCTTATGTTCTTTCATCGGTCTGTCTTCTCAAACTGGTAAGCTCTTTTGATGGCATGCACCTTGTCTGTCTGAGTCGTTGTACCACAGCCCCCAGGGCAATGCTTGGCTTTCCCCATTACCCCGTGCTTTGCTCTGTAGTGCCCTGAGGTATTTTTGATCATCAGAAGTAATGACTCTAGTCTTCTCTGGGATCTTTAGCCAAAATCTGGACTCCTGATGAGTTTGTAGTACCATCTTCTGAAAGAACATAACACAGAATCTCCAGAGAAGAATATTGAACATGGTGAAAAATTTGGAAACTTAATGAGGAACAGGTCATGAAACTTGGTGTGGAGAAGGACAGACTAAGGAGATCCAGGTCAGGTTCATCGCCAATGTCATTACTCTCTTGCTCATTTCCGCTCTCTTGCTTTCTCCCCAGTGTTCAGCCATTGATGCTTCTAGTTGGGTTAAAAATAAACCCCAATTCTGGGCCTTATTTTCTCCTTATAATGAAAATCTTTGAATTCAGATAGAAATTATACTTTGGTCTAACTGCTCAGCAGAAGAGTTGAGCTTCCCTATGTGGCCTTCTGTGATTTTATTTTTGCTGTACTTGCACTGGTACAATCTCACGCTAGAGGTTATGTTCTGATTAGAGGCAAATAATTGGAAAATTCAATTGTATTTCCTTTTATGCAAAAAAGTAGTTAAATGTATTCTATTTCCTAGGCCTTAAGTTGCAAACATCATCATCTTTTCTCTTATCTCCCGATTTAAAAGAAATTAGAGCCATTTTCATAGCAGTCGCAGGTGTGGGAACATCAACAGCACAGGATAAACCTCAGTGAAATAGAGTTCCAGTTCTGCCAGTCCTTCTCCGGATACTGGTTCCTGTTTTTCCACTAAAATAGGTCCTGACTAATCCTTGCTGCAGGAGTGGCAAGTGTGGCTCTGTTTTTGAGTCTCTTAGTGTGTCTGCTACTGCTCAGGCCTAGAATAGAGTCACTCCTTTGGTGTAAATATTTTTCCAGAACTCTCCAATGAAAATATTTCTATCTTACTTGGAAATGATAACACTCTAGAACTCATGATAAAACTGTAATTTCCCTTTCTCCTGCTATCTGTTCCCAGGTTGATCTTATAATTATAAGAGCATAATAAAAGATACTGGGAAGGTTGGGCCTGAGAAGTTATTTTTGTTGTTTAAAAAGAAATTTCTTATCAATCCTTCACTGACTGGTTTGGGCAGCTGCTGAAAATTGTTGCCTAAATCTACTGTTTTGTTGAGGGTTGCAAAATGATGAGTTTTTTTTTTCTATTTTTTTCATTTCTTTTGTATATGTTAGCTGGAAATTTGCTTAAAAAAAGAGCTTCCCCTTATTAACTACTTGATTTTGTTGCGGACAGTTAAGATAAATGCTTGAATAGTTGACTTTAGGTACCAATTTTTAAGAATCAGGGGGTGCTACCTTAGTAACTACCAAAGGTGACCAATGATTTGAGGGGATTAATTAAGATTTTTACATATTTGATGCACTGCAGTCATTTCAGGCATTTTAAAAAAATGTTTATTAGGAGCCTCTTCATGGTGGCTTTTGAGTGGGTCTGAAAGTTTCCATTGGGTGACCAAGCAGGCAGATCAAATCAAGAACTACTACAATGGGATGCCTGGGAAGGAAAAGGGGTGCTTGCTGAGGGCCAACTCCACTTACTTGGCCTGAAGCAATATGTTGCACTCACAATGAAGCTATGTATTTTTTCTTCATGATTTATCACTATTTTATTTATGACTGAGTGACTTTTTGTAGACTTTTTTTTTTTTTAATTTGACAGAGAGAGACACAGCAAGAGAGGAAACACAAGCAGGGGGAGTGGGAGAGGGAGAAGCAGGCTCCTGGCTCAGCAGGGAGCCCGATGCAGGGCTCAATCCCAGGACCCTGGGATCATGACCTGAGCCGAAGGTGGATGCTTAACCATCTGAGCCACCCAGGCACCCCTGACTGATTACTTGGGTGCCTGTGTTAACTTCTTCATATTTACTCTTCATTTACCTCTCTATGTAATTTTACTACATTGAGCACAGTCCGCACCCCACTCTCCCCATCACGGTGTTGAAAAGAAGTTGTTTCCAATTTCAGGAAGAAAGCTTTCAACATTTTAACAGAATGTATGATGTTCGTGCATTCTTTCTGGACACACACCACCACCCTTACCCCACCCCCCCATGCATATTTGTAGATACCTAAAAAAATTTTTTTTAAGAGAGAGACACAGCGTGTGCAAGTTGGGGGGCAGGGGCAGAGGGGGAGAGGGAGAAAGAGAATCTTAAGCAGCCTCCATGCCCAGCGCACAGCCCGATGCAGGGCTCCATCTCCCAACCCTGAGATCATAACCTGAACTGAAATCAAGAGCTGGACACTTAACCGACTGAGCCACCCAGGCACCCCTGTAGATATTTCATTACGAAGCAATGATGAACGCTCTAAGCTGCAAGAGCTGCTAAATTTGGCTTGCCACTCCGACATGTATTCAGTTGGTAAGGAGACAGTGAGCCAAATGGACACAGACAGTTTGTTACAAGTATAGCAAGAGCAAGAACAGAAGGTCAGCATGGCGTCAGCTCTCCACATCCCTGATCCCACAGAATGACAACCAGAGGGACAAGATGACAGATGACATGAGCAGCGAGTCACTTTATCATGGAGGACCTGTTTCCATATTACATCTAGTGGGTTGTATCGCCTGAAGTTGTACCCTAAGGGAGGAAGCAAGATGGACAGTCCCATGCCTTACCAGAATTGGGGAGGTGGATAAGAAACTGCCTCTTGGCGGCCCCCCGCAAAATAGGGAGGTAGTGAGAAATAGTCTTCACAAGACTGCTTGTCTTGCCCTGTTCCAGGGAGGATCCCAGGGCATTTCACCAAAACTTAGGTCAGCTTGCAGTTGAGCCTTGCTTATGGGACCCGTGTGGAGATGTGCCAGGTTGTTAGGACACCTGAGCAGAGGCATTCCCTTATAACCAAAAACAAATAATGAAAATTAAAGAAAACTTTTAACTGTATTGATAAAGAGTAATAAAATGATTTTACTTTTATATGTTTATTACCATAAAATGATAGTAATATTTAATGGGTCAGTTGTCCAATTGTGTTCTTTAGAAATCCTTCAATGATGGTAAATCAGGATTTAACCACTAGATGGCGCATGACAAAAATTCATCATTCAGTTGATCAGTATGGAAAGCTTTCTTTAAATGAGAGATTATAAAACTAATTGTCATTAATTCCAAAACGTATATGAATTTTTTTAGAATGAAAACAATGCACATTTCTCAAAGCATTTTTTAATATGTGAAGAGAAAATAACATCATTATCCAGCAGACAAATAAAAATGTTTGCTCCATAATTCCAATGTAAAAAGCCTTAATCTTTGGGGTAGATTGTATTAATCTACACCCCCCACCCTCATATCCATTCCTTTTGCCATATCCATCAGAGCCATTTATTATTAAAACTGAATAAATGATTGTTCTTTAAAAAATGAATTTTAACTTTAAATACAGTTGTGCAATAATTACTGTTTTAAAGATTTTATTTATTAGAGAGAGAGATCAAGTTGGGGGTGCAGAGGGACCAGCAGACTCCCCACTGAGGAGGGAGCCCAACTCGGGGGCCTTGATCCCAGGACCCTGAGATCATGACCTAAGCCAAAGTCAGATGCTTAACTGACTGAGCCACCTTGGCGTGCCCCTACAATAATTATTTTTAAAAATATTTTGTTTTCTTGATTTTAGGCCAAAGAATAATATAGTAAAAACTTGTATGTGCTTAACCTAGATTTACCAATTATTAACATATTGTCACATTTGCTTTATCTGTTACTCACTACAATTTTTTCTAAAGCATTTCAGAGTACTTCGTAGATATCACGGCACTTCGTCTCTCACTACTTCACATGTATCTCATGAGAACAAGTCCATCCGCTCTATTATTGTACCAAACAACTTTTACGTTGTTCTAATATCATCTAGTCTGCATTCAATATCTCCGTTGTTCCTGAAATGTCTTTTATAGCTGTTTTATTTTCTATACACCATCTAATCAAAGATTACAGTGCATTTGGTCATCATCCTTTTTTTTTTTTGGTCATTTCTCTTTAATCTTCTTTAATCTAGAACAATTTCCCTACCTATCCTTTAAAAAAATGACAATTTTATACATATATACAGATGTGTATTTATATTTATTTACACATTAAAGTACTTAATAACATTAAAATATTTAATAGGTATTTTTTTTACTTCCTACCCCACTGGGAGTCCAGTGTTTTTTAGGCAAACAATGTAACAACCCTAATGATAAATGTTACCCAAAATTGATGAGATATAAAAAGTATGTTAATAAAATACCTCCTTTTCTAAAGGCAGTAATTCTATATGTCATGTATAATAAAAACCCATATAGAGGTTTTGGGGTAGTCATTCATTAGATTATGAATTTTTGGAAGGGAACAGATTGTGTTTTATTTGTTTTTATAATCTCTGCCCACCATACAGTACATTGAATGTGGTAAGACTCAGTACATCTTTGTGGAGGGAATGAATGGTTCCCTCTTTTTTGTTGTGGTAAAATACACAGAACATAAAATTTAACATTGTAACTATTTTAAGTGTATAGTTCAGTGGCAATAAGTACATCCACATTGTTGAGCATGGTTCTCTTTTAATAACCTAAGGGATATGTGTTAACTGCAGAAAAGTTATTAAATAGATCATCAAAAAGAAAAATGATCGAAACTCCCATCAAATTCTACCATCCGTAGTAAACCCAGACATAATCACTCTTGACATTTTGGTGTAATATCCTTCCAGACTTTTTTGAGTACATTTATTCCTATCCACATAAGTTATAAGTGATTGCACTGTACACATTGTCTAATAACCTGCTCTTATTTCCTTAACTTAGAGTCAATATCCTGTCATATGAATGTTAATATTTACAGAGAGGTGGGTTTTGATCTGGTTGTAGTTCATCCACTGTTTTTATGCCATATGCCTCCAGTAGCCATGCTCATGGCTGGGGGTCATGGTGACAGAGCTGAGGACACAGGTGAATTCTGTGCATTTTTTTTTTCTTCTGAGCATAGTGGATAATAACAACACTGATTTAGGACATAAATTTCTGTGTGTAATTTGGGGAGTGCAGAAGGGATTTAGGCATCTTTTGTTGAGGCCCATCTTTAGATCAAGGGTCTAGTGACAGCGTTGCACCAAGGGAGGGCAGAAGAACAGTCTCTGTCATTTGAATGGAATATCGTTCCAATCCAAAATCTTCCTCTGGAGAACTTGTTTTAAGGCCTGCCTCTCATTATTTGCCTGGGGAAAACACATACTGAACAACAAAATGCTCGCAGAGACTAGACCTTGTCAATGTTCTCTGATGCCTAGTAGGACCACTGCAAAAAGAAAATATTAATGAGACTGTTGCTAGGAGACGGGAGAGCCAAAAGCCCAAGACATTGTAGGGGTTCCACTGAAAATCAAGGCAATTTAAGTAGGTTTTAGATTGGAGGTTTTGCTATTAAAATCTCTTCTTTGACGAACATGTACTTTTTAGCATGTAACGTTTAATATGATTTTATGTTTTTGGAGGAATTTGAGGATAATCCCAAGGCATTTCATTTCTTTCCGTAGAGCTAATCCCTTCTTCAGAGCACAGCTCAGTTTCAAGTGGCTGCTGCCGCTTTCCTCCTCCCCTTCAGTGCGACAACCTCAGAGCTGGTGGAGAGGCAGAGCGTGTGCAGCTGGTAAGTAGCTGAGAAATCTTTTGTAAAATAGATGCCCAAAATGTGCTTTTCAAAGCAAGTGACAAGTTTTGATGGAAAAGAATAATACAGAACTGTGTAGGAATTCCTGATTCTAATCAGCAGTATTGGGAAGATGGATTAGTTCCGTTGTAAATATTCCAGTCTCTTTACTAGTTTAAAGCTCGTTTCTTAAATGGCAAGTGAGTTGCTAGAAGGAAATATAGAAATCTCCCCTTGTGATTCTGGCAAGATATTTCCCAACATGTGACTTGAGGAAGATGTTACCAAAATGAGAAATTGCACTTGGAACCGTATCTCAGCCTTACGGTGTTTGAATTAGACTTGATAGAATGGGTTACGGTTGAAGATGTTCTCAGATCTGAGCTCCCGTCCCCGTATGGAGAGAGCATGACAAAACTGTTACTTTGCAATGGGAAGGACACCATCCCTCATTTTTTTTTAATGAAGAAAGTCATGTGACTGGATGTCTGTACAGGAGAGAAAATGAGGAGGGTAGCCTGTAATGTTCAGTTTAATTGCTTCGTAGGAGAGATGAACATGTGTTGAATGGGAAAGATTAAAATTTGGTTTTAGGATGAAAAGTCATGAAAAAGAAATAATGAATATTGTGAGTGCCTTTATTTTGAAAATGATTGATTTGTATTCGTGGACATCAATTTGTACAGTAAAGGCAGAATATTCTCAGTGCTTCTTTATTTGAAAAGAGCTCTGAGAATGACTGCAGATATTCCTATCAGAAAAGCTGTTATGTTTGTTTCTGAAATGTGCCTGAAAATGCGTAAGTTTTGTGCCCCCTTTCACCTGGAAATTGCATTAGTAGATCCATTTCTGCAAGAAAAAACAAAACAAAACAGAACCGCAGTGGTGGTCTTTTTATTTCTTTGACATTCAGGTTGTTTGTCCCTTCAAGAGGAAGGAGAAAAAAAAGATAGGTAGATTTTTGAGTTAGATGACAAAGAGCTATCAAGAAGGAGAAATGAGAAGGAAACGCTTAAAAGAAAGCTCTCAAGATGGGCCATTTTTCCAAGCCAGAAATGTCTGCGGGTAGCAGGTTTTGCAGGGGGAATGGGGGAGAGTGTGTTAAAGGCAAAGGGAGGGGGGCATTGAACTGAGCACTGCGGCAAAGAGAATGACTGACGCATCCAGGGACATGTGACTATTCTCTGGTGTAGTGAAGAAAATTTTCCAGGAGTCCATCTTGTATAAGAAATTCTGTACCTGCTACCATGCAAATGATACTGTAATCTTCGTGTAGTACGTGCTGAGTTTGTCTTGCTGGATCCTGCACTGGTACATAGGTACATTCAGGCTTTGTTTTTATGGTCTTTATTCCTAGACTTTCTTATGTGTGCTCTCACTGCTTTTATAGCTCTTGTTAAAGTAGCTTCTTAAAAATGCTGTCTTCCTCTTTATCATAAAAAAACACACATTAATTGTGTAAAATTTGGGAAAATTACTCTCAGTCCCTCTTTCCTGAATACATGCAAATAAATGCCTAGAAATATATAGTTATGTACAAAATGAAAATTATATGTACATATAGTTTTCAGCTTGCTTTAGTAATCATTCAACAATATATTGAGAACATTTCCTCATATTTTTAAACATTCCACAAGAAGGCAGTGTTTCACAGATGCACAATTTCTGATCACAGAGGGGTCCCACTAAATGTCCAGTTATTGAATGTTTGTATGTGCGGTCCTTGCTGTTATAATTTAAGAAATATCTTTCCATATAAACCTCTGTGTGCTTTTCTGTTTTTTTTTTTCCTAGGATAAATTCATAGACGTGGAATTTCTGGATCAAATGGTATGAACCAGTTTAAGATTTCTCCTCCACCACCACCACCTTATACATTATCACCTAATTAATTTATCATATGTGGTAAAAACATTATTTCCCAGTTGTTGTTTGCCTATTGATTTTGTATCATTTATGCTGTTTTTTTTACATGTTGCAGCCTTATATTTTTAGATATCTACGGCTATCAATTTTTGATTTTATGATTTATTTCTTTCCTTTAATGAGTACATTGACTTGTATTTTTTCTAGTCATTTCATTGCTTCATTTTTTTTTTACGATTAACTCTAATTCATCTGGGATTCATTTTGGTATATGGTATGAATATGAAGTAGGATCTAATTTTGTTTTTTTTCCAAATAGGTCACCAATTGTTTCAGCATCATTTATTGAATAATCCAACCTTCTTCCACTGATTTGAAATGGCAACAACTGCTCTCCCATTAGCTAGGGCATAGTGTCCACAGGTTGGCCATTTTCTTTCTACCCAAGATGGTCACATTCCACAATAGCACTCCTACCTTCTTGCAGCTTCTGGCAGCATTCTAAAAAGTCATGTTCGTGCTCATGCCTTTCAAGGATTCTAGGCACAAGCAGTTTAGGGCAGTGGTTTTAAAACAGGATTTATAAATTTTAAATTTTCCAAAATTGTATTTTTATCAGATGCTCTTTACAAATGAAAATTGAGGAATCTGAACATATAAAACCACTGTTCCAGATGTGCTGTTCCTCTTGGACACAGCTGGCATCCTAATGGTGTGTTCAAAACTTACCCCTGGGGTTAGTGTTACTCCTGTGGTTCCTCCTTCAACCTCTTTTTCTACTCCTCGGGTACTTGGAGAATTAAAGCTGTCTGGACTTAGTTCCTGGAATTTTCTAGAATGGTGTAAGAAGGAAATGTAAGAAATGTGTGAGGAGCAGAAGTAAATAGTGTTTGCCAGCCTGTTGCTAGCAGTAGTCCGATCTAGGGATTTATGGAAGGTAGGATGAGTCCCAATCCATGCCATCACTGCCATCATCTCTTGTAGGTAGACGCACCCCCTGGTTCACCTCTTTTCACTGTGGGCGGAAGGCTCCAGCATGAAACACAGACTCTTAGTGGGAGAAGAGTTAAATGTTGCTTAAAGAAATCTTTGATTATTAAAATCATCTGCTACTCACTGTTGGCTGCCCCACCCCCATTCCCACTCTCAACACAGCCTTCTTTCTCTATTGATTTTGGACTCTGGCCTCTAGCCTTTGCTGATTCAGGAAGAAAAATAGGGGGCATTGGGTGGGAGGATGCCTTGCCCGCCCTTGCTGCAAGGGGCTCATTTGGCTCACAGCCAGAGCCCCGTCATTTCTTGACTTGCGCATTTAGGCTGTGATTTGTTTGTGACTGGAGGCTGGTTTCCCTGGCGACAGCAGCTCACCAGGGCATGCGCATTTGCTCCTCTGCAGTGGCAGAATGCGGCTGTGGTGGCGCAGGGGGACTGTTGTGGGGGCCGATGTCACTGAAGGAGCTCTCCTGCAGTCGTGATGTCAGTTTTTCTGGGTTAGACTGCCATCGTTATCTTATATACAGCATTGCGTTATTTTTTTTTTTTTAATACTTGGAAGGCTTTGAGCTACTCCCTTTTCTTCCAGATTCCCTGCTCTCAATATATCCAGCAGTGACCACAAAGTATTCTTGGTGTTTGAAGCCACTGATGCCCCCAGGGCCCTAAGGGGATTCATGAGAGTGTGGGCACAGGAAATAAACCGCCTGGTTTCAAACCTCTACCTCTTGCTAGTTGCATGATCACAGTACGTAGCTCTTCCATTTTCTCAGATGTAAAATGGAGACTAATAATAGCACCTTTAGAACAGTGTCTGTTACGTAGTACTGACGTATACCCGTACTGAGTATACTCAGTTGTATAAGTGTTGGTATCATTTGTAGATATTAAAGGAGAATTTGCCCTGAAACAGACTTGCGCTGCAATGTACAAACTTACCCTCTATTGTCCACTGGTCAAACACACACACACACACACACACACACACACACAGAGATGTGCATACCCACACACATACTCACCCTTGCAGCACACAGGCTCTTCCCATGACACATGGACAGGCACCGCAGCAGAAAGACTTGCCCCATAGCACACAGACATCCCCCATATCGCTCAGATTTATCCAAAGGCACACACATTCTCTGCAAGTCAGAAAGTCTCACTTAGGGACATGGATCTGCCGCATGTGACACAGACTCTACCATAAAGACTCTATCCATGACACACACACGATCCCCGACATCACAGACTGTCCCCACATCACACAGGCCCTTCACCTAGCACAGTCTCTCTAGCGAGTACAGACTCACCCCACAGGACACAGATGGGCCCTGTAGGATACGGACTCTCACCACAGAATGTGGTCTCAGCCCATGGCTTACAGATGCCCCATGGCACACGGATTTCTCCCAGTGCTCCACTGACTAAACCCATGGCCGAGATTCTCCCCAGGGCACAGACTCCTCTCACATCCCGAAGACACTCCGTAGAGCACGCAGACCCCCACCCGCACCCTTCTGCGGGCACACAGCCTTACCCCATGACGCATCGATGCACTCTAGAGCACACGGGCTGTCCACAGAACCCAGACTTCCCCTCAGAACACGGTTCCTGGCCCAGCTTGGAGACCCACACCGAGGGACATGCTGTCCCACAACAGACAGACTTGCTTCATGGCATGTAGACAAACACCACGGGACACAGGCCATCCCAAAAGGATCTGGACTTGTGTACGGACACTACTCAAAGCACGCGGACTCACCCCGTAAAACACAAACTAAACCCACGGCACAGAGAGTCTCCCCACAACACACAGATTCTACACGCAGCCAAAAGATTGTTCCCATAGAACACAGTCTGTCCTACAAACTGAGATGCCCCACAGCACACAGACACTCCCTACAGCATATAAACTCGCCCCACAAACTTTCTCCATGGGACACAGGCCCTCCCCACTTCAGGCCGACTGGCCCCAGGGTGCACAGCCTCTCCCCAAGATGCAGACTTGCCCCACAGCACAGGGACGTGCCCCTAAGAACATAGACTCACTCCACAGCTTGAAGACTTACCAGGCACACAGATTAAACCCACAGCCCTCAGACAAGCTCCCCCCCACATCACAGAGGTGCAGTGGTGTGACCTACAGCACATATATCTCCCCCCACCCCCCCCCAGGTGCACAGGATTGGGCCACCACACCCAACCTCGTCCCGCCAGGCACTGGGTCACGTCAAAACCCATGCCACTTCCACACGCTGGAAATGCTCACCCCTTGCGTGCTCCCTTGCTCTGCCACATCTCGGCCTCCCCATGCAGATGCTCACCCCCGATTCCATAGACACTGCCCCCATGGGGCACAGCACTGCACCCCAGCACACATGTCGGCCCTGCAAGGGACAGACTGGGTCTAGGACAGACGTGTTCAGGCCGCAGCAGCACCTAAGCTGTCTCCAGATGTCCAGCTCTGTCCCTCGGGGGACACACACGTCCCCCTCGCGGGGCCCAGTCACAGGCACCATCCAGCCTCCCCTCACTCATTTCACAACACAGACGGGACACCCAAACCCATTCCTGCACCGTGGCGCCCCACCCCCACAGCACACGTCACAACACACACTTGTAACACAGACTCACCTCACCAAAACCACACTCCTTCCAGTGGCTCCACCCCGCAAATACAGGCCCCGAACACGGGCAGCCGTTTGCTCTCCACTGCCCCGAGCCGCCTCAAAGCGCGGGGACTAGTTTCACGGCTCGTGCCGCTGCCCGTAAGCAAGATCCGCCCAGCTGTGCCCAGCATTCCGTCAGAACGCACAGGTTCCCCTGTTCCCATACACACTTGCCCTGAAGCACACACAAACAGCGCTGAACATGGACACTCACCCTGAGCGCTCAGCAAGCCCTTCAGGACAGAGACCGGCCCCACAACCTGATCACGCTCACTCTAGAAACACAGATTTCCTCTGCAGTACCCAGATTTGCATCACAACACGGACTTGGTCCCAAATGGAAGAACGACCATTCACATAAGCATTCCCCAGCACACGAACACACAACACACATATGACCCTGGAATGCAAATGTTTCCATGGTAGTCTACAGACCTACTTTACTATGTTATCGAGCTACAACCCTGGCCTGCGGCAGAGACACAGCTCGTGTTGTGGTTAAGAGCAAGGCCTGTGGACCCAGACTACCTGGGTTAGGGTCCAGGTTCCACCCCTTTCTAATTGTATCACCTGGGGTAAGTATGTTTCTCTGTTCTTCAGTTTGCTCCTCTGTAAAACAAAGATAACAGTAGTACCTACTCAAAAGGGTTGTTGGTGAGAATTAAATGAGTTACGATATGTTAAGTGCTTAGTACAGTGCCTGGCAGATAGAAACTATTGCAGTTGGTAATTTATATTATCACTCCACCCCCCCACCTCGCCACTATTACTGTTAAAGCAAAAAGGTATTTGATCTACCCCAAATACCTAGAACCTGACAACACGAAGACTCACCATGTGATACACAGACTGGCCCTAGAACGGGTACAGATGCTCTATAGCACACAGATAGTGCCCCCCCGCCCACAGAACACAGAGCCCTAAACCAGAGGCTACTCACACAAGATGGAGCTGTATCACAATCAGGAAATTTGCTCCACAGTGCACAGGCTTGCTCCATCATGTACACACTCATTCCACAGTATTCGGATGCACAGCCCCCAGACCCCTCCACAAGGCACAGACCCACAGCACAACACAACGCAACACACACACAAACACGCATGCGCGCACCCGGCAACTCAGTGATGTGCCCTATATCATACCAAGACTCCTCCCCACACTCAGATTTTTGGTTTATAATGTATATTTATAATACTTGTGCCATCATGCTCACACGCCTCCTGCAGCACACAGACTCGGCCAGCAGTTCAGGGGCTCCCCATGATGCAGGCTCATCACAGCATGGAGACCCATCCAGAACACTAAGACATGCTCTCCAGGACACAGATTTGCTCCAGAGCAGCTCAGTATGTACACAGACCCCATACGTACATGCATGGAGTTACGTTATAACACACAGACTAAACCCACAACATAAGGCCTTTCCTATAAACTAAGGCTTGCTCACGAATCGCGAGAACATTCCCTGACACAGATTACGTAGCCCAGGACACCCAGCGCTGCTTCAGTAGGTACAGAGAAGCCTCACAGTGCTCACCATCACATAACACACACCGTCACTGCACAACACACAAACTCATCCCCCCGCAGCCTGCCTGCTGGCCTCTGTTGCACAAACATGTCCCACAACATGAAGACACTTCCCATGAGCACAGACAGGACCCAAAATGCATAGACACATTCCATGAGAACACAGCCGTGCACGTGTGTGTGTGCACACAGTACAACACACAGAGGCATCCTCCAATGCCCAGACCACCCCCCCACCGCCATGTAGCAATGAGCCTCAGAATTCTTGGAGACCCCGATAACATGGACACATTTCCCGCAGCACACATGGTTGCCCCATGACTCACGGAAGTGCATCACCACGTACTAACCTCCCCCATAAAGCAGACTTGACCACCAACACCCAGACTCACTCCACAAGGCACAGACTCATGCTGTAATCCAGGGACTAGACTCCTGAGTAAGCGCACCTTTCAAGATAGGTACTCACGCAAACCCACAAAACCCTTTGACAATCACAAAATCGCATCACCACACAAGCTTCCTTTAAAGCAGAGGCTTAACATACCATTTACCCAGTTGGCCTGCCACACAGGGCAGATGTTAACCCTCCGATGTCCTAATGATAATGAAAGAATGCCCTCTCACTGAGACCCATTACACAATTCACACAGAAGCCCCATATTACTTGGATAAATTTTATAATCCCTAGCTATTCTGTAGCCCAGGACCTGCCACCACACCTAGACACACTCCACTTGACCCATTTAAATGGGTTCCAATCCTACACAATACTTGTTTACTAACTGTGTGACTTTGGAAAAGTTTCTTAACCTCTCTGTGTCTTATTTTTCTCAGGCAGAAATTGGAATAATAATGGTTCCTCCTTAGTAGGGTTGTTAAGAGGAATAAATGAGTGAACACCTCTACAGTGGATAGAACCGTGCCTGGCACAGCCTTAGTTTATTGATGTTAGTTGATTTTGTTGTTGCTGTGATTGTTGTTGTTTCTTCTACACAAGGAACTGGACTGTGATGGTAAGACTTAATCTGAAATCATTAGAATCAACCCATGACACATGGAGTATACCCCCATAAAGCTCAGAATCACACCATAGCTCCCACTCTCACCACCCTTTGCTCACACTTCCCCTGCTGACTGCACTTAGCCCACAGCGCCCAGAAGCAGCTTCCACGCGGAGTCTCTGCAAAACACCCAGACTCATCACACAACACCTAGACACACATTGCAATGCGTAAACATGCCCAAGGTACAGACCGCCCAGCCACACACAGACTCATCAGCCGGATGTGCCCTAGCATATATATACACGGGCTCTACAACACCCATACTACAGGATGCACTGGACCCACAACGTAATGAACTCACTTAAGTCCCTAGAAACAATCCATAATGCATAGACTTTCCCAACACACAGAGGGGTACCACGCCGTCCCTGTCAAAACCCAGAGCATCGCCTGTGAACCCCAAATCTCTCACAATGCTCAGACTCACCCCATAATGCAGATTCTCTTTCCACAGGATTCAGACTTGCTCCACAGCACACCGGCTTGTGCCTCAGGACACGGATAGCCCCAGTCCCCACAGACAGATCCTCTATACGCAGAATCAGACGACAGAGCACTGCCTGTATTAGGCACAAACCCCCCTCCCCCAACTGGCTCCAGTAAACACCTTCACTTCACAATACCAAGACTTGTCCCTCCACATACGGAAAACCCTCCAACACTCAGAGCCGACACACAACACCTCGACAGGCCCCACACTCTACAGACCCGGCGTCACGGTGCAGACCCCTCCCACGCAGTAGCTAATGACATCACAGCACACCCTCTCGCCCCACTGTGCACTGTAGCCCCCGCACAACCCACAGCTCCCCTGGGGAGCAGTTACATCACAATGCAAAGCCCCAAACACTTTCAGTTGTCTCCACGCAGTCCCCAAAAAGATATGCAGGACCCGTAGAACTGAAAAACAACCTAAACCACAGACTTGCCCATAATCTGCAAACATGTCTCATAGTGCACCAATGTCTCCCACAATGCAGATGTCTGCCTGCGCGACCCACGCTCACATCAGAACATTCAGAGTCAACTCACTGCTCACAGATTAGAAGCCACAGACTTGCCCCACAACATACAGGCATGCTTCTCAAAGTACGAACAGAACCCTAACCCACAAGCTCGCCCCATAATGCACCACAAAACCACATATAAACCCCAACAAGGTCCAGATAAACCCCACGGCACAAAAATCTGCCTCTTAACACTGGCGTGCTGTGCAACACAGACTCTCCATGCGGAGATTGGAATCACAATGCACAGACTCACTCTACACAGCTGGTTTGCTCCTCAACCTACACAGTCACTCCACGATGAAAACATTAGAACTACAACACCCAGGCTCACTGCAAAGCATTCTCCCCGCCCCCACTTCTCTACCACATAGATACATGCCCCCCAACTCCCAGACTTGCCTGTCCACACGTGGACACGCCGTACAACACGTAGACAAGCCCCACTATCCAGACAGATGTCAGACCACCTCGTCTGCAACACAAGCACGCCTCATAGGACATTTAATCCGCAATGTGCAGACTCATGCTGTGGGGCTCGGGTCCACCCTGCCCGGTTTGCTCTAATATCACAACCTCGAGACTTGTCCCTGGACACAGAGGCCTATCCTAAAGTGCACAGACATGTGTCGCAACCCCCAGAATCACCTCGTGACACCCAGATTCACTCCACAGTACCCGGAACACCATACCATTGATGAGCACACACACACACACACACACACACACACACACACGCAGCACGTAGACTTGCCCCAAAAGCCCTTAGCTGCACAACAGGGCACAGACGTGCCTCACAACACACTCTCACCTGGCCACGCAGACACCTGACTTACAGGGAAGGTAGGGGCAACAGAGCCCATAGAGGTCTTTTGCTGGACAAAGACACATCCTACAACACGCTTCCACAACCCATTACACAGACTTCCTAGCTCTACCAATGACTAGCTCATCGTGCGGCATACAGATTTGCAAAAAACCCAATGCACACAAACGCACAGCTCAGACTCTTCCCAAAAAGCACAGAATCATATCACAAAGCACTGACATGCCCCCTGCAATGCACAGTGTCAAGTCACAATGGGGAAATGTATCTTATGTCACAAGACTCTTCCTACAATGCAGAAACATGCCCCACTGTGCATCTCTTCCATGACATGATCATTCATTCTTTATGATTCCTTGATAGAAGCCAAGACTGCCCACCACTCACAGACCCACATCAGAGCACACAAAACCACCCCGGAGTGTACATATTTGCCATGCATTGTATAGGTCAATTCATGACATACAGATGTGCCACACAATACTCAGATTTGATACAAAATAACACATATTCCTTTAGCGGAAGACAGACCCCATAACACACTTGGGGTCAGTGACAAAACTCAGTCTCCTCTCCCAACAAGACACAGTCCATCCCACAATACGTAGAATAACCTCACAATTAATGCAGTTACCCCATGGTGCAAAGACTTGCCCAAGCACTGCACACACATACACTACAACACGTAGACACACCCTACAGTGTAGAAATGTGTCCCCAGATACAGGCTTCTCATGCAACATGTAGGATCACATCACAGCACATCGGTTCACGATTCAAGATGCAGATTGGCCTAACACACTTTTGCCCCACAGCACCCTAACTCTACAAATCCCAAACTTGCGCCAAACCCCAAACTTCCACAGATTTGACCCATAGCCTTTCAAACTCACAATATGACACACAGGCTCTAAATAAATAGCTGCCAAATTATTAAAATATAAAACTATGCCCCCGTGGAAACACCCTCACCAAGACCATGATTGCCCTGCAATGAATGGAAAAGAGCAACAGCACTCAAACTCAGCTCCCAAGATTTGAGTTGCCTCCCAATGTGCAGAACTGCATTGTAATGTGCAACCATAACTAACAACTCACAGACCTTCCCCAGAGAATGAAGGCTTCCCTGCCACACACTTAGCACACAGTTTCCAAATTTGTGCCTCACTCAGCCCAGAGTACACAAACCCACCCTGCATCAAACATAGCATAGCACAAAGACTTGCCCTTGCTTAGAACTAGCTCACAGCTCACATTCGTCCCACAATGCCCAGACACACAATGCAATGTACAGAGCTTGGATCCCCCAAACAGTGCACTGCAGAGCTTTCCCTATAATGTCCACCTCATAGCACCCCAGGTTGCATGAAAACACATACTTGTTCCAGAATGGATGGCTTCTCCCACAGCATACATCCCACGATGCACAGATACACCACATAAGATAGGGACCATCCCAACGAAATGTACTAGAAATAGACATATCTGCATACATATAAAAGCCCGGGGTATTGGAGGAACCCTAAACTATCTTTATGACTTTTCTGTAAATCTGAAACTATATTAAAATATTTATTTTATTTCTAAAGCAAAAAAAAAAATTAAATGGAATGACCCAAGGGAAAAAAAAGATAGGGACTCCCCCAGAAACACAGTATTACATAACAACTTACAAACATTTCTCAAAACATACATTCCATAATCAGTGGACTCCTCCACAACATCCAGTCACATCCTCAAATGCCTGGACTCAGCCCCGCCCCCACCAGCATTGTCCAGTAGCTCCAAAACATACCAAAGAAAACAGACTTGTCCCACAAATGTGTAGAAATTTATGCAACTTCCAAATTCCTCCTACAGTGCACAAACTTTACCCCATGCGGTGTTATCCCACAATGCAGAGACTCAACCACAAAGCAAATAATTAGCCCATCACATACCACAACCTCCAGATAGGTACCCAAACACACAGACACGCACCACAGCACCAAGAAACCCTCCACAGCATGCCTGTGAGCCTGTGGTACTTAGACTCTCCCACAGTTCCCACACTCACCCCTCAGTTCTTAGCCCAACTTAAGATGTTGCCCATGCTCCATGGTGTAAGACTCCTACCACAGTCCGTGGAATCCCATCACAATGCACAAACTTACCTCACAATGCAGAAATTCTCCAAAAAAATACGGAGACTTACTACACAGGCATCCAATATTACCATAACACCGAGATTTGCCTCAAAACTCAGTTTTGCACCATACTACTACAGAAATGCCTCGCAATACCCACAATGAGCTTGCAATGAACAGACTTGCCCTACAGTGCCCAGACTTACCCCATAACACACAGTTAAGTCCCACAATGCAAAAGTCTCCCTAGAATGCACAGCCTCAGTCTACACCATAAAGTTACCCCACTGTGGTGAGAATAGACTGCATACATCCAGCCACACCCCCAAATCCAGTCTTGCCATACAACACTAAGGCATGTTTTGTATGTAATGCACAAAATAGTCCCACGGTACATTGACACAGCTAACTTGCTATGGGCAGATATACTCTATAAAGCATAGGTTTCTCCTACAAACACATAGTTGCATTCTGATGTACAGATTCACCCCAACACACACACACACACACACACACACACACACACACAGTCACTCTACAAGACAAATACCCCACAAAGCAAAACATGTGTGCCCTAACACAGAATTGCCCCAGGATTTGCCTCACAGGATGAAGACATTACACAGTTTAGCTCCTCACCAGACATGCTTTATCACATAGCCTTGCCCCACAAGGCACCCTCGATCCACAACCTAGACACAGTCTTTGGTGCACATACTCACCCCCACAACACCTTGGCAAAGCATCCAATAAAAAGATGCATCCTACAATGTACAAAATATCTTGAAAATACAGACACTCCCCATAGTCCCGCAATGGCCACACCATGTTCAGACTGTGTCCCAAATGCAAATACACTCCCAAACATGTAGAATCAAATCATAGGATACAAACTCAACCCAGACCAGGTTTTCCTCACAGTGCACTGATACGCCCCATAGCACTCAGATTTTCCCACACAAAATCTCATTACAACCTCACATCATCAAATATCACAAAGTCAATACATGGCCCATAATGCTACGGATAAACTTTACAACATGCAGACTCATCCCACACCACTGAGAGACACACCCCATGATACACAGACATGTCCCACCACACAAACTCACCCCACAAAACGAATCGTCACCCAACATAAAGGTCTCCAATTCAAGACACACTCAATTACACACGGGCATACCCCATCACACCCAGAAATACATCATAAAGCAGATATGCCTTACAGCACATAGAGTAGTCCCATGGCACAAACGCAAACTCCCCCACACTCAGACTTTCCCCTAGCAACCCGTGCTCTCTTTATAACCCCAGAACACACACAACACCACATTTGCAGTCAGCCTGTATTATACACACTTGCCCCACGATACTCAGCGTTGGACCACAACCTCTAGAAATGCCATACCATGTCCAGACACAACCCCATATCTGAGAGGCTTCCCCTGCTTTAAAAAACCCACATAGATTCCTCATAAGGCACAGACATACCCTACAATGCAAAGATTGGCCCTGTGACAAAACGATTCGCTATGAATCTCTAGATTCAACCCATGACATGTCGTCTCACCCCGTACTCCAAAATATATCTCACAATGTACAGACTGCCATGTCTCCACCACAGCACCTAGACATGCTCTATAGTGGAAGGACGTGTTCCACAATCCCATACTTTCCTGATAGTATGCCCTAAAAATCACAGCCATGAAAGTCAGAACACCCAGAATCACTCCCACAAAGCACAGTTACTCCAAATCAGATGCTCAGGACTCACAGGACCCATAATTCATAGAGAACCCACAGTCCACGGCTTTACCTCGTCTCCCCTTGCTATGCTTCCCTTAGTGTGCACTGAGCACAGCCTCACAGTGCACACATGAATCATGCTAGTCGCTGACTGACATGACAAGAAAGTCACTCACAGGACCTCCAATTTACTAATACTTCAGAAAACCCACACACCCACCCCACAACACCTAGACCCACATTCCTTCAGACAGACCCACCCTACACCATAAGACTTACCCCCCCTCCAAACAGGTAGTACAAAGAGATTTCCCCATAACAGAAAGATTTTCTCCACCACGCTCAGACCCGCCTCACCTCGCCAGACTCCTCCCACACCTAGCCTCATACCATAGCACAGAGATTGGCTATAACCAGACACCTAACCCACGGCGCGTTTCACCACATAACATCTAGCTTCACAGCACTACACAGAGACATGCCACCTAAGTCAGAAACTAGCCCCGGAACCCTCCTGCCCCACAGTCCTCAGAGACTCATACCACAACCCAGAGAAGAGCCATGCACAGAGACATGTAATCCACGACACGCCTGTTCACCCCACAATGCCCAGACTTGCCCCAAACTTTGCAGGCACTTCTAATAATACCCAGACCCACAACACAAGACTCAAGAGGCCTCACACACCAAGAAAGACAGCGAAATATGTATGGCAACACTAGAACATTCGGCTTCACTTCATGAGGCACATGCTCACTCTGTCACTTTTGGCCTCAACAACGTGTTGCTCCCCAGGGTGCGAACAGA
>CM053612.1:9966228-9980128 GCA_028646535.1 Procyon lotor | reverse complement strand
GCCCTTGCCATAGACCGGACCTAATGGGAAAACTCAGGTGCAAAAAAAAATCATAATAATGCAAATACATCCCAGCCACTTAGCCCTTGCATTCTGGAACAACAAATTAACCCCTTATGTCCCAAAAGAGATATGCAACCAAACACACTGTATCCTCTTAGCCAGAAAACAGCCTTCTCCTGGACACTCATTCCTAAAATGCTATGTGCCTATCCTTTCTTCTGCCCCCCTCCACAAGAGACGAAGTCTTCAGTGATCTCTGATATATGAAATAAGACAAATTATTGATTACCATGTCCCATCAGCAAAAGGAGACATTGCCAAGATACTCTTGTTTCTTGAAAAAGGATTTTATTGCTATATACGTCCCTCTTAAGACCACCTTTGCTGTGTCCCAAGATTTTGAACAGTTGTGTTTTCATTTTCATTTGTTTCCATGAATTTTTTTCTTTAATTTCCTTGTGGACCCATTCATTCTTTAGTAGGATGCTCTTTAGCCTCCATGTATTTGAGTTCTTTCCAACTTTCCTCTTGTGATAGAGTTCAAGTTTCAAAGCATTGTGTTCTGAAAATATGCAGGGAATGATCCCAATCTTGTGGTAATGGTTGAGACTTGATTTGTGACCCAGGATGTGATCTATTCTGGAGAATGTTCCATGTACACTGGAGAAGAATGTGTATTCTGTTGCTTTGGGATGAAATGTTCTGAATATATCTGTGATATCCATCTGGTCCAGTGTGTCATTTAAAGCCTTTATTTCCTTGTTGATCTTTTGCTTAGATGATCTGTCCATTTCAGTGAGGGGGTTTTCAAAGTCCCCTACTATTATTGTATTATTGTTGATGTGTTTTTTTCATTTAGTTATTAATTGGCTTATTTAATTGGTCGCTCCCATGTTAAGGACATAGATATTTAAAATTGTTAGATCTTCTTGTTGGAAAGACCCTTTAAATATGATATAGTGTCCCTTCTCATCTCTTATTATAGTCTTTGGCTTAAAATCTAATTTGTCTGATAGAAGAATTGCCACCCCAGCTTTCTTTTGATGTCCGTTAGCATGGTAAATGGTTTTCCACCCCCTCTCTTTAAATCTGGAGGTGTCTTTGGGTCTAAAATGAGTCTCTTGCAGACAGCATATCGATGGGTCTTGTTTTTTTATCCATTCTAATACCCTGTGTCTTTTGATTGGGTTATTTACCCCATTTACATTCAGGGTAACTACTGAAAGATATGAATTTAGTGCCATTGTATTGCCTGTAAGGTGACTGTTACTGTATATTATCACTGTTCCTTTCTTGTCTATGTTACTTTTAGGCTCTCTCTCTTTGCTTAGAGGACCCCTTTCAGTATTTCCTGTATGGCTGATTTGGTGTTTGCAAATTCTTTTAGTCCGGGAAACTTTTTATCTCTCTTTCTGTTTTCAATGACAGCCTAGCTGGATATAGTATTCTTGGCTGCATATTTTTCTCATTTAATGCTCTGAATATATCATGCAAGTCCTTTCTGGCTTGCTAGGTGTCTGTGGATAACTCTGCCTCCATTCTAATATTTCTAGCATTGTAGGTTACAAACCTCTTGTTCCCAGCTGCTCTTAGGATTTTCTCTTTGTCTCTGAGACTTGTAAGTTTTACTGTTAGATGATGGCATGTTGACCTATTTTTTTTTTAATTTTTTTTTATTTTGAGGGTTGTTCTCTGTGCCTCTTGGATTTTGATGCTTGTTCTCTTTGCCATATTAGGGAAATTCTCTGCTATACCTTGCTCCAATATGCCTTCTGTCCCTCTCTCTCTTTCTTCTTCTTCTTCTTCTTTTTTTTAGCTACATCTCTTTTTTTTTTTTTTAAGATTTTATTTGACAGAGAGAGATCACAAGTAGGCAGAGAGGCAGGCAGAGAGGGGGGGGAAGCAGGCCTCCCTGCTGAGCAGAGAGCCCAATGTGGGGCTCGATCCCAGGACCCTGAGATTATGACCTGAGCCGAAGGCAGAGGCTTTAACCCACTGAGCCACCCAGGCTCCCTTCTTCTTTTTTTTAAATATTTATTTGACAGAGTGACAGAGAGAGAGAGAGATCACAAGCAGGCAGAGAGGCAGGCAGAGAGAGGGGGAGCAGGCTCCCCACTGAGCAGAGAACCCAACATGGGGCTTGATCCCAGGACCCTGAGATCATGACCCGAGCCGAAGGCAGCGGCTTTAACCCCCTGAGCCACCCAGGTGCCCCTCTCTCTTTCTTCTTCTTCTGGGATCCCAATTATTCTAATATTGTTTCATCTTATGGTATCACTTATCTCTCGAATTCTCCCCTTGGTGATCTTGTTTTTCTCTCTTTTTCTTAGCTTCTTTACTCTCCATCATTTGGTCTTCAATACCACAAATTCTCTTTTCTGCCTAGCAGCAAGAGCCTCCATTTTTGATTGCACCTCATTAATAGCCTTTTTGATTTCAACTTGGTTAGAGTTTAGTTCTCTTATTTCTCCAGAAAGGGATTCTCTAGTATCTTCTATGCTTTTTTCAAGCTCGGCTAGTATCTTTACAATCATTCTGGACTCTCGTTCCAACATCTTAATAATGTTCATATTGAGTAGGTCCCTGGTACTCAGTACTGCCTCTTGTTTTTGTTTTTGTTTTTTTTTTTTTGAGGTGAGGTGAGTTTTTCTGCTTTTTCATTTTGTCCAGAGAAGAATAGATGAATGAGAGAACAAAATGCTGAAAGGGTAACAAAGACCCCAGAAAAATATACAGTAAACGAATCGGAAGAGACCCACAACTGGGATGGAAAAGAAAGGGAAAAAAAAGAATATGAGAATATGATCTGGCTGGTGAATAGAATAGAACCACACATTAGATTTTGGGTGTATTTTGGTCTGTTAGAAGAAACTACCTCCCAAAATTTTAAAGAAAGAAAAACATATATATAACAAAAATAAGGGTAAATATGATGAAGGGATGGAATATGACTGTAAAGATGAAAATTAAAAAAGATTTTAAAAAAGAATTAATAAGATAAGAAGTTGGTTGAAAAAAGAAAGAAAAAAATTTTAAAAAAACAGGGAGAGAATGTGATCAGGTGGTAGACTAGAACAAAGCCAAATACTAGATTTAGGGTCTATTTTGGTCTGTTAGAAGATACTGCCTCCCAAAATTTTAAAGAAAGAAAAACATATATATACAAAAATGAGGTTAAATACAATGAAGGGATAGAATATGACTATAAAAATGAAATTTTAAAAAGATTTTAAAAAAGGTATTGATAAGATAACATGTTGGTTAAAATAAGAAAGAGGAAAAATTGAAAAAAAAAAGAAAAGATAAAGAAAATTTTAAAAATTAACTTTGAAAGACTAAAGAATCATGTGAAAAAAGCCATGACTTCTATGTGCTGTATTCCCCTAGTGCTGTAGTTTTCTAATTCTCATTGATCAGTAAACTTGGTCTTGGCTGGATGTTCTTGCTAATCTTCTAGGGGGAGGGCCTGTTGCAGTGATTCTCAAATGTCTTTGCCCAGGGTAGAATTGGACCACCCTTGCCAAGGGCCAGGCTAAGTAATCTGCTTAGGTTTGTTCTCCGTAGTTTTTGTTCCCTGAAAACTTTCTGTACAGTTTTGGAGGATGGGAATGAAAATGGCAGCCTCTCAATTTTTGGCCTGGAGGAGCTAAGAGCTCGGGGTCCCACTCCTCAGTGCACCCTCAGAGAAAAGCAGTCAGTCATTCCTGTCTCCCTGATCTCCAGCTGTGCTCCAAGCTCACCCAACCTGTGACCAAGTGTTCCTATCTCTGGTGCATGGCCCCGTTTGGAGTCTCCAAACCCAGCAGATTCCTGCAGTGCACTCCCACGCCACTCCTCCTGGGGGAGGAAGGGGGAGTCTCCCCAGATCTGCCGCTTGTGGGGTCCCTGCTTGAAGAGCAGTAGCCCAGCTGTGCCGGGGATCATGGTTTATGGTGACCCCAAGATAGGAGCCTACTACTCAGCTCCATCTTTGCAGCTGGCTTCCCAGCTCCAATATCTGGGAGCTCTGCCACACTCAGGCACCCCTGGTCTTTCTGTGACCCTGTGGGTCCCAAGACCACACTGTTCCAGCGAGGGTTCCACTCCTTCTCTTAGCCACCCGAGCAATGTCCCTCAGTGGAGCAGGCTTCTAAAAGTCCCGATTTTGTGCCCCGCTGCTTTGTCACTTGCCAGGAGCTGGCCTCTCCTCCTGAAGTCTCTCTTCTCGTTTATCACCTAGGATTCATTTCTCTGCCTGTCCTACCTTCCAGAAGGTGGTCGTTTTCCTATTCATAGAATTGCTGCTATTCTTCTCTTCCATCTCCTGTTGAGTTTGTAGGTGTTCAGAATAGTTTGATAACTATCTAGCTGAACTCCTGGAACCAGATGAAACTTAGGTCTCCTACTCCTCCACCATCTTGCTCCTCCCTCGCTTTTGCCCTACCTTAAGTGTTCTGAAGAAAACAGCACATAAGCTTCAAATACCAAATTGTTCACTTAAAAAAGGAAATATAAATGCATTTTCCCTGCATAGTTTTCTTAGTAGGAGATATAATAAATACAATAAGAAAGCTTTATTTAAGTAAAGGGTGGGCTGAACTGAATTTTACATTTTTTCAAAGTTTGGAAATCTCTGGCTCAAGGAGTAAAGAATTATGTTGGAATGAATCAAATCTTAGCCTGACTTTTTATGTACAGCAGCACAGTCAGAGTGAGCCTGTGAAAACAGATGTTGGGAATATAAGTGAGAAAATACGTATGAACACATAAATTTAAAGTGATATACAGTTGTGAAGTGTTGTTAATTGTAATAAGAAGCATAAATAACTTTTCAGTGTGGAAAACAATACCTAACAAATTTAATAGGGGTGGCTTTTACTGCCCAGTAAAGTGATTAAAACTGGAGATTTTAGTGTGTACTTCCGTATCTTAGAATTTGCAAACATCTTTTGATATATTTTATAAAGATAAAGATAATTCAACTGAGTTAGATTCCAACCTATTTCTTAGAATCGGTCCCTTTTCATGGATGTTTTAAAAAGGTAGTTTCCACAACTTTGATACGGCTTTTAGATGACATGCCTAGAGCGTGCCAGACAGGAGGCAGTGGTCCACGTGATGCATCCCCGAGTAGCCACAGCTATAGGAATATAAGACTTTTTTTGTCACTGAGAGTTTTCTAAAATTCTCTAATTTTCCTGGCTAATGGGGATGGGAGAGTTTTTGTGATGCATTTTGTTTACTCTTAGCTCAAAGAGCAAATTGGCACACTTTGTAAAATACTGAAAAGTAGGGAAAGTGGTATTGCAGCTTTGCAGGGGAAAATGGGTGGGTTCTAAGCACACAGGTAGCCATGCCTGGAATTTGAGATTAGTTCCAGGAAGGAAGACTTGAGGAGCCAGAATAAAAGAACAATTTGAGGTGTAGTGAATGATGCAGACACAAAAGAAGAGGGAGACGCACAGTAGTCAGTGTGTGCCCCGGTGGACAGAAAGTGGACCCAGAGTGTCTGTAAATTACAGGAAGACATGAGAGAGGAGGAAAGAGAAATAATATCAGCAGGTAATGACTTGCAAAGTATTTTAAGTTTCACAGCTTAAAAACTGCAAAGCTGCCAAACTTAAAAATGACTATCGATAGCGGAATGTTCAGTTCACAAAATTATCACTGTGAGTCCAAAGGGAGATGCGTATGATATAAAATAAGATCTGAAAACCTCAACTGGTTTGCCAGTGGGCAGAATAAATTTTGAAGAGGCTTCAATTTCTTTCCATGGCTGGGTGAACAATTTGCTGAGGTGGAGTTTCAGAGGAAACAAGAAGATTAGCTTTGTATTTGATGCAGAGTATTAAGGGCTTCCTAAAGAGATTAAATCAAAACCTGATTACAGTCCACTAATGCTTTATTAATGTAGCAGACATTTTTTGCTTTTCAAGGTTTTCATTTAAACTTGTGTTTGTGAATATTATTAAATTTCTTGGGATTAAGGACTTTTAAAGCCCCTCATTTGCAAAGCCCTATTATTCAGTTCTCCACAGGGGCTCAGAAAGCCTTCTACACACTCACCCCCACAGCCAGTCATTATCACAGGGGGGCTTAGGAAAGACAAAGGGGAGCCCAAACAGCTTTGGCAGAGGAACTTGGCCCAAGGAAGAGAGACGTTTACAGCTGTTCCTTCACATTTGCCATACCATCTCCTCATCCTCTCTCTGATTTCTGGCTGATGATGATTCTGGGGATGGGGCTCAGCCTCTTGAGTGGGCTTGCCAGGGCTACTGATCTGGAAATGTAGGCTTTCCTCCCGCCCCTCCTTGGCATGCCAAGAAGGCTCCTCTTCCTCCATTTGGCTGTTCAGACTCATCCCCCCCTTTAAGACTCATCTCAAATGCATCTTATTGTCCTTTCCACCACAAACAAGAAACAAAATCTTCAGTGGTCTTTGGCCTTCCAGGCTCTGCCTCCCCAGTAGCAAAACTTAAAAACCTTACCAGTTCCAAGGTTGAGGAGGAAGTGGAGAACAAAGGTGCCAGGCTTTCTTGTGGGGGAAAGGCTTCTCTGTTCCTAACATCAGCAGTCCTTCACAGTGTCTATTGCTCCAACCGTCGGGCACGGCCACTGGCTTGTGTCTTCCTCATATGGCTCCTGAATACTGCCAGGTTAACTGGGCTCTGTGCCAGCCCTGTAATGAGGATTTCTGGCTTATTCTGTGCAAATATTTGAATGTCTTGTAAATGTACCATTGACTGGGAAGACTGTCATTCCCAGTTTTGGTAAAAATTCACACCCAACTCTTATAAAGTACTGTCAAGTTGGACAAGCAAGAACGCATTACTTTTCTGGGTAAATGGGGATTTTTTTCACCACTGTGTATTTAAAGCAGAATAAAGAAAA
The DNA here is from genome assembly GCA_028646535.1 of Procyon lotor. Lineage (NCBI taxonomy): Eukaryota > Metazoa > Chordata > Mammalia > Carnivora > Procyonidae > Procyon > Procyon lotor. The sequence goes on along the minus strand of CM053612.1, from coordinate 9,973,255 downwards.
AAAAAACAAACCCTGTTGCTGTGGGAGCTAAAACTGTAGCTTTCATCCTTAAGGGCTGATTTCAAGTGTTGGAGTTTATCAAAACGGTCTTATCTCTTCACCCTGCCTCATCTGTGTGTCCTTTTCCCTTTCTCATTTTGACAGATCTATTCAAGATGATCAAAAAACCAAATTATTCAGATATGGATTTATAAAAAGATGTGTCTCTCATAATATTGCATATGTATATCTTTGAATACCTAAGAGTTTTTGATATAGTTCAGCTAATTGTATATTCCCTTCTCATACATGTAAGCATCTTGAAGGTAAAAGGTACATCTCCTTTACCTTTCTGTCCCTTGCGGGGCCTAGTACAGTGCCTTATATAGGATGCTCAGTCAATGATCGAATGCATGCAGGCCAGATTCAGTGTACATGTGTCTTTTGGTATCTATGGGCTGGCTCTTTGCTCGGTTATGAGCTGTAACAGTGACAAGCCCTAGAAAAGACGGTACTGAATGGGGGCAGAACTGTCTCCGAGTTAACCCTAACCTAAACCATGGAAGAGAATAATTAAAAGAACAAAAAAAGACTCAAACACATTGACCCATGGCTCTTTATAGTATACACAACTGCGTATTAGGGAAGCATGTGCTGATAGTCAGTAGGCATCTTTCTTGAGGGGAAACACTTTAGTTGCTACACACTCCAATTTAGGCAGCTTGCTATTAGTATTTAAGTAACCTTTATTGACTCTTGTTTCCTTAAAGAACAGATGAAAGACTAAGGGTGTTTGTGTAACCAACAAGTGGCCTTTAACACCCCTGATAACATTTTGTTTAACTCTGGTCTGTTAATCAGGCTTCTCATTGTTCCTGTCAGATGCGTGGATTGTTCCAGAAATCAGTCTATTCAGCTGGGAACCTCTTGAGTTAATTTGGCCCTGTGTGTGCTAAAATTGAGAGTTGAGGAGGCATCAAATAAGCTGTCCAAAGCCTGCTGCATCAAAATTAAGAGAAAAAAAATCCCAACAAAGTAAAAATTCAGTACTTGAATTTCTAACATAAAATGAAAAGCTTTTGATGAATTTCTTTGTTTTATTCAGCATTAGAGAAAATACTTTTTTGCTAATCAAGAAAAAGGAGAATTAGGACAGATGACACCTTTTCAACTACCCATCTTTTTCAGGATAGAGAAAACAGCCAAAAATTCCAGGGCTTTTGTGCTATAACAAATTATCAGTACCATCTGGTACGAGCCTTCACTAGGTAAAGGAGTTGAAGCAAATATTGACTGCCTCTTCCAGCTCTGGCCCTTTCAGTGACTCTGTAGATGAAACATAGTTTTATTACTTTATATAGTCCCATCCTGGAATGGTAGCCAATAGGGTGGTAGAAACCATACCCATTTGGGGGGTATTCATTTGAACTTACTCCCATGGTAGGAGAGTGCCTTCACTTGTGGCTGTGCTGTCTAAGACAGAGCATAAACTCTGTATAAAATACAGAGCACAATTCCAGGATTTAGATGGAAAAAATTATTCCATTATTTTTAAAATTGATTCCATGTTGAAATGATAATATTTTGGATATATTTGGTTACATAAAATATATTAATTTACTTGTTACTTTCTACTTCCTTCTTTGTATTATCTAAACCATTTACAATTATATCCATGACTCATATTATATTTCTCTTGGACAGTCCTGGCCTAGAGAGTTTCTCCTTTTCCATGTGACCTGAGTTCCAGTTTCTTAGAAAAACCTTCCACAGTTGAAACCGTCTAAACTTGTGGTTCTCCATCTTGGGTGCACTTTAGAATCCCATAGGGATCTTTTAGAAAATATTGACCCCCCCCCACACCCTGCCAACTTATGATTCTGATTCACCTGATACAACTCATAGTGATCTTTCTTATATGCTCAGAATTCCTTCTACAAGGCTATAGGAGGTGTCATCGTAGAGAAGGACTCAATTAGTTGAATGCCAGAAACACGTATGACCCTGTGCTGGACAGCTGCTGGATGAAGAGGGATGCAACACAGAAATGGGCTTAGCTCAGACCCTCAGCTAGTTATTAAGAGCAAAAGAGCCTTCTCTTTAGCTCTTCAGATGTTAAAAATCAAGCAAACAGACACAAAACAGTAACTTGAATTAATTCTGTTTTAGCTGCTCCTGCTTATTTGAAGTTCTGAAAATCAGCTTACAGCATTCCATCCGGCCTCCCAGGGAGATACTTGGCATTGCTTGGTCTGTTTTCAAAGAGGAAATTGGGGCTCAAGGAGTATGACCATCTCTTTGGTTAAAAGAATTCCTCCTGCCAAATTTTGGCTATTTTGTTTAACTTTTGTTTTAGTGGGGAAAGGTTTTTGGTGGTGGACCCTTAAGGGATCTAAGGAAGGGAACATAGAAAAGGCAGTTTCACTGGACTTAGACCGCCCCCTAGAATGGAGCAAGCAGCCATCAAGTTCGTGTTGATTCCTAGTACCATATGCTGCATTTTCAAGCCTGACCCTCAAATTCTGGGAGTTGCCTTCCCTGGTCTTGCCAGCCCATCCAAGCCACAGTTCTTTGTGGTGTGGTCCTGGCATGGGCCCTAGGTGAGGAGCAAGGTACTCCTCTTCTGATAGTCCTCCTGGTTCTCAGGGCTGCAAGTGCCTGCCCATCCTCTATGGATGCCCCAGCTTGGAGACCTGGTAATGAATCTGGAACAGGGTTGAAAAACAACACAAAACTCTAAGCTTTTAAATCAGACTCTACTGAATCGTCTCTTCAGGTCTGGGGAAGTCACCGTACTTCCCGACTCCAGGGGTGGAGTGAAAAAGGGGTGCTGAGCTGCTGTGCTCATGAATGGCCAAATGTGGTGCCATGGGCAGTGGTGGAGTTAGTAAGAGAGAAGTTCCAGTCAGTAAACCTGGGTGTCCACGGTGCCCTGAGGCTTGACCCTTCCTCTCTCAGCCTAGGAACTTTTGATTAAATACCACTTCCCCAAGTTAAGATGAAGTTAAAGGTGTCTATATTGTCTGAGTTATTTTGGAGGGACTCTACCACTTACTAGCGATGTGACGTTGGGCAGATAACTTCTCTAAGTTCCACTTGTTCAATAGGCATCATCACAGTACCTACCTCATATTCCTGTGAAGATTTAGTAAGTCACTGGGCGTATCTCCAGCACCTGGCATAGTGACATGCCCAGAAGAGCAGCTGAGGGAAGGTTTGTGGGGTGAATAGATGAATGAATTTACAAATATGAATATTACAGTCAACGTGCATGCTTACAGAGATGCCCTCTTTTTGGATCAATCTACAAGTACCAGGGTTTGCTAAACTAATTACTAACACCTAATCTGTTCTCTCCCAAAGATTTAGACTTAGTGTACCTCCATTCCCCTGGCATTTCCATACAGTAGGTGCTGGACATAGATGGAGAACTAGAGAAAGCATATTCTTTTTTTTTATTTAAAAAAAAAAAACCTGGTTTGATGGATTTTGTTTGTAAGATTTTATTTATTTGACACAGAGAAAGCAGGAGCAGGGGGAGCACCAAGCAGAAGGAGAGGGAGAAGCAGACTCCCCGCTGAGCAGAGAACTCGATGTGGGACTTAATCTCAGGGCCTTGGGATCATGACCTGACCTGAAAGTGGACACTTAAGTGACCAAGCCACCCAAGTGCCCCTGGAGAGAGCATCTTTTACCATCGGCTTTGAGGCTCACACTGGCCAGGGTACATATTTTATGTTGCGGAGATATTTTGGGGGATCAGATTGTTCTCAGAGGTGAAAAATGATAAAAACGGGTACTTTGTAGCCAAATAAAAGTAAATTCTACTAAATAAGGAGCTATTGAAATGGACAAGCATTGAGTTTGATTGGTAATAAGGAATTATATATTATATTGAAACATGTACATTTTAGTGCTTGAAGAAAAAGTAGGATTCTCTGAACTGCCTATATAACCTCTGCCCCCTAAAATAGAGCAAGTGGGTAACTAGTAGCCCAGTGTTCTCTTTTCAAGAGCAGCTGTAAGAGGATAGTGATATTAACCTCACAAAGAGATATTATGTGGAGCCACACATTTAGAATTTTTTTTTTACTGTCAGGTGTGGTTTGAAAAGATGACATCATGCTTTTTTACTGAAGATAGATTTTCTGAAAGTTCATCTTCATGTTGTAATCCTAACCTAAATGACACTTGAATGAAACTTTGGAAAGAATAAGATTGGAAACCTCTTAGATTAAGAGACAGTTGTGGCTACAGTGAATAAAAGTGACATGCTTTGAAGTTAGCTCCAGCTTAGAGAACGTCAACCCTGATGTAATTCATTGGAATTCCAATTCTATTTATTTATTTGTTTGTTTGTTTGTTTATTTGAGAGGGTTGTGCAGAGGGAGTGGGAGAGAGAGAATCTCAAGCAGGCTCTACACCCAGCATGGTGTGCAACACAGGGCTCAATCTCACAACCCTGAGATCATGACCTAAAGTGAAATCAAGAGTTGGTTGCTTAACCATCCAAGCCACCTAGGCACCCCTGGAATTTTAAAGCCAGATCAGCTCCATGGCTTCATTTTATTTTTTAAAAAGATTTTATTTATTTATTTATTTATTTATTTATTTATTTATTTATTTGACACAGAGAGAGAGAGAGAAAGAGAGAGAGAATGCACAATTAGGCAGAACAGCAGGCAGAGGAAGAGGGAGAAGCAGGCTTCTCACTTAGCAGGGAGCCTGACATGGGGCTCGATCCCAGGTCCCTGGGATCATGACCTGAGCCAAAGGCAGTCGCTCAACCAACTGAGCCACCCAGGTGCCCCTCCATGGCTCTGTTTTAATTTTTCTTAATTCCATGGATCATTTTCTTTTGGTGTCTCCACCGTAGGAGCTCTATGGAGCGGGGGACGGGAGCAGAGAATATTAGGACCTCTCACATGTGCAGGAACAAAGTGAGAAAGAGAGAAAACAGGTGCAACTAGAGTAAGGGAGGGTGGATGTGTGGCCAGCTCAATGGGCACCGCAGGGAGCTGGGTCACAAAGTGTGTTGGGCTTTCCCCTATCCCCTGTGCCTGGGTGAACATAAGGAAATATGCATTTACCACGCCCTTACTTTATTTTCAGTTAACAGCTTTTAAGTCAACATGATATTTTATAGCAATTAACTGTAATTACAAATCTTAAAAACATTTTTGTGGATAATTACATGCTTAATTGTTCCTTCATTTTCATTTAATTCTAAAAGAAATTAACTCTGCCATTTTGACAAGTGCTTAGTGTTTTTAAAACTGACTACGAATACTCACTGAAATTTGTGGTTCTACATTCTCACAAACTTTCCCTTAGTCTGAAACTGTCGATAAGAGTTGGCTGTTAGGCCCCTGTGGGCATGCTGGTTGGTACTACTCTAACAGCCAGGATTGCCCGGAAGGGACCGTCAGCGCTGCCAAGGATAAACCACCCACTCCATCAGTGGCAGACTAAAGAAGAATTGGGTGCCAGTTTTTCTGATGGTGGTCGTTCGGCCACTTGGCAGCAGGCTGCCAAGTGAGTTATTGATCCCTTGGAGCTCAGCCCATTTGGATCGCCAGGATTGGCTTTCTGTCATCAGGCTACTAAGACTGTGTGTTTGGGGAAGAAGAAGAAAATGTAAAAACACTATTGGGCTGTATAACTTAACAGGCTTAAACTTTTTAAAAGAAAAGATCATAGGCATTGACAATAGGGTATCTACCATTAGGATATCTTTGGGAGAAATCCTGACCACTTGGCCTTAGATGCTTTGAATGAATCGCCACAGTTCAATTAACTGGCCCAGACAGCATCTGAAATGTTGCTTGTGGTGGGGAGGGGTAAAGTTAAACAGTACTGGTGAGGAATTTCGGTGTTATATTTGCACCGAATTCTTAATAGGAGGGGCAGAATAAAGGTGAGGACACAGAAGATGTGTGACCGAATTTCAATTCAGATGCTTATTAGCTATGCCACCTTCCACGGTTTTGTTGAGACCAATAAATTAGATAATGTGGGTAAAAGCATTGAAGATGGTACTCGACACCTAGAAGGTTCTCAGCAAATGTTCTTTTTCTTTCTCCTCTTACATCTTAGAGTTGTTTTATTCTATATAGAACTCAGTTTTGAAGATTACTTCATTCTGAGATATTTTATTTTTACTTATTTTTCAGTTGGTGGCATAAGGATGACCCATTATTAACCTGTAGACCCATACAATTTTTTTTATGAAATTTCAACACTTTCCTACCATTGCTTAGGTAGGAATTCATAGAATACAAGCTTTTTAATTTATTATTTTCCTTATCTTATGTTGCTAAGGTCATGTTTTTAATCATGTGAAAGGAATACTAGCTAGGATTGGGATTTATTTTTTATTTTTTTAAAAGATTTTATTTATTTATCTGACAGAGATCACAAGTAGGCAGAGAGGCAGGCAGAGAGAAGGAGGAGCAGGCTCCCCGCTGAGCAGAGAGCCCGATGTGGGGCTCGATCCCAGGACCCTGAGATCATGACCTGAGCTGAAGGCAGAGGCTTTAACCCACTGAGCCACCCAGGCGCCCCTGGATGCGTAATTTTTAAAGAAGATTTTATTTATTTATTTGACAGAGAGATAGAATAGAAGTAGGGGGAGCAGCAGAGGGAGAGGGAGAAGCAGGGGCTCGATCCCAGGATCCTGAGATCATGACCTGAGTAGAAGGTTGACACTTAACTGACTGAGCCACCCAGGCGCCCCCTGGATGCATAATTTTTTCACAGAATGTATACAGGTGTTGTATGAAGCTGAAAATAGTTTTTTCTTTATGGGTTTTTATCACTTTGTCCTGTTCTCTTGGAGGATGTTGATGTTTGTTTTCCTAGTTCCTCTAGTAGCAAAGAATAATGAATTGCCTTTAGTGTCAGTGTTAGTGGAAGGCCTTTGGACAACCAGCGATAAATGATGGCTGCTTGTTTGTATGGGTGTGAGTGACAGGTCCAGCCGCTCACAGCCCTTCCCTCACACACGGCTCACCTCAGCCTTCATGGCTGAGTCCCATACAGTTCAGTC
>CM053612.1:9938920-9966128 GCA_028646535.1 Procyon lotor | reverse complement strand
GTGCAGAAGCCCAACATAGGGCTCAGTCTCATGACCCTGAGGTCACGACCTGAGCTGAAACCAAGAGTTGGACACTTAACTGACTGCACAACTCAGGCGCCCCAACCTTCTTGCAGTTATTCTTTGGGACCACCTGTGAGCCCATCATTAAGGGTCTCTGTTCATTGTGATGAATTATTCATTCAGAAAATACTTATTGAGTTCATTTTCTGGACCACGAATTCTTCTAAGTGATGGAATCACGGAGATGCCTAAGGCGTAGCTCCAAACTTAATATGCTTATAGTCCAACAAAGATTAAAAAAGTGTCATAAGGAAGGAACAAGGAGCTATTAGTATTCAGTCGGGGGAATTCAGGAAGGGTTTCACTCACTCATTCATTTAACAAGCAGATGAACAAGATCTTATGCTAGGCTGAGGATACAGAAACAAAGAAAACACTGTCTGCCCTCAAGGAGTTTACCTTCTGAGGTAAGGCAGATGCGCAGACTAACGACGGCATGCTGGGGTAAGGTTAAATATTATAGACAATTAAGGTAAGAGCAAAGTGCTGAGGGAACCTATGAGTTAATATATTTGGGGAACCAAGGAGTCATGGTTGAAGCCAAGGTTGAGCTGGGTTTTCCTTAGTGAGTTTAAAGTCTAGTGGATGCATACTAGGTGAAAGGTGTCGAGTGCCTTAGGAGAACTTCAGAAAAGGGCTGTGAGGGAAGATAGAGGGGTGAATGTGTTGATACTAGCTCGGGCCTTAAGGAAGTATTTAGCAAAGAGGTCGAGGGACCCCTGGGTGGCTCAGTCGTTTAGGCATCTGCCTTCGGCTCAGGTTCTGATCTCAGAGTCCTGGGATCAAGTCCTGTGTCAGGCTCCCTGCTCAGCAGGGAGTCTGCTTCTCTCTCTCACTCTCCCTCTGGGCTCTCTCTCTCTCTCTCACTCTCTCAAATAAATAAATAAAATCTTAAAAAAAAAAAAAGAGGTCGAATAGCAGCTGAGCCTTAATGGATGAGTAGACCTTCAACAAGGTGAGGGAGGGGTTAGAAACAGCAGGAAGAGCACGAATACAGGCCTGGCCTGTTAGTGGAAGGCCTTTGGAGTGGCGAGAGTGGACAAGGCCAGGCGATGGCCCAGTGTGAGGAAAACAGGAGATGCAGCTAGACTGTGGAAGGGGGTGAATGCCACGCTGGGTCACTGGACTTCATTGAGTAGGCAGCATGTCTTTTCTTTTTCTGACTCTGCTTTGGGATTGGGGCTCTGGAGTCGGGCTGGCGGGGTTCAGATATTGCTGTGTCCTTCACATTCAAGCCCCCTGAGGAAACTGGGCAAGTCTCTTAGCCTCTCTGGGCCTTGGTCTGAACCTCCGTAGAATGGGGATGACAGTACTACTGCACCCCACAGCTGTAGTCCATGACGACTGGGTTAGCTGGTGCAGACGGTGCTCCCACAACAGCACAAGGAACGTAGGACTTGGCGGCAGCTGCGGTGACCAGCATAGCGTAGCTGTGATAGAAATGGGAGCAGCTTGGAGAGTTCTTGTGCTATGCCACACTATCCTCTTGGCATAATTGTTAAGGTACACCTGCATTCAGCCATGTACTAGCCACATAAATAACTAGGCCTCAGCAGTTTCCAATGGCCCAACCAGAACTTTAGCTTCCAGAACAGTGGGGGCAACCAATAAAACAGGTCCAGGACCATGTCCAAGCTAAAGTTGCAGAGAGCTCCTCTATCTACTATACAAATCAATCATCAGCAAAGCTTGCAAACAGCAGGGATTACCTGTCGTTAACCTGAAGGTGGTGCTGGGGGCGCTGGGTGGCTCAGTTGGTTGGGTGTCCGACTCTTGGTGTGGGCTCAGGTCTTGATCTCAGGGTCAGGGGATCGAGCCCTGAATTAGGCTCTGTGCTCGATGGGAAATCTGCCTGGGATTCTCTCTCTCTCTCTCTCTCTCTCTCTCTCTCTCCTTCTGCCCCTCCCCCTGCTCATGCTCTCTCTCTCTCTTTCTCTCTCTTTTTTTTCTAAAATAGCTAAATAAATCCTTAAAAAAAAAAAAGTAAAGTGGTGAGAAAGTCTGGCAATCAAAGAATTGAACGCCTATGTCCCAGGTACCTCTGTTTTCATACTCCTACCTCAAGCTGAAATTTTAGTATGAAAGTATGGCTATTTGCAAGTAATCCTACAGTGTTCCCACTGGGGGTAGGCTCGCAGGAAACAGGCACAGCCTGAGAACAGTGATCTGCAAAGTTGTAGAAACTGTTCTTTCTTATGTTGACACTTGGTGCGTTTTTGTACACACTCAACATGCACAGCTGCATTTAGCAGGTGGCCTGTGATTTCGTTTATTCCCACTGTGTGCCCAGCTGCAGATCCAGCAGACGAATGTCACTGTAAAGGTGACTCTTAGGGCTTGCCCTAACCTCTGGTTATTGAATCTGGTTCCTGGTCATCCCTAAGCACATGGGCTGCCGTTATAAGACAGAGGCACTTTAGTGACTCCTAGAAGAGCCCACAAATCTCCCTTTTCGAATGAGCTTTAGCAGAGCAGGCTCAAAGCTTCCTTCACATATTCACAACAAGCCTCTGGAAGTTCCTGAGACACAGAGCAATTAAAATGGATCTCTTTTTGAGACCTCTGTGTCTCACAGTCTCAAAGCTCTATGCAAACATCATTCTGTAGACCTAAAAGTAAGGGAATCATATTGCACTAGAACAATTATTAGTATAGGTCTTTTTTTTTTTATTAGGCGTAGCTCCTAATAGGTCTTAATCAAAAAGGATTTAAAGGTGGCTAGTGGCTGTAATCAACAGTCAGCCCTCCACGGGTCAAGTAATGAGTGTCTTCTGCCCAGTTTTTGCAACTTCCATTAGACCATGGGTCTTAATTCATACCCTGTTTTTGATAGACACTAAATAAAAATTTGCCTGGAAAAAATTGTGCGTGTCTCCTTTGAATTTTTTTTCTTGAGAAGGGATATTTTGGATAGCTCATGTTTGTTTAAAAACACTATCCATGGAAATTCCCTAAAATAAATGTACTTGTGGCAAATAGACTTTCAAAATCATTCATAGAGTAGAGCTAGACATGTAGAAACAAGGGAACTTAAGTTCAGAGGAGTTACGTTTAGTGAACAGATCATGGCACTTGGGTTTGAGTCCCCTGTATGATCCTGAGTAAGCTAATGTGCAGACTGTTTCTTCATCTGAAAAATAGGGCAAAGAAGACCGGTTTAGAACACAGCACTTGTCCTGAAGGAGGATCAGTTACAATACTATACGAGGAAATGCTTTGTAAATGGCAAGCTGCTATTCAGATATAAGGAATTACTATCATTATCACCATTCAACGTCCTACAGCTTATAGCTAGCTAATCAGTTTGTCTAAATACATAAATAATAATTCACTTATGCCTTTCCCCACTAGATGGCAGGCGAGCCACTTGGTAAAATACCGTTCTGGTTAGGGACCTACAACGCGCAGCAGTATTCAGGCAGTGCAGCAAGGGACAAAGGCTGAACTAGAACTTGTGAGAAGTGGAGACCACCTGTACTGTGAAAACAAATCTCATTCAAATGCCATTGGTTTTCAGTTCACCAAAATTTTGAATCTATGAAAACACGATCCTTTTGACTATGAGAAAAAGGACAGCTAAGCAAATAATTTCTGAAAATACGGAAGTGTTTAGCCCACTCAGAGTTAAAGCGACCAGACTTAATGATTATTTATAACACCACCTTGCAGGTAATGGTTTCATCCATATCAGGAGTCAACAAACTGCTTTTGTAAAGGGTCAGAGAGTAAATATTTCTGGTTTTGCAGGTCGATCCATTTCTGTTGAATGGACTCAGTTTTGCCTTTGCAGGCTACAGTCCTATAAATAAGACTGAGATGATAAGAAAATGAATGGGCATGGCTGGGTTGCAGTAAATTTTAATTATGGATGCTGAATTTTGAAATTCATGTAACTTTTACTTACCACAAAATACTATTCTTCTTTTGATTCTTTTTCACCATTTAAAAATATAAAAACCATTCTTAGTTCGAAGACCATACATAAAATGGTAACAGGCCTGACTTGTTCCCCAGGGAGTCATCTGTAGCTCCCGGGATTAATACCCTTATCAGATGGACAGTCTCCTTAGTTACCATAAATACACTCTGTACTGCTTTCATGATAAATATTTTAATGTGGCTTTTTTTTTGCATGTATGAATTCCTGGGAATGCTTGTGATATTTTTGCCTATGTCTCAATATAGCCTTGTGTCTTGTTTGTTAGACTATAAAAAAAATTCAAGTAGTGGATGTGTTGTTCTTAGAGTTGCCAGAAAAAAACAGGATGCCTCGTTCAATTTGAATTTCAGTTAAACAACGAATAATTTTTAACATAAAAGTTTTCCCCTGTATTGCATAGGACATACTTCTATTAACAGTATTTGTTGTTTATCTGAGATTCAATTTTAAGTGCCTGACCTGTGTTTTTATTGTAAATCTGGCATTTTTTGTACTTAGGGACTTTGTCCATCACTCATTAACTAAGGCCTTAAAAAGAACCGAAGATCGGAAGGCAGGACTCGGGAAGTGAAATAGGTCTTTTGAGAGTTGAGGGAAACGTGCCTCTCCACTAGCCACCTAGCACTCCCTCCCGTTGTTCTCAGTGTACCTCAGCACTTTCAACCAACCCTGCGGCAGAAACACGTTTTTCACATCCATTTTCCAGGAGTATTTGTTTCTATTCCGAGTGCCAGTCTCACTTGAATTAAGCCATTTTAATTGCTTCGTAAGAAACCCAAAGTAACCTGTAAACAGGCCCTTGCAAAGAGCTCCACAGAAATTCGAGGGCTTATAAAGGGGTTGCGTGGGTACAGCAAATCCAGTCCTCCCAGGCTGTTGTTCTGGGGGGACTGGGCTTACTTCTGACCAGTTCACCGCAAAACCACACCCTTGTCTAAACACGTTTTCGTACCTCTTGATGGAAATTTCAAGTGTGCACAAGGCAGCGATCAGTAGAGCTTGCTTTAGCGACTTGTTTTTGTTTTTGCGTGTGCACCTGTTAGGACGCACTTCTGTACCAACTGTTGACACGTATTTCATTTGCTTGGTGACTTTTCACGAAAAGACATCGAATGCGAGATACTGCCCTCAGATTTGCCGCCTGCCCAAGCGGTCAGGTGGATCGGCGACTTTGACCGCTGTGGAATAACGACCCTTTGCGGAGGCTCGTCACTTTTGGCCTTGAGATGGGTAACGGAGAGTGCCTTTGGGCTGCCGCCCTGGGCTGGCCGTTCGGCGGGGCAGGGCGGGTGGAGGGAGCGGTGTGACACGCGGCCACCGGCTGGGAAGTGACTGCTCGGGGTCTTCCCATCCCTGCGGGGGGTCGGGCCCACCCCGCGCGGAGAGAGGGGACGACGGGCGGGGCTGGAGGCCCCTGGGGACCCCCCCCCACCCCCCGAACAGCCAGCTGACAACGGCGGCGCCGAAGGGAGAGGTTTCGGTGGGCGCAATGCGAGGACGAGATGCCTGGTTCCCGTGGGAGAAGCAAGCAGATTGTATCTTGGCGGTTAGGAGAGGAGCTTTCAGGGATCCCGGGGCAGGTAAAAGCAGCGTCCTTTCAGCATTCCGCTCTCACCGGGCTGATTTCCCTCGGGGGCTGCGACAGATGACCCGAGCGCAGAGTCGTGGGCTTAGGCTTCCACCGCCTGCGGCGGCCCGGGGCGACCGTTTACCCCTTTTCTAGCTGCAAAATTAAGGCCCTCACGTATCCCTCACTCCAGTGCCCCTGCCCGGGCTCAGGGCAAATCGAGTGAGGCACCTTGGGCGCAAAATTTAAGGCGCGTGCGGGGAGTTGTGGGGGGGAGGCGGGGCGCACCAAGACACCCAGTAATTAAGCTAAAAATTAATGCAATATCTTTAAAAATGCAAAGTTAATGCAGAAAAATCCCACGATGAACAGAACATGAGAATGTGAAGTAAAGTCATGATCTGACCCTGACGTGACACCACTTAGCCACACTGGCCTCATCCTAATCCCGGCTCTGCAAATCAACTCCGGAGTGATTCCCTCCTCTCTCTCCCTGCTCCCAAGACCTGGACATCTGTCCTACTTCTTATTGGCTCTTTCTCTGCAGTGAGTTGGGGTTTTATGGTGTGCATACCTCCCTGGCTGGGCAGCAGGAAGGAGACACTGCTGCTTCACCACCTTGTGCCTCCAGGAGCGAAGCCCGGTTCTTGGCTCACTGAGGCCATTGGAACAGTATGGAGTTGAGAGGAGACCGAAGGTAAGCGCTTATGCAAGAGCCCCAGGTTGCAAAGCTTTGCATTGGAAGCACCAAAACCCACAGAAGTAAGGCACAAGAGGAAGCTGTGCTCCCGCAATTAGAGTTTAGGAACCCATTCAGAATTGGGTTGAATATAAATGTTTTAAAGGAACCACAAGCAGAGGGGAAGGACTTGGGGAATGATTTTGCAGAAAGAGGGATCCTTCTGTGCTTGGGGACACCTTGTTCCTCTCTAGCCGGCCAGAGCATTTCCTGGTATTGCAGTTCAGTCTGAATTTGCAATGATATGGGCACCTTTAAGAGGACGATGCTCCATGATTTACAGTGCATCTCCCCTTTACTATACCTCATTCAACTCTCTCCGCCGGCAGCCAGGCACAGTGCAGGGCACTGGCTTAAAGTGGCTTTCAGTTGTCATTATCCCCTAGAACCATTTTATGCTGACCTTGTGTTGTTTGCTGTCCTCGTGGCTAAGAGAGAGACAAAGGGCACATCTGGCCCAGGCTGAGGAGGTGGCCTAGTTATATTTCAGGTTGGGACATGGAAGGCCAAGGTCTTACGGCTGGATTCCTTAAAGGATTCCTCCCTCTTGTCTTACATAGGCCAGTGAAAATGAGGTAAACAGGAAGAGCAAATGAAGGCGATCAGGAAACTATTGTTTGAATTTATGTGCCTTTTCTTAAAAAAAATCTTTGGAAGCATTGGATGTGTCCAGTCCCAAAAGACCAGGGAAAAAGAGAAATTTGTCGAATCACTTTCCCAATTCCTGGCGATTTGAGACGAGTTTGCTTACCTCAAGGAGGTATCGAGTCAACATTCTTAATACAAAAGGGGAAGAAACTGAGGAAATGTGGACTTCCCCGGACTTGTCCTGCAGGGTGGTGGTGGACCACCTTGATGGTTGCCTTCCTTCCCTGCCCTGGGGTAGCTGTTTCACTCTGTAGCCAGCAGAGGGCACTGTCGCTGCATAGAAGCCTTTTGACTTTTTGGGGCTGGGAGAAATTTTCCCAGAGCTATAAAAAATATTTGGATACAGTAAGAGATATGCGTGATTTTCCATGAAATATTAATGTGAAAAATACATTATTATTAAGAACTTGTGAATGTCTATTTGATTAATGACCCATCGAACCATGGAAGGAAAGATGTTTCATGACTATAGTTATCAAACATTAAAATAGCAAGAACAAAATAGCAATGTGATAATAAATATCAGCATGATATACCTAAATTACTTAGGACACAAATAGGACTTTCTCTCCTAGGAATGTGTGTGCTGAGGCCTAGTAACAAGGAAGAATAGATCTGCTTTATCCTAAATATCTTTTTAATTTTTTTATTTATTGCCAACAAACCCTTTCATTAATATGAGGACAGTTAAACATAACTCACCAACGAAATCTGCCATCTGACCTTCTGTGATTTCCCTCAACAGACTTTTCAGCTTTGTGTTTTACTATCAGCTTAACCACCCTGTCTTTCGGCCTCATCTCATTTTCCCCAGCATTTTCCTGCCTCTGTCTTTGCCTCCACTTACTTCCCACTCATTTGTCCTCTTCTCCACACCCTGGAAATCCCACCCTTTCTTCAAGGTCCAATTCAAATCCTGACTTTTGTGAGTGCTGTCAAGGCATTCACAAATGATTGAACACGGGGAACCAGATGGCACTACCATGAAATGCCATAAAGAAATGAGAGTAAGTATGGGAAGGAGGCTCTGAGAGCTCTGGTCAGGACTTCAGAGCCAGCCAGTGCTTCGGATATAGCCAGAGAGATCAAGGAAAACTTCCTGGAAGAGGTGGTGCTTGACCTAGTGTTGAAGGTTGACTGAGGAGAAAATGTCTGAAATTGTTTATCATGAGGGTTTACTTTTGAAATGCTCGACTTGGGCTCTTTGGGCTCAAAAGGCAGCTGTGTGACAGCTCCCTGTATCGTCCTAGTAAATGCCGTGTGGGTAGTTGATACATTCTGAAAGAAAATAAGATTTCTCATGGACATCTCACCATTGGCTACCATTTCTGGGTATTAGACTTTAAAATGTTAAATGATTCAGATGGTCTCTACTTTTTGAGCTCGCCACTTGAGTGTGTGTGTTTCACAGTTTGTGAAGGGGAAATGGATAGCTCTGCACAGCTCGTATACAGCAAGCCCTTTGAGACCAAATGTCCTTTCACAGGGGAGGCTGCGATGAACTCACTCCGGGTTGTCTGGACCAGTCCTCACAGGGCTTGGCCTGCTGAGAAAGTCTGTGTTCTTCTCTGTTGAAATGCCACCGACAGAAAAGACATCCTGAGATCCTCCTGCCCTTTGGGGCACTTGAGCAGTATGAACTTCAACTCAAAACTCCGTCAGCTAGGCTTTATTTCTCCTTGAGAGAGCATGCCAGGCATCCTTGGACTCATGAGGACTAGAGGAAGGACGTGACACCCTCAGCCCTTGAGATAAATGTCCTTGGGAATAATACCTTGCGAAAGAATGCACACGATTGTGCCATTATTTAATAGCATCCCAACAGCTTCCGGTCTCTGTGCGGTTCGCAGAACTGAAAGGTAACAGGACTATTATTTCAGAGGCTTTACTCTTCACACTGGCTTGGTGCCAGCCTCTTACAAAAGTGACATATCCTTAGCAAGGGCAGAGAACACAAGGTGAAACTCTGACCCAAAGTGAATGCTGTGGGTAGAAGGTACATTTTATCATTTGAAAGTGGTTGAATGAACCAGGGATTTGGTTAAACATGTAGTAGTCATTCCATAGTAGTCACTCGTCCTGCCCTGGGTCATCCATTTTTATGCTCTTCTTTATTCCTTATTTCCTTTCATACATCTCCATCTCTTTTTAAAAAGATTTCATTTACTTATTTATTTGAGAGAGAGCATGTGCGCCTGCATGAGTGGGGACGGGGGAGAGGGAGAGAGAATCTTCAAGCAGATTCTCTGCTGAGTGTGGATCCCAACACAAAGCTCTATCCCACAACCCTGAGATCATGACCTGAGCCGAAACCCAGAGTCAGACACTCAACTGAGCCACCCAGGCATCCCCATCTCCATCTCCTGTATGATGTAGAAAAGAATTATTAGTATAATGAAGTTAAACTGTTCCCAGGTTCAGATAATCTGGTTTGGGATAAAATTGCTATAAATCTTCTGTTCAACATTGGTAGAGAAAAAGGAGACTGGGAAATTGAATTTCATACCTTTGAACTGGTAATGGGATTCAGGCTTTGTGATGCCTTCGTATTTAATCTATTCATTTCAAGCAAGAAAAATATTTCATTTAAAGTGATTTCCCTCCAATGATCAGTTGTTCTTTAGTTGTAATTTTGAATCTTGTATTTAACCCGAAAAGCCACTGACACCTATGTGGTAGTGACCAAAATGTACCCATGAGACATGAGATTATTACCTCATGCACACATGTGCTTGCACACACATACACACACACACACACACACGCACGCACACACACACTTTTATTATGAGAATGTTCAAATCTACAGAGAAGTGAGACAGTGAAATGCATGCTCACCAACCAACCACCTGGACTGAACAATTGTTAACATCTTTTCATAAAATAAGTGACTAGCTGTATGTGTATTTGCTTCGGTTCTCCCTCTCCCCCCAAAAAAGTATTTGCTGATATTACCATGGTTCTATTATTGTACCTATAGAGTCAACAGTAATCACCTATTCTCATCAGCAGCCTACTCATATCCAAGTTTCTCCAGTTGTGCCAAAACTGTGAGTGACTGTTAATTATTAGTGAAGCGATTATCAGAAGGTCAGAGATCTGAGAATGGGATACAGTCCCTCAGTTGATATAAGGCAGGAATATAGATTGGTAGCAGAACAGAACTTAAGCCAGCAAAATGTATAGTAAGTAATGATTCATTTGGAAACACTCCCCTGCTTGAGCTACACTGACCTCCAGAGAACATTGAGCCATCAACTGGAATCAACCTGAGCCTCCAACTTGGTCATCTTGGGGTTCTGACTCTACTACGGAAGTGAAAGGCCATTGAGAGAAGCCTTCTGACTTCTTGTAGATGGACAGTCAGTTATTCCAACACCATTCACTGAGTAGCCCATCCTTTCCTCCATACCTTGAAATAATACCATGGAGCTGTAAAAATAATGAAAGTATGTGAACATATTTTTATCATCTTAGGGAGAAGAAACCTTTTCAAAGAAAAGTATGAAACATTTGACTACATAAATATTTGAACCATCTTTATGGCAAAAGACAAAGTTAAAAAGTAAATGATAGGCTCAGACAAAACGTTTGCAACATAGAGCTTAAAATAAGAGTTCTGTAATATACTAATAGTGCCTACAAATCAGCAAGAAAAACATTTTAAAGTGGGCAAAGGATATAAACAGACTATTTAAAGATGAAGAAATAGAAATGACTCACCATATGGAAAGATGATTAAAGAAATGAAAATTAACACAGAAATGAGCTACCTTGTTATTCACCTTCTGTTTGGCACAAATTACAAACATCGGTAATATTTCATGTTAGTGAACATACGGGAGAAAAGGACTCTCATCCACTGTTAGCGAGCATACAAATTGGTACAGCCTTTGGCTTATATGGTTATTCTTCCAAATTTTTGTTTCCTCACTAATATAAAAGCTACTCAGGAAGTCTGCCTCTGTTCCAGACTTCATTTCCTATTTTTGTGTCTGCTTTCTCCTAGATGGTGAGAATTGTGCTTCTCAGTTCAGCCTGGTGGCCTGACCTTAACTCCTGAGTTCCGTGGTCCCGTCACAACTGCAAGTCGTTCTCATACTAACTTTGAGTTGACCTAGTGTGCACCTTTGAGAGTTTTGGAACAATGTTCAGTTTCAAGTCACCCTCATGTCATCTTGCTGATGATCTCATGGGACAAGACCAGCACTAGGGTTGCTTGCTTCTGCCCTTGGTCTTCTGCCTGTCCTTCCCTCTGCAGCCATTGATCATACACGCATGTTGTCATCCAAAAGCTGTTTTGCTTATTTGTCTTGTGAATGTTGTGAATGTTGTCCTTGGCTTCGTATACATCACAGATTAGTATCATGTGCTGTTTAGTGATCTAAAATCTTTCAATACTTGTAAATTTGTGTAATTTGGTTAAGAATGGCATTTAAGCAGCAAAGCTTAAACCTGAAAGTTCTTGAAATGCTTGATAATGGTGAAACCAAGACCTCTGTAGGGTGTTTTGGGGGTATTAATAGATCTCTAATTTGCACAGTAAAGAAAAATGAGAAAACTATTAGAGCCAGTGTATCAGGGGCACACCAGAATCCTTGAGAAAAGTCATACAGAGCTTGAAATGTGAAAATAGAGACAATGGAAAAAGATTGGCATGGCTGGCTTCTAACACAGAGAAAGCTGAATAGGCCTCCTCCTGCATGTGTCATTGGCCCGTGAGCATTACAAAAATCAAGTTTAAATTTCGATCTGGACAAAAGGTTGTAACATCCATGGTGAGTAATTGGTGGTTGGATAGGTTTGAGCAAAGCCATGGTCTGTGTGACAAGAAATGGCTGGCAGAGGAAGCCAGTTGTGAAGCTGCCGCCAAGCATCCTGAGTACCCAAAGAAACTGATTGAGGAAAATGGCTGTGTCTTCAGCGCCCATGAGCTAGCCCCGTGCCAGAAGTGCCTGCCCATCCATTGCAAAGGATGAGGGAAAGACCAGAGGCTTCCAGCCTGGAGAAGACAAGCTCAAAGTTCTGTTTTGTTCTGGTGCTTCTGGTGACTCTCTGATTAAATCCATGTTGCTTCACAGATTCCAGAATTCTTGTCCTCTTCAAAGAGAATGCTAAACACACTTTTCTGTTTACATGGAAAGAAACCATAGAATATGGGTCACTGAGAAACTCTTTTTTGGACTGGTTTTTGAAGTGCTTTGTTCCCGAGGTTAAACAACTGAGAAAATCATGAATTCAAAGTATCGCTAATTCCAGACACCGCTTCCACTGACAAAAATGCTAATCCTCATGTTCCAGTCATCTCTACTTCCCCCAGTATGGCTCCACTCCTTCATCCAGTGAATCTGGGAGTGCTAAAAATTGTTCACCATGTACTGTACTTGGAGTCTATTTGGTTACCTCGCAGATCTGATGAGAGAGTCCCCAGAATTACTGTGAAAGTAGCTTGGCAAAATTTATCCATTTGTAATGCTTTAATGATAGTAGAAGAATCACTGAGAGAAATAACAAAATCACCCCCTAATGGAACCTGGCAGAAACTTCAGAACGAGGTTGTCATGGACTCTGAAAAGTTTTCTTCCAGTCGTAGAAGAAATTGAAAATGTGGCATCTGTAAAACATTTGGGGAGTTAAGGATTTGAAGACATTGAATCAAGTGACATTTTCCTGAACTGTTAGATTCTCACCCTCAGAAGACAGTTGAGAAATTTTTCAGAGATGCGATCATATAAAAAAATTGATAAAAGAGGTCAGCATAGGCTAACATCCAGAACTCGAAGAACGTTGAAGCAGCCACTCTGCAAATCAAATGGCTGTAATGGTTCAGAGGAAAGACATCCTTTGACGGGGTATTTTTTGACCTACAGGCAAGATTTAAATGATTACCCACAACCCTATAAAACAGTAATAAGAAACCTTCAAATGAAGGCCAATAAGTCTTTTCTCTCTGTTTGCTTCAACAGGGGAGAAGAGGCTGGACCTTCAGGCTTCGTCATTCAAACCTGTTCCACAAACAGCAGGCAGAAAGGCCACACACTGATAGTCGATAGTCCAGCCTTGGGATGCAGACTCCGACAGCTTTGATGATGTGCTGATCCATGTGCTAGAAGATGAAAGTAGCACAGAAGATTGAGTTTACTTATTTCCAGACAAAACCCAAGTGTTTTGATTCTTTCCCCATATCTGCTGTGATGACTGCTGTTTGCATTGATGCATGATTGTCCTCACCTTGAGATCAGAGAAAAATAGAAATTAATTGCCCAGTAATCGCTATTGCTGATGTAAAATTAGGAAAATACCAACAAGCTTCAGTTTACTTTGTGTTTTATTTGAGTGAACAAACCAATTGTTTGAGCTGTCCTAATACTCCCTTCCCTGCCCCAGTTTTCCCCTAAAGCTTGTGAGTCACTCCAACACAAATTCCTCTACAACAAGGGTTCCAGGAACTCAACTCTCATACCTAGGGAGGGGAGTTATTCTACTTGGTTACACAATTTGATTTTGTACTCTTGATCCTGAAATTTATTTTAATTCTGTTTAAGCCTAACTTGCTATTTTGGCAGAAAGAATCCAGACCCTTGCCTTTTACCTGGGTTGGTATCAGTGAACTTGCCTTGCAGCAGTTGTATGAGGTAGGTATGGATCAGTCCTGAAGGGCAGTGCATTTAGAATGGACTCCTGCGTTTACTCTAATATCTAATTGAGGAGTAGAAGCTGCAAGAGTTCTTTTCCATAGATCTTCTCTGTTCTCATATCTGGTCTTCCCGGGAATTTGAACTTTTGAATATCCTCTGGGAAAGGGGTTCTAACTGAAACTTCTTCTTTCCTAAGGGTGGTGGAAATCCAGTATTCCCCTCCCACCCCAGCCTGAAGGTCTGAATGATAGCTTAGCTATACCTGAGTTTGAAGTGATCAGAGGAAAGGGGAAAAATACACAAGTTAAAAGGGCTTGCTCACACAGTTACAGTTGAGATGACAGACATTCCTCAACAGGTTCAAAATGAGTTGAAAACTCATTTTCAGGTGCTGTGGTTCTAGTGAGCCCCCCTTCCCCACAGTGCCAGAGAAGTTTACATACCTGCTCTAAGCCACAGCAGTTCTCAATGCATCTAGATCATGTTAGGGAGCTTTGGAAAATACAGAGTTCTGGGACCTGCCCCTAGATGTGCTGAATCAGGAATGGGGTCAGCATCTGTATATTTTGAAAGCTCCTCAACTGATTTTTTTATACAGCCATGGTTGCTAACTGCTGCTCTAAGGCTAAACAGAATTGTGATAGAAAATACAGTGCAAATGGTGGTGGGCCCAGGAGCTAGGAAAACTTTATTCCAAATTTTGGCTCCACCACTAGCTCAATGGATGGTCTTATTCAAATCACCCTACTCTTTCCTTATCTGTCAAATGAGAGATTAGGACCCCTTGGTCTCCAAGGTCCCTCTATCTCTGGTATTGTTACTTTGAGAGAAAGCTGCACCAATATCCTTGGTTGACATTGAGTGTACCTGAGCCCTTTCATAGAGACCAAGGTAAGTAGGAGTGTTGCTGCACTATGTTCTTGATATTTTAAAAAGTTTGCTTCTGGTTCAAGTTTGACCGTGGTTTAGTCCCTTCCAGAAAAGAGAGGCATAAGAAAGAGAAACAAACATAACATCAATTTCCTGAAAGGAAAGACAGAGAGGACCTCCTGTGAGTTTATTTGTAATAATTACTATTTTTCTTCTGAATTACAGGGCTTGGGGAAAATAATAGATATTATGAGGAAAATACCTTAACACGTTGTATCTATTGTTTTCATAAACCAAAGCAGAGAGAAAGAACTCTCTGTCAGGGTTGCTGTTTCAAGGTTCTGTGGATAATTGGTATATTCTTAATCATATCTAGAAGTAGTTTTAAGTCAGTGATTGTTTTACCAGTTTAATCAGTGGTTCCATATGCCTTTAGAGAATATAGTTTCCTGATAATTTTGCCATTCATTGAGATTACTGCCTTGGCATTTTTTTCCCTTTAAGTTGACCAGGATTAGAGAAATCAAATTTAAGTTGAAGAGCATCAACCGCAAACCATTAATATATAATAATACAATGGAAAATGACTACTGTATGAATTTAGTTGTCATAGGGATGCCTAGACTTTGGCTTCATAGATGCAAACATTTGACTAGGGACCAGGCCATTTGAAAAACATTACTGAGATAAATATAATTCTTGTTTAAGGTAATACCCAGTTAAAATAATCTAAGAAGTATCGTTGATGAGGATAAAAGCCAGAACATTTCAACATGGCTGAATTTAACAAGTCAGCAGAACTTACAGGCAAATTTGAAATCTGGTATGGGCAAAGTGGTAGAAATAGAAGTGCATGGCAACATTGCTATGTAACTGGGTGTTTCTTTGTTTCTCTTTCAAATTAAGAGTAGTCCCCAAAATTGACAAGCTGAAATTTCTTTTAGAAGATGTACACACAGTTTGAGTGAAAAGAATCTTCCTGTTGTCAAATGGTTCAGGTAAATTCTTGTGTTCAATAGTATGAAATGCATAGCAGTTTCCTTCTTTACAGACATACTTAACCACTGGCAAAAAGAAAAGAAAGGAAAAGGAGGTGGGGAGAAAGAGCAGCCCATGTTGCTGAAATTTGTAGAGAATATTAGAAAACCGATATTACATTTAAAAAGAACTTTTTGTTTGTTTAAGATCTTTTAAGTTCAAAATGCAGAGAAGGCTCTGCACACATTTGCAAATCCACACATTTGGATTACGGAGCTGTCGCCACCTGAATACTAATAAAGGGCTTCGAGAGTGTGTATAGTCTATAAAGGGGGTGTGTGAACCATGTTTGTAATGTGGAATACACTGATCACTGAACTTTACATAGAGTTACCTTTTAATGGTCTTGATGTCAATGCTCTATGCTTATTTAAGAATCCAGAAATAAATTGTGGTATGAACAGAGTGTATATGTTCTTGGGAGCCATAAAATCAAATAGAAAGTAGATGAAGGCTAAACAGTACATTTCATTAGTGTGAACAATGAATGTTGAGGAATTAAATATGAATCTAGTTGTGCTTGAGACATCTCATTTCATCTTTCTTGCATTACTACATAAAGCCAGTGATATAATTAACCCATTTTTGCAAACACTCAGAGTTGGCTCTTGAGGTCAATTGGCAGTGGTGTGATGGGGGTCATAATGAGAAAAACATGGGACTTAAGTAAGGGGGGCTTTGCCACTGGCTTCTTGTCTGCCCTGGGTCAGGGAATCCCTCTCTTTGGATGAGTGGTGCTTAATCCTGGCACCATAACCCTTGGGTTGTCAGGTGTGACAAGTCAGCCTAGGCTGTGGAGTCAGGCCTGCTTTCAATACTGTCGCTGCCAGTTACCAACTATGTGATGGTGGGCATGCTCCTTTTTTTTTCTTTTTGAATATGTAATTCTTCCCCCCCCAAATACATTTATTTTTTCAGTGTTCCAAGATTCATTGTTCATGTACCACACCCAGTGCTCCATGAAATATGTGCCCTCCTCAATAGGTGGGCATGCTTCTTAACCATTTCAGACTTGAGTTTCTAATCTGTAAAACAGGGTCAAAAGTACTTGCATTATAGGATTGCTATGAGATTACAAGAAATGCTTAATACAGTGCCTGGCACATAGCAAGCGCTCAAAAAATTGTTGCTATTATTATTATTATTATTGTTATTATTATAAGCATTATAGAGCTAAATATGATAGCTTACTCCTGTTTTTGCAAAATTTTAGTATTTTGTCTAATTTCCCTCAAAAAATGGTATGCATGATGTTTTTAAGAAGAGAGAAGGAATAAAAATTGATTTTCAGTATTTTTCTTTACTTGTGAGAGACCCGAAACAGTACTTCCTTTGTCCCTATGTTACTCTTTGACTTGCAGCTTCATTTATATATGATTTATTTAGAATGTAGTTATCATTGCATGATATTTATTTATATAGTGGTTACTTTTAATGACTTTTTCCACATGGATGTATTCCTCTTCTCTAGAAAATAATCCATCCACTTGGTTCCACTTTTGAGATGATGAAGTCACACTGTTAATAGTAGCTAAAGAGAAAAAAACTATGTAGGACCTACTTTGCTTAAACCACAAAGTTATTAGCTTAGCTGCCTTTGAGAAAAAATTGGATATCCAAGTAGTATTACTAGGTGAGGACAATTCCTTCTAACTAGCATCTGAACATCTTGGTTATTTCATATATTGAGATAGCATTCAGGAAGTTTAAAATCATGCTTTTCAGAATGCTGAGTATTCATCATAATCCCAGTGCTGAATCTATTGAGCAACAGAGCTGTCACTGCCTTATTTCCAGGCCCCATTACCACTTCACCTGGATGATCACGGTGGCCTCCTAACTCACATCCCAACCCTTTTACTGTCTTAACTGGGAGTCTTTGATGTCCTAGTATATATATCCGGGTGTCTTTAGCACTTTGCTACTTGACGAACATTCCTTGTGTACAGTTCTGATTCTGGTACTTGCTTGTTCAAAAATCTTATGTGGCTGCCCATTGTCTATATATTCCACTACTTAACCTTTAAATCATGACTTAGTCCCAATGTACCAGAACCAGGTTTGTCTGTCCGTGTTCTCTTTCATACAATATATGTGGTAGTCTGTGTCTTCCTCAGCCCTATCTGACTAAGCACTAAGGATCTTCAGCCTACCACTCAACCCTAATCTCTTAAGTTTGTCACTTAAGCTCTGGTGGGTAAGAACAGAAATTAGACTTACCTGAAGCTACAGTGCCTGAGATGAGAATACAAAGATGTAGTCTCCTTCCTCTTCTCCTCCATCATTACAAACGCCTAGAATTGGCTTTTGATTACTTGGAAGTGGTATGAGGGGTGCCCTAATGGGAAGAACATGGGAAATAGAGTGAGGGCTTTGCTACTTCTTGTCTGCCCTGGGCTGGAGACTCCCTCTCTTTGGGTGAGTGGTGCTTAGTCCTGGAAGGATAGTCCCAGTCTGTAAAAGTGACTTCCTTCTTTAATTTTCTTTTTAAGCTTCCAGCCTACCAAATTAGGGTATCTGCACAGAGGCCTAGCCCCCCCTTGCCTGGTGTCTTGGATGCTACCCATTTAATTTTGGTTCTGAATACAAATATCCTTGTTAATTCCCTGAAACAAGTAAGTGGAGATCTAAACTCCATTCTTAGGTTCTTGCTAGCCTCATGTCCTGAGGATCATCACATACATGGTATGTTTATTTACCACTAGGCTTCAAAGTACTCTATCCATTCTTTTGCATATGAATGCTAGCCTGGAATGTACTTAATATACTTACTATACCCTAGATTTGGCATAAAGAGTTGGGCTTGGCAAACTAGGGCCTTTGATTAAAATCTGGTCCAACTGTTTTTTTTTTTTAATAAAGTATTATTGCAACACAACCATATGTACTCATTTATGTATTGTCTATAGCTACACTATAATGACAGAGTTGAGTAGTTGCAGTAGAAACCATATGGTCTTTGAAAACTTATCTATTTGTAGAAAACATTGGCTGACTCCTATCTAAAGCCAAGTAGTTCCAAACTTTGATACTGGTTATTCTTTGATATTTCATCATTTCTATCCTGTCAAACAGTACGGACCTAGAAAGCTAGTTCACTGAGGCCATGAAAATAGGTTCCAACCCATTCGAACTACTTGCTTTTATTTGAATTTCCTGCTCCCTCTTTGTTGTCTTTCTAAAATGTCCTTACGCTGTGTTTTGCTTTTTAGGGAAAGAGATGTCATAGTCATAAAGACTGTTATAGTAGCCTTCTGATAGGTCTTTAAATGTCCTATCAGGTCCTATCAGGTCCTAAATCAGGCTTTTCAACATTGCCAGTATCTGTCAACATGACCTTCTAGCATCTCTAAGATTAGGACTTTCAATTCTTTAGTATCTCTAACATCAGGTTTTCTGAGCACCATAGCTTCCAACATCTCCAATTGCCAGATCTTCTAAATGTTACAACACTCATGTCTTCCATTCTCTGGCCTGAAGCATCTCCAATGTGGGTTTTCTATTCTCCTCGATATCAGGGATTTTAAAAGTTTAGGTCTTCTGCTTTCTCCAGCAATCAATCTTCAAGATCCAGGTCTTGTCTTTCTGGGTCCAGAGTTCTAACTTCTGATTTTTCTATGTTCCCAATCTCCCAGTGTCTCCTATATACAGGTCTTCTAGAGTCCACGTGTTTCATGGACTCTGTCCATGCTTGGACTGTGTCCAAGTCCAGCTCTTCTAATATCTTCTGGTGCTTACATCATTCAGTTCATATAACCTTCAGTGTCTCCTAAATTCTGGTTTTATAGTGTCTCATTATAACCAGTTCCACCATCCAAGTCTTTCAATATCTCCAAGAACCTGGTCTTCCAATGTTTAGGTGTTCCAACATCCCCAGTGTCTGAATGACTAGGTCTTTTAACATCCTGACATCTTAATCCAAGTCTCCTGCCTAGGGCTGCCAACACACTTGACTTCCAGCATCATGAAAATTACAACTTCCAAATTCTATTTCTTAACATGAATGTGTCAATAGCCAGGTTTTCCAAATGTCTCCCAATATCCAGGGCTTCCGATTTTAGGGCCTTTAAATGTATAGATTTTCTATTGTCCATATCTTCCAATGTTTAGGGCTTCCAAGGTACAGGATTTATAATGTCTCTAGTATTCAGGGCTTCCAGTACCCATGAATTCCAACATTCAGGGTCTCCAAAGTCTCCAGTATCCAGAATAACCAATGTCCACAAAATCCAAGACTTCCAATGTCTCCAACATCCTGTGCTTCCAATGTCTCCAATGTCCAGGGTTTCCAATGGCGCCAGTGTCAAGGTCTTCCAACAACTCCGGGTCTTCCAGCAACTCCAAGTCTTCCAACAAATTCCAAGTCTTCCAACAGCATCAAGGTCTTCCAGCCAATCCTAGTCTTCCAGAAAATTCACGTCTTCCAGATAATCTACGTCTTCCAGTAATTATAGGTCTTCCACAAAATCTGTATCTTCCAGGAGAATCCACGTCTTCCAGAAAATCTATGTCTTCCAATGGTTTCAAGGTCTTCCAGACAATCGACGTCTTCCAGCAATTTCAAGGTCTTCCAGCCAATCCACGTCTTCCAGAAAAAACTATGTCTTCCACCAAATCCAAGTCTTCCCATTGATCCAAGTCTTCCAGCTAACTTTTGTCTTCCGGAAAAATCCAAGTCTTCCAGTCAATCGATGTCTTCCGGAAAGAAATCCAGGTCTTCCACTCCGTCCACGTCTTCCAGAAAAATCTATGTCTTCCGTCAAATCCATATCTTCCAGAAAAATCCCGGTCTTCCAATCAATCCATGTCTTCCACTAAATCCAGTCTTCCAGACAAAGTTTATGTCTTCCACTAAATAAATCCATGTCTTCCGATAAAGCCACGTCTTCCAGAAAATTTGTCTTCCACTAAATCCAGGTCTTCCAACAAATATACGTCTTCCTAGAGATCCACGTCTTCCAGAAAATCCATGTCTTCCAGTAACCTCCACGTCTTCCAGCAAATCTACGTCTTCCACCAAAAAATCCAGGTCTTCCGGACAATTCGGGTCTTCCTGAAAATCCACGTCTTCCAGAAAAGCCATGTCTTCCAGGAAATCCATGTCTTCCAGTGACCTCCAAGTCTTCCAGAAAATCCATGTCTTCCATCAAATCCATGGCTTCCAGAATCCACGTCTTCCAGCAAATCCTTGTCTTCCAACAAAGCTGTGTGTCTTCCATCAAATTCATGTCTTCCAGCCTACCCACGTCTTCCAACAAATTTACGTCTTCCAGAAAATCCACGTCTTCCAACTAAGCCACGTCTTCCAACTAAGCCACGTCTTCCAGAAAATCCTTGTCTTCCTACATTTCCAGGGCTTCCAGCATCTCCAGGGCTTCCACCATCTGCTCGTCTTCCAGCATCTCTGCATCTTCCGGCATCTGCTCGTCTTCCGGCATCTGCTCGTCTTCCAGAATCTGCTCGTCTTCCTGCATCTGCTCGTCTTCCGGCATCTCCACGTCTTCCGGCATCTCTACGCCTTCCGACAACTACCCAGTCTTCCAACAGCGGGCTCAATATCCACGTCTTCCAACGTCTCCAGGGTACCGGTCTTCTAACATTCAGGTCTTCCAGTGTCTACGATATCCAGGTATTCTAACATGTTCCATAGTCTAGGTCTTCTTGACCTTTCCCCAGGTCCAGACCTTTTTAAAAGGAGTCTTCCCAAGTCCGAGCTTTTCCATGTTCAGATCTTTCCACAGACAGGTCTTCCAACACAAATAATCCTGCTTCCAGTAGAATTAGCCTCAGAAAATTTAATAAGGCATTCCTTCTTATAGACCAGATTCTATGGATCAACTGTATTGCAGCTTAATAGTGTTTTTTGCTATTAGGAAATGTATATTTATTTACAACTTTTTAAGATAGTGTTCATAAAACATCTTCTATAAAATAAACACATCACTGGGATTACCGTGATAAATTTTGCTATATTGCTAATGCTTATAGTTTTTATGTAGTGAACTATGATTAGGTGCAAATGAAATTCTTATTTTAATGAAAAAATTCCTATTTAGAGACTGTTTATTATTTTGGATAGAGTATGTTAACACAGTGTATCTATCCATTTCTTATACTGCCAATTTTTGTTTGTTCTTATGTGACTGGTTAATATAACAACAACAATAATAATAATAACAACAACACTTAACATAGCATTTGCTACGTCCAGGCACTGTTCTAAGGTCTTTACATGCATCACCTCATTTAATGTTCATAAGAACCCATTGAGGTGTAGGTACTACTATCTCCATTTTACAGATGATGAAACTAACACAGAGGGGAAGTAATTTGTCCAAAGGACACAACTAATAAATGATAGAGCTAGCTAGCCTGTTGAACCCAGCTAGCCTGTTACCAGAGTCCATGATCCTAACCACTGTGCTATAATATCTGCTGTTGAGAGTCAAGTTGAGAATTATGGGATCCAAAGCTTGATTGCTCCTATTTTATGTGCAAACTATTATCAGATCTTATATACAAATGGTCTTGCTTTATCCTGTCACTCTCAGAACCTATTTGTATTCACAGATCTCATTCCTCAACTAGCTACTATTATTCCCTTGCCTATATGTATATGGAACTAGACACAAACACTTCCTAATACCATTTTCAATTTGGGCAGAAATAATATAAGGAAGCACTGAGTTCAAGTACCATTTGCTTTAGAATCATATTCACAGCTCCATGCTCTGAGTGCTGGTGCTTGGAATTTGACTCTC
Source organism: Procyon lotor (assembly GCA_028646535.1). Taxonomy (NCBI): domain Eukaryota; kingdom Metazoa; phylum Chordata; class Mammalia; order Carnivora; family Procyonidae; genus Procyon; species Procyon lotor. Next base: position 9,943,864 of record CM053612.1, on the reverse strand, counting down.
CCATCTACTTTAATCCCTTATCACTGACTGTTCTCCACTTTGCACCTTACTAATCTAGACCCCTTACCATTAGCTTGTTTCTGACCTCTAGGATCCACCTGTTTCTTCAAATATCACGGACCTCCTAGATTCTTAAGCACTGCCTTGTATTCAGCTAATGGCAACTACAACTCCCTAACTCCCAGCATGCTGCCCTAGAGAACTAACTACTTGGTTCTCCAAGTCTCAGCTCCTACCAGGTGCTTCCAGCAACATGGCTACCATGCCTCTGGTTGGCATGACAAACATTAAAGCTACATAATGAAATTATGGTTAGACAAGGAATCTCTAAAGATACAGAATCATCTACATAGTATTACAAATGAATCATAATAATTATTATTATTAAAATTGAAATACCTTCCAAATGTCTAGTCACTTATTTTGCAAAGTGCTGTCATTTCACCCATCATTCATCTACTCATTCATTCTTATATTCATTCAACAAACATTTATTGAGTGCCAGCTGTGGGCCAGGCATATTTTAAAGGAGCTAAAATCACCTAGGGAAGACTGACAGTGTACAAATAATTGAACAATTATTTATCAGTTGTTGTAAGACCATGAAGGAAAAGTAAATTATAGGATGCTGTGAAAGTCTAGAAAGTGAAGGGAAGCATTCCTGGGGAAGTAACATTTATGGTTCTGAAGGTTCTGAAGGATCTATTTTCTTATTTGATTATTAAGATGAATGTTTTTATATCAGTTTTACCTAATCAGATTAAACAGCAAGTACTAAAGATGGGTGTGAGATCCCTGTATTTTGACTTCTTTCTTTTCCCTACTACTCCATGCTGCCTTAAAATATATAGTAAGTATGGTTTGGGCAATATATATCAAGGGATATAAAAATGTTGGTACTCTTTAACTTAGTATTTTCACTTCAATGAATATATTCAAGGAAATCATCTAAAATGTGGATAATTCATGCACAAAGATGTTCTTCACATAGTTATTTGGTATAATGAAAAACAGAAAAACCTAGTGGTCTAACTTTAGGGGCATGATTAAGTAAATGTGCTATTTCCATATGATGGAATATTCTTTCATTAAAATATTTATGGTTTATAAACTATGATTGCAATTATCTTAAATATATATAATCAGAGACAAATGACTAGAAATAAACACAGAGATTGTGAACTAATTATCTCTAGGTGGGTAGGATTATGTGTGATTTTTGTTTACTTCTTGGTGCTCCTTTTTTTCTTCCAAAGTTCTTACAGTGTGAAAGTATATTCAGGAAAAATATTTAAATGATTGTGCATAAAAAGTTCATCATTTATTAATCTTATTACATGTATATTCAAGTTGTACTGTTGAAAATACTTCAAAATAAAAGCAAGCAAAGTGAAAAAGTTAAAATCTCAAATGAACTCAGTACTTAGAGATAATTGCTATAAAGTTTTTGGTGTATGTGTTTTCATCCCCTTCAGTGGCATGTTTATTCTCTTTTACAAAATGGAATCATACTGCCATATAACCTATTTTTTTTCTACTTAACAATGAATTGTAAACATCTTTCCATGTCAGTAGCTGTGAGTCTATGCTGTAATTTTAATACATAATTTAATACATAACTTACAGAATCATCTGGGGACACCTGGGTGGCTCAGTCAGTTAAGCGGCTGCCTTTGGCTCAGGTCATGATCCTAGGGTCCTGGGATCTGAGTCCCACATGGGACTTTTTGCTCAGTGGGGAGCCTGCTTCTCTCTCTGCCTCTGCCTGCTTGTGTTCTCTCTCTCTCTGACAAATAAATAAAATCTTTTAAAAAAAAAGAAGTTATTGTCTGTCTGTATTCTAGTGCTCAGGTTCAGTGGGTGGGTGGGTGTTCATTATATAATTTAAAGCATGTCATTGACTATTTAATAATTATATGAGTATTATGAAAATTAAGGAAAATAATTTAATGGATAAAAATAAAAGTGGGCCATGCATAGATCAATGAGACAGTGTGTGTGATCTATGACAGTGTGTATGGATTACTCACAATATAATTCATTGCACTCAAATTTCATATTTTCTTACGCAGTTATCTTTGAGTGGTTGGAGTGCATGGGCTTTTTATTCTCTTGTGGCTCTTTATTCTCTAAATTTTCTGTAGGGAAAATACAATATTATATTAATTGAAAAACAAATCCTAAATTACATAAAGTAAGATCTGAAATACATTAAACATGCATAACAGGGACTGAAAAAGTGTTGACATGTTAATAACAATTGCCTTTGTGTAGTGACATTTCATATCATTTTTTATACTTTTTTATACATGTTTTTTAATCCAAAAGTTACAAAGTAAGCTTACTTTTTTATTGTTACAAAAGTAGCATATGCTTATTATAAAAGTAATAAGTGCAGCAGTATATAAAATAAAAAATGAAAGTATCCCTCTCCTAGTCCCACTGTCCAGAGAGCTGTGATTATTTGTTTGCTTTGTATCTTCCAAGTAGTTTTTCTATGTGCTTGTGTCCTTGGTGTGTTTTACAAAATGAAACCATCCTATACATAGTATTCTTCAACCTGCCCTCCTCACGCGCTGCTCAACAGAAAGTCGTTGTTGTAGTAGCTAGTAGAATGCCATAGTAAGGTGGGCTATATAATTTATCCAACTCTTTCCACATGATAAATCTTTAGATTAATAGTGTGTTTACTATTACAGATAATCCTAGAAAAAGCATTCTTTTTAATCTATTTTTGCTCATTTAGGAGTATTTTTACAGACTGGAACCATAGAAGTGTAATGGCTAGATCAAAGTGTTTGAGCTAAATTACCCTTCTGGCATGCCGGACACTATCATTCTTCTTAATTTGTCAGCATTTTGGATGAAAAATCCAATCTCATTCCATGAAGTTGTTTTCCCCTAATTACTGGTAAAATTAAGCACCTTTAATGTATTTATTAGCTATTTGTATTTCTTCTGTTGGAGTATGCTTTTTCATACCCTTCGCCTGTTTTTCTGTTGAATCATTTGTCTTTTTTCTTTGTTGATTTGTAGGAGGTATCTGGATATTAGAGCTGATATCATTATGTCGGCTCTCTGCCACAGATGTCTGTCATTTGTCTTTTTAAAAGTTTATTTATGGTGGTATTGCCCTAAAGATCTAATTATGGAAATAGGTAAACATTAATCTTTCTTTTGTAATTTCTTGGTTTGTCTCATACTTGGGTAGGCATCTGTATTTCAACACTTTAAAAATACTCTCTATTTTCTTCGAATATGTTGTGTATTTTTGTTGCTTAGTGCTTTAACACATATGTCCGTATGGCATTGATTTTTGCGTGTGTGTGTGTGTGTGTGTGTGTGTGTGTGTGTGTATGGTGGAAAGTAGGGACCTACATTTTTTTTTTCAGAAGAGATAGATGGTTTTCCTAGTTTATTTACTGTATTTACTGTATTATATCTGCACTAATTTGGAATTCTTAATCATGAAGTATATGGGTATGCTTATGTTTCTTTTCTGTTCCATTTTGTCTTTTACTGAGCTAGAATCTCACTGCTTTAATTACTATAGCATTATAATGTGTTTTGAAATCTGATGGGGGTTCTCTTCCCCCTTCATTATTCTTTTTATTTTTCAGAATTGGCTGTTCTTGTACATTTCCTTTTTTCAGATGAATTTTAGAATCAACTTGTCAGCTTCTATTAAAAAAAAATTCCTTGGATTGCCTCCGACCTTTTGTGTCAAGAACTCACATCTTTACAATACAGAGTTTTACATTTGTCTTGTATCCAGGCCTCATATTAAACTCTGTTCTTTGCTTTATGTTATTTTTCCAGTTAATTAGCTTAAATTCCTAGGTACACAGTCATGTCAGCTACAAATATTGGAACGTTTGTCTTTTCTTTGCTAATGTTTGTATCTATTTTTTTTCCTTCTACAACATTGATAAAGATCTTATGACTTCTAGGACAATGCAGATTTATGCTGATTATTAAAAAGCAGGCATCCTTCTCTTGTTTTTGACTTTAACAGAAATGCTATTTTTCACTTTAAAATATGATGATTGCCATTAAAAAAATGATGATGGCCATTGTTTCTGATGGATAACCTTTTTTCAAGTTATGGGAATACCCTTCTAGTCTTGATTCATGATTGGCTTGTAGTTTTGTCAGGAACAGATATAGAATGGTATAAATATCTTTTTGACATCTGCCAGGGTGATAATATAGTTATTCTCTTTTATCCATTAATTTGGTCAATTACACTGTTGGTTTCCTAATGTCGAGATATGCTTGCTTTCTTGGAATAACATTGAGTTGTTAGTGGTGTTTTGGCTGTCTCGATATTTGATTTAGGGTATAAAACTGTATGTTAACAAGTGCCTAGAGCAGTGCCTCCTTAACCTTTTTCACATCGTGGCATACTGGGGTAAATGGGCAGGATTGCTGAGGGCAGAGGCAGCAGGCTTCTCAGGCTCTGCCTATTTGCCCCCAAGGCATTAGGAGATAAATCACACCTACATCCCATCCATAGCACACTTGCTGGGAAACTCTTATAGTTTTCCTCTGTGTGATGTCTTTTTCCTGATTTAATATCATGATTGTGTGTACTTGTGAACAAACTTGAATTTTTTTTCTTATTTTACAGTGTAAATTAGACACAAACTGTTCCTTTGAAAAGTTGGTAATACTCATAAAACCATTTTGTCCTGGTGCTTGTTTGGGAAAAGGGAGGGTAGAAATATAGATCTTACTTCAGTTTCTTTTATATGTGTATGAATTTTTATTCTTAAAATTTCATTTGTATTTTTTACTGAAGAATAATTAACATACAGTTCATATTAATTTCAGGTGTACAATATAATAACAATTCTGTACATGTCTCAGTGATCATTAAGATAAGTGTACTTTTTAAAAAAATTTAGTTTTTCAGTGTTCCAAGATTCATTGTTCATGCACCAC
>CM053612.1:9915510-9938420 GCA_028646535.1 Procyon lotor | reverse complement strand
TCTCCCTGATGGCTGAAGATGATGAACATTTTTTCATGGGTCTGTTAGCCATTTGTATGTCTTCTTTGGAGAAGTGTCTGTTCATGTCTTCTGCCCATCTTTTGATGTAATTATCGGTTTTGTGAGTGTTGAGTTTGTGGATTTCTATTTTTCTGATGAGGTATCCTAACTATTCACTCATTATGAGCATAAATAGTTTCTGTCACATCACTGAACAGAGCTGCTTTACAGTCCTTGTCTTTAAAATCCAACATCTGCATTATCTCAAGACTGGTCTCAGTTGATTGCTTTTTTATTGAGAGTGGGTCATATTTTCCTGTTTTGTTTGTGCATTTCATGTAAGTTTGGATTCTTTCTTTACTGTCAATATTGTGTGAAGACTCTGGATTCTATAATATGCCCCTGAAGAGGACTGATCTTTACTTTGTTTGTTTTAGCAAGGAATTAACTTATTTGGCCTCAAATGGAGAACTCTTGGCTCTTGGGCAGCACTTCAATTCTTTTTTTTTTCCCCAAAAATGTTTATTTTATTTTTTCAGTGTTACAAGATTGTTCATGCACCACACCCAGTGCTCCATGCAATACGTGCCCTCCTCAATACCCACCACCAGGCTCGTGGAAGAGATTATACGGAGTGAAATAAGCATTTCAATTTTTACTTCAGTTCCTCTAGCCTAGCTGGTCTGGTTGAAGTACAGTTTGACCACACATGTGTAGTTCAGGGGTCAACTAGTGATTTAGGCAGTATACACACAAAATTTGTGGCTTTTGCTTTCTGCTCTCTGGGATACCTTGCTTTCCTGTAATTGTGGCTGTCCTGAAGCCTATTCTTCAAGCCAAAAAGATAGCAGGTTTTGTAAAGTTGTAGGCATCCCTTGGCCTGCCTTCAGGCTAAAATCTGGAATAAGTGAAAAATTCCTCAAGTGCCATTTCTTCCAGAATCACTCACTAATGGTCATTCTCCAGTATCTTTAGGTTTTTGTTTTTATACTTTTAAAAAAAATTTTATTTTTTCAGTGTTCCAGATTCATTGTTCATGCACCACACCCAGTGCTCCACGCAGTACATGCCCTCCTCAATACCCACCACCAGGCTCACCCAACCCCCCCACTCCCCTCCCCTACAAAACTCTCAGTCCTATATTATTCAAGATTATAGTTGTTATCTGTAGGGAGCTGGCCTGAGAGAAACTTCCTTAGCCACTACTGGAAGCAAAACTGTCAGTACTTTTAAAAAATACATTTGCAATGCTCTAGGATCACTGCAGTTCCAGGTAGCAGGTAACTCTGCCATATGCATGCACAGACTGGATGCTATCAATCTGGTTATATACATACTAAGAAGTATCTGGTTTATATAAGTTACATTTGTTATTATAATTATGTAATTTAAATAAATACAACATAAACCAATGGGATTATGAGTACAAAAGGGACTGTTGTCATTTCTATGAAAATTGCACTGATTGGTTTCAAACCAATTTTTAAGATTTATTAGGTTGCTAAAAATTTCCTGTTGAAACTGAATTTTTTTTAAAGATTTTATTTATTTGACAGATATATATATATATATATATCACTATATATTGTGATTAAAAATCACTATATATTGTGATATATATATATATATCACAAGTAGGCAGAGAGGCAGACGGAGAGAGAGGAGGAAGCAGGCTCCCTGCTGAGCAGAGAGCCGGATGCCGGGCTTGATCCCAGGACCCTGAGATCATGACCTGAGCCGAAGGCAGAGGCTTTAACCCACTGAGCCACCCAGGCGCCCCATGAAACTGAATTTTGTGAAGACAGTTATAAACTAAAAAATAATCACACAACTTTAGAAGGAATATGCATTCAGATAATTTCACAAGAGTCAGTAAGGTCTTGCTCTATTCTAAAGAAACAAAAACTCTAAAACTTATGGACAATGAATGGGTATGGATTATATAAAAGATACAATGGCAGATGATAAACCAGCAGATACACGAAAAAAAAAAAACCACCCCAAAACCTGTCTGTATATCATAAGATCAATGACTAAAAATATATTTATATATTTCAAATGAAATAAAAGTTCAACATAGAACTGAATTATTTTGGTACCTGTAATGCTCCATTTTTGCTGAAGGATGAAACACACTGCATCAGTCGACTTAGCTCTTCAGAAACTGCTTCCACCACTTTGGATAGAACTCGAGGTACCAATTCTTTGGAAATAGTGAATACCTGATGGAAGGGTTTAAGGTAAGAAGAAATGATGCATTATGGGAACATTTCTTGACTTGAATTTGTTAGAAACAAAGAAATGCACAAACCAAAATAACGCACAGGTCTTCTAAGTCATATTTTTAAAGGACAGTAATTATGAATGAAAGGAAGATATAGACTTATACTTTAGATGCATTAAGTGATTCATGCCGAAATTAATCCTCTTAAAATATATTGGCAAAATAATTCTGAAAGGTATTGTTGATATTGACAAAGTAAAAATAGTTTCAAAGATTTCTTCTTCCTCTTGCCCATTTCACAAAACAAAATATTTCTAAACAGGAAATTATAGAAATAAAAATTTACTGTGTCAGTTTTTTTACCACAATTAAAAGAAAAACATACTGGGTTAGACTCTAAACATCATATCATACTGGGCATTTTACAAAGTCCCCAATTTTACTATTTTCTGAACTTAATATGTATTTCCTTTTATTTGACATAAAACATTATTTTCAAACTTTGAATTTTGATATTTTCAGGCTGTTATTATATTTGAAAATGTGGCGAAACATTTTACTATGCTGATTTATAAATTTGTCAAGTTAAGATCATGAAGGAACTACTAAATAATAAACATTATGAATGAAATTCTACTTTCAGTCATTGAGATAAATTAAGAGGGGCTTTGAAAAGCCTAATACAAATCATGGTTACTGATAGTGAACATTAATAAAAGCTGCCTCTTTGAGAATCACCATGATCGTTAAAAATGCTTACATATTTTGCAATTCTTTTGACTACCACCTGTTCATTTACCACAGAAAGGCTTTCACTGACTGATGATTTAATTTTATACTCTTATTTTATTGGAAGCTAACATAATAAGAAAGCATTTGTAGGTCTTTGATAAAATCATGATAAAAATAATTTTAAAATGAGATAAAGTCTTGCTAGAGTTAAATCATATATAAACTTTATATTTATAGAGGAATATATGTTTTCCTTTATTAAGAAATGAAAACTACAGGGGCGCCTGGGTGGCTCAGTCATTAAGCATTGGCCTTCGGCTCAGGTCATGATCCCAGAGTCCTGGGATGGAGCCCCACATCAGGCTCCCTGCTTGGCAGGAGGCCTGCTTCTCCTTCTCCCACTCCCCCTGCTTATATTTCCTTTCCTGCTTTCTCTGTCAAATAAATAAATAAAATCTTAAAAAAAAGAAAGAAAGAAATGAAAACTGTAACATACTATATTTCTCTTTCTGCTCTAGTTGCTTCAAACCTAGAGACAAATTTAGGAACAAGGTAGCCTTCTCTGTTTCCTTTGGTCACTCTTTTGTTTTAGCCTGGATTACCCATGCTTTTCCAGTTTACCTTGACAACATCTGATAATTTTGGATAAAGATAGTGGTATAAACTAAATACACCTACATCAGATATATATAGCTTAAAAGGCACTCAAACAACAGTGGAAATTATCTAATGAAAACCTCTTTGCTGGGCCCCATTTTATCTGGTCACCCATCAGTCTATGAGCTGTAACAACTCTGAAAGTACTGGCAAAGCAGTGAGTAATGGATTGTGAAATTATAGAATAGGTAGTCATAGTGGTGATAATGGTGATAGCTGTGCCTCTTTTGATGTTCCTTAGAAGAGTCCTTCTAAGAAGGATGTTAACAAAGGAGGTTAATGTAAAGCTTAAGATGATAATGCTTCAAGTGAGGGTAAGTTTTAGCAAGAATCAGAGGCATCAACATCTACATGTACCTAAGTCAGCTGCTGATAGGAAACCATGCACCTGCTTCCTAACCTCAGCCTGCCCTTTCAGCCTATCTTTTTTAACAAGTCTAGTTTTCTGGAATTCCAGCCACTATGTAAGAACACATTGCTACATGAATAAGACACCAGTGTTTATTTGTATCCTGGTTAAAAAGAGGTTAATGAATTTTCCAAGATAAGGGATTTAACATACCTTTCATCTTTTCAATCTCTCTTCTCCTTACCTTTTGAACATTAATGAATTTAGTTTTAAACACACACAATTTTAGAAAAAAAATTCTCAGAGTTAAAAAGCACGTGTGTGTGTGTGTGTGTGTGTGTGTGTATGTGCGTGTGCATGCATGAAAGTAGAGTTGTGTTTTATTTATACTCAATATATATATTCTGAAGGGAAAAAAAAGACTACCATATAAACCATCAAATTTGTCTCTTTTTCTTTTTTCCAGTTATCCATATTTCTCAGGAACATCTAATGACAGCTTACCTCTGCATGCACAGCAATTATATTCACCAATGCTTCTTTTAAATAGTTCCTGACACCTGAAATCAAGATGAGGGAGGGAAGAAAGGCATTTAATGGAAACAAGCTACCCATCTCTCTTGATGGCATTACTGTGTACTATACTACTGCCTTAGAGTTTTCTAAGGAGAAACAGAAAGTAACACTACCACTGTCTATTTCCTTTTGAGGACCAAATAGTAAAAGGACTATTTTTTTACAGGTTAAAAAAAAAGTTAAATTAGGCATTTTCTTTCATTGTTTTTCCATGTCTGCCATTATATCTCTGAAACTGATGGTCAGTCTTTTTCAAAATTGAAATTTAAAACTTTCCTTCAGTTTCTTCATATCTGTGTGTGTGTGTGTATGTGTGTCAAAAAAAAAAAAAAAAAAAAGAACGAAGATATTTACCAAAGCTTATAAAAGCTAAATTATCGGGGCATCTGGGTAGCTCAGTAGGTTAAAGCCTCTGCCTTCGGCTCAGGTCATGATCTCAGGGTCCTGGGATCGAGCCCCGCATCGGGCTCTCTGCTCAGCGGAGGAGCCTGCTTCCCTCTCTCTCTCTCTGCCTGCCTCTCTGCCTACTTGTGATCTCTCTCTCTGTCAAATAAATAAAATATTAAAAAAAAGCTAAATTATCTATTATAACATTTTATTTCCAAAGGTAAAAGTTAAGTTATGCAGAATGACCATTTTGATCTTAAAAAATTACTTCTGGGAGAAACTACTGACAAAATCACAATCTGATTCCATAAAGCAAGTTAAAGACTGGACAAAATACAAGATTTTGGGACAGTACAGGATTAACAAATACTACTTTAGTCAAAAGCAGACACTCAAAAGCAGGCACTCAAAAGCAGGTGTGCACAAGATTTAACAGTACAGGAGTCTTAAGTCAGATTATCTTGGATCAAACCCCAGTTTCATCAGCTACAAGCTATGACTTCTGGTAAGAAGACTGCGAGCCCACTTTTCTGTCAGAGTATAAGAAGAGTACCTATCTTATAGGCTTATCATGAGGATTATAGGAGATAATTCATGCAATTAGTCCTGGTATCCACAGGGCTCAGTAAGAACTTTTATTACTATTATTTTGGAGGAAAAAAATGTAAAACAAAATACTACTTTACTGTAACTCTAAAGTTACAAACTTTAACTCTAGAGTAAACTCTAGAGTAAACTCTAAATACTTTTACTTGGAGTGGAATATTACTTCAGAATGCCTTCTAGAATTAATTGCAAGTACTGAGAATTCCTTTTCTATAGAACAAAGTCTACTATATTATAAAATCATGGATGTTAACAGTAAAAATATTAAGGAGAATCTTTTTCTATAATGTCATCTAAACTGATTATTTAGAAAAGTTGAGATTAAAGGCCAAGAATTATAATCAGCTTTCTGAATTGACATTTCAGATTCTCAATATATAATGAGCTTTTGGTTCTGTCATATGCTATGGTATATAAATAGGTATACTATTTTCCTTTTGAAGAGCCAGTTTATACATACTTTGGGATACTAGGTTCAAGTGTTATTGTTTTTCCAGTGGAAAAAATGAGAAAACTGTTGAAGAGCAAAAAATATAATTCAGAAATTAGTTGAAGTCAACTAACTGAAAGGTACAACAAGTCTTATCTGGAAGATAGGAAAGAAAAATATCAGGAACCTATTGTAAGTGAAAGTGAAATAGACTACCTTGTGCTCAAGACCAGAAAAGCTTTCTTCCTCTAAGAGGAAAGTCATACCACAGAGTTGTTCCTTTGGATTGTTCACCTGCTATATATAGTCAGGGCAATAGGGAAACCTCTCTGTGACATCTGTTTCTGATGACTATGATCATCCCAGTCAAAAGGTCTCCTCTTGTCCCTTGTTCTTGGGGCAGTTCTCTCAGGGTGTGTGGAGGAAAGCAGGGAAGAGCTCTCCAATTCAAGAGTTCATAACCACTGTTCTCAGGTCAAGAATTGTTAAATTGCAATACTGTGAAAGACTAGCTCATTCATACATACATACATACATACATACATACATACATACATACATACCATGTATATAGTTACTAAAAATATAAGCACAATCTTAAGCCAGTGATGATGTAAGGAACTTAAGAATAAGAAATTCAATAGTCTCAGCTGTTCGTGAAAACCAGGTTTCTGTCAATACTACTATCTCAACAAATGTCAGAAGTTTGGGTGCTAGTAATGTTCTAGTAATGATGATTAGAAATGTGAGGGCAGTTTTTAACTTCTAAAATTCTTCAATGTAAAAGAGAAGAGTGGGGCTAGAGTGCTGACTAAAAAGCAGAAAATTAAACTTAGAATAAAGCAAGCCAGTGTCACATGCTATCAACTCAACTCCCACTCTGACCCTGATAGGAAAAACATTTCCTGGCAAGAACCCATCAGACTAAGCATTACTAATAAAATACCCTGTAAAAGAGATAAATCTAAATTACTCTATAATTCTAGAGACAAAGCTGTGAAGAGCAAGAATAAAAGCACAAGATACTTTCAGCCACTAGAACTATATTGCTGTTGATAAAAAATATGAAAACAAAATCAAGCTTCCTATTTTAGGTTGACCACAGGTTTCACAAGGATAGTATGTTACAAGGAGCACATAGCCTCAACCTGAACAAACTGAGGGAAAAAAATTTCTCTCTCTTGGAGACTTAATTTTTATGAGTAGGACAAAATGAAATAATTGTACCCCCCATAAAAACAACAACAACAACAACCACTTCAGGAGATAAATGGTAATGTTGGAAAAAAAGAAGGAAAAAAAATTTGTGGTCCTAGGAATGGAAAGAGCTCTTGATCAAACCACACATCAGGTCAGTAAGGGTTCGAAAAGACAGCATTAAATTGAACACATCTGAAAAATGCATGCTTAGTTTGAGACAGAGATTTGTGAAATATTATTATAACCTTCCAAAGCAATGCATATGCTGGTGTTAACAACTTAACAATAAAAATTTTTAAAATAAAAAGTAAATCATTGATTGCCTCTGTAAAAAGCCATTGTGTTAAATACAGAGATAATTACTTTTATTGCATATTGGGCTGAAATTGTTATTAGTTCTAAGGGAATGTTTAAAGTTCTCATTAATCCATTTAATGTCAATTTATTGAGATTCTATTCCATGGTGGACCCTGAAAGGCTCACATCAGAGGTAATGAGACATTAGGTCTTTCAGGTAGAGTATGTGTATATCCCCAGTATGTGTTAAGACCTCAGTCTTAGTTATTAAATTCTATCTTAGTGTACTGGTATTCACATATGTGTCTAAGTTGCATGTAGCAAGTACATGGTATGAAAGGGTTTTATATTGTAAAAAAAAAAAATCTTTGTAATACAATTTATACGAATTTGTGAGACATTTCTTGTAATTTCTATTTTTTTTAAGTTATTGAAAGATTAAAGAATAGTACTGGGGAGGGGTGGAGGAAGGGCACTGGACCTAGAGACTAGACAGCTTCCCTGTCTAGGGACTGAGGTCTGAAGGTTCACAAACATCAAACAGATAAGATCTTTGTGGTCTTCCTAGTTAAGAATTTCAATTCCTTTCTCTTTACTCCACTCCACAGTGTATTATCAGCTGAAGGAGAAACAAAACCAGTATCACACCCGACGTACTAGTCTACCCTCTCTAGCACCTATCCTGCTCACTCAGGGGTCCACACTGAGACTTTCAGATGTGTTTCTAAAAAACACATCTTGGGTTTAAATGCCTGGTGAGTTTTCTGTTTTAAAATGTTGTTTCAAATCCAGCTGTAAGAGAATGTCAGTTCTTTTAAAAATATGTACCCCCAAAAGCCTGTAACAATGGTAGGATGCCAGGGCTTGCCTTGGTTGCTCATGTGGTACTGGTGTCAAAGGACCCCATCAAAACACAGCTGACAGAAGGTAGCAATCTTCTTTTTGGTGGTTAGAGTGACAAATTTGCTCTTTACTGACTTGGAAGAGGAAAGTACATGGAAATCATGCCAAAAGGACAGAAATTCAATTACTTCAGAGTTAAAAGAAACAGATTTGGTTTTGAAAATGTAAATTTGGGTGTTCTTTGTGATTTCACTGACAGCTGAGCTAACTTGCTTGAATGGAATGGGTTAGATTTGGAAAGCAAGAAAGAGGTAGTAAGAATGTCAAGAAAGATCCCATAGCTGTCAGAGAAGAGCTGTACATAAAATTTGTTATTAAAATGCCTGAGGTCTTGAGGTGGATGGCATGTTAATGGTCCACGGTGGCAGGACCAGGATTTGATTTTTGGCTATGGTACTATTTTCAAAAGGTCTATGATGACTATGACAAAGGGATGATTTTGTAGTTAATTTTGTTAGTATGTTTTCTTCCCACTACATATTATTCTAGTTTTAATATTAACATTAATGGTTGATGATGACTTTTAAGTTCATTGAGGTGACAGAAAGAATACTCAGTGCAAAGCCAGAAGACTTGGGATCAAAGTTGTGGCTTATCTATATACTAATGATATGGCCCTAGACAAAAATCAGTTCACCTTTTAGATAACAGCTTAGTTTACAAAATGTAGAGATTACAATGTCTGTTTTGCTATATCAAAGCTGTTATAAAAATGTGATATATATTTATCTCCTTATTCTTTAAATATTTGTTGTGCATCAATTATGTACTAGGCACCGCCAGGTGGTGGTATACAAAAGTGAGCAAAACAGACATGGCCCCACCCTACAAATCCAGCTGTAAGAGAATTAGAGCTTATGTTGATGGTAGAGGGCATTTTGTAGATTACAAAGCAGTACAGATATTTTAGGTACTTTTTAAAGAAAGATATAAATAGTTGGGTAAAGCATATGATAACTACAAGAATGGCACCAATTTCTCTTTCTGAAACACATGGTTTAGAAGTTTGGATACTGTAATCCATCATGTAACCCTCTGGCTACAGCATAATTGTAGGTAAAGTTCTTTTGAGTGGCACCAGCAATCTCTAATCAGCTAAATGTGTGTATTAGAACAAGACAGCAGCAGACAGCCTAGATACAATATCAAATGTTATTGGGATGGGCAATAACTGGAGATTTGTCTTTGTACACTTATTTTGCTAGTTTACACAAAGTTCTCTAGAAGTTGGAATTTTAGTGGAACTGTTTTTGTCATATTTTGTATTGGTTTGGAAAGAATGGCTGAACATAACATACTAGCAATGGTTAGGGAAGATATGACTTCTATGGCGACACCTTAGAAATGGCCTGAGTAAATCAGAATTATACATTTGAACAGAAGGCAGATGCAGGTGCTGACCTCAAATACTCATGTTACTTACTAACTAGTCACCTTGGGGAAAGTTTCTGAACAGCTCTAATGTGTAGCCTTCTCATTTATAAAACAGAGATACCATTTATTAAATGAAATAATACTTCTAAGAGGCTAACAATATTTCTGTCAGAGAGTAGGCAGTCAGCAAATGGGAGGCAGTATTACTGGTTACAACCAGTTGCTGCCTCTCCCTTGTATTTCAGAGGTGCTACACTTAGATCACCTCTCATGTCTTCTCAGTGCCAAGTCCCTCTTCTCCCACCACAGCAGCTTTCCATTGATTTATATGACTACTTAATTAATAACTCTACCCTGCTAGATTGTTAACTCCACAGGCATAGGCATTGCCCTCCATTCACCACATCTTTGTATCCTCACTACCTATCACAGTGGCTGGTCTGAGGCACAAGTTCAAAAATATTTATAAATGAAGAAAGAAGGCAAACACCATGTAAATCTTGCTCACTAGTAAGTTCCCTTAATATCACTTAAATAAAGTGATAAGGGAATGAATGACTGAACAAATATATCAGAGAAAAATTTTAATGTACGTAGGATTCTGTAATATATAATTCCGTACTTGAGCCATCATCTATTAAAAATGTAAATGCCTCAGTTTATGTGTAGAGGAGATACTCTGCTAAAGCATGCATCTCTTACTTCTCATAGGATTCAAGAAAACAAAAACAGTCCTGCTGAAATAATTTTTTAGGATCCATTTGAAAAATATAATTTGAATAAATTAAGTATAGCAGAATAGAAAACTGCTGGTCTAAGTACATGTTTTCCAAACTCACTTTGTTTTTCTGGCTATATACTTAATTAGCAAATAGCTTATTTCAAATAATAAACCTTACATTTATTGAATGCTCACTATATGCTAGATACTCTGGAGGAAGCTCAGATATATTAGAACATAATGAACACTTAGTAAATGTGTTAGGAAACCAGGGCTTTAGCCTTAGCTCTGACATTAAGTGGGCCATAAATACCACATTTATAGTACTACTAGGAAATGACCTGTACATGTGAACCGTGCACACAGAAAAAATAAGGCAAACTGACTTGTTTCTTGGAGTTACAAATGTTACATTATTATGATGTAGTAATAAGTATTGTTTTTAAAAAGGTTCCCCTTAGATAAACCCCCACAACTTTCCAAGAGAACGAGAACAACTTCTAAGTATTTACAATATATATCTCCTCTACTTTCTGAATGTAAAATTAGAATGTGTCATGATATTTGACCAAAAAAGTGTCCCCACCCACACAGTATCAATCTAGACTATCATTTAGCAATTAATCTAGTAGCCCAGTATGGAAATTCCCCATGGAGAAAACAAAGCTCATCTCTGCTCTGAGCAAGAACCTGTAGGCTTCTTCTCGCAGGGTGGGCTTCCTGTAACTGGGTCTGGACCATGTACCATTTTCTCCAATAATTAAGGTTTTTATTTTCATACATGAAAGTAGAAAAGAAGTATTTTTTCTTGCTGTATTTGTCAGTTTCTTCTTTTAATCAAATAAGGAGGGGCAGTTGGTTTTGGAATAGGGATATTACTAAAAATATTTATTGAGTGCCTATTACTATTACATGCCACACTCTCCTCCAGGTGCTGGGGATATAGTAGTGACTAAATAAAACAAAACAAACCAACCAACCAAACAAAAAACAACTTCATAAGAAATAAAGCCCTTCTCCTCACAGGGCATACATTGCACATGGGAGAGAGCCTTATATTGTCTCTAAAACAGCACAAGGAAGCAATTGTATGAAAGAAAACTGTTCGGCAAGCACTAAAACCCACATTGGTAAACAGAGGGCTTCTGTTTGATGAAATCCTCAGGCCTATTTATGAGAAAACGGTCCCCTGACATGTCGAAAGGATCTTAGTGTTATTTCTGTGCCAATCTCATGGAATAATACCTAGCAATAAGCTATACCAGATAATGTACGGATGTGTATGGAATGAATTGGATTTACACTTAGCTGGAAAATCAGCTAATTTGTTGGAGCTTCAGGTTTTCTTTGAAATGGGAAAATGTTTTATATGTTAAAAAGTGTTACATAAGCAGATTTGATTCTTCTTATAATTAATAATTTTGGACAAACTGCTAGTCAGACTTCTCTAAAGAATGTCCATATTAAAAAACAGAATAGTGAACATTTTTGATTGATCAAGCTTTCTTCTTGATTTTTTTATTCTGAAAAAAATCAAATACTCATCGAAAAGAATTAAAACAGAGAAGTATATGTTTTCATTATAACAAAAGTCCAATAAACTCCTTCATCCTTCTTCCTAGTTTGGTATGTATTCTTCCAAATCTCTTCCTATGAATATAAATTTTTCCCCCTCAAAAATGAGATTACACCACACATTCCTTCTTGAAACTTGCTTAACTTCATTTTGTAATAAATCATAAACATTCTTCCATGCCAGTGTATACGTATCTACCTTATTATTTTCAATGGCTGCCAGATATTCTATGTTTACATAATTTATTTATTCTGTATTTATTCTAATTAATTTTATTCCATTCATAATTTATTCTCCTAATATTAGACAATTACATTGCCTCTCAATACATATTACTAATAATGGTGCAGTGAATATCAATCCTTGTAGAATTTATGTAAGATATTTTCCTAGAAATAGGATTGCTGAGTCAAAGGTTTTTAGTTTTGACCAGTTCTGCCAAGCTGTCATTCAAAGCCATACAAAATTGTAACTCTGCTTCTTTATACCTTTTTATTTTCTTAACTTGGATTACTTAATTACAATAATTAATAACTATAATATATGCTCCTCCTCAATTATGATGACAAAACTTTCCATTAGAACACTAAAATAAAATCTTAACCAGAACACAAAGATCAAAGGAATTTTACTAGAATTTACACAAGACTTATACTCAATCTAACCATATAAAGACTGTCTAAAAAAGAACTAGAGAGAAAAAGAGCACTGTGCAATTACAGAAAGCAACTGCTGTACTATTTGAACGTATACCAAGAAGGCAAACTTTTCCATGAAGCATTTCCTGTCATAATTGGACAGACAACTCCTTTAAACAGACTAATTTCAAGGTATGCTGCCTAATGTTGTTTTGAAACATGATATTCTTCAGTCAATTCTATAAGAAGTCAAACTTTGGAAACTCTGGAGATACTACCTACTTTATAAACCACATTTCCTGTTTTTAACCCCTGTGCCCTAAATCAGTTATCAGTCCTGGTCTACAGATAAAAATAGATTGAAAAATACTATAAATATCGCACAACGTACTTTTTCTGGGTCAAACTGAAACACTTCATGAAAGAACTTTGGGGTATTTTTTTCTAAATAAATTATCTATTCAATTGCACTCTGAAGACACATTATTGAAGTTACTGCCTATTAAAAAAAAAAAAGGTAACCAGGAATTATCAATACTGGCAGGCAGACAGAAAGGCTTAAATATTTTGCAACAAAATTAGTTTTTATTGGAACAGAGATTTTTTTTTTCCCCAAATACCTTTATTTTTTCAGTGTTACAGATTCCTTGTTCCTGTACCAAATCCAGTGCTCCATGCAATATGTACCCTCCTCAAAAGCCACCACCAGGCTCGCCTAACCCCCCACCTCCTCTCCCCTTCAAAATCCTCAGTTCGTTTCTCAGAGTTCACAGTCTCTCATGCTTCGTCTTCCCCTCCTATTTTCCCCAATTCACCCTTTTCCTTCTCACAATGTCCTCTTTTTCCTTATGCTCCAAACGTGAGACCATATGATAATTGACTCTCTCTGCTTGACTTGTTTCACTCAGCATCATCTCTTCCAGTCCCGTCCATGCTGATACAAAAGTTGGGTATTCATCCTATCTGACGGAGGCATAATATTCCATTGTATATATGGACCATATCTTCTTTATCCATTTATCTGTTGAAGGACATCTTGGCTCTTTCCACAGTTGGGTGATTGTGGCCATTGCTGCTATGAGCATTGGGGTTCATGTGGCCCTTCTTTGTACTGCATCTCCTTCTTTGGGGTAAATACCCAGGAGTTCAATGGCAGGGTCATAGGGTAGCCCTATTTTTAATTTCTTGAGGAATGTCCACACTGTTTTCCAAAGTGGCTGCACCAACTTGCATTCCCACCAACAGTAGAAGAGGGTGCCCCTTTCTCCATACACTCTCCAACATTTGTTTGCTGTCTTGTTGATTTTGGCCATTCTAACTGGTGTAAGGTGGTATCTCAGTGTGGTTTTGATTTGAATCTCTCTGATGGCTAAAGATGATGAACAATTTTTCATGGGTCTGTTAGCCATTTGTATGTCTTCCTTGGAGAAGTGTCTGTTCATGTCCTCTGCCCATTTTATGATGTGATTATCGGTTTTGTGAGTGTTGAGTTTGAGGAGTTCTTTATAGATCTTAGATATCAGACCTTTGTCTGTAGTGTCATTTGCAAATATCTTCTCCTATTCTGTGGGTTGCCTATGTTTTGTTGACTGTTTCCTTCACAGTGCAGAAGCTTTTTATCTTGATGAAGTCCCAAATGTTCATTTTCGTTTTTGTTTCCTTTGCCTTTGGAGATATGTCCTGAAAGAAGTTGCTGTGGCTGATGTCAAAGAAGTTACTGCCTATGTTCTTCTCTATGGTTTTGATTCCTGCTTTATGTTGAGGTCTCTTATCCATTTCGAGTTTATCTTCGTGTATGATGTAAGAGAATGGTCAAGTTTCATTCTTCTACATATAGCTGTCCAATTTTCCCAGTACCATTTATTGAAGAAACTGTCTTTTTTTCCACTGGATATTTTTTCCTGTTTTGTCAAAGATTATTATTTGGCCATAGAATTGTGAGTTCATATCTGGGATCTCTACTCTGTTCCACTAATCTATGTGTCTGTTTTTGTGCCATTACCATGTCGTCTTGGTGTTCACCGCTTTGTAGTAAAGCTTGAAATCAGGCAATGTGATGCCCCTGGCTTTGTTTTTCAATATTTCTTAGCAAATCAGGGTCTTCTCTGGTTCCATACAAATTTGAGGATTGTTTGTTCCAGCCCTTTGAAAAATGCCAGTGGAATTTGATTGGGATGGCACTGAAAGTATAGATTGTTCTGGGCAGTCTCGACATTTTCACAATGTTTATTCTTCTGATCCATGAGCATGGAATGCCTTTCCACCTTTTTGTGTCTTCTTCAATTTCTTTCATGAGTGTTCTGTAGTTCCTCAAGTACGTATCCTTTACCTCTTTGGTTAGGTTTATTCCCAGGTAACTAATGGTTCTTGGTGCTACAGTAAATGGAATCGATTCTCTAATTTCTCTTTCCATAGTTTCATTGTTAGTGTATAGGAAAGCAACTGATTTCTGTGCATTGATTTTTGTATCCTGCCACATTACTGAATTGCTGTATGAGTTCTAGGAGTTTGGGGGTGGAGTCTTTTGGGTTTTCCATATAAAGTATCATGTCATTTGTGGAGAGAGAGAGAGTTTGAGTTCTTCTTTGCCAATTTGAATACCTTTTATTTTTTTTTTTTGTTGTTATCTGATTGCTTTCACTAGAACTTCTAGTACTATGTTGAACAAGAGTGGTGAGAGTGGGCATCCCTGTCATGTTCCTGATCTCAAAGGGAAGGCAGTCAGCTTTTCTCCATTGAGAATGATATTTGCTGTTGGCTTTTCATAGATTTATGATGTTGAGGAATGTTCCTTCTATCCCTATACTTTGAAGAGTTTAAATCAGGAACAGATGCTGAATTTTGTCAAATGCTTTTTCTGCATCAAGAGGACCATGTGGTTCTTCTCTCTTCTCTTAGTGATTTTTTCTATCACATTGATGGACTTGCGAATGTTGAACCACCTTGCATCCTGGGGATAAATCCCATCTGGTCCTGATGAATAATCTTTATAATGTGCTGTTGCATCCTATTAGCGAGGATCTTGTTGAGAATATTGGTATCCATATCCATCAGGGATATTGATCTGAAATTCTCCTTTTAGATGGGGTCTTTGCCTGGTTTGGGGATCAGGGTAATGCTGGCTTCATAGAAAGAGTCTGGAAGTGTTCCTTCTATTTGTATTTTTTGTAACAGCTTCAGGAGAATAGGTATTATTTCTTCCTTGAACGTTCCGGTAGAATTCCCCAGGGAATCCGTTAGGTACTGGACTCTCAGTTTTTGGGAGATTTTTGATCACTGCCTTAATCTCATTAAGTTCTAGGTCTTCATATTTTAGTTGGCTCATTCCTAAATTGATCTCTTTTCCTAAACTGATGTCTTTTGCCATATCAGAGATTTTAAAAATGAACACTTGAGGAGAGGATACCTTTCATATGTAGTATGTGAATGAATAATCTCAACCTTTATAGTTCTCTATTTTCTTTCTCAGGATATTTATTTTTTTTCTTGCTTTAATTAATATGATCTCCTAGTTTTTAAATATGAATAGGAAAAATCTGTCTTTTGAAAACAGAAAATACTGCGAGCACTGAAAGTAAGAATTATAGTGTTTCATGGGTTATATTTTCCATTTATTTCAAGAAAGGATTTATAAGCCTCTGCCTTCACTCAGGTCATGACCTCAGGGTCCTGGGATCTAGACCCGCATGGGCTGTCTGCTTGGCAGGGAGCCTGCTTCCCCCTCTCTCTCTGCCTGCCTCTCTGCCTACTTGTGATCTCTCTCTCTGTGTCAAATAAATAAATAAAATCTTTTTTTTAAAAAAAGAAAGGATTTATATTCACAACAGTTTTGCATTTATATAGATCATAGACAAATAGCTTTCAAGACTCAAAAATAAGCAAGGATATCACAACATCTCCCATTTCAAAGTTAAAGTCTGATTGATAAAACAGATAATGAATTACACTAATATAGAATATTACAGAATATTTTACATATTTAGCATAGAATATCAGTTTCATCATTTGGAACATGATACATGAATTTCAGAACTCAAGGTAGACATTTAATCCATTTAACATTAGCTGATAAATCAAACTCATTTGTTTCAATTTAGTCTTTTGGCAGAAAAAAGTTTTTTTATTAGAAGGCTATTTCAATTAGCAAAATGAAAAAGACAAGAAAATAAAATTCACTCTATCTGTGCAAATGGATGCCTTTTGATTTATACTTGCAATGTTTTATTACATTTGTATATAACATCTCATAAACACGTCTGTTTATGTTTAATTTCAAAATGTCAAGTTTTTTTTTTTAAATAAGATGACACTGATTAAATCAAAACTAATAAATGCTTATGAGAGAAGCCAGGCTGCAGAACATGGCACAAAGAGCCTGACTATTTGAGTTAGAATCCCGGCACGCCTAGTTAGCTTTGTGGGCCTCTGTGATTCACCGAACACACACACAAAAAATGCTCTACCACTGATGCATGATAGGTGGCAGCATCTGTGTTATGGATCAGCTATTGCATCCTTATAACTGGAATCACCACTGTGGAGCACAGCAAAGAAATAATAAGGTAAAGTCCCTATTGTCAACATATGGTTCCATATACAACTTAAGAAATAAAATGTTCCAGCCATTAAACTAAAAAAAAAAAAAAAGTTGAAATTAAAAACAATGAAATTGTAATAAAATTGAAGGCAGAAAAAAAAATATGAAAAGCCAATAGCTAATTTGGAAAAGAAAATTTTTTTAAGTGAAGTTGATAAAAAATGCTACATTAGTTTCAAGTGTACAATATAGTGATTTAACAACTCTAAATATGTTATGCTCGTAAGTGTACTTATCATCTATTACCATACAACACTATCAAAGTACCATTGACTACATTTCCCATGCCCTTTCATCCCTGTGACTTATTCATTCCATAACTAGAAGCCTGAATCTCCTACTTCCCTCACTCATTTTGTCTATCCTCCCATTCCTCCCCCTTCTGGCAAACTACTGTTTGTTCTTTTTATTTATGGGTCTGTTTCTGGTTGTTTGTATTTAGATTCCACTTATGGTATTTGTCTGTGTCTGAATTATTTTACTCAGCATAATAGCCTTTAAGTCCATCTGTGTTGTCACCTCATACCAGTCAGAACAAAGTAGTATCAAAAGGACAAGAGATAACAAGAATTGGTGAGGATTTGAAGAAAAGGGAACCCTTGTGCACTGTTGGTGGGAATGTAAATTCGTGCAGTCACTGTGCAAAACAGCATAGAGGTTCCTCAAAAAATTAAAAATAGGAATAACATACAATCTAGTAATTCCACTACTGGGTATTTACCCAAAGAAAACTAAAACACTAATTCAAAAAGATATATGCATCCCTATGTTTATTTTAACACTATATACAATAGTCAAGATATGGAAGCAATGTAAATGTCCATCTATAGGTGAATGGATAAAGAAGATGTGGTGTGTACACACACACACACACACACACACACACATATACACACACACAGATATTGCTTGGCTATAAAAAAGAATTAAATTTTACCATTTGTGATAAAATACTGTAAATCTTTCAATAAGCATCTTTTAAGCCTAACTGTGACAATTAAAACTACCATGCCCTGGGTTTTTAACTATTGGAAATGAAATCGAAGAAGTAGCCTGGCAAGGTAGAAAGGGCTTGGATGGTGGCCTCTGACTTAGACAAGCTGTTTTCGTATATTAGCCTACACTTCCATTATCTGTAATACTGCTTTAAAAGCTTATCATAAAGACTACCAACTACAAAGGCACAGGAGCTCAACAGCAGCAAGGAGAAAGAGGAGGAGAGGCAGTAACAGTGACTCATTTCATTGCTAGGATTTTGTTTCTCTAACTCTTTTTAACAACATCTTCACCCCAATATTTGAATTTTAAGTTATTTTTACTCTTGAAAAATGTTATTAGCAATTATTCAGTTGTTTTTCCATCTTCGGTATCAATGCTCCCTTTTATCACTCTACCAAATTTGTTGCTTATGGAAGGCTTTTGTAGTTTTATCCAAAAACAAATGCAACAACCCCTTTACTCTTTCTGATGCTTTTATCATTCATTATTGTAACCTGTATAACTCTGCCATACATTGACATGATCCAGTATAAGTCACTGTCAGGGAAAAAGGAAAACTGGATACATATACTGTCCTTTTGGCAAGCCACCATCTGTTTCTTCAGCTGGGGTAGGACTGTGAGACCAAAGCCTATGAGCCGTCACTCAGGAAAAGCAGCAGCTCTCCCTCTTCTGACCTTGTTAGGTATGCCTCTGACAGAAAAAGGCACAAAGTGCTTTTTTAATCCAATTATTTACAAAATATTAGGATATGCAAAATTATACAGTATTGTTATCTCTCTGGTCTGACCCATCTCCTACACCCCAAATACTTCTCCAGTAAGAGTGATAAAGTTAGAATTTGAAGAGAGAGGAAAAACACTGAGGTCCTAAGTCTAGTACCTTGAACAAGTCTGATTCCTTTTCTGATCCTCCAAATTTTAAAAATCAGCTGAATGAGGAAAATAAGATCTTACCCCAGTGGGGTTGTTGGAAGGATAAAATGTGATTATGTATGTAAAAATAAGTTAAACTGTAAAATATTTTTATTTAAAGATGGACCAAGGGAGGGGCACCTAGGTGGCTTAGTTGGTTAAGCATCTGCCTTTGGCTCTGATTGTGGTCCCAGGATCCTGGGATCAAGCCCCACATTGGGCTCTCTGCTCAGTGGGGAGTCTGCTTTTCCCTCTGCCACTCCCTTTGCTTGTGCTCTTTCTTGCTCATTCTCTCTCTCTCAAATAAATAAATAAATAAATAAATAAATAAATAAGTTCTTAAAAAAAAAAAAAAAAGGACCAGGATTTGCAGAAAGGGAGGTGGGGGGAGGGATGGGGTATCTGGGTGATGGGCATCAAGGAGGGCACATGATGTGATAAGCACTGGGTGTTATACGCAGCTAATGAATCATTGAACACCACATCAAAAACTAATGATGAATTTAAATTCAAAATAAGAAAAAGAAAAATGGACCAAAGTGAATACCTTAATAAATTTATCAAGTTTTCTTTTCTTTTTTTTTTTTTTTTAAAGATTTTATTTATTTATTTGACACAGAGAGAGAGAGATCACAAATAGAGAGGCAGGCAGAGGCAGAAGCAGGCTCCCTGCCAAGCAAGGAGCCCGATGTGGGACTCGATCCCAGGACCCTGGGATCATGACCTGAGCCGAAGGCAGCCGCTTAACCAACTGAGCCACCCAGGCGTCCCTCAAGTTTTCAATATGAAATAAAGCAAAATAATGTTTGGTATTTTATTTTTAATGTTATGAGCTTAAAAATGACAAAAATGCGCCAGCCTTACACGTTCCCATTCACACAGTTATGACTTAAATAGTATGTCACCAGGTTCTCTCTCATGCTGCTCCTAAGGCAGTGTACACTATACACAAGGTGTCACCTCCATTTCTATAGGTATCCATTTGCTAAAACATTCATTTGTTCAGGCTTCTTGCCTTAGCACTGCGCTGCATCGTGTGTGCCAGTGGGAGCCCCAGCTAGCTGGAAATAAACCCTCTTGCTCTTGCATCCAGCCTGCCTTTTGTGGGTTCTTTTGGGAGGGTCTCGATCCGGACATAACATATGGGGGCTCGGTCCGGGAGAGAGACAATCCCCAGGAACTCACAAATCGCCAGGACTGGGAGGTATCAAGGCGCCAAATTGTGGGTTGTGGGGAAGAGTGTGAAACTCCAAACGTGAGCAGCCAGAGCGTTGTGAAACTCCGACAGGAGCAACCGGCTGAGAAACTCCGACCTGGAGCAGTCTTTAGGCATTTTGGGAATGGGAGTGAGACCGCAGGCAGACATGCCGGAGGGTCCTCCGTTTGGCGAGGGAGACGTCCCCCGCCATTTGGATAGTAAAATCTTGTGAGTGAACTTGTTTGGTACCAATCCAAGGGGGTCGCTCCCCTGAGCCTGGCGAAGACCGTCCGGAGCTACTACACACAAGATGTGCTCAGCCGCAACGTTTGTGTCTTTGTCTTGTTTGTGTGATTGTATTATGTTCTCAGCGGCAATGTTTGTGTCTTTCTTGTTTGTGTGATTGTACTGATTAATTGGGTTGGATTAAATCTTGCTCATGATTGTCAACAATTGCTTAAAGTTCTTTTTACCACAGAAGAAAGAGAGAGGGTTCTCAGTGAGGCGCGAAAGCAGGTTCCGGGCGACGATGGACAACCCACCACCCAGCAGAACCTCATCGAGGACGGCTTCCCTCTGACGCGCCCTAACTGGGATTTCAATGCGGCTGGAGGTAGGGAGCTTCTCCAAATTTATCGCCAGACTCTAATGGCCGATCTCCGAGCAGTGGCTAGGAAACCAACAAATATCTCTAAGGTACATTCTTTGCTCCAGGAGCCAGAGGAGAGTCCCTCTGCTTTCCTAGAAAGGCTGTCTGAGGCCTTCAGACAGTATACAGTGTTAGACCCAGGGAGTGCAGAGGCGTGGGCAGCCGTGGTATTGGCTTTTGTGAACCAGTCAGCCCCTGATATTAAAAGAAAGTTGCAAAGCTAGAGGGAGTGACTGAAAAGGGTATTCAAGATTTACTGAAAGTGGAGGAAAAAGTGTATTACACTAGGGAGACGCCAGAGGAGAGACAGGATAGGTTGTGTTAAGAAGACTTAGAAAGGAGAGACGGAGGGTGGAGGAGGAAGAGAGGTGAAGAGAAGACCGGAAGTTTCAGGCTAAGGAGATGAGGAAGAGCCAGAGAGAAATGGCTAAAATACTCTTGACTAAAGTATCAGGAAGGGGGGAGGGAGAGAGAGATAGGGAGTACCGTCCCTGGCAGGGTAAGCAGTGGCCAAGACTTTGTAGAGAACAATGTGCTTTCTATAAAGAAAAGGGACACTGGAAAAATGAGCCAGTGAGATCCAGGAGGAATGCATGGAGGGCGCCCAGAATTTGCTCGAAGCCCTTGGGATGGCTGGGCTATTGAGCTAGTGCAAAGAAGGCCCAGATTTGCCAGCTGGAAGAGACATATTTGGGATATGAACTAAAAGCGGGACAGAGATGGCTCACTGAAGCAATGAAACAAACGGTGCTGAGAATTCCAAGGCCTCAAAGCCTGAGGGGAGTGGGAGAATTCTGGGCTTAGTGGGCTATTGCCGGCTGTGGATTCCCCGGTATGCGGAAATAGCCCGAACCCTATATGAGGACAGCTGAGAGAGTCAAAATTGGACATGGACTGGTGAGATGGAAGAGGCCTTTAAGACATTAAAGACAGCCCTCCTATCTGCCCCGGCATTGGCACTCCCAGATCCCACCAAAGACTTTTACCTGTTCGTGGATGAAACCAAGGGAGTTGCGAAGGGGGTGCTGGCCCAAACCTGGGGACCATGGAAACGTCCCGTGACTTATCTGTCAAAAAAAAACAAAAAACAAAAAAAACTGGACCCAGTAGTGCCCGGATGGCTGGCATGCTTGAGAGTCATAGCCACCACAGCCATCCTGGTGAAGGATGCAGACGAATTAACCTTTGGCCAGCCTCTCATCATCATCACCCCTCACGCAGGTAGAGGGAGTCCTGCGACAACCACAGGGTAAGTAGATAACCAATGCCCGACTCACGCATTATCAAGGCCTGTTACTAAACATATCCATGATTAAATTTCAGGGGCCACTCCAGCTGAACCCTGCCACCTTGCTGCCAATGCTGGACCTGGACAAGCCGCTACACGACTGCATAGAGATTTTAGCAGGGACCAGCACCGTCCGAGAGGACCTCAAAGACCCACCCCTGCCACAGTGTGACCTTGAATGGTTCACTGATAAGAGCAATTTCGTGAAAGATAGAATGGAGATGGAAGCAGACTTATCCGGGGAGATGAACAGAGAGCTGAACTATGTAAAATGCTTGAGGTCGGATTAATTACTGCTAGAGAAACAGCTCATGTGCCTGTACTGGACTGTACCTCAATATGGCATGGGGGAACTCCCTCTGACACCACAATATTCAGAAGGGGACTTACAATGGATTAAGTGCAAAGGATATCTGATTCACCAGGATGGATGGGCTAAATTCCACCATCAAAGTACCTCACTTCGCAAAACTGTGGAAGGCTGCCGAACCTGCCAGGTGATGAGGGCGAGCCAAGTGACGGGGACTCACTCAGGTAAGAGGGCAAGGGGATGGAGGCCAGGGAGGTTTTGGGAAACAGACTTCACAGAGGTAAG
>CM053612.1:9889787-9906368 GCA_028646535.1 Procyon lotor | reverse complement strand
GGTAAAAGTCTTTGGTGGGATCTGGGCATGCCAATGCCGGGGCAGATAGGAGGCCTGTCTTTAATGTCTTTAAAGCCTCTTCCATCTCACCAGTCCATGTCCAATTTTGACTCTGATGGCTGAGTAATATTCTTGTGTGTGTGTGTGTACACCTCTTCTTTGTCCATTCATCAGTCAATAGACATTTGGGCTCTTTCCATAGTTTGGCTCTTATTGATAATGTTGCTATAAACATCAGGATGCCTGTGCCCCTTCGAATCAGTATTTTTGTATCCTTCGGGTAAATACCTAGTAGTGCAATTGCTGGGTCATAGGGTAGCTGTATTTTTAACTTTTTGAGGCTCCTCCATACGTTTTCCAGAGTGTAGCACCAGTTTGCATTCCCACCAACAGTGCAAGAGTGTTCCCCTTTCTCCACATCCTCACCAACACCTCAAAATCCTCTTGAATTTCTTTCTGAGGACCTCCCCCTACAGTTTTCTTCTATCTCCTGCATTAAGCCTTTGGAGTCATTGCTTCACTTTTTCATGCTGTTCATCATTTTCAGCTGGCCTCTTCTGAGCTGTTCCAGTTAATTATTTTTTTAAAGATTTTATTTATTTATTAAGATTTTATTTATTTATTTGACAGAGACAGAGAGATCGCAAGCAGGCCGAGAGGCAGGCAGAGAGAGAGGGGGAAGCAGGCTCCCTGCCGAGCAAAGAGCCCAATGAAAGGCTCAATCCAGAACCCTGAGATCATGATCTGAGCCGAAGGCAGAGGTTTATCCCACTGAGCCACCCAGGCGCCTCAGTTCTAGTTAATTATTAACGACCATAACATGACTCCTATCCCTATTGTTACTCTGCATCCCATAATATTGAGTTAGCTCTTCGAGAGACAATTCAGTAAAAAAAATCAGTGCCTGTGATTTGGAGCATGTGCTCTTGTGACTTTCAAACAGGGGTTTCTGTTTATGAGCTGTGTAATTTTCCTCTCCTTGGCATCTTAATGCTCATGGGAGGACTTTCCTGATCAGCGGCCATAAAGGGCTCTCACTGAACCTCTGCTGTAGCTGCTTTGAAGCCGATTTTTGTGGGGGTTAACCTCCTGACCCCCAAAGTGAAGCTCCTGTATTTCAAATAGCCTATTTTTGGAGCCAGACTATTCTAAGCATACCTTACAAATTTGGTGAAAATTTATTTGGCCGATTTCATGCGATAGTGATGTATGTTGATAAAAATATTCAACACTGCATTGTTCATAATTTCAAGTAATTGAAAACCTATTTGATAATCATTTGGCATGTTATATAGCATATATTCTGATATATGTGTGGTGGAAAGATGCACCATTATGCTGTTCGAATTTTCTAACCATGTAGATAGCTTTTTAAAAAAGGTCATCTGGTGTTAACTGGTAGCAGAGTTACATGGAATTTTTGTCTCCTTCCTGATACATTTTATGTAGTTATTTAGTTATTTTAATTTAAATTAAATTAGCCCACCTATAGTATATCATCAGTTTTTGGGTGTAGTGTTCAGTGATTCATTAGTTGTGTTTAACACCCAGTGCTCATCACGACACGTGCCCTCCTTAATGCCTGTCACCCAGTTACCCCATCCCCCCTTACCTCCCCTTTCACAACCCTCAGTTTCCTGGAGTCAAGAGTTTCTCATGGTTTGGCTCCCTCTCTGATTTCTTCCCATTCAGTTTTTCCTCCCTTCCCCTGTGGTCCTCTGCTCTGTTTCTTATATTTCACTTTATGAGTGCAACATATGGTATGTTTTCTTATACATTTTAAATTAAAAGAAATTATTTAAAAGGCCAATTATGCAATATTAGCTCAACAGTGTAAAAACGCATAGAAAAAAAATGGGGGAAAAATGCCAGGCCTCTCCTCTGAACTCTTAGAAGGTTTAGTGTGCATGTTACTCATTAAGCGTGTGTTCTTCAACATTCCCGACTAAGTGCTGTCATGGGGAAGGGTTTCATGCCTTAAGTCATTCCATTATCTAGAATGCCTAGCGCAAAACTGCACTTAAGTAAATACATGATAGCTGATGAAAAAAGTGGCATAGCTTGTTTTATGGCACCGAGTAGACTGCTTATTTCACACGGTAAACTTGCTCTTCTGTTACAGAGGCTTTCATACTAATGGATAATATGAAAGAAATCAATGCACCGAAAGGTTACGTACGTTGCCCAAGATCATGCAGCTCATAAGTGAGACGTTTGGGATCTGTGCTCAGGTTGTCTCGTTCTGGAGCTTGGGGTGTTTACCAATACATACTCTGTCAAAGGGCTTGGTAGATTCAGCTGGTAAAAAAAAACAAAAAACAAAAAAACTGCCCAGACACACTTTAACAGTGTGCTACTTACATAGACAGCAAAGGCAAGATCTTTATACTGAAGTCAAAGGGGCCAGATGAAAGGCAATATGAGTAGTAGGATACCTTGTTGCTGAGGGGCCAATTCCACCCTATAGCTAAGAAGGTTTATAGCCTGCAGCCCTCCCTTAAGGGGTTTGGCACGGAGCAAGCCCTTGCTAAAATCTGGCAAGTGGGCAAGTGAGTCAGCTCATTGGAGTAAGTGGGAGATGTAAGCAAAGAAATAGCAATAAGCTTCAGGTTCAGTTGAAAAGGCTAAGAGGCAAAACACCCTGATGATGTGGGTGAGGAGCTTGGTCTTGGTTTACCGAGCATCATGTAAAGTCTTAAGGAAGGATTGATCATACAAGGCTCAGGTGTCCCTTAAGGTCAACGTTGTGTCAGAATAGCTGTGGAACCCAAATCAGGGAAAAAGTTTAAATGGTTAAGATAGGATTATATCATTTGCTCTTGAGAGTTTAGGAGGATATTTGTGGCTATGGGCTTCCATGAAGTCACTAAAAAGACCCATGCCCTTATTGCTTTGAAATTCCATTTTTGAGATGATTTTTCCACTTATCTAGTTTCTTAGTTTGCCTAAAATAAATTAGCTAGTCCAATTATCTTTAGAATGCAAGAATGATTCTGCAGATAATTTCTTTTTTTCCCAATATATAACATTTTAATATAAATCTAAGAAACCACATGTGAAAAATTATGTTCATAAATAACAGAAAATGCCTGTAATGTGGAAGTTTTCCCAGATTATACTTCTTTTTCTTCCAAATATGAGTGTCATGGCTGAAGCCATAACATAAGTTAATATTCATAAATGTTAATATTCATAAATGGAAAATTCTTGTAATGAAATGAAACCTGGTTAGATTATGATTTGCTTCAGAGAAACCTTGGAATTAGCCAATCTCAAAAAAAGGAAAATATATACTGAAATGCATGCATACACACACACACACACACACACACACACACACACAAAGATCCTAAATTTAGGAAAGTACTAGGTAAGGATCTGGAAGACTCCTGACTCCAAGACTAACTTACTGATCTGAAACATTTCCTTGCCTTTGTGGTTTAACTGCACGATCTCTAACAGATCTTTTAATTCTGACGTACTGAATCTAACATTCTTATAATGCACATCGTACATTACAATGCACAAGTGAACATTCATTAACTTGTTTTTCTAATAATTCTTTAAAATAGTCACATATTTATTAAATAATGTTCTACTGCTATCTCACTGTTGAACTGTAATTGTTTATTATTCTGATAGTGTCAAGTATTGAGGATAATGAAATCCATAGAAGGAAATGCATGATTTGTATAATTCACACGCTTGGACAAATCTCAATCACTGCTTCTTAAGAAGCAATAATGGTTGTGACAAACTAATCAGACTTTAGCCCAAACACAGAATCATGGTCTGTAATGAAATTATAAAAAGACTCCAGTTAGGGGCGCCTGGGTGGCTCAGTGGGTTAAGGCTCTGCCTTGGGCTCAGGTCATGATCTCAGGGTCCTTTGATCTCAGGGTCAAAGCCTGATGTCAGGGACTGAGCCCCGCATCAGGCTTTCTGCTCCGCAGGGGGCCTGGTTCTCCCTCTCTCTCTCTGCCTGCCTCTCTGTCTACTTGTGATCTCTCTCTCTCTGTCAAATAAATAAATAAAATCTTTTTAAAAAAAGACTCCAGGGGCGCCTGGGTGGCTCAGTAGTTAAGCATCCTGGGATCGAGCCCCGAATCGGGCTCCCTGCTCAGCAGGAAGCCTGCTTCTCCTGCTACCATTCCCTCTGCTTGTGTTCCCTCTCTTGCTGTGTTTCTCTCTGTCAAATAAATAAAATCTTTAAAAAAAAAAGGACTCCAGTTAATGAGTTTGCTATTGGACATTTCCTGTTTACAAATGTTAGCTCACTGGATTTTTGTCAGTGATAAATATAAAAGTAAATGCAAATTTGAGAAGTGCTAGGTTTTCGTTTTAGGTGGCATCTCCAAATCTCTGCTTTTTTGCTTTTTATGACGACTCTCTGGGTATTAGGAAATAGCATATGGGGGCGCCTGGGTGGCTTAGTAGGTTACAGCCTCTGCCTTCAGCTCAGGTCATGATCTCAGGGTCCTGGGATCGATCCCCGCATCGGGCTCTCTGCTCAGCAGGGAGCCTGCTTCCCTCTCTTTCTCTGCCTGCCTCTCTGCCTACTTGTGATCTCTCTCCTCTCTGTCAAATAAATAAATAAAATCTTAAAAAAAAAGGAATATAGCATATGGATTCACAATCCTGACTTTCAGAAATGTCTTTTTAAAAACTGTGAGGCCAAGTTCTTCACTTATTTTTATTTTTTTTTAATTGACAAAGGAATTAAGAAGCAATTTCTTGTTTTATACTTCATTGCCTCTGAGCTGGCTTTCCTGTTTAATTCCTGTGCTGTATGCATTCTTAATAATTTAATATTTGAAGTATAATAAAGCTAAAAAGATGCAGACATCTTGATATGGGAAATAAAAATTGCAACTAAACTATCATCTGAGTCACTCATTAGAGAGAGATCTTTTGAAGTGTTATTTTAAGTAATAAAATTGCCTTAGGGGGTTTCCTTCAACAGGTTCAGTTTATTTGACTACAAAGGCATTGTTTTTGAATGTGTAATTCCTATTTGACTGAACTATTTGTGTCCCCTCAAAATTTGTTATGTTGAAACCTAATCTCCAATGTGAAGATATTTGAGGGAGGGTGGAGTCTTTGAGAGGTGATGAGGTCATGAAGGTGGAACTCTCATGAATAGGAATAGTGCTCATCTTATAAAAGAGGCCCCAGAGAGCTACCTTGATCCTTCTGCCATGTGAGGACACCTTGAAAAGCTTGTAGTCCGTGAACTGGGAAATGAGTGACACTGAATCTGCTGGCACCTTGATCTTGGACTTCCCAGCCTCCAGAGCTTTGAGAAATAAATATCTGTTGTTTAAATAGCCAAACTATGGAGAGAACCCAAATGTCCATTGACTGATGAATGGATAAAGAAGATGTGGTATATATATTCAATGGAATATTACTCAGCCATCAAAAAGAATTAAATCTTGCCATTTGCAATGACATTGATGGAGCTAGAGTGTATTATGGTAAATGAAATAAGTCAGAAAAAGGCATATGCAATATGATCTCACTCATATGTGGAACTTAATAATGAAACAGATGAGTGAACCTATGGGAAGGAGGAAAAGAAAAAAGGAAGAGAAGGAAAGAAGCCATTAGTAACTCTTAACAATAGAGAACAAACAGGGCTGATGGA
The DNA here is from genome assembly GCA_028646535.1 of Procyon lotor. NCBI lineage: Eukaryota > Metazoa > Chordata > Mammalia > Carnivora > Procyonidae > Procyon > Procyon lotor. The sequence goes on along the minus strand of CM053612.1, from coordinate 9,900,721 downwards.
GGGAGGTGGGTAGGGGATGGGCCAGATGGGTGATGGGCATTAAGAGGGCACTTGTTGTGATTGTATGTAAGTGATGAATCATGGAATCCTACTCCAGAAACCAATATTGTACTATACATTAACTAACAAAAGTTAAATTAAAAAAAATCTGTTGTTTATAAACCACCTAGTCTATGGTATTTTGTTATAGCAGCCTGAATAAGCTAAGACAGTAACAGAAGGAAATATTAATCTTGTGATTTAATTTAGTGACATGAGAGAGAAAATCATCTTGGTAAAAAGTCTGTGAAATAAGGAATACTAAGAGAACCACAGTCTCACACATAACACATGGTTCTGGTGTGTCAAGGACACAATTTACTTTTTTTTTTTTTAAAGAATGCTCTTAAATTTATTTGGTCACTGCATTTTTTTAAAGTAGTTTCCACACCCAATATAGGGCCCAAACACATGACCCTGCGATCAAGAGTCACATGCTCTAAGAACTGAGTGAGCTAGGGGGTCTCCTATTTACTCAATTGTTAGTGCAAATATCATCTTTATGATTTTTTCAAGATCATGTATAGTAAATTTCTCACAAGATCTATTTGAAACTGAACCTAAAGGGAGAGTGACTTGGATAAGGAGAGGAGAGCAGTGACTTGGCTTCTGTTTCTAACTCTGCCACATTTTAAAAATTATTACCTTGGTCAAGTCCTATCCCTGCCGTGATCCTCAGTTACCTCATTTGTAACATGAGTAGGTTAGACTGGAGGCCTTGAAAGGATTCTCGAAATATGGTCCCAGGCCTTCTGCAGGGCAGTAAGTTTTCACCTGATGGGCTATAAAAAAATATAAAAGCATGAGTCCTTTCCTTGGTAATTGCAGGCAAAAGGCACATAATTCCAGAGACCATCATTTTATGTTCAATGAGGAGAACTTACTTTCTTGCTTAACACTCACACAGAGCTTACGCTAGGCCTCACCTTGCCCTAAGAAAAATTTAAATACTGGTTAAGTGTGTTTAACCCTCATAACAACACTATAGATAGATGATGCTTTTATTGTCCCCATTTTATGGATGGAAAACTGAGGTACAGAAAAGTTGGGTAATTTGCCCAAGGACCCACAGCTAGCTAGCAAACAAACAAACAAACAAACAAATAATCTAGACAATCTGGCTCCAGAGTCCATGCTCTTGAACATTATTACGTACTACCAACTTACAAAGAGAGTGATTAAAGTTTTCTAAAACTCGATATTCATAAGCTGAGATCAGCACATTGCTTAAGTTTACTGACAATTCAAATTCAGGATTGTAAGGCCTCCACGATGCATGTTCACACACAGCTTGCTGCTGGACTTCTCGTGGTTTCAGAAATGATATTTAAACAGCAGCCCATTTTCAAAGTTGTCTTGAGGGGTTTGTATTTACCATGACCATTTCCTTGCATTTTAATTTTAATTTACCATTGGTGTGTTCTGGTGAATATTTCCATCAGGAGTGTGCCTTCCTCCATTCTCAGCTTTCATATCATTCCTCCTTAGGCTCACTAGCAGTAAGAAAGAGGCCCACTGCAGAGCCATGGAAGTCTTGAGGACCTCTCTCTCTTAGCTATCAAAGACTGTTAAGGCTTCAAGATTACTTACTCCTTGCAAGGGCTCTGTTTAGTGCTCTCATTCCCTTTAGGTCCCATATTGGCAGAGTGAGGAGGATGGGGGAGGTGTTTATTCTTCCAGCTTCAACTTATTCCTCCAGTTACTTGTGGGCAAATTCAAGAAGAACTCGTCCAGTGGAAGGTGAACTGAGGAGGTAAATTATACGGTGCCATATTTTCACTGCTCAAAAAACAATGCAGGTTGCTATTTGAAAATCCGTGTTCTAATTTTAGTGATAGAAAAAGAAATATGGTTTAGTTTATGCTCTTTGTTTTTCTAGCCATTACAAAATTCTTCACAAATCTATGACTTTTTACAACAAAATTTGTAGTTCCTATGAAACCACATGTCTGAGATTTAGGGACATGTGGCAGGTAGAGAAATGAAATATTGATGTATCTAGTAAGTCTCAGATTAGAACAATTTCCATGACAACTTATTCAGTCTTCTTTAATAAAACATTTGCACAATTCATATACAGAATCAACATTCTGTTGTTTGGCTCCTATTATATTATTTTGTGTATGAGATGTCATATGTTTCATTTATGGTATCACATGCTGATATTTTTAGATGTAACAAAATAATGCTGTTACTTGACTATAAAGTTATGGTTGTGTGCCAGTCTCAGCCTCCTGATAACCAGTGTTGTGGCTGGACTGGCCCTTGTGGTTCTTATTACGATTGTAAGACATCCTGAGCAATAACCATTATGAAACCTTCGGGGGGAAAAAAAAGATTTATTATTTACATGTCCTGGAAGTTACATGGCATACTTAGGGCCACACAGCAAGGTTGAAGGGTGTTAAGAATGGGGGAAGTGGAGTTCTCCTTTTATTGGGGTTAAGGGTGGGGCCTTAGGATTTTGCTGTTTCGTTCTTTATTAGTGAATATAAAACATAAGAGCAGGAATTTAAATCTTGGAAGAGTTTATGAGACGTCCAAATGGTCAGTTATTGAAATCAACCAAAATCTCTAAAACAAAGGAGCTTGGTGGAGAGAGGGGAGGATGGTTCTTTATCTAGGCCTGTGGCTGGCAATGTGTTTATTCGAGATTGTCATCTTTAAAGTGGACACCTCAGCAATCAAGGCTTCAGTCAGGCACTTGCATTCCAAAAAGAAAAAGACAATTGTCAGAGCTTCCACTATAGTACCTCATGAGGAAATTAGGTAATTGGTTTTATCATTAACAGAAATACACACATAGATTAATTTGCTTACATATGTCCGTTGATATCATCATCAAAAACAACAAATATAAATTATGCCCCTACTATAAGCAGTCATACAATGAAGTATGCCATATGGACCCTTGAAGGCCAAGGAAGTGCCACCCAACTGGAAGAAGAGGATATGTGTAGGAAGCAAGACAGAAATACTGGGGGTCCAAAGCAGTGATGCAAACATTAAAGGAGCTCCAGAAATGACTGGTCGTCAGGGATGGGGCGCTTAAGAATGGCTATGAGGAGGAGGTAACTCTTAAAATAGTTGCTGAATTTTTCCTGCTTCACCTACCTAAGCCTATGGAAAGTGCTGCATTAGGGTAGAAGTTCTCAAGAGCCCCGGGGCCAATATTGGGCCATAAGGATCCCGCTGATAGGATCCGAACAATTTCTCATTGCAAATCCTTCCTTTAATTGTTGTAGACACCAAATTCCAAAACTCTCATCTTAAGTATAACCAGTGGCAGCCTATACTAACTCCCTAAGTAAGATATTAAAAGATTATCAAAGCTTGGTATTCATAAACTAAAATGAGCACATTGCTGATGTGTCCTGGGAATTGATTTATTAATTTTTAAAAAAGATTTTATTTATTTATTTGACAGAGAGAGAGAGATCACAAGTAGGCAGAGAGGCAGGCAGAGAGAGAGGGGGAAGCAGACTCCCTGCCGAGCAGAGAGCCCGATGCGGGGCTCGATCCCAGGACCCTGAGATCATGACCTGAGCCAAAGGCAGAGGCTTTAACCCCACTGAGCCACCCAGGCACTCTTAACCCACTGAGCCACCCAGGCGCCCCTGTCCTGGGAATTTAAATTTGGGATTCTGTCAAGAAGCCTGGGAGGGGTTGAGCAACGCTGTAAAGCACCCCCCTGGGCGTGCTTGCACATAGATGTTGAAGTCTCCATGGCTCTCAGGCATATATCTGGTCAGCAGTTCATCTGCATTTTCATTATTGTCTGAGTTGATTATAGTTTTCTGTAGCTGTTTTCTTGCTTTTTATATTTCAAGTGCTATTGGTTTAGCCCCATAATTACCTACTTAATTTGTCATGCATGTTTTGTTTCTCTTTGAAGTGTGTTAATGGTACATGGTTGCATTAAGTGTTTGTCCCAACTTTTTGCAATAACTGGGCTTTAAAACATGAATGTTATATAATCCAAATATGATCACTAATACTCTAAGTGTCATGGAAGGGTATACATGACTTCCTCCCAAATGTGTTCATACAATAAAGCTTCATTGTTCAAATATTTGATCTTTCATTCCGTAAATGCTTATTGAAACCCTACTCTTGTTCTCAGCACCAATGCACCCCAACAAGCCTTTCTCTTCTCAGGAAATGGCTTCACAATCTACGCAGTTGCTCAGGCTAAAAATTTAGGAATCAGTCTTGATTCCTCTTTTCTCCTTATTAGTTACATTGAACCCATCTAATTAAGTCTTGGGACCTCTCTATCTGCAAAATATATCCTAAATTTAATTGCTTCTCATCTCCACTCTTAGTCCCATAGTCTGAGCCATCAGTGCCTCTTGCCCGAGTTATTGGAAAAGCCTCAAAATCAGTGTTCTTGTCTCCTCATAGGACCGTCCCTCCCACAAAGTTCATCCTACACATAGCAAAGTGAATATCTTAAAACATAAGTCAGAAATAGCACTCTACCACTTAAAATCTTTTCAGCACTTCCCATTCACACCCAGAGGAGCATCCATTCTCTCCTTCTGGTTTGTAAAGCTTTCCATGATCTGGCCTTTGCTTAACATGCTAACCTCATCTTCTACTCTGCCCACCTTTCCTCCTTTCCAGCCACACTGGCTTTCTTCTTCATGGTTGGACGTGCCAATCATCCCATCTTAGGGCCTTTGAACTTGCTGTTCTTTCTACTCGGCATGGTTTTTCTTCATTTTTGCAAATGGGTGACTCCTTATCATTCGGGTCTCAAGATAAGCATTTCTTCCTCCTCAGAGAAGCCTTCCCTGACCACATAAGCAAAAGGAGCTTTTGCAGTCCCTCTCTACATCATCGATACCTGAAATTATCTAATCTATTCACGTAGACATGCATATTAATGTCTCTCCTCACTGGAGTTGAAGCAGCAACTGTCCTTTTCAGTGCTCTATCACTTAGGAGGCTTTTAATTTAAGCAACAGAAGGTCCAATTCAAATTGACTCAAGCCAAAAGGAGATTTCTTATTGCACGTTACACAAAGTCCAGAGGCTGAGTGGTTACAGTGGTTACATTGGTGAAATCGCCGAGTTAGCAATACTGTCAAGGACCCAGGTTCTTTCTACCTGTATATGTTTGACCATCTCCAGCCTCAGACTTACCTGCTCATGGCAGGAAGGTGGCTTCACTGGCTCTAAGGACAGCAGCCTCACAAGGCACCACCCAGAAGCCTGACGAGACAACCTCCCTTCCTTAAGTCTCTTTTCAACACCGAGGAAATCTTTCCCAGAAGCCTCCCAGCATCCTTCCCCTCACATTTCACGGGCCAAAAGATTTATCGACTGACCTACTGTGGTAGATACACACAGCTATGAGAACAAAATCCTTAGTCTTATATAGTGGTGTTTACTGGGGTTATTGACGAGAGATGCCCTTCTTCCCAACCAGGTATGGAACAATTTGAGAAAACAAAGAAATGGCAGTTGGAGTTGAATATCATCTTTATAACCTTCAGAGTCCAGCTTGAAGGATGTGGCCTTAGGTCTTCTAGCTACCTGGGCTTGCTAATACAGAACCCTGAAATAGGCAAGTTTGCCCACCCATTTGCAGCAACACTAGCTGAGAAACTCCCCTGAACCTCATAAAGAGGCAGAATTCCTGAAGTAACAGACAGAAGCTAGAAGCAAGGAGAAGGGGGCCATAACAGAGCTTGATCTCCCCAAATTTACCAATTGGATAAACCACTCCACTTCCCCAAGGGTAGCCCAAGGAAATGAATGGAGTAAATGAATTCCAGGTGACCAGGAATGTACTTAGGGAAAATCCTTCCGACCTGAAATCAGAAGTGGGGAAAGGTATTCCTCCTTTAACAGAGCTTACCTAATTATTTATTGAATTTCTCTTCCATTGGAAAGTGGATCAGGTAAGGTAGGTGGGCCACAGTGTTTTTCTTTGATCCTGAGAGGGCTTTGGAAAATAATGTTTTAGAATTGCTTTCTAAAAAAACTTGTTATATAAAGGCATTCTGGAATAGAGTGTGAACCTGTGCATGATATAAGTGTATTTTGTTTGCACAAATGTGTGCAAATGTGTGCATGTTACATACCAATCAATTTTGGTATGTGTGGCATGTTACATACCAATTGTACAATTTTGGCCTGCAGCTCTTCGCTCTCACTCACACGTGTCACATATGGGGCCTCCACGTGTGACAGTTTGGGCCAAGATAGACCAGGTTTTTCTCAGAGTTTCTGAAGTAGCAGAATCAGAGGGTATAGCTAAACCATAGTTGAGAAAAGCAAGATTTCGGTGTTGGAAAAAATGGCATCAAGTTTCAGGTCCAAGACGTGAGTTTATCAATAGCATAACAAGTCATAAGGGTCAATGGTAGGATGAAAAGGATTTGTGAGGACACTGAATAAAGGTTGGGAAGCAGATAGGAACAGAGATTTTAGATAAATGAAAGGATGGGCCCACATTGTGAGTGAAGGCGGAGGTCGCCTGAATCCACGCTGTAGATATGATTTCTCGAAGGAGCTTTGCAGGCCTAGATGTCAACTCTGTTTAACACATACTCTGTGAAATCTTGGGAAGGAGTGGATTGATCATTCTTCCACACTCCCTTGTATTGTCTGTTTAAGCCAAGTGTCTGTAGAATTGGGAAGGAAATGGATAGCTTACATGCTGTGCCAGTTAGAGCAAACTTCTAGGCAGTTTTCACAACCACTTTGGGAGCTATGGGACAGCAGTGTTGCCTTGGAGGTTTCTAGATTACCTGTGTTAGCATCTTGTTCAGACTGGGCTGTAGAATTGTGTGGAAAGGCATAAGAAGATTCTGTGAGTCTGTCTCTCTGCATGCTGAGGGCTTGGAACTAAGGCTCACATTTTTGTTTTTGATTTTTTTTGGTTTTTTATATTTGAGTATAATTGAAACACAATGTTACATTAGTCTCATGTATACAACATAGTGATTAAGCAACTCCCTACAGGCTCACATATTTTTTACAGTCATATATCATATCAAAAAGGCATGTAGTTGATTTTGCAAGACGTACCCATCACTTCTACACTATTAAGTTTCTGGTAAAATTGTTCACTCTGGTTTATGTGCAATAACCTATAGAAATGTTCAGGAGATCCCACTCCCTCCACATATTTCTGTTGAAATATCCAGTTAAGAATCATCTTTCAGGAGCGCCTGAGTGGCTCAGTTGTTAAGCGGCTGCCTTTGGCTCAGGTCGTGATCCCAGGGTCCCGGGATCGAGCCCCGCATCGGGCTCTTTGCTCAGCAGGGACCCTGCTTCTCCCACTACCATTCCCTCTGCTTGTGTTCTCTCTCTAGCTGTGTTTCTCTCTGTTAAATAAAATTAAAAAAAAAAAGAATCATCTTTCAGAAATGTCAAGAAATGTGTTTTTGCTTCAGATGGTGATTTTCTCTAAGAATGGTGCAATCAAATAAATGGGTCATTTAGAACTGTCTTCCAAAGGGACATTTTGTTCAAAAGTCTGATATCCAAATTGAGGAAGTTAAACAGTTAAGACCTACATGTGTTTCACTTTCTTTAAATTTTATCTTTTATTTTCATTGATGAGAAATTAGACAAAATTATGGAAGTGCTAGCATTTTCATTTTAATCCCTCTATTAAATAAATAATACATTAGCTATCCTGCCCCCACAGGGAAGAATATAATTGAAATACTGAATTCATTTCTTTGATACAGAAATAGCAAGAGGTAATGGCATACTCTGACACCTTAGCGGCTTTCTGAAATCCCTGGGAGACTGGGTGGGTTGATGTAGCAGTGTCACATTTTTGTTAGAAACAAACATCTCTTTCCTGTTATTTCTTTGTCAAAAGCTATTCATTTCCACTGTAGTTTGTTTCAGAAGTTTCTACATCTGGCTAATGTAAGAGTATCTTTGAGGTCTCCTACCAAGCTTTGTATACAAGATAGAGATTTAAAAATTAATATTATGCTGTACTTTGCTTTATAAAACAATGTAGTCCTCTAATGAAACAGAACAGTTCCAGAGTCTAAGAGTGGTTCATGTAGGGGTGATTTGGAATGGGAATGGATAGACACGAAATAGAACATAGTTATGAGTTCGTGATGTCAATGGTGTATCTACAACATGGTCCCATGAATTCCTTACTAAACATAGTGGTGATAGTGGGGGTAACTGCTATGGTGGGCCATTAGTCCATGTGTCACACTGTTCTGTGATTATTTATGTGTCTCCCTCTCTCTCTGCAGTGTGAGCTTTTCAAGGCCACGGTCCATGTCTCATTCATTTCTCTGTTCCCTGAAGTGGTCAGCTCTGGGCCAGGCCTAACACAGTTGCTCTGTAAATGCTTGCTGTTTGCTTTGTAGATGAAAATATAACTCCATTGATTTTTCTTATTGTGATGTCAGAATTTTCAATCCCCAAGCTCCACACCCAGACTGAGGTATTAAAAATTTGTACCCTCTTCTTTCTCTTTCTTTTTTCTCTTACTCTTTCTATTTTCTTTTCCTAGTAGATGCATACCCTTGATTTCTCAGCTACGGGATCCATTTTATTGTAAACTTTATGTACTCAGGATTGTGCATACTTTTAACTTCTATGTATATTGGGCTGATATTTGAGGGCAATAATAAGATAGATGATGTTTAGATCTTCTAGGTCCTCCATGGGAAAGAACTGTGAAAGCAACTAGTTGTCAGCTCATCAAATTCTTCCTGCTGGTTTGTGGAGCCTTGTGCTCTACCCTTGCTAATGCATATGAAAATGATTTCCGGCCCAAATCCCATTTTGTTGATTTGTGAATCAAACATCAGTTGTGCCTTATACGAAGTTTTTCTATATTTCATAATACAAGTGTATGTGATGGGAGTGGGAATGGGGTGGTATTTTATGTGTTCCAATAGTATAACAGTTTCCCACATGTCCGTTTTTGGTAATTCATTAAGTAACAGAGACTGCCTGATATAGAACTTGGTGTGAGGCTCTTCGCCTTGAATACTTTCTTGGCTCTTCTTCTACTGGCATCCTTGCCAGTGCCCAGCACCAGCGGGTTCCCTCCCATCTTTGGAGCCTGCCTATCTATCAAAGAGAAGTGCAACTGACAACTCAAGACAGAGGATGCCCAGGAAACAAATATACCAGAACTTAAACCCGTAAGGATGTTCATCTCACCCTAAAAATCCTGCCATTGCTCAGACTATGTTTGGAATTCTTCTGGCTTTTAGAGGCAGTCATCCAGCCAAATGAAGGCATTTTTCTTATAATTACTTTAAAATGTATGTTGGACTGAGGACATTATTCCCTACCTGATTCAGCGGTTTGGTCGGGTCGCTTTTAAATATATCCAAAAATTTAAAAATGGATTTATAGAATAAGGAGTTGCCACCATTGAGGAGAAACAAAAGAGCCAAGCAACAAACCCTCTGAAGGCTCATCCAAATGAGTGACAAATACGCTTGGAGTTCCGGCAGCATCCCTGGAATCACTCACTGCATGGCTTCCTCTGGAGACAAATTTGAAGGGAACAGCAATCATGTCCCAAACTGAATACAGAGAATGAACCTCTGACACCAGGAAAACTGTGGTGTTACCTACATAACTAGCTTATTGCCCAGGCTGGACTCAGTGGGGATGAAATCATGAAATTAATTTGTCACGGGTGACTTTTCAATCCATTCCACAAGATCTCCCTTCTTGCTCTTGGACACAATCTCAGGCAGAGTCTATCCTTTTTCAGTCATGTATAGTTTTTAATGAATAGTCATCATCTTAAGGATTAAAAAAAGCTCAGTCAGGTAAAAACTATAACTTAAGTCTCTCAATTTAAAGCTGCTCTCCTCCCTTACAGCTCCTGGCCTGACCTGGACTCAGAAGCATCCAGTAGGGAAGCTGTAGCTGTGGCAGGTTGTGTTCCCAGGAAGCAAACTCTGAGATGGAGAAGGGTGAGCAGGCGGTTCATTGGAGAGTGCTCTTGGGATCAACACCTGTGGGTAGGAAGGGAGAGGAAAGATGTAGGGTTGGGTAGGGCATGAAGTTGAGCTGCAGTGCGTCTTGGTGCTCTTGGTCAGGCCTAGGGGGAGCTCTGGAGCTGAGATGACCCTTTAGAGTTGTCCTGAGTTGGGTGAGGGGACCAGGCCTTTACACCCTGCATTTTATTGATTGGTCCCTGCATGATGGCTACCTCATCCTTTCAGGATGGCTCACACCCACCAACCTTCTTCAGTGTTTACTGTTGCCCACAGAAAACATTTTTTCCCATTAAACTCTGGCCATGCCAGCTGCTCCCCCTAATAACCTGCCCTACCTGCCTTTCGTCTTTAGACTTCCAGGTGATGGTAGGAACCAGTTCCTATGTTCTCCAAACTCCAGGAGATATGTGTCCAGCTCTCCAGGTGGTTTTCCTGGAGTCTCCCCACTTGGCTTGAGACCACTGCCTCCTTGGTTCTGGTCCCTGTGCTTGGAGTAATACAGGATGACACAGTGCTTCCTTTTGGATAGTTAATGCGTTGAATCCTAACGAGTGGTCAGTTCAGTGAAATCCCCAAGTTTTGAGGGAACTTGTGATCTCTGCTGCATTTCTTTTTTTTTTTTTTTTTAAGATTTTATTTATTTATTTGACAGAGAGAGAGATCACAAGTAGGCAGAGAGGCAGGCAGAGAGAGAGGGGGAAGCAGGCTCCCCGCTGAGCAGAGAGCCCGATGTGGGGCTCGATCCCAGGACCCTGAGATTATGACCTGAGCTGAAGGCAGAGGCTTTAACCCACTGAGCCACCCAGGCACCCCCAGATTCTGCATTTCTAACAAGCTTCTAGGTGATGCTGATGGCAAGGCTCTAGGTCCCTTCAATTACTAAGAAACTGGGTGGAGGAGAATGTGAGAATCATAGAAACTTAAGACCAGCAA
>CM053612.1:9870355-9889287 GCA_028646535.1 Procyon lotor | reverse complement strand
CTGACCACGTTGAAAAAAAATCTTTAAATAGAAATAGGGTAATTTTTTCCGGAAGATGTAGAAGCTGCAAGTGGCAACTGGTGGCATGATTTGCAACTAATAAGACCTTGAATTATCTTAAAAAGTTACTTTTTTGGAATAGTGCTCCAGGAAATCTAATTTGAGATCATTTAAATGTCAATAAATGAAGGGGCCCAGATGATGAAATACAGTGTACAGATATTAAAAGCTGCAGGGATGTGGGGCAAGAACATTCTTTTTCTCGTGTAGTAGATATTAAAAGCTGTACCTTTTATTATACAGTTCTGAAAACTCAGGGGTGGATTTGGAAATGTGCAGAGAAAGGAGAAGTTGCATTTTGATATCCTTGAGATCTTTGAGGGCTTTCCCTTGTCTTCAAAGGAAAATTCACCGAGAACTAAATTGTAGAAGGTGTTGTAGAATTCTTGAAATTTGCAGTTATGGCGTCCGTCCCAAGATTCCCTTGTGACCACATTAAATTACTGTTTACAACCTTTACTGAATGGTGCCTATGTCCTGGGCAACAGATATGAAGGGAGAACGAATCCGCAGAAGAATGAAGTGTAATCCCTTTGGAGGGCTGTCTCAGTCTTGGGCAAATATTCCAGAACTTTAGTAGGCCCGAGAATTACCTGGTGAGCTTGTGAAAATGCAGAGTTTTTAGCCCGCATCTGCTGAGCTTGAGCTTCCGAATGGCTGAAGTGGAGCTCCACGCTCTATAAAGCAGTGGTCTGGAGGGCGCCCCAAGTGCATACAGACAATTGTGGTAAGCTCGAAATTCACAGCCCCATGCGGGTAGAGGGGACGGGGAGATGACCTGTCACTGGTGAAAGCTAGGGAAGTCTGCAAAAGGAAGTGTGGTTGGAGCTGGGCGATGAGGAGCTGGCAGGCCGGCTACAGGTGGGTGTAGTGAGGTGGGGGCAGGGAGAGCCAGAGAGGAGGCCAGAGGAGGCATTCCAGGTGGAGGGTTAGCAAGCAAAAATCTATGTACGTGAAGGTACTTGGCGAGTGGCAAATAATTTGGGAAAGCTGACTTTCAGATGCCTGTAGGATCGAGGTGAAGACAGAATAAAGCGGACCAAGTATTGACTGTGGAGTTCTTTGAGGTATTCTGACTTCATTTTATTTATTTTTAAAGAACGTTTTATTTTATTTCATTTTTTCAATAAAGAATATTTTAAATTTTTTTAAGTCAACTCTACTGGCGGTGTGGGGCTTGAGCCCATGACCCCAAGATCGGGAGTCCCACACCCCGCTGACTGAGCCAACCAGGGGCCCCAGAGGAGTCTCACTCTGTTGTAAAGGCAATGGGAGGGGGCCTTTGAGGTCTTCTATGGAGGAGCATGGCCTCATTACCTGAGCTTTCACGAGTGGCTCCTTAATTCCTCACAGCCTTTTAAGATTGCCAGTATTACCCCCCCTTTTACAGCTGAAGAAACTGAGGCTCAGAGAGACACTCCCTTGTCCACGGTCTCGGAGCTGGTCTGTGGCAGCAGCATTCGAACTCAACACAGTCATTAGGTGGTTCTTTTGCAGGCAGAGGCAGCAGGCAGTGTGGGGTGCTGCTTAGCACAACGGAGAACACGTCCGTGTTTCATCAGGTAAGAAAAGGTTGTTGTATGCAAAGTTAGGCACTCCAGTTTGTTTCATAAATTAAAAAAAAATCTGATTACACAGTTTAAAAAGTTAAATAGTATTACAAGTCTTGAGAAGAACAATGGGAGCCCCTTACCTTCACCCCTTACTCCTGTCCCATTCTCCTGTTCTCCAGAGGCAACCATTTGTATCTTTTTCAGCTTTTTTCCTGGTCCAGAATATGGACTATTTCCATATTCCTTAGTCATACGCTTCTACAGTTATTTCTTGTTTTTCACATTTTACACATCATTCATTAAGTTGCAACTGTGGAAACAGGATTTATTTTACTTATGGCCCCCTAAACGTACACCCCCATTCCATCTATAGTTATAATTTTAAAAGTCACCATTATCTGTGCAAACGTTATTTTGATGATGTAAATATTGTACAGAGCTGAGCCAGATACTGTGCTGTAACTATTAAAAATTGTACAAGTTTACTTTCCATAGAGTTCATAATTCCCTTGTTTTCTCTCTTTGTTTTATTTGCATACTACTCCCTACAATTCCCCTAGACTCACTACCAGACTGCAAAACCCGCTTGTTACAATCACACAAATCAGGTGTCCTTCCAGCCCTTTCTCTCCCTTCCTTCACGCTTCCCCCCACCTTTTCCTGTCTTGCACCCTCCTTCCCCATTCCAGTCTGGCCAGCTGGCTCTAGAAGCCCATTCCACAACTGCTCTCCTGGGGGCTTCCCTTTACCATGGCCTGGGGGAATTGGCTTCACTTCCTTCTTCTGTTGATCCCCAGCTTCCTGGGTGCCACCTCGGTTTCATTCTTGGTTTACTTCTTTGTCTGGGTGCAGACCATCTGCAAAGAGCTTGCTAGGAAGGTGTGATATTGCGATTTATAATAAGAAATTGAGATTTGGTCTTGTCCCAAGCGCAGAACTCCTAAAAACCCTTGAAATTCCCTAAGTGATGAGAGCAACAAAGGTGTCTTTTGTTATGTTAATGAGGCGACTTTTGGACAAGCTCCTGGGTTTTCTAAGGATGGGGACTGGTTGCCAGGGGAACCAAGTCCCTGAATAGAGGGTTAGAACTTTCTGTCCCACCCCCTGACCTCTCAGAGGAGCTGAAGATTGAGTTCAATCACCAAAGGCCAATGATTTAATCAATCACGCCTGTGGCATGAAGCCTCCATAAAAACCCAAAAGGACGGGTTTGGAGAGCTTCCCGGGTAGCTCACCAGGATGCATTCACGTGCCTCCTTGCTGGGCCCCAACCTCCACGGGGACAGAAGCACCTTTGTTCGGGACCTCGCCCTATGTATCTCTTCATCTGGCTGTTGATTCGTATCTTCTAATATCCTTTGTAATAAAGCAGTAATCTAGTAAGTAAAATGTTTCTCTCAGTTCTGTGAACCAGTGTGGCAAGTTAGTTCAACCCATGGTTGTTGGAACCTCTGATCTATAGCTAGGCAGTCAGAAGCTCAGGTGACAACTTGGGCTTGGCAACAAGCATCTGAAGTAGGGGGTGGAGGGCAGTCTTGGGGGACCAAGCCCATAACCTGTGGGGTCTGACACTATCTCCAGGTGGATGGTGTCAGAAGAGGTTTGAATTGTAGGACATCCAGCTCATGTAGGAGAACTGCTTGGGGGTGTGGGGGGAAAAGCCACACATCTGGGGTCTGAAGTGTGGGAGTAGTGGGAAAGTAAAGGAGAAACATAGGCAGGAAGAGACTGAGGGTCTCCCAACTTGGGACAATTCATGGGGGCGATAACTGTTTCTGATACCTTGAATCTGAAAAAGTCTTTATTCTGATTTAACACGTGATAATGATACTGTGGGGAGTGCTCAGGATGTCCTCATGATATGGAAACACGCCCTTCTGTTTTGGGAAGTCTTCTTGTTTTATTTCTTCGATTTCCTACCCCATTGCTCTCCTCATTCTCCATTTCTGAAACTTCTCTTGTTTGGGTGTGGATTCTTCTCGATTGATTCTTCAATTTTCTTACATTTAATCACTTTATTCTCTTTGTTTTTAGTTCTACTTTGGGGAAATAGTCTCAACTTCATCTCCTCCCACTTCTAGTGGATTTTAAAATTTAGGCAGTATGCTTTGAATTTCCAGGAGGTTTTCCTTATGCTCCAGTATTGTTGGTTTTTCTCTGGAAAAATAGCCTTGATTTAATATTTTCATAGATTCAAGATTTCTGACCTTAAAGCTATTAATTATAACGATTTTGAAATTTTTTTTCCTACTTTATGGATTGTCCAGATCCACCGACTTGTTTATTTTGGTCTTTTCTTTCATGTTGGAGACTTTCTTTAGATTTGCTCTCCATTGTATTTAATGGCAATGCACAAAAAACTGATAAGCTTTTGTTTATGAGTGGTGTGTTTGACTGGTAGCCTTGTAGGGCAATTAATAAGGGGCGGACTGTCAGCATCTCTCACTCTGGAGAGAAATGCTCCTTTCTTCCTGGGTGATAGGAACTTAGCTAACAGCATTTTGAGATACAAGCAAAGAGAGGGGACTATTGAGGCCCCTTGTCATTCAGCATGTGTCCTTTGTTTTCAGCCTGGTGTCCCTAAGTTGTTGATTTTTCTCCAGAGAATACATATAAACTTCCTTTCTGTCTAGACAGGGGGGAGAGCCACGATTTGCTAGGAGGGAAAGGAGATCTAAGAATGTAGGTGCTTATGTAGGTTTTCAGCCCCCCAGTTCACCTCCTGAAACAGATGGAACACGATCTGTCTTTGCTGACCTCTGCCTCTTGTTTCCACAAATATTTATTGAGTGGCTAGTATGTTACAGATGGTACCATCCACCTAGAATAAAATGGTGAATAAGGGCAAATGTGGTCTCTGCCTGTGTGGAACTTACGGAGAAAGAGCCCCTAATTATAACCAAGACAAGTGCCAAGAAGGAAAAGGAAGAGGTGAGAAATCCGGAAATAACAGCAATAATAACCATAACCATAACCATAACAGCCTCTTATCCTTATCCTGTTGGAGTATGTACTGAGATTTGACCTAGTTAGGGAGTTCGGAAGCTTTCATTGAGATCTGAATGGAGACGAGTTAGTCAGGGGGCCAGTGGGGTGTGGGAATGTAGATAGTGTCTAGGAGGAGGGAAGCACTTGGGGCAAATACCTGTGGTGGGAAGCAGCCTAGAAAGGCCAGAAAAATCCACAGTGACTGGGGTGTGGTGAGGGTGAAGCTGCACTCAGTTGTGATCGGATTAATATTCACTAATCAAAGCTCTAAATTGAAAATCAAATTTTTCTTTACATTTTTACATCCACCAGTCTAGTCATAAATCTAGTATTTTTGTACAAAAATTAAAAAAATCACTTATTCTTTGAGGAAGTCTTAATACACTTTCCCTTAAATTTCTACCCTAAATACATTTAAAATTTTATAAATTTGATTCCCATAACCCTTCCCAGTGCTTGACCAGGTACTCTTACATACCTAGTAAGGAAAATGTTTCTAAGCCCTATATTAATGCTTACAAATTTAATTAGTCATAATTATAATGGTAATAAGTCACATTCTGATAAGCTTTTGAGTTTATGTACATGTAACAAAATTATCTTACCCTTTTCGGTTTTAATGGTTAAACATTTCAAATTAAAGCTATCATTTTAGAATCTCTAATAGGTTCATTTCTATTAAATGTTTCAAATACCTTAAATTACGAACACACACACAGATTACCATAATAACAAAATATATTATTTTCTTAAGATTTTATTATTTGACAGAGAGAGAGAGAGATCACAAGTAGGCAGACAGGCAGGCAGAGAGAAGGGGGGAAGCAGGCTCCCTGCTGAGCAGAGGGCCCGACATGGGCTCAATACCAGGATCGACACATCTCGATCCCAGGACCCTGAGATCATGACCTGAGCCAAAGGCAGAGGCTTTAACCCACTGAGCCACCCAGGTGCCCCTAACAATGTATTCCTAAAATGAAAAGTTATTTACTGAGGGTTTGATTTGCTTCAATACTTATATACTCAATGCTCTATTTTACTGCTTGGATTGCCAGATTTAACTGATTAAATATAAGATACCTAGTTTGGTTTGAATTTCAGATGAACAACAAATAACATTTTAGAAACTGAAATTTAGCTGGGCATCCTATATTTTATCTGGCAACTCTACTGCGTTTGCAAAATTACTTATCCAACTAGGAGAGTGGAGTTACTATCTTTGATGGTCTGTACTTATTTGCCCAAAGATTTTGCCCAAAGTATTGTTACAGGGTCAAAGATTTGTAACCATAATATGGGTACAAATTCAGGGATCTTAGAAATTTGAGACCTGGGTGCTACTTCATAGATGATTCTACCTGAGTCACAGTTTAACATGCTGAGCTATTTCTAATTACCTGATTCGACCTGCTATGTCACTGGTGGCCCCAAGCCCACGCATTTTAACTGGGATATAGCTTGGTGCCCTGGACATCCTAGATTATTTGGATGTTTTCTAGGTTTCGTCATTACCTAATTTTTATTGTAAGTGGGTTAAACTTTTAATATCCTTTGGGTTGGTAGAATCCTACGATTCGAACTGATGGAATTAATTCTGTACAAATCAGACCTACTCTGTCCCAAATCTGACCATTCAAGATCTTAGAGGCCACTGGAATAATCTGTTTTTTTTTTTTTTTAACCTCCTAAGAGCAATGGGGAGTCATCAAGGAGTGTAAGGAATAGTGTGGCCAGATTTTCATTTTGGGGGGAAAAAATCAGTCTGGTTGCTGCATGGAGAATGAATAGGAGGGGTTTGAAGTGAGTGACAGAGACAACTTAGGAGGCTTTTACAGTAAAGGAACTAAGAGCTAATGATGAACTTGGTTAATGCTGATGGAGAAACAGGTCAAATTTGAGCTATTTTGTAGGCAGAATCAATAGGACATGGTGATGGATTAAATATAGGCAGTGAACTCTGGAAAACAGTATGGAGGTTCCTCAAAAAGTTGAAAATAGAGCTACCCTACGATCCAGCAATCGCACTACTGGGTATTTACCCTAAAGATACAAATGTGATCCGAAGGGGCACATGCACCTGAATGTTTATAGCACCAATGTCCACAATAGCCAAACTATGGAAAGACCCTAGATGTCCATTGTCAGAAGAATGGATAAAGAAGAGGTGGTATATATATACAATGGAATACTATGCAGCCATCAAGAGAAACGAAATCTGGCCATTTGCAACGACGTGGATGGAACTAGAGGGTATTATGCTAAGTGAAATAAGTCAATCAGAGAAAGACAAATACCATATGATTTCTCTGATATGAAGAATTTGAGAGGCAAGGTGGGAGTTTGGGGGGGTGGGGGAGAGAAATGAAACAGGAAGGGATGAGGAGGGAGACAAACCATAAGAGACTCCTAGACTCATGAAATAAGCTAAGGGTGGCTGGGAGGCTGGGGGGTAGGGATAGGGTGGCTGGGTTGTGGACACTGGGGAGGGTATGTGCTATGGTAAATGCTGTGAAATGTGTAAGCCTGACAATTCACAGACATGTACCTTGAGGCAAATAATACATTATATGTTAATAAAAATTAAAAAAAAATATATAGGCAGTGAGAGGGGGGTATTAAGTAAAGCATGGCTCCCAGGTGTCTGGTGTGAGTCACTGGGTGAACATTGACTCCATTCTCAGATAAGAAAACAAAGAGGAGAAGAGCAGTTTGTTTTAAATTTCTGTTTGTTTTTGGCAAGGTAGGGGAGAAATAAGGGATCTAGTTTGGGCATACTGAATCGAAGATACATATGGGACACACAGTGGAGACGTCAGCAAATATCTGGAGATACATATCTTGATCATCCAGCTATGGCTAGAGAATCCAGAACTTTCCATGGCAATGTAATTACAAACTGCTTTCAAAGGCTTTCTACTATGCCCATATTTCACAAAAGAAACCTATAATGTACAATATGTCCAAAATAAATCTCAATATTAGAGCTACTGTTCTGACCTTGGACATTCAGCTCTCTTGTTGTTTGGTGCTATTTAAAAAAAAAGTCACTCTATCAGTAGTTCCAAGGTAGTACCCATATTTTGGGAATTATGTGTATTTACTTGAGCCAATATCCAGAAGAACACTATTTACGTGACTTAATTTAGTCTTGAATTTTGTGCCTTGTTACTCTGTTTAATGATGCTAAACTATTTAGAAGAAGTAGGTAAATAATAAATCTTTAAGCTTGAATGGGCTGTTTACAGTCAATTGAATTCTACCTTCAGGAGATGGGAAATTAATGAACTCTATCCTTTCTGTGACAACAAATTTTACTCAGTTGTTTTCAAGTTGTTGTGAACAATTCTGTACCTCTTTCAATTAACCAGGGCTTCCTGACAATGTTTTTGGCATCACGTAGTGGATCCCTCCTCTTCAGGACATAGGTTTGTGGTTTGTACACTTTGCTGGTATGTTTTATGTAGACAGTGGCTTGAGTGACATTTTGGTCTATTCCTCCCTTTGTTTCTCCAAGTCCAAGCATCTTTCATTCTTATTCAGAATAAGTCATTGGAGTCGTTCATGGCAGTTTTCATTCTTTCTTCTTTGGTTTAGCTTGTGTAGGAAGCCTTAGGATATTTGCAAGGATAGAGTTCTAAAAATAACTTGTCTCTAAAGTGAACTTTTATGATTCTATGCTAATTATTTTGATTTTTATTCAGCTGTGGGAAACCATTCATCTGTTCTATTCAAACTATTTTTCTGATTACTGAAAATGAGAATATAATTATTATTTATTAACTACCACCAGTACTTTTTCTGGAATACAAAGTATTGCTATTTCTATACAACTTTTGACTAATTAATTAGAATGTATGCCCATATTACCAAGAATGTTTATCTCTATATTTGGAAAGAGGACAAGAACACTTTTAGACTTCTTAACATAGAAATTCTTTGCAGGCTTGGGTCCATAGCTTGTCTGGATCTTAACAAATCATCTTAAGAGTAAATTGCTCACTGATGATAGATAAGTACTTAGTGTCTGGTAACCCGATTTCTTCTCTTCCCAAATGAAAGATAATCCATGATATCATTAAACAGTTCACTAAATTAGTTGTGATGCAGTTTTCAGGAACCAGGATAGTACAGCAAGGAGCCTTTCCCACTTTGTGGTTAGGTTCTAGAATGCGTTGTTGGCTAAAGCAGGATCAGTGGTAAGATGATTCCCATCAAGTTTTAATGATCTACAAAGAATCAAGCCAGAGAGGGATCAGAGTTGGGATCAGAGCCAAAAGAAGGATGAAAAAAAAGCAGGTGTTGAGAACTGCAATCCAGAAGCTAAAATCCAGTGGGAAAGACAACATGTGAGATGCAAACAATACCAGAGAGGTCTCAGGAAGAAGAGGGGCAGGTCCAAGTGAAGTGGTAATATTGTAAGAGACCACTTTGACTGGGGCCAGCATGTACACCTTAGGATTAAATTTTCCCTTTACTCACCTGGTCATAGAAAAATCCCTAAGAGATCATAGGTGCTGGTTGAAGGAAGTCTAGTAGTGTGATAGGAGGCAGATTGACAGTTACCACTCTGCTCATGCAACTTATGCCTTTGGTGGCTGGAAGTTACATTTGACACCCAGGCATTTGGGGCCCACTAAGCAATCATGCAAAAAAAAGTAGGCTATTTTTTGGGGGGGGCGGATGGCTGACATTATATAGGAGAATTAGGGACCTGCAACCTGTGGTAGGACAGAGAAGAGTATGAAGGGAGCCTGGAGGAATCTTCTGGGTTTGTGTACCATTCTATAGTGCCCAGAGATAAAGCATAATGGTCCATTACTGAAACTATACAAATAGGGCAGCTGAGAGCTCAGATCCCTCAGGACTGAAAATTGGATCCTACTACTCAGGTAAACATACTAAATAGCAAATAGCTGCCTACCAAGGGTATTGATAGGTGCCAGGAAAAAATGGTGTTTATAAAGTCTTATGAATTATATATTTTATGCATACTTTATGCAAACAATATTGAGCATAGAAGTGTTTAAATAGTAATTTCACAAACTAGTTTGCCTTGGTGGTGAACTGTATCTTGTCCTGTTACCCAGGAAGTATCAGAGCACTCTACAAAAGGTAAAACTTTCAAATTTGGATTCTAAGTAGGAAGAGACTTCTAGCCAAAGTAGATTTAAGTTCCGTCTCTTTCCCACCCCCAACTCTTGTCACTGTGTTCAGATCCATTTGGTGTGTTGGGGAAAGAAATACAATCCTCCAAAAGCCCTTGAATGCAGAATGCACGTGAAGGAAATAGTCATTCTCACCCCTTAATTCTCCCTCTCTATCCCTCTCCTGAGGTCTTTTGTTTTTGTTCCCATGGCCTGCCATGATAGCATGTGTCTTGAATCTCTCCTATCATAAGCTGATGGCGGACGTCACTAATCAATTATGACATGCTTTCCTGTTGAGATAGACAGGCCACGTATTCCTCAACAGTGTTCCAGATAGCTACTATAAATTGTTTGTCTTGGAACTGGAGATGAAACCTATTTGATGTCTTGGGTCTATAGTGTTAGGAAAAAGAACCAACCGTAGGAAGGCCTGATCACCTGCTCACTGATTTCTTAGTGTGCTGACAGTTCAAAGTATAAGGTTAAACAGTTGTGTCTATATATTCTAATGCTAGGAGGGAAAAGGAAAGCATGCAGAGTGAGGGCAGTAGAGCAGAGAGCAGAATAAACCATTAACTGAATGAGGACAGTATTTTTCCTAATTCACCCAGTACTAGGAAGAACTGCTTAAAAAGCTGCCATGGTATTAAATCAATAGCTTATTACGCATTTGATAACAGTGACCAATTAAAGAGTACTAGGAAGTGCATTTATCTGGCCACTCATCACCCAGAGAAGAGGTACAGTGATTACACACAGAAAAGAAAAAACATACTACAGCATGCTTAGAAAGTAGTTCAATTATACTATGGGATTATAATACAAACAATGATAAAAACACACTATTAAGGATACTAGAAGCCAGAAAAAAAAACCTCAACAATTTCCTTTCATGTTAACCCTAACTAAACTTTATTCTCCCCTTACTGAGCTACAGCAACCATTGCAGTAACCATCAGCATCAGTGGAATCAAGACTCTTCAGACCCAGTTGTTTTTCCAGCTCCACGAGACTTAATAGCCCCATACTTCCTGAAAGGAGAATGCTCTCTCTACTGCTCGCATCTGATAATCGAGCACAATTCAGCTCTTGATTCCTATCTAAATTCAGTGGACGTCTTTATCTTGGCAATGTTGTGAATGATGAATATGGTGCTTAAAAAAAAATCAGAATGCTTAACTTCAAAAATGTTCCGTTAGAAAACCACAACTTAAACTTTGCAGCAGGCAAATGAAATGTTTCTGGAACTTCTTCCCAGGAACTTCTTCATGGCATGCCTATGAGCCAAAGAATCACACGTAATCTTGTAATACCATAATTTATTTTTCAACCTAAAATGATAATGTCCAGTTTATTCACCTTCTATTTTGACTATCCTTGGCTCTGAGTGACTTCTGGTAGTATCCACAAGGTAAATTCATCTCTAACAACCAAAGATCGTCAGACTATATTACCAGTATTTGAAGATGATCCTAATGAACGTCTCCCCCAAAGTACTTTTTTTTTAGTTTTTCTCCCCAGCCCCATATATTTTGTGCAATGCTTGCTTCTCTGAAATGTAAGAAATTTGTACGATTTATTTGTTCATCTATTTAGTGATTTGACAAAATTACCAAAATATTGATACCTACTCTCCAGGTAGATTCCATCTAGAGGCTGGGGATATAGGAGTAAGCCAAAAGAAGGTTATGCCTTCCTGTAACTTATAGCCAGGAGAGGGGAGATGGACAACAGGTAATAAGCACAATAACTCAATAATATATAATATGTCAGAAGATGGTAAAGGGCCAGATTATGGAGAGTTATGGAGGTCACTTGGCTTTTATTAGGAGTAATTTGGGGAGCCAATGCAGGTTTTCGGTAGAGGGGCTTCATGATTGGATTTGTATTTAAAAGAATCATGCAGGATGATTGGGTGGCTCAGTGGGTTAAGCATCCTATTCTTGATTTCAGCTCAGGTCATGATCTCTGGGTCATAAGATTGAGCCCTGAATCTGGCTCCACGCTGGGTGTAGAGCCTGCTTGGGATTCTCCCTCTCTCCCCTCCCCATCTTCCCAGAGAGGGCACCTCTCCAGGGGCACCTGGGTGCTCAGTAGTAAATCTTTACTAAATGCACATGTTTCACACGTTAGAGACCCAAGGCTTTGAGGGAAAAAGACTTAAATGTTCAAGGAAACACAGAATCAACTAGAATCACCTAGAATTCATGGTTCTAGTTTCCCAGGCCAGTATTATAACTTGCCCAGTGATTTTTAAATCTCAAATCTCTCTTTTTCTTTCTCTCCTTCCCTTTTCTCCCTTTTTCCTTCTTTTCCTTCCTTTTTTTCCCTTCAAGTAACAGAACCCTTTGTTTTTAAATAAAATTTTATTCATATGGATGTGGAAAACAGATAAAAATGTCAGTTATAAATGCATTGTATATATTTTATAATTTCAGTGTCATAGGATTTATAATATCCATCACTGAGAAGGAAGAAAGTTATTTTGATGGACACAGAAATTAGGCATCAGGCATCTGGCTGACTGTGGCATTCATAGGATGTCATAGGATGACCTAGTCTTGTCATCCAATTTTATTAATGGATTTTGTTTGGAATGCCCAGTGTTGAGGAAATATCCAGATGAATCGTAAGAAATATAGTAGTTGCAAATGGTGATAGGTGTTAAATACCATGCCAACAATCTCAGGATACTTAAACTTGACTGATCCTGAAACGTGAACGAAGATGAGGAGAGGACATCTTTATTTTAAATTTGAATCACTAATAAAATCTATTAATTCATTAAGTAATACTGTTAATAGGGTCTGATAAGAAACCCCTACAGAAAGCCTGCTCTGCAATACTTCATAGTATGGTAATATTCTCATAATGCAACATATTATATGTACCTTTGTAATTGTATGACTGATTATAATGTAGAAAGTGAGAACAAGCATTAATCATGTGACTGCCTTGTCTTGCATTTCACTGGGCCCAGTACCTGCATCCTGTGATCCTCTTCTAATTTGCACAATTTTATATGCGTGGACCCGAACAGGCCTAGATTAAAATGGTATGTGAAAACCTAGAATTTCTCCAATCAATGACATATGTTCAAGAGGTTGAAATCCATACCAGATCTGACCATAAGAACTGTATTTTGGGGGCGCCTGGGTGGCTCAGTGGGTTAAAGCCTCTGCCTTCGGCTCAGGTCATGATCTCAGGGTCCTGGAATCAAGCCCCGCATTGGGCTCTCTGCCCAGCAGGGAGCCTGCTTCCACCTCTCTCTCTGCCTGCCTCTCTGCCTACTTGTGATCTCTCTCTCTATCAAATGAATGAATAAAATCTTTAAAAAAAAACAACTGTATTTTGAGGGGCACCTGGGTGGCTCAGTGGGTTAGGCCTCTGCCTTCAGCTTGGATCATGATCTCAGGGTCCTGGGATAGAGCCCCGCGTCTGGCTCTCTGCTCAGTGGGGAGCCTGCTTCCCCCTCACTCTCTGCTTACCTGTGATCTCTCTCTCTATCAAATAAATAAATAAAATCTTAAAAAAAAATAACTGTATTTCGAGATCTGTCCCCAAACCTCTTGTGTACTACATAAAGAAATCTATGGCTTTTAGTGTGCTCAAACACGGTATGTTTGAGTGAGCATATTATGTTTATTGTAGCTTACCAAAGAGTTTAGAGTGTTTTTCTAAAATTAATTTCAATCCGGGGTACCTGGATGACTCAGTTGTTAAGCATCTGCCTTCAGCTCAGGTCATGATCCCAGGGTCCTTGGTTCGAGCCCCGCATTGGGCTCCCTGCTCCGTGGGAAGCCTGCTTCTCCCTCTCCGACTCCCCCGCTTGTGTTCCCTCTCTTGCTATGTCTCTCTCTGTCAAATGAATAAATAAAATCTTCAAAAAAATTAAACTAAATCCAATATATTTGTACCCTTGAAGCAGTTCAAAGCAATCCAAGAATTCTGAAGAATTCCATAATACAGGCCCTACAGTACTGTGCTTTACCCTAAGCTACCTCAGACTGTCAGGGAGTAGGCAGATATGTTTGGCTAGCACTACCAGTGAGGTGTTAATGGGAATTTTCCTGCAGTGTTCAAGGACTGCATGTGTATTTTTGCCAACTGTCTCAGGCACAGCCCCTAGAAACAAAGCAATAGCCTTTTGCTTTCCAGTTGAAATGTAATTGCTCTGTTTATCAAAATTTAGTGGAGGAACTGAAGGAATATTTAAATTTTTATAGTGTTGTTAATATTCTTTCCCTTTCCAGTTAGTTTATCATGGATTTGTAAAGATTCTGGAATTTCAAGAGTTGAAGGTTATGTGATCAAATTAGGTCATTTGGTTTCATTAATTTAATATTGCATACATAATTTCTCAGAAAGATTTTTCACTAATGCATATTAGCCTTTATATGAATATATTTTTCAATAAAATAAAGCTGTTTTTACCACTGTAATATGTACAAGTTCTGGTTTACAAGAAAAGGGAGTCAAACCTATTTTGTGCGGAAGGGTAAATGCTTGAGGGAGACAGACAAACAAAGGAGTTGAACTATAATTGGGTGGTTTGCCTTTTCCTGCTTTAATGGATCTGAGGTACAACACTTCTTAGTGATGATGGTTCACAATGCAGGGATTCTCAGAGGGGGAATGGAGCCATATAAAATTCTGAAAGGCCTTGTGTGTGTAGCTCCAAATGACCCACATTCCTCCCCAGGGAATTTTAATATGAATGTTCTCTCATTGCTTCTCAGCCTTCTGAAATCCTACCTAGCTTTCTGGAGTGTGACTTTGGAAAGTCTTCTCTGCCCTTTCTTACTCTTATTCATCAACCATTTATCCCTTCTCTGAACTTCTGCAGAAGCTGTAGAGCTTATACCATTTAACATGCTTGAATGAGTAAACTGAATATATGATAAAGTGTACTTTACTAGGAGTTAGAAGACATGGATTTTGGTTTGTGCTTATGTGTCCCCAGTGGACAAGTAATTCGGTTACTTTGATTTCCATCTCTTAAATGAACATAGTAGTAATTCCACCTGCCTCACTGGGCTGTTGTGAGGGTCAAATGTGATTCTTACAAATATATTTTGGAAACCGATGTTGACGTTTAGTTTTTTCATTGACATCAGCAGTTTTGTCTGCCTGACGTTATTATAAGCACCTTGAGGACAGACATCAACTTTAATATTTTTTCTTTATCTCTTTATAGTGCTGTATCGATGACATATTTAGAGCATTTGTTGTTTTTACAATTATGCACATACAAATAGTGCTTCATAATTGCCAAAGCATTTTCACATCCCTTATAATCTATGGCGTACCTCCATTTTTATATGCCAGAAGATTGAGGTCTCAGAAGTCACAGTGACTTTCCCAAGGCCACACAGGTAGTAGGGTTCCAGGAACTGTCCTACAGGTCTGTGGATTTGTAGTCAATGGCTTTTTTCACTGTGTGACTAGACCTTCTGAAATCTGGCTACTACCGAAGAGGTACTTTATTCTAGATAGTTCATGAAGTTCTGGTTCTAGAAGGAATTTGACTTTGTAAACCATGTAAGTCCTCTCAGAGTGATATTATTGATTTTCTACAGCTGGCTGCATCTGTGCCTTGACAGCTTTATTTTCTTTCATTATAACCACAAGGGTAGTAAGTGTACCGAGTGATGCATGGTTTGGGGCTTCTCCATTTCAATGCAGCTAATTCTTAATTTTTGAGATTGAGGATTTTCCAAGGTCTCTATGAGGCTGTTTTTTTTTTTTCTTACTGTTGCCACTTTCTGTACAGTGTGAACTAGAATTCCAATCAGAAGGTAACCAAGTAAAGGTGAGAGAGGGTGACTGATTTCAGTTGAAAATGTGATACTTTTTCACAACCCTGCACAAAATGTTTTAAAAAAGATGCAGGCACCTGGGTGGCTCAGTTGGTTAAGCATCTGACTCTTGATTTTGGCTCAAGCCATAATCTCATGGTCATGGGGTTGAGCCCCACTTTGGGCTCTGTGCTCAGCAGGGAATCTGCTTAGAATTCTTTCTCCCTCTGCCTCTCCCCCTGCTCTCATGTGCACATGCTCTTGCTCTCTCTCAAAATGAATAAATAAAATCTTTGAAAAAAAAAGTTGAAGTTATCGGACAAGAATGCATTTTTAAATTATCTGGAGGTTCCCCCCCCACCACGTTCTCCTGGCCCTAATTTATAACTGACTATGACATCCAAATTAATCCCAAACAAAAGTAAACAGTCACAAAAAAAACATTGTATCCTAATTATTATAATTAAAATCTGAATTTAGGTCAAAATGTGCTCTTTAAATCACCTTAGAATTTGACTAAGAATGAGCATAGTTGTGAGGCAAGGAGCTATTGACAAGTCCTTCACACAATTCTCATCAATTTTCTATAATGATTTTGACATTTTATCAAAGCTCAGGAGGAAATGGAGCAATTATTTATTTGACTTTAAAAATTACAGTGTGTCAGAATGTACTCAAGGGACTACCAACGAAATGCCCTGAGAGAGAACTGCAGTGGGTGCATCACAATGGAAATTAGAGCAAGTGTCAGTATGTCAGCTGCGAAGTCCTACACAAAGCACTTATGGTTAATGAGTGATATTTCATTTGGCCAGAGTAACCAGAACATTTCAGAGATGTGAGCTCATCTTTGAAAAAGCCAGTTAAAACAGGAGTCTAGAGGAAGCTGATATAGTTCAAAAAGCAGCAACATTTCGCACAGTGGTGTTAGTAATAAATTGTTAGCAATAATAAAGCTAATGCCATTGATTTGGTGCACACTATGTGCCAGGCATTTTACACTTAATTATGACCTGAAATAGCTCATTTGTCCTCAGCTCAACCTCGTGTTGCTCCACTTACTACTGAGCAAACAAAGGCTCAGAGAGCAAAGAGCTGGGATCTGAACTCCCCAATCTGTTATGTTCCAGAGCCTAGTTTTCTAACCCTTCACCTACTACATGGGTCTTAGGGCAGATCTGACATTTATTGCTGTGTGACCCTGGAGAAGACACTTTACCTCTCTGAGAATTTCTCCACTTGTTAAATGAGGGGGCTCGACTGTGGGTTTTCCTATCTCTAAAGTGTTTTGAGGAAGAATGGGTGTATAGACTCTTGAACGGGGTAAAGTATTGTAGAGAAATGGTGGAAGCTGGTGTGAAAGGGGTGTGCAGGCTACACAGGAACTCAGAACTTAGATAGCCATCTTTTCTCTGTGATGGGAGCCCCTCCTCTACTTTGGGTCAGTTGGTACCTTTATCAGCAGCCTGCTTTGTTCTGGGCTTCAGAAAGCCCTAAGGGGAGGGAGAGTAGTATCTGGACATGAGGAGAGAAGGCTCTACTTTGTCTTTTCCTCTTATCAGCACAGTAGGCTCTGGAGGTGAGCACGTCCAAAGGGTCTGGATCTGAAGGAATGAAGACCAGGAGAAAGGCCTACACTGACAGTCAGGAAATTGACAGTTGAGAAATGCTGATGTAGAGACAAATATTTCCTTTCTTCTTTTTTCTCCAAAAATTGACAGATTTTCAATGTAAGTAATATATAATGTGTCTTTAATTTTGTAGAAAAATTATACATGTAAAAAGCAAAAAAATAAAAGCATCCACAATCCCAGTGCTTAGAGAACAATGCTCAATATCTTTGTGTATATTGTTCCAGACTCAATGTCCAGATAAAAAATATATAATCAGGCTATCACTATCGCATTTCATAATCTGCTTTTCCCATTTGATTCCTTTCTGATCATCTTTATAATTGTATTTTAGGGCTTTGAGTCCCACAGAATTACATACTACACCTATGTCTTTGATATTCTAGTCTAGAATACTTGCTATTTATACAAATAACGAATTCTACTACAGATATTCCAATGGTGGGTTCCGAAGAAATGTATGTGACATATTCTGAGGCAGTTTCCTTTTTCATTCAAATATTCCAGAATGCTTTTCTATTTCTCAGCACATTTGGGCAAGCGTGGCGTGGGGTGGGAGACCTAATCCCATTATTCAGATTGCTCTTTTGCATGGTGTTTGCTTGATATTAGTAATCTAGACTGAAAAGGGAAAAGAGAGTATGGATAATTCTGTATTACTGGTCTCCGACCTATGCCTGGCAGCTCATGGTTTACTCCCCAGCTGCCTTTGCTGATAATACTTTTGAATCCGTTAGTGACTGATGATGTAGTTTTATTTCTCATCACATCTATGAAAAGAAGCTACTCTAAATTTTACTCTTTTTTTTTCCTTTTTTCTTTTATCTCAATTTGCCTTCTGTCCCGCGAGATTTTTAAAGGAGTAATTGGTGTTATTTTGTATAGTCCTTGTTCTCAAAGGTGGATCTCTTTAAATTTTAAGGATGCTTTTGATCTTCTCAAGGTCAAACCAATCTTAAAATATAGTTTTCCTGAATAATATATTTTAGTGTTCTGAGAGAGGCAGGATTCACACTCCTGAGGGGCAAAGATTTCTGAAAACTCTTTTGATGGAAACTGTGGTTCACAATGATCAAAGTCTCCTCCCAATCTGTTACTTTCTTTGAAAAGCTTAAAAGCACATTGTTCCTCCTGAGTGTATCCCCTAGAGAAATTGTGGCACATCTGCCCAGAAGACACGTACCAGAATGTTCATTTTAGCATTATTAGTAATAGCAAAAAATTGTATCAGTGTTCTGTCAATAGGAGAGCAGATAAATTACATATATTTGTATAGGTAATGAACTATAGCTATATCCATCAGCGTGGGTGAATTTCAAAACTGTCCAGCAAAAAACTGCTGAATGATAAATATGGTAGGATACCATTTCTACAAAGTTTAAAACCATGCAAAATGTGTTTGATAAGCTACATTATGCTGCTTTAACAATGTTTCCAAATCTCAGGGGCTTAAAGCCATCATATGTCCAGCACAGCTTATCTAGGGCCTCTGTTCATGGGAAACCCAGAGTCCCAGGGCTGGTAGAAGCTTCATCTTATCAATGCTTCATTGATCACTTCACCAATGGAAAGCAAATCAAGTGCCTTGCATGGTAGTTCTTCAAGCTTCTATCTGGAAATGATACATTTCATTTTCACTCCTATTTCATTGTTCCAAAGTAAGTCACATAGCCTCATTGAATTTTAAGGGGACTGGGAAGTCAAATCTCAACATGTGTTTTGAGGAGAAAATCACCCCAAATATTTGGGGAATAA
>CM053612.1:9859608-9869855 GCA_028646535.1 Procyon lotor | reverse complement strand
CGACAACCAGAGCATGCCTAAAAATGGTCTCCTGATAATCATCCTGGGTGTGATCTTCATAGAGGGCAATTGTGCCAGTGAGGAAGATATCTGGGATTTCCTGAATATGATGGGAGTGTATGCTGGGAGGGAGCATTTCATTTATGGGGAGCCCAAGAAGCTCATCACAGATTGGGTGCAGGAGAATTACCTGGAGTACAGGCAGGTGCCCAGCAGTGATCCTCCACTCTATGAATTCCTGTGGGGTCCCAGGGCTCATGCTGAAACCAGTAAGATGAAAGTTCTGGAGTTTTTGGCTAAGATTAAAGGGACTGACCCCATTTCTTTCTCATTCTGGTATGAGGAGGCTTTAAGAGATGAGGAAGGGAGGACCCAGGCCAGAACTGATTCTGTGGATACTACTACTACCATGTTCATTGCACAGCATTGGTGAGCAGCTTCTCCTGCCCCAGCTGAAGAGTGAGCCCAGATATTCACTCTGTATTTGAAGAGGGAAGTTCTGGCTCTGAGTAGAGGAGGGTTAGGGTCAGGCTAGGGAGAACACAGCGTACAACTTTGTGTTCCTGTTCTATATGGATGATTTGGAGGTTTATCTTTTTTTCCTCTTGGTATTCTTCAAATGCTGTTTTTTAAATATAAGGTTTATTAGCTTTAAAATCGAAGTATATAATAAATGAATTTGTCACAAATCTATTGTTGTTTATCAGATTTAAGAATATGAGTTTTGATATTTTACAAAACAAATGGGAACTTTCCCTCTTATTTTGTGATCTGGAACAAGATAACATGATACTGGAATAGGAATTTCCTTCAAAATGTGAAAAAATGGAGAAAAAATGTAAAAGGTGGTTAATTTTTGCATTTCCTTAACCACTTCAGTTTATTGTTCTGTAAAATCAAAAGAAGCATAACCTGAATTTGCTTGGCTTACTGAAGAAAGTAGGCATAATCTTAATAAATCTTATTGTAAAAAGCCCTGCTTACTGACTCATTTATTCACCAAAGGTTAATTAGATATTTTCTCCTTGGAAAGCACTGTGTAAATAGTGGAAATACTAGGATAAACAAGACACACTCTTAATCATAAAATGGTAGATGCTAGGAGCAGCGATCATCAGGAAGATGGTGAGATGTTTTCTAATACCTAAAGAACAAGTAAAAACAAGGAGTGATGAAGTGGATATCTGGATGTGGGCAGTCAAGTAGGAATGCCCAAAGCTGAGGCAGTTTAGGGCTTTGGGAAACTGCAATTCCTGCTGTGGGTGGTAGCAGGGGCTGGACTGTCAGGTGATGTGTTCTAGAAGTGACAGAAAAGCCTGGAATAGAAAACTGCCTAGTAGTTCCTTTTGTATCATGGAAAAGCTAGAGAAAGCTCCACCTGGAACAAGTTTGGAAAATATCCTGAACTCTTGTCTCAGTGCAGTTAACACAGTGCACTGAACTAGGTGTTCTATATACATCATCTGCAATGATTTCTTGAGAATAGGGGCATATTCCCTTGAGGTGGTATCCAGAAGCCACTGAGCTAGCCCTCTTCCCTAGCCAGAGAGAGCCAGAGCCCATTCCATTAAAATAACATTAAAGGTGGGTTATCTTTAGTGTAATTTGGCTAAAACTAAGCAGAGCTAGGTTTTGGTAGGAGAGAAATGAGTGAAAATAGTGTTTTGGATGGATGAACAGCTAGGAGGGAAGCAAAGAGTTGGTCTTTGACTCAAATTTTGGGACCCTTTGAGTTGTATCAGCTGAGAAAGACTAACTCATAGCCAAATTATATATCCTCTAAGTGGGAAAATTTAATGAATTTGATTTGGCGAAGCAACATTTTTGCCTAATTTGACTTTCTGACTCCTTTTGAGCTGCTTATTATCTGAGATGTTCTGTATGAACACAAAATCCCAGAGAAGAGGGCAGTAGGGTCTGAGGACAAAATATTAGAAAAAATTACTGTTTACTAAAGATCTGATAAATGCCAGGCACTGTACCAGATACTTTACATACTTCCAGCAGTCTTAAGAGACAGGGCTCATCAAACCCATTTTACAGATGATGAATCTAAGGCTCATAGTGATTGATAATTTCCCCAAGATTATACTGCTAGTAAGTGATGGGGCTGGGACTAGAACCCTGGTCTGCATTTATCTAGGGCCCACATTGGTTCTACTCATAGCCAATTCTCTTCTCAGCACTCTCAGTATGTGTCTCAGGCAGCAAAAAGAAGGACCGAGTGACAAGGTACTAAAAGCAGACCCCTAAAAAAGGAAGAAGAAATGAGAATAAACATAATTTGGGAATTGACTACACTTTATCTATCTAGGGTCCTTTTGCTCTGAACCCTATAACTTAATAGCTGGTTCTGCCCAGCTACTGGCATTTGGGTACAGTTCTAGCAATTTCCTGAATTACAGCACCTTCCCTCTTATCTTCCCCAATGTGTCCTCCTGTCCAGTTCTGGAACCTGGCCTACTGACCAGCTCTTCACTGTCTTTTCCTCTGAAGGCTATGCTTTGCTCCCAGTGGACAACCCAGAATCACTTGCCATGCCCCTAACATTGAATATTTCTACTCCTGCGAAAGTCCCCTGCCTCTCCCAGATACCAGTCTGGAGCCCTGAGAGCAACAGCCCCTTGAGCTTAAAAGTTTGATTTGGGCAAGTGTTGTTTAGATTGATTTGTAATAAGTTGAATGGTGACCCTTCAAAAGATATGTCCAAGGCCTAATTTCCAGTATAGATTTCCCTCTCTATCTGAAAGTAGTGCATTCCTATGAAAAATTTTGTAAGCTTAAATTGCATAACAGGGAGAAGCAATCACCATTAATTTATAAGGAAAATGTTTATAGCATTCCCAGACCCCGAAAATAACTTCTCTTAGGCTTTTCTGATACCTTAGGACACATCTTGATAACAGACATAAAAAATAAATCAAGATAAAGTACAGATGCTCAAAGATAACTTCAAAAGTATGGCAACTTGATGCTGAGATGCCAAGTGTAGTGCTCGGGGGTGGGGGGGACGGAAGAGCTTGGTGGTGCCACCTTCTCTGCTTGGGGTGTGTGCGGCCTCTTTATAGGGCTCACTGCAAAACAAATGCTGAACTTTTATTTTTCACCTTTTTTCCTTGAAAGCAAAAATCCTTGGAATTGTTCATGAAAACAGGTACTAACATAGATCTTTCATAAAAATGAAGAGGCATGGGGGCGCCTAGGTGGCTCAGTGGGTTAAAGCCTCTGTCTTCAGCTCAGGTCATGATCTCAGGGTCCTGGGATGGAGCCCTGCATGCGGCTCTCTGTGCAGCGGGAAGCCTGCTTCTCCCTCTCCCTCTGCCTGCCTCTCTGCCTACTTGTGATCTCTCTCTCTTTCTCTCTGTCAAATAAATAAAGTCTTAAAAAAAAAAATGAAGAGGCATAATGCGAACTTTCTAAAAATGGGTCATACCTGTATGTATGTGGCCTTATTAGGGAGTGGAGTTTTTGCAAATGTAATTACTTCAGGAATCTTGAGTTGTGATTATCTTGGATTTAGGGTGGGCCCTAAAAACAATGAATGGTATGATAAGAAAAAGATTTTTCACACATGAAGCTTTGCATTACTATATGGTCAGTAATTTAAATAATATTTAAACACACACAGACACAGAAAAGGGGATGTGAAGAATGGAATCAGAGATTGAAGTGATGCACCTGAAAGGGAAGGAATGTCAAAGATTGCTGGCAATTGCCAGAGGCTAGGAGAGAACCAAGAAATAGAGTTCTCCCTCAAAGTCTGCAGAAGGAACCAACTTGCTGGCACCTTCATTTTGAACTTTTGGCCTCCAAAACTATGAAAGAATAAATTTCTATTGTTTTAATCCAGTCAGTGGTAGTGGCAATTTGTTATGACAGCCCTAGGAAGCTAATATATGGTCATCTCCCCTGGGTGTATTTAAAAAACCTCTCAGTGTTTTCCAAATGGGCTTATGAGTAGGGTCTGATGTGACGTGTAATCTACTGGTTATTGGGATATAATTCTGAAGTCAGATTATTTTTGAACTCACCCTGATATTTGCAGTAGGATTTCAATGGGAGGCATTTTTTGAAATTGTCCACTGAACACATACCCAGATGAATGAGCTTACCATGTGGTTAAAACCCAAAGCCTCAAAACAAAACAAAACAAAACAAAACAAGAGGACCTGAGATGGCAGAGGAGTAGGGGGACCCTAAGTTTGGGGTCTAACTAGCTCATATACAGCTAGTTATTTGATAACTAGCATCATTCTGAACATCCAAGAAATCAATCAGTGGTCTTGGAGAACAAATACTGGAAGTCTACAAGTAGAAAAACGACCACCTTTTGGAAGGTAGGAGGTGTGGCGATTTGAATCTGGTGTGATATAGCTGTGGATATGGTGGTGGGGAGGGAACCTGCTTAAGGAGGCTACTGGAAAGTATTATAAGCAGTGGAGCACAAAATTGGAACTTTTAGAAGTCTGTTACAGTGGGGGACGTGCCCAGCTTAAAAGTGCTCAGGTGGTGAAGTGGGGTGGAATCCCAGGTGTCACTGTGGTCTAGGATCCCCTGGGTCGCAAAAAGAACAGGTGGTGCTTAAGTGCTGCACTATTCCCAGGCAAAGGAGTGTGGTATCTGGCTGAGAACAGGGAGTCTAGGTGCTGGCTTTCTGCGCTGTATTGCCATAAACTGTGAACCACTGCATGGTTGTATGACCACTTTCCTGGGACGGGTCAGCAAAAGGCAGAAGCATGGTGAGACCCTCGTCGGGAGGAACAAGGCAGGTCTCAACTACGAGAGTCCCTAAAATTTGGAGTTTTGGAACTCAGTTGTATGCCTGAGATAAAAAAGCTCAGACTCAGGCAGGGTGAACACAGGGTTCTGATGGAACCCAGGAAAATAAGAGTAATTAATTGCTCATCTGTGAGGGCTCACTGAAGAGTGGGGATGTGTGAATTTTCAGCTCCGGGGCTAAAGAGCTGGGTGCTGCCATATTCATCTGGCCCATCAGCACTCAAAACCTTGAGGGAGCCAAACAGCGCCACCTAGTGGATTCCAAAGCTGCTTACACTAAACCCTGTCTCCCTGTGCCCTGGAGGCACTTTTCCAATAGCACCAGTCCACCTGAGAATCAGAGCAGCAGACTCATCCCCCGGAAGACCAGAACAAATAACTAGTTCACACCACGTTTACTGATCATATAATGATGCAAAGCTTCAGCTCTAGGGCAAATAGTATCTAGCCTCCTTTGTACTTTTATTCTTTATTTCATTATTATTTTTCACTTTTTTCTTATTCTTTTTAAATTTTTGTTACTAGATTTTAAAACAAAGACTGTAATAAGAGATAAAGAAGGACACTATATCATAATAAAGGGGTCTATCCAACAAGAAGATCTAACAATTGTAAATATTTATGCCCCTAACTTGGGAGCAGCCAAATACATAAGTCAATTAATAACAAACTTAAGAAACACATTGATAATAATATATTGATAGTAGGGGACTTTAACAACCTAGTCACAGCAATGGGCAGATCATTTCTAAGGAGATCAACTAGGAAACAAGGACTTTGAAGGACACCCTAGACCAGATGGACTTAACAGGTATGTTCAGAGCATTTCATCCTGAAGCAGCAGAAAACACATTTTTTTTCAAGTGCACATGGAACTTTCTCCAGAATAGATCATATACTGGGTCAGAAATCAGGGCTCAGACAATACAAAGATTGTGATCATACCATGCATATTTTTAGACCACAATGCTACAAAACTTGAAGTCAATCACAAGAAAAAACTTGGAAGGGCCACAAGTATACAAATATAGGGAGGCTAACAAACATCCTACTAAAGAATGAATGGTCAACCAGGAAATTAGAGAGGAAATAAAAAAAAAATATATGGAAGCAAATGAAAAAATATATGGAAGCAAATGAAAATGAGAACATGATAGTCCAATACCTGCAGCAAAGGCAGTCCTAAGAGGGAAATATATAGCAACACAGGCCTTTCTCAAGAAGCAAGAAAAATCTCAAATACACAACTTAGCTTTACACCTAAAGGAGCTGGAAAAACAGCAAATAGAGCAGGAGAAGAGAAATAATAAAGATTAGAGCAGAAATCAATGATATAGAAATTAAAAAAAAAAGTAGAACACATAAGTGAAACCAGGACCTAGTTCTTTGAAAGAATTAACAAGATTGAACCCCCCTAGCCAGACTTATCAAAAAGAAAAAAGACACAAATAAAATCATGAATGAAAAAGGAGAGATCATAACCAACATCGCAAAAATACAGCCATTATAAGAGAATATTATGAGCAATTACATGCTAACAAATTAGTCAATCTGGAAGAAACTGATAAATTCCTAGAAACATATAAGCTATCAAAACTGAAACAGGCTGGGGCTCCCAGGCTGGAAGCCTGACTGGCTCAGTCAGTTAAGTGTCTGCCTTTGGCTCAGGTTATGATCCCAAGGTCCTAGAATTAAACCCCACATTGGACTCCCTGCCCAGTGGGGAGCCTGCTTCTTCCTCTCCCTCCGCCTGCCACTCCCCGTGCTTGTGCTCTGTCAAATAAATAAATAAAATCTTAAAAAAAAAAAAGGAAACAGAAATAGAAAATTTGAACAGATCCATAACCAGCAAAGAAATTGAATTAGTAATCAAAAATTTCCCAACGAATAAGAGTTCAGGGTTGGATGGCCTCCCAGGGGAATTCTACCAAACATTTAAAGTAGAGCTAATACCTATTCTTCTCAAACATTCCAAAAAGGAGAAATGGAAGGAAAATTTCCAAACTCATTCTATGAAGCCTGCATTTTACCTTGATCTCAAAATAAAAGACATCACCAAAAAGGGGAATTACAGACCAATATCCCTGATGAATATAGATGTAAAAATTCTCACCAAGGTACTAGTTAATTGGATCCAACAGTACATTAAAAGGATTATTCACCATGACCAAGTGAGTCTTATTCCTGGGCTGCAGGGTTGGTTCAACATCTGCAAATCAATCGTGATACACCACATTAATAAAAGAAAGGATAAGAACCATGTGATCCTCTCAATAGATACAGAAAAAAGCATTTGACAAAATATAGCATTTTTCTTGATAAAAACCCTCAACAAAGTAAGGATACAAGGAACACACCTCAATAGCATAAAAGCCATATATGGAAGACCCATAGCTAATATTATCCTCAATGGGGAAAAACTGAGAGCTTTTTTCCCTAAGATCAGGAAAATGATAGGGATGTACACTCTCACCACTGTTGTTCAACATAGTATTGGAAGTCCCAACCTAAGCTGTCAGGCAATAAAAAGAAATAAAAGGCATCCAAATTGGCAAAGAAAAAGCCAAATTTTCTTTCTTCACAGAAGAAATACATGATATAGTATGTAGAAAACCTAAAAGACTCAACCAAAAAAATTGCTAGAACTGATACATAAATTCAGCAAAGTCACAGGATAAAAAAATACACAGAAGTCTGTTGCATTTTTATACACCAACAATGAAGCAGCAGAAAGAGAAATCAAGAAATTGATCCCATTTACAATTGCACCAAAAACTGTAAGATACCCAGGAATAAACCTAACCAAAGAGGTAAAAGATCTGTTCTCTGAAAACTATAGAACACTTATGAAAGAAATTGAGGAAGACACAAAGAAATGGAAAAACATTTCATGCTCATGGATTGGAAGAAAAAAAATATTGTTAAAATGTTTATGCTACCCAAAGCAGTTTACACATTCAATGCAATCCCTATCAAAATACCACGAGCATTTTTCACAGAGCTGGAACAAAGAGGTCTAAATTATATTGGACCAGAAAAAAACCCAAACAGCCAAAGTAATGTTGAAAAAGAACACCAAAACTGGAGGCATCACAATTCTACACTTCAAGCTGTATTACAAAGCTGTACTCCTCAAGACAGTGTGGCACTGGCACAAGAACAGACACATAGATCCATGAAACAGAATAGAGAACCCAGAAATGGACTCTCAACTCTATGGTCAACTAATCTTCGACAAATCAGGGAAGACTATCTGAAGGAAAAAAGATAGTCTCTTCAACATATGGTGTTGGGAAAACTGGACAGCCATGCAGAAAAATGAAACAAGACCACTTTCTTACGCCATACACAAAAATAAATTCAAAATGAATGAAATACCTTAATGTGAGGCAGGAATCCATCAAAATCCTAGAGAAGAACACGGGCAGCTACTTCTTTGACCTTGGCTGCAGCAACATCTTGCTAGACATGGCCCCAGAGTCAAGGGAAACAAAAGCAAAAATGAACTATTGGGACTTCATCAGGATAAAAAGCTTTGGCACAGCAAAGGAAACAATCAACAAAGCTAAAAGGCAACTTACAGAATGGGAGAAGATATTTGCAAATGACATATCAGATAAAAGTGCTAGTATCCAAGATCTATAAAGAATTTAACGAACTCAACACCTCTCCTAAAAAATCCAGTCAACAAATGGGCAGAAGACATGAACAGACACTTTGGCAAAGAAGATATACAAATGGCTAACAGACATACGAAAAACTGCTCAACATTACGCACCATCAGGGGAATACAAATCAAAACCACAATGAGTCAGAATGGCTAAAATTAACAACTCAGGAGACAACAGATGTTGGCAAGGATGCAGAGAAGAGGGAACATTCTTACAGTGTTAGTGGGAATGCAAACTGGTACAGCCACTCTGGAAAACAGTATGGAGGGTCCTCAAAAAGTTAAAAATAGAACTACCTTATTACCCAGCAGTTGCACTACTAAGTATTTATTCAAAGGACACAAAAGTCTCAAATTGTTAACATTAAGGAGGAAAAAGAAAATAAGATGAAAATAGGGGGGCAAACCGTAAGAGATACTTAACTACAGGGAACAAATTGAGAGTTACTGAAAGGGGAGGTGGGTGGAGGGATGGGGTAACTGGGTGATGGGCATTAAGGAAGGCACTTGATGTAAAGAGCACTTGATGTTATACACAACTGATGAATCACTAAATTCTCACCCTGAAATTACTAATACATTATGTTAACTAACTTGAATTTAAATAAAATAAACAAAATGAAACAGAACAAAAACAACAAACCCAAAGCCTTCTTCATAAATGGTAGACAAGAAAAAGCTTGGAAAAAAGCTCCAAAAAAAAAAGCATGGAAAGCTCTGTGTAAGCAAACATCTACTGAGGCTGAATTCTTTTTTTCTTTATTTTTTTATTTTTTTGTTAACATATAATGTATTATTTGCCCCAGGGTACATGTCTGTGAATCGTCAGGCTTACACATTTCACAGCACTTACCATAGCACATACCCTCCCCAATGTCCATAACCCAGCCACTCTATCCCTACCCCCCCCACCTCCCAGCCACCCTTAGTTTGTTTCCTGAGTTTAGGAGTCTCTTATGGTTTGTCTCTTTCCCCATCCCATCTTGTTTCATTTCTCTCCCCCATCCCCCCACAAACCCCTGCCCTGCCTCTCAAATTCTTCATATCAGAGAGATCATGTGATAATTGTCTTTCTCTGACTGACTTATTTTGCTTAGCACAATACCCTCCAGTTCCATCCATGTCGTTGCAAATGGCAAGATTTCGTTTCTCTTGATGGCTGCATAGTATTCCATTGTATATATATATACCACCTCTTCTTTATCCATTCATCTGTTGATGGGCATCTAGGGTCTTTCCATAGTTTGGCTATTGTGGACATTGCTGCTATAAACATTCGGGTGCACGTGCCCCTTCAGAACACTATATTTGTATCTTTAGGGTAAATACCCAGTAGTGCAATTGCTAGGTCGTAGGGTAGCTCAACTTTTTGAGGAACCTCCATACTGTTTTCCAGAGAGGCTGTACCAGCTTGCATTTCCATCAACAGTGGAGGAGGGTTCTCCTTTCTCGCATCCTCGCCAACATCTGCCATTTCCTGACTTGTTCATTTAGCCATTCTGACTGGTGTGAGATGGTATCTCACTGTGGTTTTGCTTTGTATTTCCCTGATGCTGCATGATGTTGAGCACTTTTTCATGTGTCTGTTGGCCATTTGGATGTCTTCTTGGCAGAAATGTCTGCTCATGTCTTCTGCCCATTTATTGATTGGATTATTTGTTCTTTGGGTGTTGAGTTTGAGAAATTCTTTATAGATTTTGGATACTAGCCCTTTATCTGATAGGTCATTTGCGAATATCTTCTCCCATTCTGTCAGTTGTCTTCTGGTTTTGTTGACTGTTTCCTTTGCTGTGCAAAA
>CM053612.1:9847020-9859508 GCA_028646535.1 Procyon lotor | reverse complement strand
CATTTGTTGAAGAGACTGTCTTTTTTCCATTGGATATTTTTTCCTGCCTTGTCAAAGATTAATTGACCATAGAGTTGGGGGTACTTTTCTGGGCTCTCCATTCTGTTCCATTGATCTATGTGTCTGTTTTTTTGCCAGTACCACACTGTCTTAATTATTATAGCTTTGTAATAGAGCTTGAAGTCTGAAATTGTGATGCCACCGACTTTGGTTTTCTTTTCCAACATTCCTCTGGCTATTCGTGATCTTTTCTGGTTCCATATAAATTTTAGGATTATTTGTTCCATTTCTTTGAAATAAATTGATGGTATTTTTATAGGAGTTGCATTAAGTGTGTAGATTGCTTTAGGTAGCATAGACATTTTCACAATATTTGTTCTTCCAATCCATGAGCATGGAACGTTTTTCCATTTCTTGGTGTCTTCCTCAATTTCTTTCATGAGCACTTTGTAGTTTTCTGAGTACAGATTCTTTGCCTCTTTGGTTAGGTTTATTCCTAAGTATCTTATGGTTTAGGGTGCAATTGTATAAATGCGATTGATTCCTTAATTTCTCTTTCTTCTGTTTTGCTGTTGGTGTATAGAAATGCAACTGATTTTGTGCATTAATTTTATATCCTGACACTTGACTGAATTTGCTGTATGAGTTCTAGCAGTCTGAGGCTGAATTCTTAAAATCTTTGGAGTCCTTCTAGGAGATGAAGAATGGTTCCTTAGCAGACATGTTAGCTCTGATTAAAAAAAGAAAAAAAATACTCATTGTTATGGAGTATATGCTTGTGTTCTTTCCAAATTCACCTATTGAAACCCTAAGCCCCAGCGGGGTAGTATTAGGATGCCTTTGGGAGGTAAGTAGATTTCAAAGAAGTCATGAGAGTGGAGCCTCCATGATGAGATTGGTGTTCTTCTAAGAAGAGAGACCCGAGACCTCTTGGCCATGGGATGATAAAAGGAGAAAATGGCGGGCTGGCTACAAACCAGAAAGAAGGTCCTTGTCAGACACAGAATCTGCCAGCATCCTGATCTTGGACTTCGTAGACCCTAGAACAA
Source organism: Procyon lotor (assembly GCA_028646535.1). Classification (NCBI taxonomy): domain Eukaryota; kingdom Metazoa; phylum Chordata; class Mammalia; order Carnivora; family Procyonidae; genus Procyon; species Procyon lotor. The sequence goes on along the minus strand of CM053612.1, from coordinate 9,858,459 downwards.
TGAGAAATTTCTGTTGTTTAAACAGCAGTGTTGTTTATTACAGCAGTGCAAGCTAATTAAAACAACCATCCTTCCACTGCCCTTATGTACCTGCCCCACAGGAAAATCCTGGTTTGCAGTGTGCCAAAAGGTGTTCAGGAATGTACAGTTATGTGGAAGGTAGCAGAGGCTCATAAATTAAGACTTTGACCATGCATCACAAAGGAGGAGAAAATTCTGTCTGCTGAGATTATAGAGGTTATCGCAAAAGGCAGTGCAGAAAAGTGCCATTGAGTGAAGAAGGGTGAGTTCTCCCTGCTAAGAATCAGAGCATGCCTTGAAAACTAGATGTGATCCTGTATCTGAGAGCACCTGTTGCCTAGTGGGCTCTTGAAAAAGCTGATGAATTTCAAGGCAAATTTGTTTTTTTCAGAAACTCCTCCAAGAATGAAGAGGTCTGTGTCATCACAAATTATAATTCCTTTTTCTTAAGCACCTACTGGATGACAGCTTCTGGGAGAGACTACAAGTGCTCATCCACATCTTCTCTCTCTCTCCGTCTGGGTGGCCCACTTGTAGATAGGAGCCAGTATACCATTTCCTGGCTTCTTTTGTTCATCAGCAGAAAACATGGGGACCCGCGTCCAGATGCAGAATTGCAAGACGGAAGCAGCTTGGATCCCTGAGTTACCTGAGAGCAGAAAGTCCCTGCCACCCCCTGTCAGGATTTATGTGAATGACAACAACAAAAATTTTGTCATGTTAAGCCACTCATATATCAGGTTTTGTCTATGGCATGAGCTAGCAGTTATTTTAACTGATTAACACACACCTCCTACTTCTGGTTTTAGGCTTTTAAAAATATTTTACTTACAAAGGTTTGTACAGTCTTGTAAAAAAAAATCTAAAAATACAAATGAATCACAATTCTCCCTTTTGCTAAGTTCCTCCAAAATTCAGGCCTCTTCTCAGAGTTAACCACAATTAACAATTTGGCATGTATTATTTTAAAGCTTATTATATATATAATATATATTACTACATATTTTTATGTGTGAGTATGTATAATTATATATAATATAACATAAATATATAAATATAATATGTAATATAAATAATATATTGTATATAATATATGATAAAATTATATAAATATATGTTTATCATTCATATATTATTTTTATATATTAATATATATTTATATATATATTTCCTTTTAACATACTTGGTAAGATGTATATATTAACCTTCCCATTTCCTTTCCTTTTAACACACTTGGTAACATGCAAAGGATAGGAATACTTAAAGTTTTTAATAAATATTACCAAAATTGTGTTCCCATGTTTTCTCATAAATTGCTTTATGTGAATATTGTATACTCTCACAAACATTTTACCAATCTTTTAAATTTTGGTCAAAATTATGAGCAAAAAATAGTGTCAATGTTATTTTAATTTGTGTCTCTCATTTTCTCATTCAGTTAAGCAGAAAATTAATCTCTCACCCATATGAAGCTGGATTTATGGTGATGTCCTGAGTAAAGAGATGAACCCTGAAATGTCAGGACATTTTTCCTTTATTTGAGAAGCAAGGATTCAGCCAGAGGGGCGCCTGAGTGGCTCAGTCGTTAAACGTCTGCCTTCAGCCCAGGTCATGATCCCAGGGTCCTTGGATCGAGCCCCGCATCGGGCTCCTTGCTCGGCAGGAAGCCTGCTTCTCCCGCTACCATTCCCTCTGCTTGTGTTCCCTCTCTCGCTGTGTTTCTCTCTGTCAAATAAATAAAATCTTAAAAAAAAAAAAAGGATTCAGCCAGAATGACCAGGAGCCAGGGAAGGAAACCAGAGAAGACACCCCCTTAGTCAGTGAGGGGCATGAAAAGCATCCTGGGCAGAGCAATTTCCAGAGTCCATGCAAAACCAAGTTCAGAGAGCCCCTTGCAAGCTGGCAGTCAGGGCTCTGAGTGCAGAGTACAGTGCAGGAAGAGTCCAGAAGGAAAGATGGTGGGGAATCTGGGTGAGTGGTATTAGACAACTTGCACGAATAAGTTTGGGAAATCTTGGAACCATCATTACCGGCTGGAGGTCTCAGAGAGGTCTGAGTTACAGGTCCATGGAGGAGTGGCCCTGCAGCATGCCAGACACCAGCCCCGACCTTAGGGCCACCCTAAGTTCTGTCAGGAAGAGCACAGCTGCTCCCTGCCTCATCTGACCCAGCAACACTCTTGAGTACTCTTGAGTACAAGGGCCCTGTGCACCCTTGCCAGTGTCCCAGGACTGAGAGCTGCCCCGGTGCCTGCTGGAGGCTGGGGTGTGTCTCTTCTGTGCACAGTGGACCCCTCTGCAGAGGCTGGGGCTATATGAGTGAGTGGAAGTGATGACTGATGTCTGACAGTTGGGACAGACCAGAAACACTAGTGAGCAGGGGAAGGGAGTGTGCACCTGCAAGGACGCTGGTGGTTGGAGAGGTGATGCCCTGGGACTAATCACCTCGGTGACTCGGCAGGTAAAAGGCATGTGTGGACATGCGTTGAAATAGGTCTGGGTGTTGTCCCTGGCTCAGGCTTCCTCCCCCAGATTCTGAGCTGTTGGCACACTAGAGGGCAGATGTCTTATGGCTGTGACTGTTGGCCTACGTTGCCACCAGACAGAGGATTGGCCCGAGGTGCAGACATTTGCAGGATGGGAAGAAACCCATGGAAATGTCATTCTTCCTTGTTAAACTGACTGGGAGTGAGAGGGTCTGTGGGGTCCTATGCAGGAAGCATAGTGCACTACCTGTTGAGAGCATCTCCACTTTCAAGATGAAGTTCCTATGTAGGGAGGAGATGTCCCAAATGACACTCTCAGTGAGTTTCCCACGGGAATGCGAAAGTTACGTGAGCAGCTGTGGCGCTTTGGGCTTCCTGGGGCAGGGGACAGGCTCCACATTCTGAACCATCCAATGTGACCCTCTTGCATTTTGATTGATTGATTCATCACTTCACTCACCGATCCAACAAATACTTAGTGAAAACATAATGAGTTAAAAACACCAAGTAAACAGAGCAAACAAAAATGACAAGGTACTTAATTCAGGCTACGGGTGGGAGAAGGTGAGAGATTTTAGGGTAATCCTGTGAAAGGGTGGTGGAGAGTGTCTAATGATTCTGAGTTCTGAAGGTTGTTGACTGGGTAGAAACTGTTCCTCCTGCCTGAGATTGAGGATAGAGGAAAGTCTGTGGTGATTGGAGTTCGGGGGAGAAATGAGGAAGGGTGTGGCAGGTGAGGTGAGTGGGTCATGTCCATGGTGAGGTTGAGAGGGCTGTCCGGGTGAAGCCGTCCAGTGGGCCAGAGGAAACACGGGTTGGACTATCAGGAGAGGCACTTGGGTTGGAGACTAGATTAGCCCACACCAATATGGTCACATAGTTAGCAACTAGAATAAATTTATTTTACTATTTATTATTATTTAAATTTATTAAAATCAATTTAATAAATCCAGGAAAGATTGAAAGGGAAAAAGTACTCACCCAGTTTAAGGAAACAGGAAAACATTTTCTGGTGGATTTCTGGGTGACTACATTTGAAAATATGTATAACTATATATACTTATATATGTACACTTTTATGTGTAACTATATATACTTACATAGGTACTTTTGTATATGACATACACACACATGCATATATAATGTATATAGATATGTATGCATATATATGCCTGTGTATTTGTGGCTAATATTATGTATGCAGTGATATGAGTTTGCAGTCACACGTCTGCTATTTCAGGTCACTTTTAAGGCCCTGCTCTTGGCACTGTTTGAGCAAGTTTAGGCTTACACACACCAATACCCAGACACTCCTCTAATCAAGTCTGTCTGTTCTAGGAAGCCGGCAGCTGTGCAGTAACTAAAGTATTTCATGGCAAACAGAGCAAGGGCCTGGAAGCTAATCTTGGGTCAGGGTCCCTGGAGGCCATTTCTCCATGAGCCATTCTATAACTGGTGGACAGTGGTCGTCAAAATTTTAGACACGAGAATTCTCATTCCGACTGAAGCCGTCTATAGAAGTCCAATCCACAAATACAAGTGTTTTAAACATCTATTCTCCCTGTTGGTGAGTGAGGGGCTCCTGCCTTAGGGATTTGAGGGTGTTGAACATATGACATCTGACGGTCTGATGAGATTGACAGTTTACTAATTACATGTACTTACAGCTCAGGGGACGGGGACACAGCAATGGCACACGGGGCCACACAGGGCTTGCACTTGGGAACAGCAAACACCCCAGACCGTGGGAGGCAGACGGACTTTGAAGAATCAAGACAACGGAATGACCCCTGGTTCCCACAGCAGTATGTGATTGGCTTGCTTCAATAGTTTTGCAGGCTGACAGGAACTGAAACCTACTCAAGAATAAGTTAGAACTGAGCCTGGTTCTTTTTGTAAGGAGGATTACTCAGCTAGGAGACCTTACCTCCAAGAGCAGAGTGGAACCAGAAGTTAGATTATGCAAGGCCCTCCCAATTTCCCAGCTGTCAAGGCAGCACAGAATATTGAACCTTAATTTTAGTCCTTAACACTACAATGACTAGGTGCCTGAATGGCTCAGTCGGTAAAGTGTCTGCCTTTGGCTCAATTCATGTTCCCAGGGTCCTGGGATTGAGCCCCACATCAGGTTCCCTGCCCAGTTCCCTCTCCCTCTGCCCCTCTCTCTGCTCATGCACTCTCTCTCTCTCATATAAATAAATAAATAAAATCTTAAAAAGGAAACAAAACAAAACACTACAATGAGGAAGGCAGAGCAGTCTGACCAAAGTGAACACTATAATCCCAGAGTCTGGCCCACTCAGTACCCTTTCTTCTTCCTCAGGTAGAGTGGCCCTGTCATCCAGCCACAGAACTCTAGGTTCCCTCTGAGCACTGTGGGGGGCGGGGGGGAAAGCCTTGTGCTAGAAGCCACTTCCTGCGCCGTGGGCTGTCACGCCCCTCACAGGCATGAATCTGTGTGGACTCCATTCTGCCCAATGCACTGAATCCCAGATTTGCTGCCTGGCTCTCCAGCATCGTCAACAACTTGTGAGCCCCGATTTCTGCATCTCCAGCCTACCTTACTAGTCTATTTCTTGTTCCCAACTCCGTACTGCACCACCCCTGATCTAGACACACACTGGCACATGCTGTCCTACCCACTCATCCAGCCTCGATTTTCAGCATGGGACCGACTGCCTTTCCTGTAACCCACTATCCCCCTTAGGATTCTGTTAGGATTTTTCACAGCCTCTTCCTTCCTGCTGATGCCAGTCCTAGTCTCTCTTCCTCCTTCCCTCCTTCCCTCCTTCCCTCCTTTCTTCCCTTCCTTCCTTCCTTCCTCCTTCCTTCCTTCCTTCCTTCCTTCCTTCCTTCCTTCCTTCCTTCCTTCCTTCCTTCCTTCCTTCCTCCCTCCCTCCCTCCCTCCCTCCCTCCCTTCCTTCCTGGCTTTGCTTCGAACTCTCTTCTGCAAAGAGGCCCCTGCTAGTAGTGCTTTTCCCTGGTTGCTTCTCAGCGCCAAATAACATGGAGGGCCTCCCATGACTTTGAACCCACGCTTCCTTCTTTTGAAAGTATTTTCAGTTCATGTTCCAGCCCCCTCAACAAGAGCAGGGAATTTTGCTCATTTTACTTTCATCTGTCGCCTCTGCTCCCCCAAAAAGGCCCACAGTCCCCTTGACTGATACTCAGGTTGCCTAATCTCAACCAAATCAATGAAAATTGTGTAGCTTGATACCCTCTAAGAAGACAAGGTGAAGTGATTCCTTGAGTTCTTTATTCAAGGAACTGAGAAAAATAATTTTTCTGGGGTTTATAGCATTTCCTCTATTCACATTGTGTTCACACTTTAAATGATGAATGTCTTTGAAATGCCTGCTATGCGTGGGTTCACCTGTCACTGTGCCAGGGCCTTTATGTACAAAGAAGAGAACAGCCAGCCTTATCCATCCATTGTATCTCAGAATAGTCAGACACACAAAAACCAACAGTATAAACTTCTCCCTTCTCGGCCCTTAGTCTACAGTTCTCATACATTTTATTTTTATATATGTTATAAACCACTCCATACATTGCCATTCACTTTACTTTAAACTATCAATTATCTTTTATTAAAGACATTTGCACAATATGGAAAAAGCTCATATTTATCCAGGTAATTGCAGTTACATTATACCACGTGGTTGCAATTTCCATGTAGTTGCCCCTCAGTCCTTTGTAGATCCAGATTTTTTTTTAAAAAGATTTTATTTGTGTGTGTGTGTGTGTGTGTGTGTGTGTGTGTGTGTGTGACAGAGAGAGAGAGATCAAAAGGGAGAGAGAGAAGGCGCACAAGCCGGGGGAGCGGCAGGCAGAGGGAAAAGCAGACTCTCTGCTGAGCAGGGAGCCCAATGTAAGACTTGATCCCAGGACCCGGGAATCATGAGATGAGCCAAAAGCAGATGGTTAACTAATTAAGTCACCCAGGCACTCCTGTAGATCCAGATTTCTATCTGGTATCATTTTCTGTCTGCTTGGAGGACTTCCTTCAACATCTCTCATAGTGCCCATCTGTTAGTAATAATGATTTCAGGTTTTATAGTTCTGAAAAGATCTATTTCACTTTTGTTTTTGAAATATATTTTACCTGGGTATAGAAATCTAGGTAGAGTTTGGTTTTTGTTTTTTTCCTCTTAGTACTTTAAAGATATTTTTCCACTTTGTCTGGCTTTCTTTTTTTGTGTGTGTGGTAAAATTCACATTATAAAGTCCAAGAGTACATAATGTGAGTTATCCAATTGCCCTCGCACTTTCAAGTATAACAATACACAGGTAATAATCTGTCTTGATTTTTAAGCCTTCCTTCCAAGAAAAGAGTTAACTTACATTTTAAAAAGGAAAATTATATTTATATATAAACCATACTCTCCATGACATGATTAGATTCAATATTGATATGAAGGACTGCATGTAAGCAACATTGGTAAGAGGAATTATAATCATATTAATTATTATGAATGTTGTTTATATGTATCTTGTGAATGATTATAATGATTATAGTAAATTATGTTATTTGAAAACTTATTCTTCAGCCATAACTACCATTAAGTCCAAGTCATGCCTGAAGATGTATTTTTATTTAAACATTCCTTGATTTTCATAAGATCTACATAAGAACAATCACCATATTCCTTCAGACCATTATTCAACACAGTTACTTAACACACGACTACCTTTCACAAGATAAATTTGCTGTAAAAAGAACTATGATTCATGGTTTGGTTAATATTTCCCTATTGGAGAGATTATTTACTTGGTTGTTACTATATATTTTTGCATTTAATTGTGTACTCATTGGACTTTAGAGTTTTTTTTCTTTCTAGTTATACAAATAGTAAGTATATCAGAGGCTGAATAAAATCCAGCAAGAGTATGATCAATATTGCAAACAAACAAACAAACAAAAAAACCAAAAAACCCCCAAAACTAAACCTATACATGAATGTTTATAACATCTCTATTCATGTTTTTACAAAGCTTGAAAACAACCCAAATATATCCTTCTATCCATTTTAATAATTTCATTTATACATTGTCCTAAGAAAATTGTTAATGTTTTCTTTCACATTGATATATTATTTTTGTGCCTCAGAAATGTTCTCACCATTGTATTATTTGTTCTTTATTCTTCTCTTTTCTATTTTAGATGAACCACACATCCTATTTCCGCCCATGAACATTTTTCTTTCTTTACATTTTGGCCCATGGCCTTTTTTCTAAAGCTCATCAATCCCTGAGTTCTACCAAAATATTTTGATATAAAGGTGTTTCTATAGATATTCAGTTGTAAAATATATGCACACTATTTTTTCACTGGAATAAACTTTTAATATTTCTATTTTTCCTTTTTTAAAATATGGATTCATATTTTCTAAAAACAATGGGGCAATAAAGTATGTAACTTGTTGAGGCTAGCTTTTCCCACTCAGTGAAATGCTTTTCAGAATCATTCCATTCTATATTCTTACCAGTAATGGATGAGAGTTTAAGTTATTCTTCATACCTGATTGCACTGTAGCACTTAGTAATGTACATATATATATACTTAAAGTTTTAGTTATTTTCAAAAGTTATTTAGTTATTTCAAATATTTAGTTATATTTCAAAAATTTTGTTATATCATGGTATAAGATTGTGGCTTTATTTTGCATTTCTCTAATGCCTAATGATGTATAACAAGTTTTCATTTATTCATTTGCCATCCATATGTCCAGTTTAATGAAATGTCAATTGATGCTTTTTGCTTTTTGCTCATTTTAAAAATTGGGTTGTTCTCTATTTTTGAGTTTTGAGACCTCTATATATTCTTGATACAAGTCCTTTATTAAATATTAATTTGAATTATTTTCTTCCAGACTGTAACTTGATTTTTATTCTCTTAACAAGTGAGTTCCTCAGAGCAAAAATTTTAATTTTGAAGATGCCAATTTATCATTTTTTTTCTTTTATAAGTCATGCTTTTGATGTCATGTTTAAGACTTTTTTCTCTAATTTTGGGTCATGAAGACTTTCTCTGGAGCTGGGAACTGATCTTCCACTTCCAACCAGGTTGAAATTGGTAGTGCTAGGACTCTCCTGCTGGGGTAATGTTGGCAGAGATTAGCAGGGAGTTAGTCTTCACATTCCCTGCCCAGCAAAGGCAGGCAACATTCTAATTCTCCTACAGGGTGGTATAAATAGAGTAGAGAGCTGATTTTCCATCTCCCACCTGGCAGAGTAGGCGGTGCTTTGATTTCTCTTCAAAGGTAACATGAACAGGTTGCAGGGGCTACTGACCTCTTCTCTCCTGCATGATGTTGAATTAGACAGTCTGAAGCAGGGCTATTTGGTGCTTTACCTCCCCTCCCTCCTCCACTTTCCTTGTATCATTGGGGCCAGTGGTGAGCTGAGAACCTACCCTATCTTACAGCAATGAAACAGGAAATAAAATAACTAAAACAAATTTGGAAAAAAATAAACTCAACCAATGTGAAGTGTTAGTTACTTTTTCACATTTGCCAGGAAGGTGTCGGCTCAGTGAAAGAGGGAGCTGAACTACTCTGTCTGGAATAAGACTGTGTATTCAGTACCCTACTTTTGCTGGGGAGATATTGGTGGGTACCAGAAGGAAGCTGAACATGGACACCCACAGGCCCTTGCTGTACATCTCAACAGGGGAAGTGTTCGCTAAAAAGAAAAAGTAATAGGATCTAGAGTTCATAATAAAAGGTCTCCAGTGTGCCAACACTTAGGTGAAAAAAATGCTGGAATACCTGACAAGGATTTTAAAGACTTCATAAAACTAGTTCAACAGGCAACTACAAATTCTCTGTAAACAATATAAAAATAGAAGATTTCAGAGAAGAAATAGAAATTATGAAAAAAGTAGCAGATAGAAAATATAAAATAACTGATATAAAAATCTAGCTGTGTGGGCTTAGTAGTAGAGTGCAGATGACAGAGGATAGAATCAGTGAACTTCAAGAGATCAATAGAATTTACTGATCTGAAAAGCAGAGAGAAAATAGACTGACCTTACAGATACAATCATCAAAATCCAGTCAGGAGACTTTTGCTTTTGAGAACATGGAGTAAATGTATTTTACCTAATATTCTTGCCAAAAACAACTAAAAATCCTAGATATTATATTTAAAATAAATGTAAAAAGACACTGAAAATTGGAAAGAAGAAGCCAGATTGGCTAAGGGCCTAGGGATCTGAGGAATGGCAAAGTGGTGAGTTCCCTGCATTTCTTTTTGTCTTGCATCATATGTCCCAGACTTGAATCTGAAGAAGCCAGCAATCTGGAAATGCCAATGGATGCAGACAAAAGAACTCCCAGCAAAAGCCTGTTTCCTCTAGCCAAAGGACCAGGAAAGGGGCAGCTTAGCAAGATAGAAACCTTTTAGATAATAACTGCTCTACTCCAGTCCAATACCACAGAAATAATTTCAACCCCATCCCCCCACACACCAGTCAAGGCTGAGTTGGAACACAGATTTCCACCTTCACCAGGCTGTAATATGGCATTCCAAGTCCCTTGCCAGAGTGGTGTCAGAGAAGGCCAGATGAAGACTGGTGACTGTCATCACCATTGAGCATCAGCAGTGACAGTGGAGACCACTTGGGGGCCTGGAATTTTACCCCATCCCGTGGAGAGGATCTGAGGTATCCTTCAACCACTGGATATGAATAGAAGCCAAATTAGGAACCTAGACTTCTACCCCCACCTGTCAGTAACAAGGTGGTAACACTCCCTTTTACCCTGCCAGAGCAGAGTTAGAGAAAGCCAGCTAAAACAAAGTTTAAACAAGATTCAGATATAAACATATATAAACATAATAAACAATATGTCCAGATTTCCACTGAAAATCATCATACCAAGAACTGTGAAGATCTTAAACTGAATGAGAAAGGCAATGAACAGAGGCTAACAACAAGAGGATAAAAATATTAGAATTATCTGACAAAGAATTTAAAGCAGCCATCATAACAATGTTTCAATGAAAAATTATGAGCGCATGATTAAAACAAATTAAAGATAGGCTCAGAAATGAAACATAGTTTCAGCAAATAAATAAATTATGTAAAAAAACCCCAGAAATTTTATAACTGAAAAAAATGCAGTAACTAAAATAAAAATCCAGTGACTGGGATAACGACAAAATGGAGGAGACAGAAACAATCAGTGAACGAAAAGATAGAACAAACTTGGGAAAAAAAAAAAGAACAGTAGAAATTATCCAATCTGAACACAAAGGAAAAATAGACTAAAAAAGAAAGACTAAATGACTTATGGAAATAGAATATAAATCCATGTCACTGGAGTCTCAGAATGATAGGAGAAAGAAGAGCTAAAAAAAATACCCCAAGAGATAATGACTAAAAACTTTCCAAATTTGGTAAAAGACCTAATCCTACAGATTAAAAAAGCTGAGTTAATCCCAAAGATTTAAATAAATAGAGACATACCATACTTTGTAATGCCCCCGATTTCGAATCCGAGAGACCACCAAGGAGCCGATACCGATGCAAACGCATGAGGGTTTATTTGCAAGCTCGCGCTTGGGCCCAAGTATATCCGACATAGCGGGGGTCGGGACTTGGACCCTTAGGTCAAGAGGCATAACAGTTTTATAGGGGCCAGAGGCCACACAGAAAGTTGCATAGTCATGTCAGTCCACACGCAGGTGGCCAATTGAATTAAAATTTACCCCTATATTAACCATTTGAACTAGCCTATTACTCTGGTCTGAATTGGCGCGCAAGTTTGGTGGTAAGGTAACTGTTTGAACTAGCCTATTACTCCAGTCGCAAGTTTGGCGGGCAAAAGGAGGGGTTTACATCCTGTGGTGGTGAGGGATTCCGCATTCCTATCGGCTAACTCAAACTGGTTCAAGGAGCGGCTAGGCAATGTTCTGACATTCTGTGACCT
>CM053612.1:9798061-9846520 GCA_028646535.1 Procyon lotor | reverse complement strand
CTGAATTGGCGCGCAAGTTTGGTGGTAAGGTAACTGTTTGAACTAGCCTATTACTCCAGTCGCAAGTTTGGCGGGCAAAAGGAGGGGTTTACATCCTGTGGTGGTGAGGGATTCCGCATTCCTATCGGCTAACTCAAACTGGTTCAAGGAGCGGCTAGGCAATGTTCTGACATTCTGTGACCTTTCTCAGGAGCAGGTCGTGTAGGGGTTATATACAAGATGACAGGTGTAGCACAAAATGAAGTTGGCCTTGTTCTGCTCTCTCACTTACTGATCAAAAAACTCAACATAGTCAAGATGTCAGTTCTCCACTAAATTGATATGCATATTTAATATAATTACCATAAAAATCTCAGCAAGATTTTTTATAGATATAGATAAGATTACTGTAAAATTTATATGGAAGGACAAAGGAAGTAGAATAAAACAACTTTGGAAAAGAATAAACTGGTAGGAATCGGTCAACCCCATTATCAAGAATTATTTTGTTGGTTAACTGAACAATAATAATAATAATAATAATAAAAGAATTACTTTATAGCTACAGTAATAAACATTGCATGATATTGTTGGAGGGATAGATACATAGATCAATGGGATAGAATATACTACTCAAAAATAGACCCATTTAAGTATGACAAGGTGATTTTTGACAAAGGTGCAAAAGCAATTTAATGGAGAATGAAGAGCCTTTTCAACAAATAGTACTGAAATCCAAAGGCAAAAAAAGGGAACATTGACCTCCAGACCACAACTTATACAAAAATCAACTTAGATCGCGAAAACAAATATGATGAAAAACTATAAAACTAATAGAAAAGAAATAGAAGATCTTTGGGATCTAGGGCTTGGCAAAGAGTTCTTAGCCTTGACACCAAAAGCACGATGCATAAAAGGAACTCATAAATTGGATCTCCTCAAATTTAAAACTTTTGCCCTGTGAATGGCCCTGTTAAGAAGAAGATGAAAACGTAAGCTACGGACTGGGAGAAAATATTTGTAAACCACACATCTGATAAGGAACTCATATCTAGAATAAATAAATAATTCAAAATTTAATAGCAAAAAACAAACATCCAGTAGAAAGTGGGCAAAAAACATGAAAAACATTTTATCATGTATATACAGATGGTCAAAAAGCACCTGAAAAGATGTGCTAGCTATTAGGTAAATTCAGTTTAAAGCCATACTAAGATATTACACACCTATCAATCATGTATAAATTATTGATAGGAAGGCAAAATGGTACAGCTAGTCTAAAAGACAGTTGGTAGCTTCTTAAATTAAACCCCCCCCCCCAAAAAAAAAACCCAAACATACACTTACCACATGACCTAGAAATTGCACTTCTGGGCATTTATCCCAGAGAAATGAAAAATGATGTTCATGGAAAACTGTACATGAAAGTTTATAGTATCTTTATTAATAAAAGCCCCAAATAGGAAACAAGCTAGATGTCCCAGATTGGTTAAACAAACTGGGGTATATACATACCATGAAACAGTATTCAGCAATAACAAGGAATGAACTATTGATAAACACCACAACTTGGATGGGTCTTTTAGAGAATTATGCTGAGTCAAACAGCCAATTTTAAATGGTTACGTACTGTATGATTCCATGTATATATTTTTCTTCAAATGACAAATGTATAGAAATGGAGATCAGATTATTGGTTGATAGGGATTAAGGAGGGTTGGGGCAGGAGGCAAGTTGATGCCCTTTTAAAAGGCACATGAAGAATTCTTGTGATGATGGGAATATTCTGTATTTTCACTCTATATTGTAATAAAGTTTTGCAAGTTGATACTCTTGGAGAAACTGGGTAAATGTAACGTGATATCTCTGTATTATTTTTATAATTTCATGTGAATCTACAGTTACCTCAAAACAAAAAGCTTAATAGTAAAAACAAAAATCCATTTTAAGAATTTATATGAAAAATGGCCTTGTTTCTTCAACAAATAAATTACAAAGGAAAAAAAAGAGGGAAAAGGAAACTATATATTTAAAGAAATTTAAGAGACATATCGCCCAATTTCAGTACTTGAAGGTCATTAAGATCCTGATATGAGCAAACAAACTTTAAAAATAAAAAATGGGAAAAATTTGAATGTTTACTGTATATCAGATGATAGTAATGAATTATTTTTATTTTAATGTGATAATGGCATAGTGGTTGTGTTTAAGAATCAGTCTTTAAATTTGAGAGGCAGGGCAGGGGGAGAAACGAAACAAGACGGGATAGGGAGACAAACCATAAGGGACTCTCAATCTCACGAAACAAACTGAGGGTTGCTGGTGGGTAGGGGGGTAGGGATAGGGTGGCTGGGGGATGGACATGGGGAGGGTATGTACTATGGGGAGTGCTGTGAAATGTGTAAGACTGACGATTCACCGACATGTACCCTGGGGCAAATAATACATTATATGTTAATTGAAAAAAAGAATCAGTCTGTATATTTTAGAGATACAAATATTATTGATATTCTTTCAGGTGTTTGCTTCAAAATAATTTGGGTGATTAAGGTGGACAAAATTCTCAGATGGCCCCCATGAATCCCACCCCTGATGACATGCACTCTGCAAACTCTTCCCCTTGAGTATGGGTGAGACTGTGAATACAAGATATTGCTCCCATGATTATGTTATGCTATATGGCCTAAGACTTTTTCCAGATTTAGTTAAGATACTTAATAGGCTGACTTTGAGTTAACAAAATGGAAGATTTTCCTACTTGAGCCTGACCTAATGAGGATAGTCGTGAAAAGGAGACAAGAAGCAGCAGCAAATGCTTTTCTGCTGTCCTTGAAGAAGCAAACAACAATGTTGTAAACTGCTGATGCAGAGGGCCGCGTGCCACAGATGTGAGAGTGCTCTCTAGGAGATGAGAGAAGCTGCTGGCTCCCAGCCAGCAAGAAAACAGGGACTTCAGTCCTGTAACCACAAGGAATTGAAATGTGCCAGCAATCACATAGGCTTGGCAGAGGGTCCCCAGCCCCTCATGAGCCTGTAACTCCGGGCCATACTTTGCAGCTTGGAAAAACCATGAGTAGAGAAATCAGTTACACTATTCCTAGACTTCTGACTGTCTGTGAGATAATGAACGTTGCTTGGAGCCTTTAAGGATGTTGATAATTTGCTCTGCAGCAACATAAACCGAATACAGGAGAGTATAGATAAAACAAAGTTGGCCAGGAGTTAGTAATAGTTGAAACTGGGTGATGACTACATGGTTTTCATTATACTCCTCTCCCTACTTTTGTATGTTTTTGAGATTTTCTTCAAGAACAACTTTTTAACATTCTTATGGTGTTTTATTGCCTGAATATTTGACTTGTGGGAATTGGCAGAGATGGCATGATCTGTATGCTTTATTGCCTTCTCTGAGAGGGTAGAACTGGAACCCTAATCCCCATATTTCTTTAAAAACAAGTGGACCTGGGACTTCTGGGGAAGAGCGCAGAGTAGGAGGATCCTGGGCTCATCTTCTCCTACTGATTGACCTAGATAACACCCACATCGGTGTAAACAACCCGGAAAATGACCCAAAGATGGGCAGAAAATGACCCAGAGACCTCCACATCTAAATGTAGAAGTTAGGAAGAGCAGAGACATGGTTGGGAGTCAAACTGACCCCCGGGCAAGTGTGCAGGAGGGAGCGGCACCACAGGTGTGGAGGGAGGAGAGGAGAGCGCCTGCACCAGGCCCCCAGGCACAGGAAGCACTGGGAAGATGAATCCTCATGAAATTTGGCTTTGAAGGCCATTGGGGCCTGGCTTTGTGAGTTTTTGACTATCGGTAGCACTTAAAACCTGGGACTTGAAAAATCAGTGGGCCAGGAGGTTGAAAAGAAATGGGAGTCCTTGCCCTTAAAGAGCACAACAAACAGCCTCACCGAGATGCAGCTTGGAAGCAGCAGTTTGAAAAATGTTTGGGGTGCACAGGAAGGAGATTTATTTAATAATATCAGAATATGTGCTGGAGGCTCAGGGAACTTTGGGAGATCTCGTCAAGAACAAAAGAACCAGTGGGTGCCATTTCTTTCCCCTGCCCCCCATCCTAGATACATAGACACCTACCTGCAGGAAATCAGTGCAGCACCAACACACTTCACTTACCTTGCTAACAGTGTGCAGGGCCCCTGCATGCTTCTGTGGGTCTGCCCCATCCAACCTGGCCAGACTCAGCAGGAGATTTCCTGGATGGCTGCAGCTCCCCTGCTGCAGTGGACCAGCACAGACTTTGCTGGCACCCGTGTTTTCCTGTGGACTTGCCCCCTCCACTATGCCCTTGACTGGAGCCCATCCAAAGTGGTGCCACAAATCTAGAAGTGTGCGAGCAACCCCAGCAGGGATCAGCAGCGCTCCAAAGTGACTTCTGCCCCTGGGATAGGGGAAGATAACCACACACACACCAGTCTGACTGTAGGCCCCAGCAGTGGGCTGGGGGCAGACACCGAGTCTGACTGAAGACTCCACTCACCAGTGAAAGTTTCTCAAGGGAAACTTGAGAGACAGCACAGGAAGAGCACCCTGCGGCTTGTTGATGAGACTGTAGCTCTGGCAAAAGCCTGGTCTAACTCAATTCAAGCCCTAGGTGGCTATGGACTGGCCCGCTAACAACACCAGGCCCAAACCATGCCCACAAACAGGCAAAGAGAGCCACTGCAGACATTCGGACTGAAGGCAAATGTGGCTCAGTCACAATAGTAGAGAACAGGCACCCCACTTAGGAAATACCCTTGAAGTGCCAGCTTCTGGTGAACAAGGAACATTGCTCTGCAGGGCACCACAGGATCTCTTCTTCATGAGGCCACTCCTTTTAAGAGCTGACATTACTAACATACAGAAACAGACACAGAGATTTAGGCAAAATAAGGAGACAGAGGAATATGTCCCACACGAAAGAACAGGACAAAATCACAGCAAAAGTTCTAAACAAAACAGAGACAAGTAATTTGCCTAACAGAGAATTTAAAGTAATGGCCATGAAAATATTCACTGGACTTGAGAAGAATGGAGGATCTCAGTGAGACCATCAACAAAGATATAGAAAACAAAAAAAAATCAGAGATGAACTCAATGATTGATATGAAAAATACGCTGGAGGGAGACCGGGTAGACTAGAAGAAGCAGCAGAATGGATCAGTGACTTGGAAGACCAAGTAACAGAAAGCAATCAAGCCGAACAGAAAAAAATAAAATATGAAAATAAACTTAGGGAACTAAGTGACACCATCAAGCACAATAACATTTGCATTATAGAGATCCCAGAAGAAGGGGGCAGAAAATCTATTTGAAATTTTATGTATATAATATGGAATATTATTCAGTGACACAAAGGATGAGATCTTGCCATTTGTGACACCATGTATGGGCCTAGAGGGTATTAAGCTAAGTGAAATAAGTCAGAAAGAGAAAGACAAATGCCATATGATTTTACTTATATGTGGAATCTAAAAAGCAAGATGAATCAACAAGCAAAAAGCAGAAACAAACCCATAAACACAGAGAACAAACTGATGGTTGCCAGAGGGAAGGTTGTGGGTGATGGGCAAAATGGGTAAAAGGGAGTGGTAGATACTGTCTTCCATTTATGGAATGAATAATTCCCAGGAATAAAAGGTACAGCGTAGGGAGTCTGTGGTATTAATGATACCAGAATAGCATTGTATGGTGACAGATGGTAGCTACATTTGTGGTGAGCATGGCATAATGTAGAAACTTGTTGAATCACTATGTTGTACACTTGAAACTAATGTGACATTGGGTGTCAACTATACTTCAATTAAAAAAAAGAAGCAAACCTGGTGTTCTCACCTAAAACTCATCTTGCCTGCTGCCTTTCTGGTCATTCTTTAGTTCTTTTCCATCCTACAGTAACTGTAAAGTTTTGGTATGGAAGGGTAAGTGTGTATATGTGTATACATGTTTATAGGCATACATGTATGTATATGTATGAAACTGATGAATAAACCAGTAAAATAAAAAACTTAACAAAGTAGAAATAGAAATTGCTTTTAACTTCAGGCATTTTTTAGATAGTTAAAATTCCGGAACTCTACCTATAAATCTATAAACTCACCTGTTTATAGGTATCAAGTTATCGGGTGAAAGAAAAATAGAAAAAGTGATCAGTACCTTAGTTGGGTCTACCAGTATGTTAAACAGAAACTTTAGGCCATCTAAACTTTACTTCCTCCTCTTATAAAGTATATCTGTGCTAAATATTAAAGTTAGTTAGCAACCTTACAATCTCCTTTTCTAAAATAGGACCAAAACTTCCTACCTTATCTACCTTATCATTTATTTTTTTGTGTATATGTACAACAACCAGAAAGTGAAATGCCACATCTATTCCTCCTTAAAATAGCAGAATTATCCAAGAATTACATCTAGAATTTATATCATAAAGTGACAGAGATAAAATTGCTTTCTAAAAAAGTCATTCATGGAAACAGAGAAGAGTAGAATCTATTCTAAACAAGAATTCTTTCTCCAATAATTGCACCAAGAAGTTAAACACTTTCCATTATAGAGAATGCACTATCTACTCCCTGAGCCGCAGCAGTAGAAGTGGCTTGGGGCCCTTTAACTTCCCCCTAAACATTTATCACTTTTCCTCAATTCATTGATATGGGCAAATGATGTTTTCACAATCTTATATAAATTGCTATGCAAAAGGAGCTTCCAATCCAATTCCTTAGGGTCCATTTGTGACTAGAGTGCCATCTCTAAATCTCTTCTGGGTGAAAATTATGGAGTTGTCATTATTCCTAAGAAAACATACTGAGTCTCAGTAAGAAACAGTATTAAGTCTCATCCAGTTTGACGATTACAATACATTTTCTGACACTGAGCCAAAGTTTACTTCACTCTTAACTCTGCTCCTAGTCCTAGTTTTTTTTTTTACCCATATCAGGACTGCTGGGAACAAATAAACTGACCTTTCTGTCCTCAATGCTCTTGACATATCTAAAGTTCAACTCTCATGTGTGTTTCAAATAATTTTAAGTGTTCCTGAGAGGCAAGAAATGGCAAGTTTGGGCTGGGGTTACTTAATTATTGCCTAATTGGTTTAAGGTTGAGCCACCCTTCTTGTAACCATTCCCCCAAAAACTGAAGTTCCCAATGTGGCTGGGAACAATTAAGTTAATAATATAAGTTTCTGAGAGAATCATCCATCGCAGCAAGAAAACCTAAAACTCAATGCTCTAGGGGCCAGATTTATGCTAAAAACACAGATCATAAGGAGAGTAAGGCTGATCTCCTTGGAGGGCTATTAAGGTAGTTGTTTGAAGGTAATATGTGACTATGACAAAGCCCCCTAGAAATCTCCTGGAGAAAATGATCATCAGTTCAGGACAACAGTGAAGCTATAAATATACGTAACGTCATGCTGAGGCCAAAAAAAGTTTCTTGGATTTCCAGTACCAGCCTCCCTTCTTATGTAACTTCCTCCACATGGATGCGTAGACTTTTGTAGCAAAAGAACTGGAAACCAGGACTTCATCAACACACCAAAATAAGAAAAAGATGGTTTAAACTTCAATTTTCACCTGTGTGAACCTGCCTGTATTGATGCTAGTAAGCACCAAAAAGAAAAGCGATTTAGACAAAAAGAAAGTGAAGGAAAGCCCCAAATCCAAAAACTTCGCCTAACAATCACTGTGGAAGAGTCCAAAGTCAGGAATCTCTTCCACATCCGAGAGCTCATTTGTTTTCATTAAATTTGCAATTTTTGGAAAGGACCGTCTTGCTTGGTACCAAGGCGCGGGGAGTGGGGAAGTCCCCAGATGACATTTTATGATCCTCTCTTATTTGTAGACAAAAAAAAAGAAAAAGAAAAAGAATTAAACTTGTACTTCAGGCAAGTGTCTCTCTAAACTGCAAATCATTCCCACACTAAGGACAGCTTAGGCATAAAAAAGAAAGAATGCTTTAGAGTAGATATAAATTAAATTATGTTTAAGAATAGTTCACCTTTCTCAAACATTTACTGAGCACCTACCATAAATTAAGTGCTATGGTAGTACTAAATATAAAAAGTCACAATTAATACCATTAAAGGGCTCACAGCATAGAAAAGGCAGACACGTAAATTAGTTCTTATAACACACCGAGAGAGTTGTTATAGACTGATGAAACGTAAAGTGTTATGAGAACACAGAAGACATGATACTTGGGGGATGGCATCACAGAAGAAATGATGTTGTTGCAGAATCTTGACAAACGGTAACAAGTTTTTACATTCCATGTAAAAAGAATGGAATTGCAAAGGGCACAGCAGTCCCAAATAAAATAATGTGCTCTGGAAATATAACATATGGTTTTGTCTGACAGGATAGATAAGATACATAAGCAGAAGGAGGCATAAGATACAGGCAAGAAGAGAGAAGGCACAAGAGAAGATTGAGGCTTTCTCCAGAAACAGACTCATAAACACAGAGAACAAATTGATGATTGCCAGGAGGGACAGGGGTTGGGGTGGGGGATTGGCAGAGTGAATGAAGACGAGTGGGAGGTGCAGCCTTCCAGTCACGGAATGATTAAGTCATGGGGATGAAATGTACAGCATAGGGAGTATAGTCACTGGTATTGTAATAGCACTGTATGGGGACAAGTGGTAGTCACACTTGTGGAGAGCGTACTATAACATTCAAACTTCCCACATCACTATGCTGTACAGAAACTAACGTAACATTGGGCGTCAACTATATTTCAATTAAAAAAAAAAAAGAAACGGTTGAAGAAAACAGAAAAAAAAAAAGATTGAGGCTTTCTCTGTCCTTTCTCTTCTCCTTCTGAGTCTTCAGTAAGAATTGCCCTAAACAGTCTATTCATTGAAATGTAGATTTTTTTCTAGAATGTACCTCCAACTCTTTCAGCCTCTGCCCATTACCCAGTTCCAAAGCTGCTTCCTCATTTTTAGCTATTTGTTATAGCAGCAACCTCACTTCTGGTACCAGTTTTCTGTTTTAGTTTGTTCAGGCCACTATAACAAAATACCACAGAATGTGGTATTTGCTTATAAATAGCAAATTTATTTCTCACAGTCCTGGAGGCTGGAAGTCTGAGATCTGGGCACCAGCACAGTTGGCTGAAGGTCCTCTTCTGGGTCACAGACACACAGACATCTCCTTACATGGTGAAAAGTGGCAAGAGAGCTCTCTCAGGTCTCATAATTTTATAAGGGCATTAATCTCATTCATGAGGGCTCTGTTCACATGACCTAATCACCCCCAAAGGCTACACCTATTAATACCATTACACTGGATGATAGGATTTCAACATATAAATTTTGGGGGGACACAAACATTCAGATCAGAGCACACTGCAGTGTGGACAACCGGAGGGTGGCAGTAGTAAAAATTCAGAGACCTATTGGGAAATTATTTGAACAGCAAAGACAAGCATTCATAAGAATTTGAACTAGAGTGATAGTGGGAATGGGAGAGTGGAAAGATTAGTGTACACTCACCAACACTTAGTATGGTCAGCCTTTTCATTTCAGCCATTTGGTAGGTGTGTAATGCTATTACATTGTGGTTTTAATCTGTATTTTCCAAATTACCACACTGAACATCTTTTCATGTGCTTATTGGCCATTTTTGACTCTTATTTGTTGCTATGTCTGTTCAAATTTTTTAACCTATTTTTATTGGATTATTACTCTTCTTATTGTTGAGTTTTGAAAATTCTATATATATACACTGGATATATGTCTTTGATCAGATATGTGATTTTCTAATATTTTCTCCCATGTTTTGGCTTAACATTTTCTTAGCAACATTTAAGAGTAGATTTTTAAAATTTTTAAGTCCAAACTATCAATTTATTTTTTATGGATTTGGTGTTTTGGTATCACATCTAAGAAATGGTTGTCTAACTTAGGATCGCAAAGATTTTCTTCCATGCTTTGGTCTACAAACTTCATGGTTTTAAAGTTTACGTTTAGGTCTGTGTTTCATTTTGAATTAAATTTTGTATATGTTGTGAGGTATAGATTTAAGTTATTTATTTAAAAAAATTTTTTTTGCACTTGGATATCCAGTTGTTCCAGCACCACTTTTGGAAAAGACCGTTCTGTTACAGCAGTATTGCCTTTGTGTATTTGTTAAAAATTAGTTGTCCATATATGTATGTGTTAATTTATGGACTCTATTTTCTTCCATTGAACTACTCGTCTGTTGTTATGCCAATAACATATTACGCTATGTTATGCTATGCTGTATTGCTTAATATAGTTTTATAAAGAACTGTAATATAAGGTAGTACCCTACAACTTTGTTCTTGTTCAAAGTTGTTTTGCCTGCTCTAAATCCTTTATATTTCCACATGAATCTTATAGTCATCTTGTCAATAGTTAACAAAATTTTTGCTGGGAATTGATTGGATTTGCATTGAATCTATAGATAAAGTGAGGAAGAGCCAACATCTTAACAATACTGAGTCTTCTAATCCATGAATATGGAATACATATCTACTTATATAGCTTTTTAAAAATTTCTTTCATCAGTCCTTTATAAATTTCTATGTACAGAACCTGAATGTATTTTGTTAGATTAATATCTACATACTTCACATTTTAATGCTATTGCAAATGGTATTTTTTACTTCAAATTTTAATTTCCAATTTTTCTTTGCTGGTATGTAAGAATGCACTTGGCTTTTGTATATTGTCCTTTCATGATGTTGTATCCCACAACTTTGCTGAACTCACTTAGTTCTAAGATATACGTGTATATTTAGATTCCTTGGGATTTTCTGTGGAGACAGCCAAGTCATCTGTGAATAGAGATAGTTGTATTTCTTCCTCTCCAATATGTATGCATTTTATTACTTTTTCTTGCCTTATTGCACTGGCTAGGTCTTACTTTTATTTTTAAGTAAAAATAATATTTTATTAATGGTTCTGGGTCAATTTTCAATGATACATTGATAGGGTTTCTAGAATTACTTACTGAGCGATGAGACTGATTATTCAAAGGGACTTCAACATTTCTTGAAGGAGGTTCCATTGTATTAATGGAATGAGGGTAAAGCCATTAATGTTTTTCATTGAAGCAGGAGTCAGTAGTAAAGTCCATCCCCTGAATTGAAAAGAAAAAACTGGCAATTTTTTTCAGAAGGTAGTGTGTCATGGAAGTAATATTGTACTTGTAAATACATCAAGTGATATTACAAAACATCTATTTCATTTGGTGCTTAGAATAACTCACAGATATTGGTATTGCTAACTTCTTTTTACATATAGAAAAACTAGAATTCAGACAACAGGAGATTCTACCTAAGCTTATACATACTTATGAGTTTTCATTCAATGCTCTAAGAATCACTGATCTATTTAGAGATTCTGATTTATGAGTTGGGGAAGGCCTGGCCTCTTCTGTAAGTGTTAAGACCAGTCTATATTATGTGGTAGTTTTATATATTGTCCTACTGGTGTTCAAGAGTTAGAATAGTTTCTGACAAACTGTCCTCTTGCTTTTATGTAATCAATTGCACATCAGGGAGTTGTACTTTTTCTGACATCTTGACCCTTTAGACACGACATGGTGAGTACCTGATTCTTTGATAGCTGAGCAGATAAATGATTTCCACTAAGTTATTTCCCTGCCCTGACACTCCGTGGTTCTGACTGCAAAGAAAGTTCAAGGACACAGAAGTGCTTCTGATGCATGAAGCTTTCAAACAGAGTCTAGGGACCCCAGGGTTGGACTTGATCTTGCTAACAGGTATAGAAAATGCCTCAGTTGGTGTGTTTCCATTTCCATTCAAGAAACCTCCAGATGCAGTCTGGGTTAGTTTGTGTATGATTTATGTCTTTGCTTCAGTGATGTTGGCTTCAAATAGTAGTCCAAGTATGTCTCTTTTTGGCAAAAGCTTTCACAGATCCTACCTTTTTTTGTGTTCTGACCTCCTTTTGCACCTTTAAGACAGCATTTCTCACTGTTTTATAAAGGAGTTAAAGTAGAGATATTTCAGTTTTACAGCTTCTCCCTCCCTTGCCCACCTGGCTGTGTGTTTCTTGAGGACAGGGTCCCTGCCTAATTGATCACTGTATCACATATGTTGAGGGAAGGGGTTCAGAACCAATGTGGGCACTAAATAAATATTTCGTTAATGGAATTGAAGAGTAGTTTTTTTGGTTTTAGATATATGCAGCAACAAAATATCCTTTCAAGTTAGTTTCATTATTAGATTTGTTTTCTGAATAGTGAAGCGGAGGATAGTATGAGACTCGGGTGGCAGATATATCTAGGCAATGCTTCTAGCAACCCAATTAGGAGGAGAAAAGTTGGAATTGTCATTTTTTTTCCAGTTGAATTGTCTCTTGTTGGGGGCATACTCCTTACAACTCATTGGACATACTCAAGAACTCAAGGTTCTCTATATTCCCACAATGTGAAAGATAAAAAAGGCCTTCTAAAAGCTTGTATTTTAGATGGATTATAAGAAAATAATCCAATAAACAGACAAAAAATATAATTACAGGTTGTTTTGATATGAAAGAAGGAACAGGGTGGTGTGTTAGAGTGTGGTGGGGAAGAGGGATAGAAAGACTTCTCAGGAAAGACCTCTCTGAAGACATCATCTTTGTCTTGAGATTTAAATAATTGAATAAAAGGCCAGTCACATGAAAACCTGAGAAAAGAACACTCCAGGTAGAGGAATCAGCAAGCACAAAGATTCTGAGGTAAGAAAGAACTTTGCTGTTTTAAGGAACAAAAACGAGGCCAATGCAGTTAAAATAAGAAGAGAGGGCTAAAGTAAGATTGGAAAACTAGCAGAAGCAGATCCTCTGAGACCATGTAACCCATGAGAAAAATGGGGAACTGTATTCTGAGTATGATGGGAAACCACTGAGGGGATTTAAAGAGGAGAATGATATGATCTGATTTATGTTTGGGAATTAACTGTTTGGTGATTACACTCAGGTGTGAGGGGCAAGAGTGAAAGCAAGCTGGAGAGAGATAATAGTGATTTGGATTATCATGACAGCAGTAAGGATGGAGAGAAGTGCATGGGTTCTGGGATATATTTTGAAGGTAGATTAACAAAACTTGTTGGATGGGATATCAATGGCTAGAGAATGGAAAGAATCAAGGATGGCCTCTTGATTCTTGGTTTGAGCAACTGGATGGATGGTAGTGCCATTTACAAGAATACAAAGACTGA
Source organism: Procyon lotor (assembly GCA_028646535.1). Lineage (NCBI taxonomy): Eukaryota > Metazoa > Chordata > Mammalia > Carnivora > Procyonidae > Procyon > Procyon lotor. The sequence continues at coordinate 9,833,336 of CM053612.1, read as the reverse complement.
GGAATGAGTAAGCATTACTTTTGGAGTGAAAAATTAGTATCTTGGGCCATATTGAGCTTAAACAGTAATAGAGAACTGTGTGGACATATGAATAAAGCAATCTGAAGTTCATAGAAAAGGTCAAAGCAGAAGCTATAACTTTAGTGTATGGATGATAGTTAAAGCCATATGCTTGGGCGAGATGTTTTTTAGAGATAAAGTATTTTTAGAGGAGAGTACTCCTCAATATTGGGCTCTTCAACGATGAAGAAGATGATACTGGCCAAGAAAAGGAAGATGATACTGAGGTTTGGCCAGGTGAGTGTGAAGAAAATCAGAAGAGTGTAATGTCCTGAGTGTTGAGAGGTGAAAGGGTTTAAAGAAGGAGTGTTTAAGACAGAAACGGAGAAGGGTCCATTGGATTTGGAAGCATGGGGATCATTGGTTACCTTAAGAAGATTAGGAATTTAAGTCAGTTACTTCTAATTTCTCAAAGAAGAATAAGGTGAAGCCATCTACTGCGAGTGTGTGAGTGAGGCTATTGTAGGTTTGAGAAAAGAAGGAAAGGTACAAAATGGATATGATGAAAGCAAATTTGCTAGGGAAATGTAGGATTGCTTGGCACTGTAGATTGCCTATGTGAGGCTTAGGACAATGGATTTAAAGATAATTTTCCCAAACAATGTTCAGCTATTAAGTTTTACATGTGAGGAAATGATATTTTCAGGTTCAACCAAGGTTGAGATTTTACTGCTTGCTTAGAGGAATGGAAGGGCTAGGGTCTATGAAAGAGAATGATAATGGAATTTAATTTGGATAAACAAAGGTGGATGTAAAAAAAAAAAGAAAAAAAAGAAAGGTGGATGTAAAAATGGTGATGAGACTTGAAAATGCAATGGGGTTAATGGATTAGAGACTATAAGTTGGTTGAAAAATTGTTGGAGTGGGGGTATAGGAGGAAGGATGACAGGTTGAAATTATTATTTCAGACTTATTTATAATGCTAAACTTGAGTATGTGTACATGAGTGTAAGTGACTTAGGTGAGGTGGAGGGAAAGAAGAACTAGAGAAAGAAGCTGTGAATATACAGTATTGGACATTCCATGTATGTGGTTATTGACATCACTAAACATTATGACTGGAACAGAATTGGAAATGGTGTCAGTGAACCATAGCCCAAGTCTCTAATGAATGAAGAAGAGGCACTGAGAGGTCGGTAGTTGGCAGCAACTAGGAGGGGTAGCAGATGGTTTTGCCTGATGCCCTGGGCTTTAATGGAGCTTGAGATATTGAAGTAAAGACATGATTTTGATCACATGATCTCTCTGATATGAAGAATTTGAGAGGCAAGGTGGGGGTTTATTGGGGGGCTGGGGGGGGAGAAATGAAACAGGAAGGGATGAGGAGGGAGACAAACCATAAGAGACTCCTAGACTCACGAAATGAACTAAGGGTGGCTGGGAGGTGGGGGGTAGGGATAGGGTGGCTGGGCTGTGGACATTGGGGAAGGTATGTGCTATGGTAAGTGCTGTGAAATGTGTAAGCCTGATGATTCACAGACATGTACCCTGGGGCAAATAATATATTATATGTTAATAATAATAAAAAAAAGACATGATTTTGAAGTAGCAGTGAGGAATAAGTCTGCCCCTGGCTCTGGATTCTAAGATTATGAAAGAAAAATATTCAGCTTTGACAGCTGCATGTTCTCATGGGACATCCAGGTCTCAATTAAGGTAAGGGGATGAAGAGATGGTTCTAGGAAGGGGCTGAAGATATAAGAGAATAGATTAAATAGGAAACAAGTTCCCAAGAATTTAGATAGGACAGGAAGGAGACTGGGTCAGATTCAGGAATATGGAAAGGAGTATAGGGAGGAAAGTCTAGGTGAGAGAGGTAAACAGGGATGTGAAGCATTATGAAACCAGTCATAATATTTTATGGGCAGGTGGGCAATATGTTCAAGTTACACATCCAAATATTATACTTAGTTTAATGGTTTGATAGTTGTCTGTATGCAATTCAGTGGTTTTGTGGGTGAATAGGCAATCCCGCAGCTTATCATGTTTTAGCTATCCAGAGCAGGAGGTCATACGATGGACACCCTCTTCTCCTAGTGGAATAGTTGAATCTTTCCAAAAAATAGACTGGGAGAGAGTCTCTTCGTGCTTATGAGTATGGAGAAATGCTGGTGTGTAATGTATTGCCCCTGAGCTCTACATAATATGCAACTTCTGAGCACTTGGAATGTGTTTTCTACTGAGAATGTATGACCCATCATAACCCAAAGAGATATAAGGCAAATGTTCTGCTTGCAGGCATTGACTTCACTCCTTCAGAAATTCAGCCAAACCCTGCTCTGATAGAGTATCTCTGGTGGTTCAGAAGTATACTGCAAGGACACATGAATATTACTTAGGGATTACAAGGAAGTCAGGTTGCATCTTACCCTCCATCACCTCATGGCTGGATGGCAATTATTATACCATCCTTCATGGTAGGATTCCCACTTCCCATTCTGGGGAGTCAACTACCCCCATTCTTCCCTCTATTTATTTTCCCATCCTACCTTTAGCCTCACATTCCTCCTCTAGAACTGGGAAGGGCTTTCGTTTTGGCCCATATTAGAGGTACTTTCTTTCAACTCTGCCAGGTTTCCTAGGGCAGGATTGGATCTGTCTCCACCAGCTCCTGGACAGTATTTGCTGATTGTGATCATTCATTTATTCATCTTGACAGCTCTACCCCTGGTTTACACTCTGACATATAGCTAAGTACATTTCTTTCAAGTAGGCATGAATTAAAAAAGGTGCACAAATCATAAGCATGCGGGGTGCCTGAGTGGCTCAGTGGGTTAAAGCCTCTGCCTTCGGCTCAGGTCATGATCTCGGGGTCCTGGGATCGAGCCCCACATCGGGCTCTCTGCTTGTTGGGGAGCCTGCTTCCCCCATCTCTCTGCCTGCCTCTTCCTACTTGTGATCTCTCTCTTTCTGTCAAATAAATAAATAAAATCTTTGAAAAAATCATAAGCATGTAATTCCATAAATTTTTACAATGTAAATACACTTATTTATGCATCAATCATATCAAGTACCCCTCAGACTTTCTTTATGGTCCTTCCCTGTCACTATGCCCCTCCTACCAAAGTAACTACCATCCTGAATTTTATACTGCTCTCAGTATCCCTTTCACTCCACTCCCAGTCTTCTCAGTAGACTTAATGAAGGTCGGTTATGTCTACCCAATTTACTGTCTCCTTATGGAAAGCAAGACTATATTGTAGACTTTCTGATTTTGGATATTTGAAGTACTTCTTCCAGCAACTCAAAGTCAATAATTCTTTCTTAATTTGAATAATCTAATTATGAAGCCTATAAAAATAAGATGAATTTCTCCCATAACGCTTGGGCAGCAAGAGAGACATTCTGGTGTTGGTGGGATATGTTTAGGCATGGTTACTAAAATGGTGTGATACTACAAGAATTGTCCAAGTATCTACAGCTTGGCTTAAAATGTTATATAAGCTAATTTCAAGGGTTTTCTTGTTTGACTAGGGTCTAGATAAGTTGTTTATGGGGACAAGGTCTTTCTTTGTGCTTAATAGGTAGAGATATTACATGTGGGTCTAACTTTCTCCACCATCTTGTACCTGATGCTCCAAACAGTTCCGAAATTACTTTTCTTCTCACATTCATACATGATACCATGTTACCCTCTTGCCTTCCCCTCACCATTACCATTACATCTCTGAACTCATGTCCTGCAGTTCTTCCTCTTTTTCACCCTGCTTGCACCTAAACATGCCAGGACAACTCCCATCCTGGATCTTTGCACTTGCTGTTCCTTCTGCATGGAACTCTCCCCTATTGCTATACAAATAGCTCACCCCCCACGTCTTTAAATTTTTAAATTAATTGTCACTTTCTCTCTGAAGCCTTTTTTGGATGTTCTTATCTAATATGTTAATCCTTATTTAGACATTTTGTTTTCCCTTCCCATGCTTTATTTTTCTCTCCAGAAGTGCATGAATATTTGTTCATCTGTTTTGTTCATCACTGTATGTCTAACACCTAAAACAGTGCTTGGCACATAGTAAATATCAATATCTGAAGATGGGATCACCCTGTTGAAGCAACCTTGTCTCTACGTGAGCCCATGCTGACAATGAATACTAATATGATGATGTACTAGAACTGCCATTCAGTGCTGCTTCATGGCACCTCGTTTTGCATATAAATGAATGAGTTATTACCAGTCCATAGTAGAAAAAGTATCCTATACATAAATTCTTCAAACCTAGTTATTGGTGCTCACTATAATACCAATAATCATTTATTCAGTTCCTTATTGTTGGACATAGAGATTGTTTTCAATCTTTGATGCTATAAATAGTGCAACAATAAACATCTTTGTATCATAACATTGTAAACATCTTTGTATTATAATCTTCATTTGACTTCTTTTATATTCATTTTGGTATTACTTGTATACCTAAGATAGTTTTGTCCTGATGAAATCCAGTACATAATTGTTGGGTGCACAGAATTAAATCTGACTGGCTAGAAATGCTTACTGTTGCCACTTGCCCGTTTTCCATTTTGTGCCAGTGTTAGATCAACCAGTCAACAAGACTTAGTGGATATTTCTTTCATTCAGCAGTAAATAAATTTTGAGCATATGTTATATGTCAAACACTGTTCTACGCACTGTGGATACATTCACTCATATGTGGAACGCAAGGAATAGTGCGGAGGACCACAGAGAAAGGGAGAGAAAACTGAATGGGAAGAAATAAGAGAGGGAGACAAACCATGAGAGACTATGGTCTCAAACTGAGGGTTACAGAAGGGGTGGGTAGGGGGATAAGGTAACCAGGTAATGAGTATTAAGGAGGGCACGTGTTGTGATAAGCACTGGGTGTTATATGCAAATAATTAATTGTTGAACACCACACCAGGAACTAATGATGTACCATATGTTAGCTAACTGAACATAATTTAAAAAAAGAAGAAAAAAATGGCCTGGATCTCTATCTTCACGGAGCTTATAGTCAAATAGGGATAACAGTCCTTAAATAGACATGTATGATGTTTAATTTTATATGTCAACTTGGTCAGGCTATAGTGCAGCATTGTTCTAGTCAAACACCAGTGTAGATATTGCTATGGAAGTTTTTTTTTTAAGAATATGTGATTAGCATATAACTTAGTAGGGGTGCCTGGGTGGCTCAATTGGTTAAGCATCTTACTCTTGATTTCAGCTCAGATCATGATCTCAGAGTTGTGAGATCAAGCCCCAGGACCGGCTCTGTGCTGGGTGTGGAGCCTGGTTAAGATTCTCTTGCTCCTCCCTCTGCCCCTCCTCCGCTACTTTTGTGCATTCTTTCTCTCTCTCTCTAAAAACAAACAAAAAAAACCCCATATAACTTAATATACATTGAGTAAAGCAGATTGCTCTCTATGGAGTGGGTGGGTCTCATTAAATCAACTGAAGGCTTTGAGAAGATAAAGACTGATGGTTCCCTGTAGAGAAGGAATTAATCTCAAGACTGCAGCACATATATCTTGTCTGTGTTTCCAACGTGCAGAATTCAGACTCAAGACTCCAACATCAGCTCTTACCTGAATTTCCAGCTTCCTGGACTGGGGAACTCCAGCACAACACGTATGTAATTATTTAGATATAGATTATGATGAGTGCTATGAATTGTATGTCTATAAGTGGGACTTAATGTAATTCATCAGAGGATGCCTCTTTAAAGAAATAACTTCTAAAAAAATTTGCTAGATACATAGAAGTTTTGCAGGCAAAGAAGACGGATTTATGAAAGGCGAAGTCACTCAAAATGTGAACATTCTATGATGAAAGAGATTGGTTTGTTTATGGTTGGAGTGTGTTGAATGCACCAGTGAGTGGTGTGAGATGAGGCTGGAGAGTTAAGCAAAGGTTAACTATGCAAAACCAAGTAAATCATGATTGTGACATTTTCCTGAAGGCACTTTGTAGCAATCTGGCTCTGGGAAAGTCACTTAATCTTCTTGAACCTCTTTTTCCTGATTTGTAACATGGGGGTAATATGATGTCCCCTAGATAAGAAGTCAATCACATAATCTATGTAAAGGACCTAGCCCAGTGCTTGGCACAGAATAAGTGCTCAAGCCATGGATACTGTCACTCTCTTCTCAGTTAAATCCTACCCAGTCTTTAAGAGGCAATTCAATACCTGTGTTCTCCATATGGACTTTCTGGACAAAGCTGGTATGCCCTGATCTTTTTCTTCTTTGAAGTTGAATTGTGCCAAGAGTCTTTTTAAGGTTCCCTCTCTATTGTTTCAAATCTGTCGCCTCCTTCAGCTTATTTCTAAGTGGTCCAAGGATACAATTTATGTCTACCAGTTTTCTGTAGGCTCTGTTTCACCACAGTAATTTGTTTAAATGGCTGGTAACTTGTCCTTTTGATTGCTTTTCTCAGAGTTCCCTTCACTGTATCACTTAGCTTTTTTTGGCCACAGGCACACCTTCGCAATAGGATCACCTGGGGGTTAGAGGCACAGATAGAACTGGGAGGTGAGTAAACCTAATTGGATTACATGGGAAACAGAAGCCAGGACCTTCAACCTTGAGTACAAGGAAATATACAAATGACCCTTCAGGATATGACACAAGCATTTTGGATTGTCATACTTTCATGACTTATACCACAAGACATCATTCAGGCTTGCTTTCTACCTTTGTTCCTTTTTTGTTTTGTTTTGTTTTGTTTTACTTTCCCTAAAAGATCTGATAAAGCTATGCCTATGTTTGCATCTCTTTTCTCTGTGCTGTCTTTTATGGAGTTGTTTTGTATGAGTATCAAGGAGGAGGAGTAGAGGCCAATGATTCAGAATTATTATTATAAACATCTTATTTGTTAAGTCATGAGCAAACTTTAGAGTTCAGCTTCCTGTCTTTCAGTAAAGGAAGAGAAAGAATTCCCCTTTCAGCCTACTTGTCACTTGTTCATTCCCAGGCTATATCTGAATGCCAAGGCCAACCCGTGGGAAATCCCAAAGTTTTACTGGCTCTCATTCTCAGCAGGGCCGGGAGAATTGTTTCTATATACCTGATACTTCCTTCAGCTACTAGGGGAATTGTTTTTTATGCTAATCAGCATATTTCTAAACTTTAATGGCATACCAAAAAGCCTTGAAATAATAATTTACCTCTCTTCTTATTTGTATATAGCCAATATTTCATTAACTAAGTTGAACATGGAATATGGAAACTGGAAATCACACAATAGCAAATTTTAAGTTGAAGAATTAGATGCATTTAAATTATTTAAAAGAATGATCTGATTAGCAGTTGTTATCACTAAAGTTGCAGTTCAATTTAACATGGCATATGCTCAATAAAGTCAAGCATCTCCTTTTCTTAGAGGCATTTTTTATTTGCATTGGTTTCTACTGCCAGCAACTGTGAATCCTCAGGAAGGAGACATTAAGAGCTACACACTGCCTCATAAGTTAACTAGTTTCTCTTTGTTGTCTTGGCTGAAATGATGCTGGATTTTCAAATCAGAAATTCATCAATGTTATTTAAAAAAGAGATTTAGACTGTTTAGAATAAAGGCCAAAAATTAACTAAATGGGTCACAGGAACATGAAAAAATTGTGTCTCAAGCCAGCATTTACACTTTGGGTAGAATATTAACATGAAGTGGCTTCTACCTTGAGCAAATGGGGACTTTCTCAGTGAGAAGAGAAATGGATTAATCAAGAACCAAGTAAAGCTCTAACAGCCATGTTTCTGGGCTAGGAAGCAGAGCACCAGAGTTTGACTCCCTAGGTCTACCCACTCACTGGCTTGCCTGAGCAGATGCAAGACACTTATTATTATTTTTTGGAATCTCTGTTTTCCATGGAAATTATTAACATTTTGAGTAGTAAATGAAATAATAGATATGTGAAAACACCTGGCTTAAATCAGAACAGGAATCTGAAAACATTGGAAATCACAAGACTGTATTACAAATCATAACTATTTCTCATTAGTTATTTACTAACTACAAAAGTGCTTTGAGGTAATTATCTTCTTAATCTCTAAAACTTCACCTTATTGTCATATTTTCGTGTTTCCTCCCTCGTGGCTATTCTGAAGGAGAATAGAAATAAAGAAGAATTTGGATGTCATCCTAAATCTTTAGGGTTTTCTTTTTGTTTGTTATTTTTCTTTGACAGAGAGATGGAGTTTGTCTGTGGTTACAGCAGAGTCACAAATTTGGTCACTAACTTATTTGGTTATTAATTTCCATTGTCTCTGCCAACTACATCTTTTATTAAAACAAAACTCACTGGCTTATGCTTTACCTATCTTTAGGGACATTCTGATATTTCTTTTGTAGTGCTGAGAGAGAAACACTTGGCCTTTTTATATGTCCAATATCACACTTGCTACCCTCTGGGCATTTAATAAATGTGTGTATGATCATGTCTATTTCTATTCATAAGAGTCTTCTGTGTGTTGCTAAGTTTTCTCTTAGGTTATGAATAATATACATTATATACCTTCTTCCTAGAATGACTCTGTTACCCTGCTGCAGCCAGGATGTATTTTATGCCTTATCTGGCTTTTCTAGATCCTCATAGGTTTGCTCACATTTATATTACCAAAATTATTCTCACACTAAGATGCTGGCACTGTGTCCATATCTAATCCATGACTGAATTGACTGTTATTGTGAATGTGCTTGGCATCTGCAATTTCTGATATAGTTTAAAAATATGAATATCACTTTGCTCCCAATAACAATTTTAGATCTTCTGCAAAGCACATAGCTTTCCTCTATCTGCATGCTAATTAATTAATAAATCCATTTATTGCCTCCTAAAGGAGTTTGCTTAACAGGAACAACGTATCATATTTCCATATAAAGTGCATATAAAAATAAGATGGAATAGAATGTTTCCAGAGGAGAATGATTATGGGGTTGAGCTTTTCAAAGCTACAGTATTAATTTATAAAATTATTTCAATATATTTCAAATTATTAACATTGCATTGAAAATGTTGCTGGCGCCTGGTTGGAACTTGACATAAAATGTCTCATTCGTACAGTAATTTCATTTCATAAGCTTTTGTTAAAATGGTCATTTATTAAACTCGGACAGGGAATATCTTCTCAGGGTATTTTTTCCCCTAGTTCTACTATTTTTTTCTTCAAAGATTTTACTTAAATGCCAGCTAGTGAATATACACTGAAATATTAGTTTCAGGTTGGAATTTAGTGATTCATCACTTACATACAACACCCAGTGCTCATCACAAGTGCTCTCCTTAATATCCATTCCCTATTTAACCCATCTTCCCACTGACCTCCCCTGCAGTAACTATCAGTTTGTTCTATTTAAGAGTCTGCTTCTTGGTTTGCCTCTCTTTCCCCCCTATGTTCATTTGTTTTATTTCTTTTTTAAAAATAAATTTTCTTATCTTTTAATACCAATGACTTGCACATTTTTTCTTTTTCTTTTTTAGGATTTATCTATTTATTTGAGATTGAGAGAGAGAGAATGGGAGCAGAGAGAGGGGCAGAAGGAGAGGGAGAGAAAATTCTCAAGCAGACTCCCTGTCAAGCATGGAGCCGGACTTGGGGCCTGATCCCAGGACCCCAAGATCACGACCTGGGCTGAAACCAAGTCAGGTGTCCAACTGACTGAGTCACCCAGGCACCCCTGTTTTGTTTCTTTAATTCCATATATGAATGAAATCATATGGTATTTGTCTTTTTCTGACTGACTTACTTTGCTTAGCTTAACACTCTGTAGTTCCATCCATGTCATTGCAAATAGCAAGATTTCATTCTTTTTATGGCTGAGTAATATTCCATTATGTGTGTGCACACATGCACACACACACACACACACACACACACACACACACACACACCACAACTTCTTTATCCACTCATCAGTCAATGGACATTTGGGCTCTTTCATAATTTGGCTATTGTTGATAATGCTGTGATAAACATTGGGGTGCATGGATCCCCTCGAACCAGTATTTTTTTATCCTTTGGGTAAATACCTAGTAGAGCAATTCCTGGATTGCTGGGTGGTTCCATTTTTAACTTCTTGAGGACCATCCATACTGTTTTCCAGAGTGGCTGCACCAGTTTGCATTCTCACCAAAATTGCAAAAGGGTCCCCTTTTTCTGCATTCTTGGCAACACGTGTTGTTTCCTGTGTTGTTAATTTTGGCCATTCTGACTGGGGTGAGGTGATCTTTCCGTATAGTTTTCATTTGTATTTCCCTGATAATGAGTGATATTGAGCATCTTTTCATGAGTCTATTAGCCATCTGGATGTCTTCTTTGGAAAAATTGTCTATTCATGTCTTCTGCCCATTTTTTAATCTGAATTATTTGTTATGGCGGTTTTGAGTTGTATAAGTTCGTTATATATTTGGGACACTAACCCTTTATCATATATGCCATTTGTAAATATCTTCTCCCATTCCATAGGTTGCCTTTTAGTTTTGTTGATTGTTTCCTTTGCTATGCAAAAGATTTTTATCTTGATGAAGTCCCAATAGTTCATTTTTGCTTTGTTTCCCTTGCCTCAGGAGACATATCTAGTAAGAAGTTGCTATGGCCCACTGCCTGTGATCTCCTCTAGGATTTTGATGATTTCCTATCTCACATTTAGGTCTTTCATCCATTTTGAATTTATTTTTGTGTGTGGAGTAAGAAAGTGGTTCAATTTCATTCTTTTGCATGTTCCTGTACAGTTTTCCCAACACCATTTGTTGAAGAGACTGTCTTTTTCCCATTGGATATTCTTTCCTGCTTTGTCAAAGATTAGTTGATCATATAGTTGTAAGTTCATTTCTGGCTCACTATTCTGTTCCATGGATCTATGTGTCTGTTGTTGTGCCAGTACCATACTGTCTCGATCACTACAGCTTTGTAATATTACTTGAAAGCCTGAATTGTCATGCTTCTAGCTTTACTTTTCTTTTTCAAGACTGCTTTAGCTATTTGGGGTCTTTTGTGGTTCCACATAAATTTTAGAATTGTTTCTTCTAGCTCTGAGAAAAATGTTGGTGGTATGTTGATAGGGATTGCATTGAATGTGTAGTTTGCTTTGGGCAGTATAGACATTTTAACAATATTTGTTCTTTCAATTATTGAGCATAGAATGCTTTTCAATTTCTTTGTGTCATCTTCAATGTCTTTCATCAGTGTTTTATAGTTTTCAGAGAATAAGTTAATTAGGTTTATTCCTGGCATCTTATGGTTATTGGTGTGGTTGCAAATGGGATTGATTCCTTGATTTCTCTTTCTACTGCTTCATTATTGGTGTATAAAAATGCAACAGATTTCTGTACATTGGTTTTGTCTCCTGCAAATTCACTGAATTTGTATATGAATTCTAGCAATTTTTTGGTGGAGTCTTTTGGGTTTTCTATTTGGAATATCATGCCATGTCGTCTGTAAATAGTGAAAGTTTGACTTGTTTCTTGCTGACTGGATGCTTTTTATTTCTTTTTGTTATCTGTTTGCTGATGCTAGGATTTCCAGTACTATGCTAAATAACAATGGTGAGCGTGAACTTCCCTGTCTCGTTCCTGAGTATAGAGGAAAAGTTCTCAGTTTTCCCCCATTGAGTGTGATATTATCTGTGGGTTTTTTTGTATATGGCCTTTATTATATTGAGGTATAGTCCCTCTAGCCCTACTTTGTTGAGGGTTTTTTTTTTTTTATCATGAAGGGATGTTGTACTTTCTCAAATGCTTTTTCTGTATCTATTGAGAAGATCATCTGGTTCTTATCCTTTCTTTTCTTAATGTGGTGTATCACGTTGATTGGTTTGTGAATATTGAATCACCCTTGCCACTTTTGTTCTTTCCTTTCCACTCAAAGAGTACTCTTTAGTATTTCTTGCAGGGTTGATTTAGTGGTTATGAACTCCTTTAGTTTTTGTCTTAGAAACTCTTTATCCTTCCTTCCAGTCTGAATGATAGCCTTGCTGGATAGGCTTTTGGCTGCAGACTTTTCCCATTCAGCACATTAAATATATTATGCCACTTTCTTCTTTGTTGTTAGGTTTCTGTGGGTTGATCTGCAGTTACCCTTATGGGTCCTTCCTTGTAAGTTAAGGACTTCTTTTTTCTTGATCCTTTTAGGATTTTTTTCACTATATTTTGCCAATTTAATTATAATATGTATTGGTATTGGCTTGCTTTTATTGAATTTGATGGGAGTCCTCCATGCCTCCTGGATTTGGATGGCTATTTCCTTTTCTAGATAGAGAAGTTTTCAGCTATAATTTCCTCAAATAAATTTCCTGCCTCCTTTTCTCTCTCTTCTTCTTCTGGGACTCCTATGATCTGAATGTATTATGCTCTATGGAGTCACTGAGCTTCTTAATTCTACATTCATTGTCTAATGTTTTTCTTTTCCTCTTCAGCTTCATTATTTTCCCTTATTCTAGCTTCTATATCACTTATTCATTCTTCTGCTTCTTCCATCTTTGTGTTCATCACAATCAGTCTATTTCATATTTCAGTTATTAGATTTTTTCATTTCCTTTTTTTGACTCTTTTATCTCCATGCTTAAGGGCCTCCCTGAAGTCTCCCATTTTCTTTTTGAAAAAAAAAGTCTTCTTTTTCTCAAGACGAGTGAGTATCCTTAATGACTGTTGCTTTAAATTCTCTATCGGGCATATTACTTATATCTATTTTGATTAGATATCTGGCCATGACCTTTTCTTGTTGTTTCATTTGAGATGAATTCCTCTGTCTTGGAATTTTGTCTAAGTCTCTGTCTTCTTCTCTGTGTTAGAAAAGCCTGTTCTGTTTCCTGATCTTGAGAGAAATGGCTTTATGAAGAAGAGGCCATATAGTGTCCAGGGCCTGGTGCTTCACGGAGTGTGTCTGGTGTGTGTTGTGTGCACTCTGCTGCTATGTTTTGGCTGCTCTATCCTTCAGGCCAGTGGTTGGAAGAGGCTCTCCTTGCCTGCCTTGGAGAGTGTTTGGACCTTGGCCAGAGTGTGGCAAGCTCTAACTGGGCGTACTCTGGTCTGCTTGTTAAATGAGACCGGATGCTACTTCTACCAGAAATGAAGCCCTGCAGAATTCTCTAGTTGGGAGATATGATGTGTGTAGGGTTTCTACTGGTCTTTTGGGAAGGGGTCCACTGTGTTGGGACTTGGGCACTCTTGCCCAAAAAGGGAAGTATCAGCAGAGCACATGGGGTGAGACTCGGTGTAAGCAGGTCAGGCAACCAGTGTTGGCACTGTGCTGTTTACTGAAGCTGATTCTGTGTTTATGCTGAAGGACTGGAGAGGGAAATGGTGCTACCAGCTCCTTTGTCCTGGGAGAGGGGTCTCTGTGCTTGCTGCTTTCAGGCAATCCCTCCCAGAAGAGCAAATTATCTCCCTCTGTATGTCCCTGGTGTTTTTCAGGGCGTATCTGAAAACAGGCGTTTCCCTGTTTTCATCCTGTCTCCAGGTTGCTTGCCTGCCTGGGGCAGCACAGTGCATTTTGGGCTGTATCCCAGCCAAGCTTGCTCACTTTTAAAACTTCAAAGTTTAGGGATGCGGTGTGGTAGGGGTCTGCACTGGTGTTCTAGGGGAGGGTCTTGCCACACTGGGACAGATGCAGGTTTGACTGAGAAGGGCAGCTGTGCCAGAGCACAGTGGGGTCAGACCTGTAGCAAGCAAGCGAGGCAGCCAGTGTCTGGGTGAGCCACCTCAGTAGGTGGATCTGTGCCTATGCTAGGGGGTGGGGGGAGGGGAATGGCACCCACTGTCTTTTGGTTCTCAGAGAAGTATCTCTGTGAATGCCACTTTTCACAGATGTGCTCCAAATAATCTCTTCTTTGTGAGCCCCAGGTATTCCTCAGGTTGTACTATTCTCTCCCCAGGTTGCTTGCCTACCTTCCCTCCAGGAGTACGACAGCACTCCTAAGACTCTATCTCGGGCAAGCCTGCCAAACTTTAAAACTCCAGTCTTGGGATGCCTGGGTGGCTGTCAGTTAAGCATCTGCTTTCTGCACAGGTCATGATTTCAGGGTCCTGGACTGAGTCCCACATCAGGCTTCCTGCTCAGTGAGGAGACTGTTTCTTCTTCTGCCCACTGCTCCCTCTACTTGTGCTCTCTCACTGACAAATAAATAAAATCTTTAAAAAAAAGGTGCCTGGGTGACTCAGTCAGTTAAGCAGCTGCCTTTGGGTCAGGTCATGATCCCAGGGTCCTGGGATCGAGTCCAGCATCAGGCTCCCTGCTCAGTGGAGAGCCTGCTTCTCTGCAGCCTGCCTGCTGCTCTGCCTACTTGTGCTCTCTATTTCTCTGTCAAATTAAACAAAACAAAACAAAACAAAACAAAACAACAACAACAAAACCTTGGGGGGAGGAGCAAGATGGCAAAGGAGTAGAAAACCTAAATTTTGTCAGGTCCCAGGAATTCAGCTAGATAGTTATCAAACTATTCTGAACAGCTACAGACTCAACAGGAGATAGAAGAGAAGAAGAGCAGTAATTTTAGGAATAGAAATCAACCACTTTCTAGAAGGTAGGACGTATGGAGAAGTGAATCTGAGGCAATATTCGGGAAGATAGACCAGGGGGGGAGGGGATGGCTCCCAGCAGGTGACAGCAGCAGAGCACAAAATCAGAACTTTTAGAAGTCTGCTCCACTGAGGGACATCGATCCAGAGGCTAAGTGGGGGTGGGGGGGTGGGGAGTGGAGCCCTCACAGGGACAGTGTGGTCTCAGGACCCGCGGGGCCACAAACAGACCAGGGATGTCTGAGTGTGGCAGAGCTTCCAGGTATTTGAGCCGAGAAGTGGGCTCTCAGCTTGGGGTTACCTTAAATTGTGATCCAAGGCACAGTCGGGCCACTGCTCTTCGAGCAGGAACCCCACAAGCAGCAGATCCAGGGAGACTCACCTTCTTTCCCCAGAAGGAGTGAGAGAGTGCACTGCAGGAATCTGCTAGGTTTGCAGACTGCAAATGGGGCCACGAGCCAGAGATAGAAATGCTCAGTCACAGGCTGGGGAGCTTGGAGTGCAGCTGGAGACCAGGGAGATGGGAGGGATTAACTGCTTTTCTCTGAGGGTGCACCAAAGAGGGAGGTGTTGAGCTCTCGGCTCCTACGGGCTGGAGATTGGGAGGCTGCCATTTTTATTCTCCTCCTCCAAAGCTGTACAGAAAGCCTTCAGGGAACAAAATCTCCTGAGAGCGAACCTGAGCAGATTACCCAGCCCAGCTCCTAGCAAGGGCGGTGCAATTCAGCCTCAGGCAAAGATACCTGAGAATCACTGCAAAGGTCTCTCCCCCAGAAGATCAGCAAGAACATCCAACCAAGACCAAGTTCTGATCAATGAGAACTGCAAAACTTCAGAGCTAGGGGAATACAGCACATAGAATTCCTGGCTTTTTCCCATGATTCTTTAGTCTTTCAAAGTTAATTTTTAATATTTAATTTTTTTCTTATTCTATTTTTTTATTTTTCCTCTTTCTTATTTTAACCTTTTTAAACTATTTTATCAATACCTTTTTAAAAATCTTTTTAAATTTTCATTGTTATAGTCATATTCTATCCCTTCATTGTATTTAACCTTATTTTTTGTATACATATAAGTATCTCTTTCTTTAAAATTTTGGGATACAGTTTCTTCTAACAGATCAAAATATACCCTAAATCTAGTATATGGTTTCTTTTAGTCTCCAGCCCGATCACGTTCTCTCCTTTTTTTTTCTTTTTTCAACCAACTTCTTATAATTCCTTTTTAAAATTTTTTTTTAATTTTCATCTTTACAGTCATATTCCATCCCTTCATTGTGTTTACTCTTATTTTTGTATATATATATAAGTTTTTCTTTCTTTAAAACTTAGGGAAGAAGTTTCTTCTAACCAAAATACACCCAAAATCTAGTGTGTGGCTCTGTTCTATTTACCAGCTGGATCATATTTTTTTATATATATCATCAAGTTTTTTCAAAGAAATGGAACAAATAGTCCTAAAATTTATCTGGAACCAGAAAAGACTATGAATAGCCAGAAGAATGTTGAAAAAGAAAACTAAAGTTGGTGGCATCACAATTCCAGACTTCAAGTTCTGTTACAAAGCTGTAATCATCAAGACAGGGTGGTACTGGCACAAAAACAGACACATAGATACATGTAACAAAACAGAGAGCCCAGAAATGGACCCCCAACTCTATGGTCAACTAATCTTTGACAAAGCAAGAAAGAATGTCCAATGGAAAAAAGACAGTCCCTTCAGCCAACAGTGTTGGGAAAATTGGACAGCCACATGCAGAAGAATGAAACTGGACCATTTCCTTACACCACACACAAGAATAGACTCAAAATGGATCAAAGACCTCACTCTGAGATAGGAATCCATCAAAATCGTTGAGGAGAACACAGGCAGCAAGCTCTTGACTTCAGTCGCAGCAACTTCTTCCTAGAAACATCTCCAAAGGCAAGGGAAGCAAGGGCAAAAATGAACTATTGGGAATTCATCAAGATCAAAAGCTTTTGCACAGCAAAGGAAACAGTCAACAAAACCAAGAGACAACCGACAGAATGGGGGAAGCTACTTGCAAATGACATATCAGATAAAAGGCTAGTATCCAAAATGTATAAAGAATTTATCAAACTCAACACACAAAGAACAAATAATCTAATCAAGAAATGGGCAGGAGATATGAACAGACATTTCTGCAAAGAAGACATCCAAATGGCTAACAGACCCATGAAAAAGTGTAACATCACTTGGGATCAGGGAGGTACAAATCAAAACCACAGTGAGATACCACCTCACACCAGTCAGAATGACTAAAATTAACCAGTCAGGAAATGACAGGTGTTGGTGAGGATGCGGAGAAAGGGGAACCTTCCTACATTGTTGGTGGGAATGCAAGGTGGTGCAGCCACTCCAGAAAACAGTATGGAGGTCCCTCAAAGAGTTGAAAACAGAGCTACCTTATGACCCAGCAATTGCACTACTGGGTATCTACCCTAAAGATGCAAATGTAGTGATCTGAAGGGGCACACGTATCCCCATGTTTATAGCAGCAATGTCCACAATAGCCAAGCTATGGAAAGAACCTAGATGTCCATCGACAGATGAATGGATAAAGATGTGGTGTGTATATATACATATGCACACCATAGAATATTATGCAGCCATCAAAAAAATGAAGTGTTTCCATTTGCAACAACGTGGATGGAACTAGAGGACATTATGCTAAGTGAAATAAGTCAATCAGAGAAAGAGAACTATCACATGATCTCTCTGATATGAAGAATTTAAGAGGTAGGGCAGGGGGTCGTGGGGAGAAGGGAGGGAAAAATGAAACAAGATGGGACCAAGGAGGGAGACAAACCATAACAGACTCTTAATCTCTGGAAACAGACTGAGGGTTGCTGGAGGGGAGGGGGTAAAAGGGATAGGGTTGTTGGGTGATGGACATTAGGAGAGTATGTGCTATGGTGAGTGCTGTGAATTGCATTAGACTGATGAATCACAGACCTGTACCCATGAAACAAATAATATATTATATGTTAATAAAAACAAAAAACCCTCCAGTCTTTGCATGAACTCACAAAATTCAGCCCCTCTTGTTTTCCTCACCAGTGGCTTTGGGGAAGTGTTATCCCTTTGTGATTTTCCATGTACTCCTCTGTTTGTTGCCTTTCTCTGAGACTGGGGCTCCTCTCTCCACAGGCAGCACACTCAATCCATTTCTCTCTCAAACCATGTGTCTGCACTTCCTACCTTCCTCGATGCGGACTCTTCTCTTCCTCTAGTTGTGCAGTTTGTTCTTTTAGTCCTCAGGTCGATTTCTTGGGTATTCAGAATGACTTGATAGTTACCTAGCTATGTTCTAAGGATGAGGCAAGTCTAGGGTCCTCCTACCGCACTGCCATCTTAGCTCCCCCCTTGGGTATTCTTTCAGTGTACTCCTTTTGACTTCATACCCCTACATCCAAAAATATTTCCTTGATGACATTACATTCTATATTTATTTACAATATAGTAAATGATTGCCATTTTTGAAGAAAAATAATCTAGCTGCCTGATTTGTATCTTAAGTACAAACCACTCTAGAAAGTGATTTTTTTCCTCTGTTGAAGGACCAACAACCAGTCAATCACTTATTAGACCTTTATGGACCACTCCATTGTTGGAAGGCATTTGCTAGGTGCAGAGTTCTATGGGAAATGCAATGAAGTATGAACCATGGAATATCACAGACACACATCTATCTCTACAGATATCAGAAGTGATTCAAAACATGGACTTATTTCATCATACCTTAGTACTCATTGTGTACCTTGATCTGAATCATTTTATTTCTGACACCCCACCACTTGTGTATATGTGCTAACCTATTTGTACTTCAAGTGCTATATGTTTAAAGTGCTATTATAGAATTTTCCAAAAAGATAATGTTCTTTAGTAAAATTGTTTTGAGTGATAGAATGGAGTTTAAGACTAGGGCAAACACCCAATCTAGCAAAGATTTGTAAAGTAGTCCTATTTTGTACCCAATAATCTAGATTATCTCTAGCTCTAGAAAGGACTGGGAAGCACCTGAGGATTTGGCAAGTCTTTGGTGGTGGAAGTTGGGGTGTGGGTCTCAGGTTGAGGGACAATATGTGGGTGTGGGTGTGGGACAACATGTGGGACAGCAAGTTGGGGTGTAGGTCTCAGGTTGAGGGACAATATGATGCAGAAAATCTGAGAGATAGACATGGTGCTGGGAGGGAAAGAGGCTCATAGCATAGATTAGGAAGGTAAATTTTTGTCAGGTGATTTGAGACAGTCAAACTGATTCACTTACTGACATTCTTAGAATTGAAAATCTGTATTTTGGAAATATTGCTTTTTTTTTTAAGATTTTATTTATTTGAAAGAGAGAGAGTGGGTAGGGTGAGCACAGCGCCTGATGTGGATCATGACCTGAGCTAAAGGCAGATGCTTAACTGACTGAGCCATCCAGGTGCCCCAGAAATATTGTTTATCTCCATTTGTATTTTGTATTTTTATTTTATGTCAATTTAATTTTTATATTTCCATTGCATGTAGTAAAACTTTTGGGTAATGTCACCCTGCTCCACTCTACAAAATGGATTTTTGTCTAAATGTAGACTGGTATTTTAATAAGGGAGTCTTATTAGGGAATAAAAGAAGAAGGAAGGCATTAGGAGTTGACAGTAGAGTCAACTTTTTTATTCTGTGCACTCTTGGGGGTCTCTTGCTTTGGAATTCAGGGACATCTTGGTGCTTTGTTTAAAAATGAAGGCCATCCCTTATTTGTGATACAGTGTTCCTGGGTAGGAGTGCAAGTTACCTCCTTCACTAGGTTCCAGTCACACAGGAAAGCCCAGGTTAGACTTCAGTTATACTTTGGGATCAGAGTAGAGCAATGATCTACATGCACTCAGTTTACTCATTTACCATGTACCAAGTATTAATTGAGTGCCAGGGGCTCTTTTAGGGTGAAAGGATAATGGGAAATGAGACAGACAGTCCCTGTCCTCGTAGACAAAAATAAGTTATTTTACTTTGATTTACATATCACCATCTGAGAGGGACTGGCAAAGAAGAACCAAGAAAACTACACTTAACTAAGAACGGTAGGACTAACAGCTGGCTACGGAGCCCCAAAGTCTTCTATTATACATTCAGCTCAGCAGACATTTATCAAGCATCAACTCTGTGTTAGGACCGGTGCCAGGAACTAGAGATCCAAAGCACTAAGTTCTTTGAGACTTATCAGTGGAGGCTTCTATTAAAACCCATGTATTATCTGGGATGGAGAATATGTTTACTACCAATTTGGAACATTTCAACATCAATCAGGTGATTAGTCCCTGGCTAATGCTGGGCCCTAATTAAATGATATATAAGGCAAGGGCAAGTTCACTTTATTAGCTGTGTGTATACAGCAGCAGAGTCAGGTAGGAGGTAGGGGAATGGTACAGTCCTAAAGCATGGCAGGCTATATATCAAACTCGAAAGGGGAAATACCTTCTTTGGGTATTATCTCCATATATTTCTTTTCAAAGACCCAGTACAAAATGAAAATACAGAGCCCGTTGTTCAAAAGGCAGGAAAAAGTAACATTAAAGGAACAAAAATGTAAAGTTTTTCCCTTTAAAAATATTTGATTACTTATGAAACATATTAGGAGTAATAGTGATATATGAGTAAGAATATAACCTTTCAAATTGCAAGTAATAATATTTTGGTGTCATAATTTGATAAATACAATAAATGATAATGATGATAATGCTTGTCAGCATATCACAAGATTTCTGGTTCACATCTCTACAAACTTCTTAATTATATAATCCAAATTTATACTTATAACAAGTTTATTTTCTTTTTTTTTTTTTTTTAAGATTTACTTATTTTAGAGAGAGAGAGCACTTGCATGCACAAGTGGGGGAAGGGGCAAAGGGAGAGAGAGAATCCCTAGCAGAATCCCCACTGAGCAAAGAGCCCAACATGGGGCTCAATCCTAGGACCTTGAGATCATGTCCAGAGTCAGCCGCTTAACCTACTGAGCCTACTGAGCCATCCAGGCACCTCTTAACAAGGTTATTTTCAATTGATATAATTGAAAGGAGAATCATCAATTGTTCTTGGCAAATGCAAGATTGCAAGTAAGTTTTTTTTTTTTTTAAGATTTTATTTATTTGACAGAGAGAAACACAGCGAGAGAGGGAACACAAGCAGAGGGAATGGTAGAGGGAGAAGCAGGCTTCCTGCTGAGCAGGGAGCCCCATGTGGGGCTCGATCCCAGGACCCTGGGATCATGACCTGAGCCGAAGGCAGACGCTTAACGACTGAGCCACCCAGGCGCCCCTGCAAGTAAGTTTTGATGATTTTTAATTTTGAGAAGGATCTTTCTGCTGATGCAACTGTTACTAGAGAAGTTAAGAGTATTTTTTAGACTATGATAACATTGAGTTAAATTTCTAATGAATCATTTTAAAATACAAATTTTAGTGCATTCTGAGCTGATGAGTCTCATGAAAGAAGTTCTTCTAAAAAGATTTAACTTTTCATACAAGAGATAGAGGTAGAAAGCAAAACGAGAGAGAGGGACACACGAGCAGAATGCTATCTTTATAGAGTTAGGCCTGCATTCAACTCCTGATTCCTCTCTTACTAGATGAGGGTCACTAGACCCTAGTTAGGGACCCGAGTTAGGGTCACTCGACCCTAACCAAATCACTTAAACTCTGTGTCCCTGCATTTTCTTTTCTGGAAAATGAGAATAATTATGGCACCCAACTCTTTTTCGTATTAATCAACAAATACTTCTTGAGAACCTATTCTGTATCTGGCACTGTTCTAGGTGCTGGAGGCCCCTCGTGGGCCTACATTCTTGTAAAGGAACACACAAAATAAACAAAATATGTAAGAGAAAATTTTAGTATATCATATGGAGTAAGTGCTGTAGAAACAAAAGCATGAAAGGTTAGAGAGTACTGGGGTACAGAGAAGAAAGTCATTTTAACTAGAGTGGTCAGGGAAGGCTTCTCTGATTAGATAGTGTCTGAGCAGAGATCTGAAGGTGAGGGGAAAGGCCATGCAGATTCTTGGACTCTTGGAAAAGAACATTCCAAGGAGAGAGCACAGCAAGTGGGAAGACCAGGAAAAGGAAGGGAACCATATAGAAGGCAGTTTGATAGATCACATAGGCTTCAAAAGTTGCTGCCAAGACTTCGGCTTTTTACTCCGAGTGAAATTGGGAGCCACAGCAGAGTTTTGAGCAGGGTAGTGACATAGAGTAATTCAGGTTTTCAAAGCCTCATTCTGGCTGCTGTATTGAGAATAGAGGTAGGGAAAAGGTGGGGGGGGGCGGCTAGTGGGGAAGTGATTGCTATAATTGAGTGAGAGATGATGAGAAATAGTATTGAAGAGAGTTAAAAGTGGGCCTGCCCTGGGTAGATTTTGATAGCAGTGTGACAGGATTCTCTGACAGACGAGATGTGGGGTCAGAGAGAAAGAATGGAGTTGAGAAGGCTTCATGTTTTTTGGTCTGAGCAACAGAAAACTTCAATGAGACAATAAACACAAACTGCTCAGCACAGTGCTGGGTACGTAGTTGGTGCTTGATCAATCCTCATCATATCTAGATGACCCTCAGAATCCATGAGCCAGTGCATACAAAATAGATCACGTCACAATAATAACATATGTATCCCTCACTCTTTGCTCTCCTAGCTGGGATCACCAATCAACCTACCTTCATTTAAACTGACATTCAGGGAAGAGCCCTAGACCGATTGTCAGCAACTCGGAATCCTAGTTCAATGTCACTGCTGGCCTGTTGTGTGATCCCAGGCAAGCCCCTTCATTGTCAGCAACCAGGGGGATTTACTGGCACAGTAGAACCTAAAAACATCTGCACTACCTAGCTCACCAGCTGGTGGGGCCAAGACAAAACCAAACTGCCAATCATACTGATGTAAAAATGTACTGGTTGTAAGTGTTAAAGAAATGCCAGATTATGAAGTGGGAATGTTCATCATGATGCTATTTCTGTGGAGATTGTAATTTCAGATAAGAAAGACTGGGGCTGTAACTCTTTGGTTTTCTTAGAATAACATACTTAAAGTCATTCTGAGTGATAGTCTTAGTGCTAAGCATCTACCATCTTCCATGGTCACCCAGCTAGAAAGTTGTGAAGCCAGGATTCAAAACTAAGTCTGAGTCTAGAACCCACTCTTTGAGCCAACAGGTTCTCCTGACATTTCCTTTTTTTTTTTTTTTAAAAGATTTTATTTATTTATTTGACACAGAGGGAGAGATCACAAGGAGGCAGAGAGGCAGGCAGAGAGTGAAAGAGAAGCAGGCTCCCTGCTGAGCAGAGAGCCCGATGCGAGGCTTGATCCCAGGACCCTGAGATCATGACCTGAACTGAGGGCAGAGGCTTTAACCCACTGAGCCACCCAGGCGCCCCTCTCCTGGCATTTCTGATTAATCCGGGGAGTGGTTGTATTCCTGAGTGTCTACCTTGAGAAGTCATAACACACTGATGTGTGTGCCCATTCACAGCCCACAGTCCCGCAGCACTTTACAGCTTTGGAGTATTTTCATACACATTATCTCCTTTAATTGTATATTAATCGAGTTTCTATTCTGTGCCAGGCACTGTTTTAAGCCTGAACATGAAATGATGAATCAGATGGTGTCCCTGTCCTCAAGGTACTCATAATAAGGTGAGGGAAACAGACTTATAAATAGACGGTCAGCATACCAAACAATAAGGAGTATTCTATTTCTTTAGACTTTTAGCCAACGTGATGGGTATTAGTGGTGGGTCAATTTAAAAATTGATTAAATTGGAAAATTATAAAAAATTATATATACATGCCTGAAATATTCCATTTTAATTTAAATGTGTACATGTATATATACTTGCTTATATACTGATACAAGCCTAAGGACTTTTCTTTGATTATGGATCTGCTGAGTGAAGTTGCCTCCCTCTTTCTTGCTTAACCATATCCATAACATTTTACTTATGGTTTACAGTGTCAGCTTCTTTGAATTGGAACACAAAATTAAATTAAAAATATCTGGAAAGCAATCAGGGCACAGAATCCTAGATATTAATGATTTTTCACAATTTATAGTTGGCTTACCTGCACTTAAATTTGATAGCATTTTTTTTTAGTAAATTTCCTTCTAAAACAATTATCTCAGTTTTCATAGGAATAGCAACTTTTTTTTTTTTTTTTTTTTGCACTCATCCGGTTTTTGGGGGGTGGAATTGACATAATAGTTAACTAAATTACGGAATTATAACACAACGGGTATAAGAGGGTTTGGGGACAAGCCATACTGATTTCCTTTAGGCATATAACCTAGTTGGTGGGAGTAAAATTGAGCAGCCATTCCACGGGGCTGCAGTGTTGCCTAGTGACTACTAGGGTTCAAACCACAGCTTAGTGTATTGCATGCTGACTGTGAGCCGTTTACTTAATTTCTCTGGGCCCAGTGTTCTCACCAATTAAATGGGGATGATATTGGTATAACTGTGAGGATTGTAGGAATTAGCACTTGTAGAATTCTTGCCACAGTACCATACACAAACTTTAGCTGTTGCCATTTGCAGAGGGAGTAATTGACCAGCTGAGTTTGATTAGGTTAAGAGTATCAGCGAAATATGGAGGAATTCTGCGGCTGTAGATTGAAAAAAGGCTTTACAGCAGTGGTTCTAAATTCTGGTTGTACATTAAAATCATCTAGGGGACTTTAAAAATGTTTTAGGGGGTGCCTGGGTGGCTCAGTGGGTTAAAGCCTCTGCCTTCAGCTCAGGTCATGGTCCTGGGGTCCTGGGATCGAGCCCCGCATCGGGCTCTCTGCTCAGCAGGGAGCCTGCTTCCCCCCTCTCTCTGCCTGCCTCTCTGCCTACTTGTGATCTCTCTTCTCTGTTAAATAAATAAATAAAATCTTAAAAAAAATAAAAATAGGGGTGCCTGGGTGACTCAGTGGGTTAAAGCCTCTGCCTTCGGCTCAGGTCATGATCTCAGGACCCTGGGATCAAGCCCCGCATCCGGCTCTCTGAGCAGCAGGGTGCCTGCAAAAGAAAAAAAAGAAAAAAAAATGTTTTAGTATCCACACCCAACCCTAAACCAGTCAATTCGGGATCTCTGGGAGTGGTCCCAGCCTCTTAAGAGATCCAGTGTGCAGCTATAGGAACCACTTTACAGGGAGGTGTGATGATCTTACCTAAGGATGAGTGAAATTTCAGTAGAGATGCTGGTAACGACTCTGTCTGAGGTAGGTGGCACGGATGCTTTTAACTTCGTGTTTTCAGATTATCAGGGGTTTTGAGAGGCTACATTCACACTGTCAGAGCAGGGATAATGGTCAAGTCTTCTAACATCAGAGACAATGGTCTTTTCTACAGCTCCAGGCTGTCAAAACTAAGAAGGATTGGAGTAATTAACAAGAGTTCAAAGAAATCCGCTACATCTTTTCAAAGTAAAAATAGTCACAAGTTTTGAGTGAATTTTGAAAATAACACTGTGACCTTTTTAATACAGATCAAATTTGCATTCATATTCTTCCCATAATGAGAACTCTTCTCTATGATCTGGATTATGATTATAAGCTATATGAAAAGAGTTTTTGTTTGGAGTAAGTGTTTTATGGTACAAATATGATAAAAGATTTAATATTTAGTGAACTCTGATAGATTTGGCTATTTGTTTTTTAAATTTATGCTAGAAATGCTAAGTAAAACTTATTTTTATTTTTCCACTGTTATTTTACCTAATGTACAGTGAATACAGTAAATAAGATCATATGTGAAGCCCAGCTAGAGCAGAAGCATACCATTGAATAGCTTAGTGGTCCTATTGAAACACCCATCTCCCTCGTACACACTCTCACATACGCATACAGAGTTTCTAAATATAAAACATTATAGCTAACTGAATTAGAGCAATAAAAATAGAGAATACTTCAGAAGCAAGCAAAAATCATATTGCACTAAGATTTAATGCAATGATTTTAGAAGTTTCTTTTTAGATGTTTATAGACGCAGCATTTTACATTGTCTACAACAATAAACCAAAATAGTAAAGTTTAAACTTTTTTTTAGGAGAGGGAGTGGGGGGGAGGCAAAGGGAGAGGAAGAGAGAATCTTAAGCAGGCCAGCGTGGAGCCAAACACCGGGCTCCATCTCACAACCCTGAGATCGTGACCCCAGCCGAAATCAAGAGTCAGATACTTACCCGACTGAACCACCCAGGCGCCCCCAAAATCACAAGGTTTAATCGAGGACTTTGAAATAAGTAATTTCTTTGTGGTGATTTCATATAGAAAATTCAGCTCTTTTTTTTTTTGCTTGAATTTAAAAATATCGATTAGTTTTTAAAAGGCTTCTGAAGTAGAATTACAATTTTAGAAAGGCTAAAAGTTTACCCTTGCTCAATGGTGGTGGTAAAAACTAGTTAGTCTTATGAGGAATCTGACTGAGTAAGAACAGAGTCAATGTCCAGACTTTAACGTGAGGAATGGTTACAAGTACTTGAAATTTTCACTTGGTTGCTCTCGGTCCGATATTGAACTCGAGTTGGAAGAGGCGAGTCCGGTCTCAAAATGGAGGTAAAACCGCCGCCCGGTCGCCCCCAGCCCGACTCCGGCTGTCGCCGCCGCCGGGGGGAGGAGGGTCATGATCCAAAGGAAACAGAGCAGTTGAGAAAACTGTTTATTGGTGGTTTGAGCTTTGAAACTACAGATGATAATTTAAGAGAACATTTTAAAGAATGGGGTACACTTACAGATTGTGTGGTGATGAGAGACCCCCCAAACAAAACATTCCAGGGGTTTTGGTTTTGTGACTTACTCTTGTGTTGAAGAAGTGGATGCAGCAATGTGTGCCCAACCACACAAGGTTGATGGGCGTGTAGTGGAACCAAAGAGAGCTGTTTCTAGAGAGGATTCTGTAAAGCCTGGTGCCCATCTAACGGTGAAGAAAATTTTTGTTGGTAGTATTAAAGAAGATACAGAAGAATATAATTTGAGAGACTACTTTGAAAAGAATGGCAAGATTGAAACCATAGAAGTTATGGAAGACCGACAGAGTGGAAAAAAGAGAGGATTTGCTTTTGTAAGTTTTGATGATCATGATACAGTTGATCAAATTGTTGTTTAGAAATACCATACTATTAATGGGCATAATTGTGAAGTGAAAAAGGCCCTTTCTAAACAAGAAATGCAGTCTGATGGCTCACAAAGAGGTCATGGAGGTGGATCTGGTAACTTCATGGGTCGTGGAGGAAACTTTGGAGGCGGTGGTAACTTTGGCCGTGGTGGAAACTTTGGTGGAAGAGGAGGCTATGGTGGTGGAGGTGGTGGCAGCAGAGGTAGTTATGGAGGAGGTGATGGTGGATCTAATGGATTTGGAGGTGATGGTGGCAACTATGGTGGTGGTCCTGGTTATAGCAGTAGAAGAGGCTATGGTGGTGGTGGACCAGGATATGGAAACCAAGGAGGTGGATATGGAGGTGGTGGTGGAGGATATGATGGTTACAATGAAGGAGGAAATTTTGGAGGTAACTATGGTGGTGGTGGGAACTATAATGATTTTGGAAATTATAGTGGACAACAGCAATCAAATTATGGACCCATGAAGGGGGGCAGTTTTTGTCGAAGAAGCTCAGGCAGTCCTTATGGTGGTGGTTATGGATCTGGTGGTGGAAGTGGTAGATATGGTAGCAGAAGATTCTAAAAAATTTGCAGAAGAAAAGGGCTACAGTTCTTAGCAGGAGAGAGAGCGAGGAGTTGTCAGGAAAGCTGCAGGTTACTTTGAGACAGTCTTCCCAAATGCATTAGAGGAACTGTAAAAATCTGCCACAGAAGGAACAATGATCCATGGTCAGAAAAGTTACTGCAGCTTAAACAGGAAACCCTTCTTGTTCAGGACTGTCATAGCCACAGTTTGCAAAAAGTGCAGCTATTGATTAATGCAATGTAGTGTCAATTAGATGTACATTCCTGAGGTCTTTTATCTGTTGTAGCTTTGTCTTTTTCTTTTTTTTTCATTACTTCAGGTATATTGCCCTGTAAATTGTGGTAGTGGTACCAGGAATAAAAAATTAAGGAATTTTTAACTTTTCAAAAAAAAAAATTTCCCTTGGTTAATGTATTTGTTTCCAGTGGCTGTTACAACATGTCACCACAAAGTGGGTGGTTTAAAATAACAGAAATGTGTTCTCTCACAGCTCTAAGGGTCAGAAGTCTGAAATCAGGGCATCTGCAGGGCCACACTCCTGGAGGCTCCAGAGGAGTTTCTTCCTTTACTTTTCCAGCTTCTGGTGGTTCCAGGTCTCCCTTGGCTTTAGCAGCTTCTCTCCAACCTCTGCCTCTGTCTTCACATTATTACCTTCTCCTCCATATGTTTGTGACTCCTTCTGTTTTCTTCTTAGGACACTTGTCATTGTACGTGGGGCCAATCCGGATAATGCAGGATGATCTCATCTCAAGACCTTTAATTACATCTGCAAAGACGCTTTTTTTCCAAATAAGGCAACATTCACAGGATCCAAGTATTTGGATGTATATGTACATATCTTTGGGAGGTTACCATTCAACCCACTCCAGTTTCTTTTAGTGGGACTTAGGCTGTACCTTCTGCTCAGAAACATTCAAATAATTAGGAGAAGCACAGAAATATGCCAATATAGGGACGCCTGGGTGGCTCAGTGGGTTAAGCCTCTGCCTTCAGCTCAGGTCATGATCTCGGGGTCCTGGGATCGAGCCCCGCATCTGGCTCTCTGCTCAGCAGGGAGCCTGCTTCCCCCTCTCTCTGCCTGCCTCTCTGCCTACTTGTGACCTCTCTCCTCTCTGTCAAATAAATGAATAAAATCTTAAAAAAAAGAAATATGCCAATATCTTATTTGCATAATGAAGATATGGATGTAGTTTTGTTAGCTACGGTAGCATATTTGACCAAAACACAATGTCTAACTAATCAGCTTCCGTATCTTTAAAGTTTGCCTGTAGTCAGCATAATCCCATAATTTAACAACCTATATATAAATGGGAAATTGGAAGTAAGGGCATAATTGAAATTTCATAAAGCAGAAAATATGAATTTGAAGTTCTTTATAAATTGTGTTATGTCATTCTAGTATAAAGAATTATTGTTATTTGTGCAGGGGTGGGAACAAGTAAAATCTCATCATTGGACGCTATCAAAAAATGATTATGAGGGGCACCTGGGTGGCTCAGTTGTTAAGCGTCTGCCTTCGGCCCAGGTCAGATCCCAGGGGCCTGGGATCGAGCCCCGCATCGGGCTCTCTGCTCAGCAGGAAGCCTGCTTCTCTCGCTACCATTCCCTCTGCTTGTGTTCCCTCTCTCGCTGTGTTTCTCTCTGTCAAATAAATAAAAAAATCTTTAAAAAAAAATGATTATGAAATAGAATGTAAGGACATTTTTGTTCAACATATCAAACAGGTTTGTACCTTGTGGAGGCAGTCATGGGAGTTTAGTGTCTGCTCTTAAATCAATTTAACAGGTTATATCCATCATCAAGGATGAATTGAGTTTGCGTTAGAGACCAAGCTCCTTATATAGGAAGCAGATGATTCAGCAAGATGAATTCCTTCTTGCTTGATTTTTTTGCACTGATAAGAATTCATTTGGGCTGTAAAGATAGATGAAAATCTCAGAAGAAATGATTATAAAATGAGAGAATGTAAAATCCTAGAGAAGTAAGAACCTGTCATCAAGATTAAGAAATAATTTTTGAGAAAGCACATCTTCCCAGATTAGAGACATATAGTTGTAAAGATTCAGTAGAAAGAAAATTCATAGCCAATGTAATAACACAAAGTTAATTTTCCAACTTTAAACAATCAAACCACATCTTTGCCTTAAATAAATCTCACCTGGAAGTCCAATACATAAAATAAAGTGAAGCTGCTTTATTTGGATTTTATGATGGTTGGCGGCAGGAATGAGGGGAAATATGTTGGTGTATGTGTCATCATTGCAATTTTGTGCTACATGTGTGATTATGTGATCAACAGAGAGCACTTCAGGCTGGTGCTTTGTTTCATTTTGCTCATCGTTGCATCCCTAATGCCTAATACAATGCTAGGAACTCAACATATACATGTGTAGATGAATGAATAGATGGTGTGGAAGCCAAGAAAAGCTAATTGGGGGGTCCCTGGGTGGCTCAGTCAGTTAAGTATCTGACTCTTGGTTTCCGCTCAGGGTCATGAGATTGAGCCTCATGTTGGGCTCCATGCTGAGCATGAAGTCTGCTTGAGATGCTCTCTCTCTCTCTCCTTTTGTCCCCACCCAACACGTGCATTCTCTCTCAAATAAATAAAAAGGTAAATAAATAAATAAATAAATAAAGTCTTAAAAAAAGGAAGAGCTATTGAAGCAAGTCAGCTGAGTGTCAATATCTCTGATAGCAGTGAGGTCACAGATGATTCTTTTTCTTCCATGCCAGCATTTATCACCAGTCCTGTCATCCACAGAGAATGCTGCCTTTCAGTGCCTGGCACAGTTCCTGGAACATATAGGTTACAGTAAATGTCTGCTAAATAAATGGTACTCAGAGAATATTAGTTGACTGAATGAATGAAGTGAAATGATTGAATGAATGAATGAATATCATATGATAGAATGAGGACAAGTGGTTTCATTTTCTACCCTAAAAGGGTTTAAAAAATAGCTAAGACAAAACTTTGTGAAGAATCCTAACGGAATCCTCCTAGGTGTCCTTTAAAGAAGTCTCTATTAAGTACGAGTTTCACTTTGCTCATACCAACTCCCCAGAACTGTATTGTCTGAAAGTGTGACACATCATAAAACAACTGGAGCCAACAGTGGTGCTAAAGCCGTCTTCACTCAGTACAGATTGCTGACTTACAATTATCCCCAAGAGACAGTCGGTGCCCCAAATATGGACAGCTCCAAAAGAAGTATGCCCAGTTGGGAAGAATTGTGTGCTTATAGGAAACACAGAGGCTCTTTATTTAAGAAGAAGAGGTATAAATTACAGCTGCTTGAAGGAAACCCTGCCCTGTGCTTTAGCTAGATGTGTAAGCAATGTGCCATTTGATCTACAATGTGTACTGTAGTGAGACATTGCCTAGGGATGAGAGCGGATCGATTTGCAGTTTAACCAGCCATCCAGAGCATCAGCAGACTGGGGGCACCAAAGCCTTATGCCACAGTGATTTTGTACAGAATTTCCCAAGGACCAAGATAACTGTTGCAGTGTGTGTATGTGTGTGTGTGTGTGTGTGTGTATGTGTGTGGTGGGGATCTGGGCAGCACCTATCATTGGAGCTTCATCTGCTGAATCGGCCTTTTGAGCCTCTGTATGTGAGAGTATCAGAAGGCTGTGATTAACTGCCTCAGTGGGTAGACTTGGCCCTGGGGAGAGCGAGCCGACCTGTATTTCAAGTGGTGATCTGCAGCTGACTGGCTCTGGGCTGGCTTGTAGGTGGCCCGCAGACGGATTCAGAATGAACACCATACACACCTGGGGTTGTTCTTTTTGATATATTTTTTCAAAACAAGCAAAATTTTCTAAATTTATACATGGCTATTATAAAAATATAACTAAAGCAAAATTATATAATAAACAATGAAAATGTCCTTTCATCAATCAGTTCCATCATTCTTACCCAAGCAGTACCTTCTACCCTCACACACATCCTACTTTTTTGCTCAGAGGTAACCATTGATGTCTGCTTGGAATCATTGGTATGAGTCCTCCCAGGCCATTTTCTATTTATATATGAGCATAGCAAGGTGACCCCCTTTCCCCAAATTCATATGTTGAAGCCCTAGTCTCCAATGTGATGGTATTTAAAACTGGGGGCTTTGGGAGGTAATTAGGTCATGACAGTAGAGCCCTCATGAATGGGGTTAATGCCCTTGTAAGACACAAGAGAGACATTCTCTGTCTTGGCCAAGTGAGGGTACAGTAAGAAGATGGCTGTCTACAAATCAGGAAGGTGGCTCTGACCAGACACTGAAGCTGCCAGCACCCAATATCAGATTTTCCAGCCTCCAGAACTGTGAGAAATAAATTTCTATCATTTAAACCACCCAGTCTATGGTATTTGTTGTAACAGTTCAAATTGACTGAAATATACATACCAGATTTTCAAACACCTACATAGCATCATACCATACATATTTCACCATGACACGATTTTTTCACTTAGCAGTACATCTTAGGCATACTTCCAATTCAATAATCAAACAAAAAGATAGCTTTAGTTAATAGTAGTTTGGTGTATATCCTTCCTGACTTTTTTCTATACGTATGTACACATATTTGGTTGGTTTGGGTTATTTTTATATAAATGGAATCATGCTATATATAGTAGTCTGTTAACTTTTTTTTTTCCTTATTAGCACATTGTGATGATCATTTCATGTCAGTAGACTTAGGTTTTCCTCACTCTTTTAAAATGCTGTTGAAACTGTGTCAACAAAATAAGGATGACCCATTTATTTTGCCAGTCTTTTTCTGGTAGACATTTAGGCTGTTTTCCAAGAGTGTTTTTGGTCATAATTTTGTGTTTATTCGACTATAAACAATACTGCAGTGAATAGCCTACACATTGATATGCACAAGAGATGTTATTTCTATAGGTAAAATTCCTAAGTCAAAGGATTTGTACATTTTAAATCCTATGAGATAGTGTCAAGTTGTTCTCCAAAAGCCCTCTTTTCTCAAATCCTTGCTACCACTTGATACTGCTAGACTTCTTATTCATTGCAAATCTGACAGGGGAAAACTATTTCATTGTTATTTTAATTGTATTTTCCTGATTACTCTTGAGGTTGACCTGTTGCTTTATTTTTAATTCATAATTTCCATTCATATATCATTCTGCCTCTTGATGGTTCTCCCCTTCTCTGGTTTCTTCGAGATCCAGGTCGGTCTGCATAGTGCTACCAAGTGAATTTTCCTAATTAAAAATTTTCCTGATCAAAAATCTTCTCTTCAATCTATCAGATATTTACTGAGTTCCTGTTATGGGACATGACCTGTGCTAGGCCCATGGAGAGGGACAGTGATGGTTCACCACCAATAATCTGTCTGGTGTGCAACTAGCTCCCAAGTCCAGAATCCTTGAAACCTCCCTCTTTTTAAATAATTTCCGAATAGTCCTCTCCATCCTTCAACTCTGTGGAATCAAGCTCATTTTTGCTTAGATGTGAAATGCATGGTTATAGCCAACAAAATGGGAATGATTCTGAAATGTTCTTTTAACTCAATATTTGCAGAAAGGAAATTATACCTCTCTTTCTGATACTGTCAGCATAACACTTAAGCATAACACGCTTTCCCCACCCGTTAGCACATTGATGCGGTCTCTCCTCCAGGCTAGCAATTTCTGCCTCCCTTTAGTGGTGCTCCTACCAGATGGCAGTGTTTCTCAATCGGATCTCAAATCGTAGAACGTCCTGTTGACCCTGTAGAACTTCCTGGGTGGGGCGTCTCTGGCAATACCAGGAGCTAAGTCCTGCACGTGGCTGTCTTTGGAATCCTTCATTTTGGTCTCAGAGAGAATCACAAGCCTTTTGTTAGCTGGATAATGGCTCTGCCCACCCCCACACCTTTTGAACCGTCATCAGAGCGCATTGTTCAGGAATAGCAATGGAAACAAAATTGCTTTTTAAAGAGCGAAGTCCTAAAATGTGTTATTTTTCTGCCACTTTCCAATTCTGGAAAAGGATTAGCGCTAATCACTTCTTTTTAATTTCCAATAAAGCATCTTAGGTGAAAATGTTCATTTGTGCCTTTGTGACAGAGACGGTGAAATTTTTCGAAGAGATAAAAGCTCAAAGAGATGGAATTGACATTTGGCTTTCCAGCTGTGTCTTTTGAAGTTTACTTCAGAAGTTTTAATAGGTAGAAACTGTTTGAATTAAGATACTATTTGCTGTAAGCTTACCAATACAGTCTTTTTTTTTTTTTTTTTATGTAGTAGAGAGATGCTTGTAACCTCAGGCTGAGTAGTCATTACTGCCAACAACCGCAAGTCGGTCTCACAAACCCACTTATCTGGTGTGTTAGTTGGAGGATAGGCAACTCCTGAAAAGTACAGTTCTCTGATCCTCAGCAACCAGTGAAGGTGGTAATTAATGAGAAAAAGAACCGAGGTGGACCTAAGCGAATTGCATTCACACCACAAGCAGTGCTCCGGGATGTTTACACACAACTGCTCAGACCAAGCTGTTTTCTTTGCAGACAAACAAAGCTTCCGATTTCCACAACACAAAGTCTAAGACCTCGGTGATAAGAATTAATCTGAACTCGGCAGATTTAAGGCTTAATTAGAATTCTGATCCAAGACAGCAGACTGTGTGAACTGCCGTTGCTAAACTGTACTGTGTAAACATTGCATACTGATGGAGTTTGCTTGTCAACTCCACCGGCATTTCTGTGCGGTAAACTTGTCTTTCTGTCAGCCAAGTGCATCATGGGAAAAGATCAGCATCTCAAAGGGGTGTGATCTGCATGTGTAAGGAGAGGGGAAAAAATCCTCAAAGGAAAGGAGCTTTTGCGTGCTTTCCAGCAGTCCAAAGGTTCAAAAGAAGGTCTTTTAACAATGCATTTTGGCCCAAGGATAGTGAGGCTTTTCTTTCTAAGAACTGGAAGAGGAACACTTTTTAAAAAAAATTCAAGGGATCGTATCTGTAACCCTTAGCAAAGCAAAGGATTCAACAGTGTTTTGAGCTCTTCCCTAATCCCTTCTGTGGAAATCTTTGTTTTCTCATATCTACTACCTCAGCCAATGTATCGAAATCAAGAGGCATTTTAAAAAAGTAAGCAGCAGTGCAGCATAGGCAATGCGAATGGAGGGATTGTTTTCAAATCCTGATTCTGCCACTATATTACCCTGAGCAAGTCACTTCTCTCTCTCTGTACCAGTTTCTCATCAATTAAATATTGTCATAGGGAGGTACGTCACACCGATTTGAGGGTTTAGTGGAGTAATGTATGTGAAAGTCCTGACACTTAATAGCTGATTAAGAAATGCTTGTCGAATGATTTGAAGCAACTGATTATTTGCAAAAGTTTATCTTCTTACTAACATCCTAATGTCACTGTGATGTCTCTGCTCTAGTGTAGACTGGCTTTTTTATAAGCTTCTGAGACCAGGGATCATACCTGTGGAATTCTTTGTCCTCAGCTCTGTAGTATGCATCGGGTTTTTAATAAATGATTTTTGCTTGCCTCTGCTCAGCAAATAAGTTTCTTCTTCCCACTTATCCCTCTGATCCTTTGACCAGTACGTTCCTCAGCGTCCTTTGTCAGGTTCAGAGATTATCTGTCGCAGACAATTTGGGCCAGATTTCTTTCTTTCTTTTTTTAATGGTTGTTTGTGAGGGATTTACTTCAGTACAAGCACTGAAGAAGAGGAGAGAGGGAGCTAGGCCTGGTATGGAGCAGGCATTCCAATATTTGTAGAACATGTTAGGTGCAGGTGGGTGCACACATAGGCAGAAGGTGAGAGAGCAGAAAAAAGGCTAACTTCATTTCGTGTTATACCTGTCATCTTGTATATAACCCCTACAAGACCTGCTCCTGAGAAAGGTCACAGAATGTCAGAACATTGCCTAGCCGCTCCTTGAACCAGTTTGAGTTAGCCGATAGGAATGCGGAATCCCTCACCACCACAGGATGTAAACCCCTCCTTTTGCCCGCCAAACTTGCGACTGGAGTAATAGGCTAGTTCAAACAGTTACCTTACCACCAAACTTGCGCGCCAATTCAG
>CM053612.1:9762633-9797561 GCA_028646535.1 Procyon lotor | reverse complement strand
TATGTATATGTGTACATAGAGATTGGAAAGGAACAAATAAAATTTGCCTCTGTTCACAATCAAACTGATTGTGTAGAAAAATCCTAATAAATCTGGAAAAAAAAGTATAGAAAAAGTAAGTGTATTCAGCATAATTATGTGGTATAAGAGCAACATACAAACATATTTCCATATACTGGCAATGATCAATTAGAAACTGAAATTTAAAACAAAATTAAATTTACAGTTGCCCCAAAACATGAAATACTTAGGGAAAAATCTAACAATGCATAAACAAAAGATTGTTCTAAAAATTAATAGATTTGGGGTGGCTCAATCCTTAAGCATCTGCCTTTAGCTCAGGTCATGATCCCAAGGTCCTGACATTGAGCCCCAGGTCAGGCTCTCTGCTCAGCAAGAAGCCTGTTTCTCCCTCTTCCACTCCCCCTGTTTCTTCTTTCACTGTGTCTTTCTCTGTCAAATAAATAAAATCTTTAAAAATAAATAAATAAGTAAAATAAAAATTAATAGATTTTATTTCTTAAAGTAATTTTGATTTACAGAAAAAGTGAGTAGAAAGCACAAATATCCCTCCCTATCCACACAGTTTCCCCTATTACAAACATCTCACATTATTATCCTAAATTTTTTTTGATTGATGAACCAATATGGAAACATTTTATTAAAAAATCCATAGTTTACATTATGGTTTATTTCTTGTGTTGTTTGCTTTATGGGTTTTGACAGATCCATAATGTCATATATCCACTGTCACAATATCATACCAAATAGTTGCACTGCCCTAAAAAGTCCCCCATGCTCCAACTATCCATCCTTCCCTCAGCCTGAATCCCTGGTAACCACAGATCTTACTATTACCATCTCTGTAGTTTTGTTTCTTCCATAATACCATACAGTTGGAATCATACAGTATGTACTTTTTACAGATTGGCTCCTTTCATTTAGAAATATGCATTCAAGTTTCCTCCATGTGTTTTCAAGGCTTGATAGCTGAAAGGATGTGTCTGTTATAGGAGCAATTTAAACATCAAAATGGTGGTGATTCAACCTAAGAAGAGACTGATAATTTCTAATAGAATTTGGTTACTAGGATTTTATTTCATTCTCTTGATTAATGGATGATCTACCAAAGGAAAGTAATAGTTCTGCCTCTGCCATCTCAGAATCAAGAGAATCACTCCACTTGTCCTTTTCATGAACCTATATTCTTTCAATATTTTCTACCTCTGCCAGCTTCCCAAAACATCTATTTGTCCATTTTTTGAACAATCCATTTGTGATTAATTTCCTTATCTCCTATCTAGAGCCAACTTTGCCTTATTTCACAAAGCATGCATGAATATTTGAAAAATAAGTTCATGATATAAGTGTATGGAGGGAAGGGGGGTAGGGGTTGGGCAAGCCTAGTGGTGGGTATTGAGGAGGGCACGTACTGCATGTAGCACTGGGTGTGGTGCAAAACAATAAATCTTGTAATACTGAAAAAAATAAATAAATAAAATTAAAAAAAATAAGTGTATTGGGCTGAATTATTGATAAGTCATGCAGAATTATTGCACCTTGCTATAATATGGAGCACTTGAATGATATAGCAAAATAATAAAGTTCAGTTTTCACATTGTTTTGGTGCCTTATACAGCTAATATACAAAACATAGTGCAGCCATCAGTTTATTTAACTACATATTTCTTTCCATGTACAGTATGCTTCAGCTATATTGAGTTAAAAATGAATGCCATTATTTTTGAGTTCCATATAAATTTCTTTTTGATGTTTGCATCTTACCAATTTTACCAAATAATTTTGTTTTGGGGATCATAAACCAGTTCTGTCAGCCCTATTCCATCCATTGTTTTAGAAATCTGCTTTACTTGTTCATTTTACTTTTAATCATAGACTGTTTGTTTACCTTATACTTACTACAACGGTTGAGAGCCTCTCATCTTGTCACAGCTTTCTCCTTTCAATAGCTCATATTCTTAAATGTCAATTAAGATTTAACAAAACACTGTCAATTCACACTGCACTTTCTAGCAAATGATTGCTTTCAGTGTCCCTGATTTGGGATAAAAATATTTTGGGTGCTGTTTTTTTTCTTGATTTCTATCTTAACGTACCAGAGTATATTGAAAACATTTATTGTATTGTGAGTAGTTTGTGTCATTTCTCCACATATTACTAGAAGTCAGTTTTCGACATTTCTGTTCAATCCTTTTCATACTGCTGGTAAAGATGTGGTTCCATTTCTTACATATCATGCATAACGTACAATGTAACATATAAATCAATATGAAATATAATCGTTACCTTCTCATAGCTTATGGTCTAATTAAGGAAATAAAACAGCATGCTTGTGTATGCGTAAATATACATACATGGAGTTAAGTAGAAAAACAAAGCATGATAACCAGTGGTAAAACATAGAACTTGAAGTTGGAGGACTGAAGTTTGATATTTGGATCTGCCTCTTGCTATGTGACTCTGAGCAAATTACTTAACCTTGTCAAGTTCAGTTGGTTCATTTTAAAAATAGGAGTAATAATGCACAGTGATAATGTTAAGATTATACTGAATAATGTATAAGAAAGTATGCAGGGTCTCATACCCAAAACAATAAAGCTCTTTTGCTATTCAAATGTAGCACCAGGGCAGTGACTACAGCCATTGCTTAGACCTCCAGTTTAGATAATCTTTTACAGTATTTGAATGCACCCTGCTATTCAGGAAAGAATATGGGCTTTGGAGTCAGACCTACTGAATTTTGAATCATGGCTTGAGCAAGTCATGATTGTATGACATTGTGCAAGTGACTTAAACTTTCTAATTCTTATTTTCATCATTTTCAATGGGGATAATATTATTATCCACTCACTAAGGAGTTATTATGAAGATTAAAATAATAATATTATTATTTAAGTTAACACCTGATGCCCAATAGATAATAGAACATATATTTAGTAAAGTGGACCATCTTCTGAGCACTTTACAAGGACCACAGTAGGTTCAGCTGAGAAGTATGAAACCTATACTCAGAAAAAGATTATGAAACATTAATGAATTTGTATGTTAGAGTTATGTGTAATTATAGATTGGTCTATAGAAAAATCACAAGAACACAAAAGCATAACTAGGGTGCCCTAGTTATAAACAGGATTGTATCTGGATATGAAACCCTGTATACTTTCATGTACATCGTTTAATATAATCTTCACAGTATCACTGTGCATTATTACTTCTGTTTTAAACAGGAGACAAAAAGGTGGCCTTTCATCCTTACTCATTAGGGAAGAGAGGCTGTAGATTTAGTGGTACTTGTCCGTATTCAAATCTCATTGTTCCATCCTACTGGCAGCTGCTGTGGCAGATGGACTGATGGGGGAAGAGAAAGTCACCTATGAAAAGGAGCCATTTAATGGTCCTTTTTGTTCACTTCCAAATCAAGGTTTTCCCTGTAATCTGTTCTCAAGAATATTTAAAAGTCAGTGGTCTCTTGTAATTCTGATTTATTACTTTGTCATTTTGAGCTGAATTCCAGTAACTTGCTACTATTTTTATGTATATCTTTCCTTCTGCTGTTTGCAGATTATAAATATTTCTAAATCTTCTTTCTTGCAAGAAAAAGGACAAAATACCAATGACAAATGTTGTACTGCCTTTATTCTGTGCCCTTTGACAGGTACTTGCTAGTGAAGGAGGAAGGCAGAGCCAAGCACTTTATTGGACTTAATGTTAGAGTTGCCATGGTTTTAATTTGATTGCTATTTATTGAGTAGTCAAAATGTGTTAGGCAGCATAAAGAACACATTGAAACCATGATCTGGATATTAAGGATTTTATACCCTAAAAAAGGAAGTCCATTAACTCAACTACAGAATGTATCCATTTCTGTAATCACTTGTGAAGTCTTGATTGGAGAACTCATTTAACTAGCCTTATACTTAGAGAGTATTTTTATATCTTTCCAGTTAAAAATCGTATTGCTTCAAATAACACTTTAAGATACTGTAATGTGATAGTGCTCACATATATGAAATTATTCCTCCTCAACTGTAAGTTAATTAACAAATATCTCATCAAATACAAAAACCTGGCAGGATACAGAAGACCCTGAGTGAATGGACTCTTCAAAGAATAAAGCCAAAATTCTTTTTGGGTTAGTTTTGGGAAACCGTTTGTATTAGAATAAATACCCTCCGAATAACAAAGCAGTTGCTCAGTGGGAAATTGAAGGGAGAGAGGTAAATTTGAGTTTGACAGGACAGAGTTTAAAGTTATGCTGCAGCTTGGTCCATAGAAATGTGTCCATTTCTCACTCTACCAATCCCTAGGGAGCACCCATAGTGTGCTAGGTCCCCTGCAAAGAACTGGAGATGTAATGATGAAGACAGGCATTGTTTTTGCCTTTGGAGATATTTGCAGTCTAGCTACACAGACAGGGAAATGTAATTCTTATTTGTTTAACGAATATTTATTGAGTGCTTTCTTTAGGCCAGACACTGTTCCTGGGGCTGGAGAGACAGAGTGAAGGAAAGAGACAAAAATTTCTGTCCTTGTGACCATATTACAATTGAAATAGGCTGATGGCAAATGAGTGTGTGTGTGTGTGTGTGTGTGTGTGTGTACATATCTATGTCTATCTCTATATCTACATAGATATATCTGTATCTATATCTACATCTACACTCAGATAATGACAGATGCTATGGAGAACTACAAAGCATGGAAAAGGGGGAGGGCATGCTAGGTAGGAAAGGAAGGTATGGGGAAACATCACTAGTAAGGTGATATTTCAGTAGAGACCTAATGACATGAAGGAGTAAGCCATGGAGATATGGGTAGGATAGTATTCCAAAGGGAACAGAAAGTTCAAAGACCTTAAACAACATGGGTGCTTAGTGCAGTATACAGATGTAGAAAAGAGTAAGTGGGTCTGACTGGAGCATTCTGAAGCATGGTTAATATTTGTAAATGCCAACATTTCTGAATCAATTAGCTCCATCCACATTTTACCCTTACTCATTAATCCAGGATCTCAACTTCCTCGGTCTGCGCCCTCCCTATCCTCCTCTATCACCTCAGTACCTGGTCATATGTTTTAGCCTCTCCTGGCTTGTTGCCTTGACCTTCTTCTGGTCTCATTTGGAATGTCCTCCTTAATTGGTATGTTCCCATAGGATGTTTGGTTTAATGATCCCTCATGGCCTCTAACCCCTCTCTACCCACCCATAAGCCTTGCTAGAGGGATCCAGACAATATTTGCCTCAAGTTTATCATGAGATGCAAAGAAGATAATATATGAGTTAGCACTTTATAAGCTCTGAAGTGTTTTATTCTTGTAGTGAAATCTTTAGTTCTAAGGCCATGAGTTCCCTAACAAAAAGATTGCACCAGCAGTAATGTCATTTTACAATACCAAACACAGTGAAAGCAGGGAACATGGAAAAGAGCACCTAGGCAGGAGGTCTATCTCTGTCAAGGGTAAGATGAATCACCAACAAGAAATGGAGTGGCCTTTGGAAGAGTCAGGGCAGCTGGGTTGGGTCCTCCCCATCAGTCTGGGAGAGAGTGCTACATAACTCATCTTCCTCTCTGCCCCTCTATTTCAAACAACTTGTGGATTCCTCTTTATTTTTCCTCATGCCAGATGTTTTTCTTCATTTTCCCCCATGCTAGATTTTTTCCCCTCCTTTTTGCTCAGGACTTTGTATCTTTATGTTTCTCCCCTTGTATCACTTTCCTGCCTCCTCTGCCTCATTATTGTTTACTAGTCCTTGCTCCTTAACCCTGACTGGATTTCACCATAGTCCCTGGGAAGGTTGCTCCAGAAGCTTGCAGTGCAGATGATATCAAGAGTCAACATGACTACGTGGCCTGTTCTAAGAAGGCTATGGCTAGGGTGAAGGGATTCCTTGAGAGATGGGAGCATGTTAACAATGGTGAGCAGAGTGATGCATGAAGAGTCAGTAAGCCTGGGTCAACTCTGGGAAGTCTCTAGCCCCATGTGGATCTCAATTTCCCCAATATA
This sequence comes from Procyon lotor, assembly GCA_028646535.1. Lineage (NCBI taxonomy): Eukaryota > Metazoa > Chordata > Mammalia > Carnivora > Procyonidae > Procyon > Procyon lotor. Next base: position 9,791,536 of record CM053612.1, on the reverse strand, counting down.
TACAATAGAGTTGCTGAACTAGATAAATCTGAAAGTTCTGATATGCTAGATTCTGAAAATGCTATGTCAGTGTGAAACACAAAAAGAACTGCTGTTTGGTTTTGGCAATGGAGAATGGGAGGACTGGAGCTGGTGATGGCGCCATTGGAATCATATAGCTCTCTTGTTTCCTAGCACATTGCATCATGCAACAAGTCTCAGGGTCTGTAATAAATGCCTGAAAATACAGACTGGAGACCCTGCTTCCCCAGAAAACTTTCCACTGTGCTCTGCATATAGCATCTGCTCACTGAAAATAACTGAATATATTATGGGCTGACAAACTCTGAATAAATCCTCTTTGTTTCTAAAAGACGGTATTGGCAGATTGCCTAGGATGTGATGAAAGGGGGTAAAGCAACATTAGAGGAAACCCCTAGAAAGAGTTCTTACAGAAGGGAAATGATGAAGTCAGTAAAGCTTTCAGGTTGCTAAGCTAAATGTTCTAAGAGCGCTATATAGTACACTAAGTCTAAGATTGGTCAGAATCAACAACATTGATTCTACCTTCAACTTCACCAAGAATTAAGGACCTATGCTTCCAAAACAAACAATTTTTTAGCCACCAGACTAAAATTAAAATCTAGAAAATTTGGAATTGCTTTTGTGAAATTAGAAGAGTCCTCTCTCTGATTTAATTTCCCTAATACCCACTTTGATTAACCCATATTTGGAAAGTTATGAGGAATAAGCTATGTAGGAGTATATGCAGCAATGATAGGATTCACACTGAATTACAACACGAAGTCTGAATACAGGGAATGTTTGAATTTGTGGAACTAGTTGCAAGTACCCTTCATACCCCTAAAGCCATTTTCTTGGTGCAGCTAAATCAGAAATTTCAACATCTTTCCAAACCCAAACTCCCAACCTCCCTGCATCTGTATCCATGTTCCTTTACATGCCTCCTGTTACTGTAGAAGCAGCACTTCAATTGCTTCTTGTCTCATCCTCTCACCTTCTTGAAGCCATCACTCCATCAATGCATATTCCCTTCTCTCTCCTGTATCAAGCATTTCTCATTCTATGTCATTCCCATCAGAAACAAAGACCAAAAAAATAAGGGAAGGGGATTGAGAAGTACAAACTTCCAATTGTAAAATAGGTAAGTCACAGGGATGAAAGGTATAGCATAGGTCAGATAGTTAATAATATCATTAATAACTGTATGGTGACAGATGGGGACTACACTTGTTGTGGTGAGCATTTTGTAATATATAGAATTGTTGAATCACTATGTTGTGCACCTGAAACTAATATGATATTGTATGCCAACTATACTTCAATTCACAGTAAAAATAAAATTTTAGGGGCGCCTGGGTGGCTCAGTGGATTAAGCCTCTGCCTTCGGCTCAGGTCACGATCTCAGGGTGCTGGGATCGAGCCCCACATCAGGCTGTCTGCTCAGGAGGGAGCCTGCTTCCCCCTCTCTCTCTGCCTGCCTCTCTGCCTACTTGTGATCTTTCCCTCTATGTCAAATAAATAAATAAGGTCTTTAAAAAAAATAAAATAAAATTTTAAGCCTCAAATATCTCTTACGTCAAAGGCAAGAATAAACATTTTTCTTACCCTTCATCTCCGTCTAGCTACAATCCCATTTCTCAGTTCCTTTTCTCAAAGAGCAATACTTTTTGGAAGAGATAGCTTTTCATTCTCAAATCCCTCAACTCCCTTTTAGAAGGCTCATTTCATTTTTTTTTAAGATTTTATTTATTTATTTGACAGCGAGATTACAAGTAGGCAGAGAGGCAGACGGGCGGGGGGGGGGGGGGCGGAAGCAGGCTCCCTGCTAAGCAGAGAGCCCAATGTGGGGCTCGATCCCAGTACCCTCAGATCATGACCTGAGCTGAAGGCAGAGGCTTCAACCCACTGAGCCACCCAGGTGCCCTCATTCTTCTCAAAACATTTTTACTTCCTCTTGGTTTCCAAGATGCCACATTCTCTTGTCTATTTCCTGTATTGCTGGGTACTCTGTCTCAGTCTCCTTTGATTGTCTGCTAGCTTCTTCTCTACATTAGCTGAATCCTGAAGTACAGGTCTCCCCCACTATCCAAAAGTAGAACATTCCTAGAAAAACTTTTATTAGCTGAAATGGCATCAAATGATGAAGCAATTACCATTAATTTATATGGAAAATTTTCTGAGTGTTCCCAGACCCAAAAAATAGCCTCTCTTAAGCTTTTCTGATCCCTTAGGACACAGCTTGCTAACAGATGCACAGAATAATTCAGAATAAAGCACAGATAGATGCTCACAGACACAGTTGAGCAATGGCACAGTGATGCTAAGATGGAGAGTTCATTCCCCAGTAAGGGGCTGGGCGGTGACCATGTCGCAGCTCCAGGTTGTGTGCTGCCTGTAATAAAACAAACCCAGCACGCTTTGCCTGATGCCTTTTTTCAGAAAAGGGAAAATCCTCTTTGGATTTCTTTCAGTTAGCGAAAACCATTATAAATGTAGTTCTTTCATCAGTTAAATGCCATACCCTGAACTTTCAAAAAGCAAGGAATACTGGTATCTACAATCTTGCCACTGGTCCTCTACCCACGTATTCTTCCCTGAGCAACTCGATCCATTCTGTGGCTCTACATATGCCCCAAGTGCCCTTCAGCTTTAGATTTATATATGAGATGGCCAAATCATGATCTCAACTTAGATGGTTAATAGGCATCTGAAACCTAATATGGTGCAAAGAAAACCCTTGATCTATACCTACTCCATATCTAGCCTCTCCTTCAGTCTTTTCCTTCACAGTACTGTCCACTCAGCTCCCGGGTTAGACAACGAGGAGTCACCCATTACCTCTTCTGTCTTCCTCACTTCCCACATCTAGTCCATCAGCAAGTCCACAAAATATGCTCTGATGGAGGTATAATATTCCATTGTATATAGGGGCCATATTTTCTTTATCCATTCATCTGTTGAAGGGCATCTTGGCTTTATCCACAGTTTGGAATAACATGGAAGACATTAGGGGAAGGAAAGGAAAAGTGAATTGGGGGAAATAAGAGGGGGTGGTGAACCATGAGAGACCATGGACTCTGAGCAACAAACTGAGGGTTTTGGAGGGGAGGGGAGTGGAGGTTGCACAAGCCTGGTGGTGGGTATTGAGGAGGGCACGTATTGCATGGAGCACTGGGTGTGGTGCATAAACAATGAATCTTGGAACACTGAAAAAATAAAATTTTAAAAATATGCTCTACATTCAACCACTTCTTATTGTGCTCTCTATCACAAACCTGGTTCAAACCCCTGTTCTCAGGTCTCTCCTGTGCTCCGTAATGACCTCTGGACTGATTTCCCTTCTCCCCTCCTTGCCACTTTTTAGTCAATTTGCCACTCAGCAGACAGAATGATCCTTTCAGAAGTTAATCAGACCATTCATTCTCCTATGCAAAACCTTCCCATGGCTTTTCATTATCCCTAGAATAAAATTTGGACTCTTACCATGGCCTACAAGACTGTAGCATCTGGCCTCTGGTGACCTCTTCTATCTTCTACCCCTCACCTTCCATTTTCTGGCTACAATGATTTTTTTCCTCAAACATACCAAGCCTGTTGCCATCTTAGGACCCTTGCACTCCTTGTTCACTTTTCTGTTTGTCATCTATTTTTACCACTCTTAGCTCCATCACATATGAGGGTAGAACTGTAATTGACACGTGATACTTAATGAGATCAAACCACAAGCATTGCAGCTGCTGCACAAAGGATGCACATAGTGAGACTTGGAGAGAAAAGCAAATCTACCAAACTGCAAATGCACTCTTAAATAATCCCTTACTAGTCTTTTTTGAAGAGAAGCTCCTTGAGTTACAGGTTACTCTTAGTTTTCTATCTTGTAATTACTTTAGAAAAGAATTATGTACTATAATTAAAAACATGATAAAAATCATAATGTTTGTAAAAATAATTTCCCTGCATTATGGCACTCAGATTGGCTTTTATTCAACAGAAATGCTATAATATAATTGATTTTTTTTTGATTCTTGGTTTCTTAAATTAAAATGAAAAAATAATATCAGATTAGAAAGTAAATAAGTTATGTATCCACAGCTTTTGGAAATTTTTATTTTATAATACTTTTTGCTGAATATTCTTGGCTTGGATATTCTTTTCCCCTTCCTTCCTTCTTTCCCTCCCTCCCTCTTTTCTCTCTCTTTCTTTTCTTGTCTTTCCTATCAGAATTGATTAAATCAAGTGCATTCATTTGGATTGGCTCTGTTAGGCAAGGAATGAGCCCATTTGTGTTGACTAAATTGGGACCACCACAATCAATACATTCAATGACCTTTCTTAATTCTTTTACTCTGAACAATTGTCTCAATAGAATTTTAGTGGGAACTTAAAATCTCAAGATCAATTGTTTTTAAAGTATCCTTTAAGAAAGCTCCAACATCAGTTGACAGTGGGTTCTCTAGCATTATATTGAGATAACCCGTCAGATATCTTAAAATGAATTTATCCAAGGAAATTTGGGGCACTATATTTAGGATCTGAAATAAAAGTTGACTCATAAGCCAACGGGTCATAGATTATTGATTTTTGTTTAGAAAAAAATCAACAGTTGTAAAATCAGTTTATTCAATTACTCTATATATAATTCCCCCCCCCTTTTTTTTGACAGAAAGGAAATTTCCCAGAGCACTTAAACACCTCTTGTCCTTTACAAATGCATTTCACATACTAAGGCAAACCATCTGTTACCCCGCTAATTTTGCCATGATGAAAATTACTATTATAATGAGACTAGCTTTTTTAAGCATTTATGTTTATGTATATGAATACAAATGTTCACAGCAAGATAAACTTCTAGAACTTTTTTCTAGCTTTTGAGGTTGGTGTGGGTATCCTGAAACACAGACCTTTTTCTAGTGATTATCAGCAAAGTATAAGCTTGGTAGGTTTAGATCCTGGTAACAGCTGGGTTTCAGGCAGCATTATCACCAAAAAAAAGCTGAACTCTGCACTGTGAAGCCGAGGTTGGAATGGAAAGAACACAAAATTTCAGGAAGGTACAAACATTTTTTTCAAGCAAACAACTCATGTAACAAGAATTTATGAAGTGAGGCCAGTCTTGAGAGGGCAAGAGTAGAATGAAAAGAAGTTAAATAAAGTGTGAGTTTAAAGAGAAACTGAAACTATATCCCATGCTGTATCAAATGCAAACAAAAAATGTAATAGGAATAACGAACATATTCTTGCAAGTGCAGTTACTTCTTAAGAATATTTTGAAAACTGGGGCACCTGGGTGGCTCAGTGGGTTAAAGCCTCTGCCTTCGGCTCAGGTCATGATCTCAGGGTCCTGGGATCGAGCCCCGCATCGGGCTCTCTGCTCGGCAGGGAACCTGCTTCTTTCTCTCGCTGCCTGCCTCTCTGCCTACTTGTGATTGCTCTCTGTCAAATAAATAAAATCTTTAAAAAAAAAAACACAATATTTTGACAGTTTTAATTAAAATTTTTTCTGAGTTATCTGATCATTTGGGTAAAGAAAAGGTCTGAAACATACTTCTTTTTGTAAATCACACAGGGAAAAACAAGAAGCTAGGAGCACCAAAAATAATGTATTTGATTAATTTTTTTGATTAAAATTTTAAAAACTTTTTACTATTACTTTTTTTCTCCTTGTTCTCCATCAGCCCAGAACCTACCCCTTACATATAAAAATATCATGAAAACAATGTCTGACCTGTTTCCCCTTGGTTCTATTCTCAGTTATATTATCAGCTACAGAACTGAGCTACTTATGGTACATACTTAAAGAGACAGGGTGAAATTAAAATCAAAACTAGGTTCAGAGCCTATCTTTATAACATTGGGCATCATACCTTATTTCTTTGAGTCTCCATTTTTTTCATCAATGGAAAGGAACAATAAATCCTACCTCACAGAAGTGTTGAGGGTTGAATGAGAGAATGCATGGGAGGTGCTTAGTTCATAGTGAGCAATTAACAGATGGTCCCTCCCTCACATTTGTATGCCGAACAGTGAAATAGTCATAATCAATGTGTAGTTCTGTCTGGCACTTTGTACATGAGTCCTCGTATCAACACACAGCTTTTTATGCCCCAAACCACACCTTGCTGCAAATATTTACATAAAACTGACAATTGACTAATTTAACAATCACATCATTCCTGTTTCCAATTGCCATATCTATCTGAATATTCTTTAACGTGTTTTTGATGTTTTAATTTTGATGTTGCCAAGTGTATAAGCTAAAGTTTAGTCTTCTGAATATATTAGTTGTTTTATTTTTTTCTAAGGGATAGGATGCACAGGCCTGGAGGAGATAATACCCTATTATCAGAAGAAGTTTCTAAAAGGGAGAACATATCTTTCGAATGCGCCACTTCTGTACCAAAAGCAGTTCCTCCCTAGCAAATCTCACCTGCAAGGTGAGGTCCTAGCAGTGTGATAATTTTGACTGTCATGTTAATTGGATGACAAATTGATGAGACGGACCTAGTGTCCAATTCCTCGTTATTCTGCCTACTTCCAGCTTTTAGGGATATTAAATAACACGAACTGGGGGAGGGAGTTAAAAGCAATCCTCTTTTTTTTCTTTTTAAATTATTGATCATATTTAAATTTAACAACTTTTAAGATTTTTCTTTCTTAGATGATACAGAGATCAACCATATACTCATTTATTTTTTTATATATATATTCAGTAAAATTCATTTTTTCTGGTACACAATGCTATGAATTTTGACAAATGCATAAAGTCATGTGAAAATCACCATTATTAAGATACAGAGCAGTTCTGTCATCCTAAAATATTCCCTTGTGTTGCCCTTTTGGAATAAAACCCTCTTTCCTTAACTCTGGTAATCACTAATCTGTTCTCCATCCATGTAATTTCCTTTTTGCAGAATGTCATATAAATGGGATCATACAGTATGTAGCCTTTTGAATTTGGCTTATTTCACTTAGCATACTCCTTTGGGGTTTCATTCCAGATGTCCCATATATCAGTAGTTCATGTCTTTTTATTGCTGAATTGTATTCGGTAGTATGGATGTACTACACGTTCTTTCAGCAGTTAATGGGCATTTAGGTTGTTTCCACTGTCTGGCTATTATTATGAATAATACTGCCATATAGACAAGATATTTTTTCTGGACGTGTTTTTATTCATCTACGGTAAATACCTCAGAATAAGATTACTGGATTACATGGTAACTCTATGTTTAGCATTTGGAGGAACTACCAAATTCTTTCCCAAAATGGCTAAATCATTTTGCATTCCCATCAGATTTGTATGAAAGTCCCAGTTGCTCCACATCTTTGACAATACTTGAATTATTTTACACACACATACACACACATGTATGTATATATGTGTAGAATTATATATGTATATGTGTGTATATATATTCTAATTCATCTATTGACTTTATGATTGTATCTCTTCATGTTATTTACCATTTGCTCAAAGGGGTTCAACATCCATATCTAACCATTCACAGTCAAGTTAGAATTAACATTTTACCCCCCTCAGGTGAAATGTAGAAGTCTTACAGTCACATAGGTCTATTTACGTTATCTCCTTTGTGTTATAGTTGTCATATGTATCACACCTACATACACTGAAAATGCCACCAGTTAACGTATTTTTGCTTTCAACAGAGATGTATATTTTTTTTAAAGGATTTTTTTTATTTATTTGACAGAGAAAGACACAGCGAGAGAGGGAACGCAAGCAGGAGAAGAGGGAGAGGGGGAAGCAGGCTCCCCGCTGAGCAGGGATCCCGATGTGGGGCTCGATCCCAGAACCCCGGGATCATGACCTGAGCTGAAGGCAGAGGCTTTAACCCACTGAGCCACCCAGGTGCCCCCAGAGATGTATATTTTAAAGAACTTAGGAGAAAAATAGTCTATTCTATTTATGCAGACGTTGGCTATTTCTTCTGTTCTTCCTTCATTCCTGAAGTTTCATATTTCCTTCTTTTATCATTCTTTTAATCTGAACAACTTAATTTAACATTTCTTTTAGAGAAAGTCTCTTATTTTTTCTTCATCTAAGAATGTCTTTATTTTGCTTTCATTTTGAAAGGATATTTTCATTGGATATAGAATTCTGGTTTGACTAGAATTCTTCTTTTTTTTTCCTTATAGCACTTTAAAGAAGTTTAATGTCTTCCAACCATCATGGTTTCTGATGAGGAACATTTGATCATTTGAATTGTTCTTATTCAAGTAATGTGTCATTTTATTTGGTTGCTTTCAAGATTTTTTTTAAAACTTATCTTTGGTATTCAGCACTTTAATTATGATGGATCTGCTTTTGATTTTCTTTGAATTTATTTTATTTTTATTTTGCTGAGTTTCTTGAATGTTAATTCATGTCTCCAAATAAATTTGGTAAGTTATTAGCCATTATTTCTTCAAAATTTCGGGGTATCAATATGTTTCTTGGCAAGTCAATATCTTTTTGAGACTCTAATGACATAATTTCTACATCTTATGTTATTGTTCCACAGGTCCCTGAAGGCCTTTTCAGTTTTTCATTCCGTTTTTCTCTGTTCTTCAGATTGGATGATTCTTAATGATTATTCTTCAATCTGAATCTTCCCTCTGTCATTTTAATTCTACTATTAAGCACATCCAATAAGGCTTTTTAAATTTCAGATATTTTATATTTCAATTCCAAAATTTCTACTGGGTTTCTTTTTTATAATTTCCTTCTCTTCTGAGGACTTCTACCTTTCCATTAATTTTAAGAGAGTTTGCCTTAGTCTTATGTAACGTGTTTTTAATAATTGCTTTAAAACCTTCGATAATTCCAGCATCTGTATTTTTTCAGTGTTGGCATCTGTTGATTATAATCCTATTTGAGAATTGGTCTGATTTTCCTAGTTCTTTATTATGTTGAGTAATTTTGGACTGTATCCTAAACCTGGCGAATATTATGTCGTAAGACTTTGGGACCTCTGTAGAATGTAGGCTTTTGTTTATTTACTTTAGCAGGCAATCAACATGATTAGGCTCAAATCACAAGTTCTGCCTCACCTTCTGTGGGCAGTGGTTACAAGGTCAGTTCAGGTTTCAAAACCTTTGCTATGGTATTTGGGTCTTCCTCATGTATGTGCCGCTCCGGAGTTAGTCTAAAACTCATGTGGTGGTTTATGACATAGTTCAATTCTCAAACTATGCCTCTTTGCTTCTGCTATATGTGTGGGCTGCTCAGGGGCAAGTCTAAGACATGTATTACTTCATACACAGCCTTAAGGGATAGCTTTCTCTAGCACTCTCCTCTCCAGGATTTCTCCCCCTACTTTATAGCTCTCAAGGGCCCCTTTTTCTCTTTCCTTTGGTCAGAATGTTGGGTTTCTCTTAGAGTTGTAGTCCCCCTCGGGCTCTCTTGCAGTTCCATATCACTGGGCCCTCCCTCAAGGCAAGAAAGCAAGAAAAAAATTTTTCTCTTAGAATTTTTCCTATTCACTCTCACTGTGTACCTCTGCAACATGTCCTACCCTTGGGTCAAAACCTATTATAAAGGAAGAAAATAAAACCAAGCACTTCACTGCCATTTTAGTCATTCTTCTAGGTTGTTTTTTTTTATAAAGGAAGAAAAAAAAACCAAGCACTTCACTATCATTTTAGTCATTCTTCAAGTTTTGACTTCTCCATTCTCTTTTCCTGGTATTATTTACTTTACTTTTCAGAATTCTCAGGCAGTTACTACTTGTATTCTCTTCAGAATTTCTAGCTACAATTAAGAGAGAGAGACAGGATGTAGTGAGCTTACTCCATTTTGGCCAGCATTAGAAGTTCTGTCCATTTCCCAGGAGCATTTCAACTTTGATTATCTGAATCACTGAACTTATGGCTATACCTCTGTCCTTTATATACATAGCCAGTACTGGGTATTTTCCTGAGAATGGATAAGGGAGCATCGTTCAAATGTCAGAATCATTCCTGTCTTAAGCAACTGCAAATAAGTTGTATTTGTCATACAGCTACTTTCTGTCTTTTCACAAAAAAGAATTCTGCCCACAGGATGGTCTCTGTGACAGTGATTCACTGTAACTATCTCTCTTGGTCATTGGTACTCACCAGTTTGTGACAGTTACATGTTATCAATATAACATCTTTTAGGTGCCATATTAAGTGGCACAAGAAGCACAATCTTTCCTTGAAAGGATATATGATTTCTGAGATTATTGCACTACAGGTATGGGTTAGCACTAACCATCCTTCCTCCTACTGCTATTCTTACATTTTGTTTGGAGTTGGAAATAGATTTTATGCCTTTACATCTATACATATGTATGTATGTGGCAATATGTACATCTATTAATTGGCCTTGATAAAGTTTTTTGTCCAATACAGTTTTTTTGCAAATATTTCTGATATTTTTTGCAGGGTTATAGTTTCTTTATACTTTATACTTATTTGATTGAGGAAAATAAATAAGTACTATGTGGGGCAGTAAAGGCAAAGCTATTTATTCAACAAATATTTCTTCAATTCTTAGTCTGTGTTAGAAATTGTTTTAGATAGATAGGTACTGGGTATGGAACTCAGTACAAAACAGTCAAGATCATTTTAGCAAGCAGAATAGATAGAAATCACATAAAGAACCAAATATAAACAGCCAAGTAACTCATCAACTAGTATTAAGTACTACATGGAGAATTTAAGTTGGGTGATATGAGAGTAAATGTAGATGATTACTTTAAAATGAGTGGTCAGGGAAGGCCTCTCTGAACAATGATAAGAAGGAGTCAGTCATGAAAAAATTCAAGAGTAAGAGCATTGCAGGCAGAGAGATAAAATAAATGCAAATAACCAAATATGAAATTGAACTTGATATGTATGAACAGAAAGAAGGATAGTATCGTTAGGTGATAGGCAAAGAGTTAGAGATGACATCAAAGAGAGAGGAACATGAGCTAGGTCACATAAGGCCTTTATAGGCCATTGGATTAGTTTGGATTTCCCTTCAGATGTGATATAAAGTCTTGAAAGAGTTTGATCAGGAGGAAGATTTGTTACTATTTCCATATTAAAATCTTCTTTATAGTTCTGTGAGGAAGCAGGTTGACTGAAGCTGTTGTGGGATCTATCAGTGATGATGGTGATTTAAACAATGTGTGTAGCAAAGAAAGCAGTGAGAATAGTTGAATTCGAAATGTTTTGGAGATATAGCTGGCTAGATTTGCTGATGGGTGGGATGTGGAGAGTAAGAGAAATAGAGAAAATGAATTATGGGTTCTAAGTGTCTGGCCTAAGCAATTGGATGAATGCTAGTTTAATTAAAATGGGGAACACCACAGGAGGAGCAAATTAGGCTGAGAGCATGGATTTAAAGATATATTTTTGTCTTTTTAAGTTTGAGTTGCCAATTAGATACTTAAGTGGAGATGTTGTAAATGCAATTGGATATATGAGACTGGAGTTGAGGAGAGATCTATTTTGGAGACATAAATAGTCATCAGGTACTTAAAGACATGAGATTAAATGATATCACCTGTGGATATTGAAGGGGCCTAAGGACTGAACCTGGGGATTCTGCCATTTAGAAGTGAGGTAGAAGAGGGACAACCAAGCAAAGAAAACTGAAAAGGAGTGGCCTTTGACATAGAAAGAAAATCAGGAAAGTGGGATTTAGGTAGTGAAAGTAAAAATTTTATATACACACATACACATACACACTACACATACACCACACACACACACACGAAGAAGCATAATGACTCAGTGCTTTGTATCCTTAGACAAATTTCTTATTGCAAACAGTGCATCATATGAAGGAAGAGAAAACTCTTCTGTTTGGGTAGAGGAGTATTAACTGGAAAGCCCTAAGAGAGGAGGAAGTATTTTGGCTAACTCCTGAAAGATTAACAGAATTGTGATGGGAACATGAAATGGAATAATTTCCCACACTAAGGAAGCAGCATTAATAAAAGATCAATAGTAATGAGTTATCAAAATTTGCTAACATTCTTGTTTATTGTTTATCAGAGTCTGAGGAAAGTGCTTTTTGATCCTAAAAATATGTCTACAAGGTAGGTACAATTTTCATTCCCATTATTTTAGATAAGGAACTAATGCTCATAGGAGTTAATTGACTTACCTTCTAACTAGTTAAACAACTAGGAAGTGGCTGGAGTCTTGATGTGAAACTTTGAGATGATTCCAGAATCTATGCTCCAGACAGCATGCTAAGAAATAGCACACAAGGAATGCACCTAAATAATGGAAGTTCCAAGTGAAGACCCCGTGCTGTCAAAAAGTGTGGAAGCCTCAAAAAGCATAGGCTTAGTACTAAGGGTCACAATTGTATTTTCCAAAATCTTCTAGAAAATTCATAGAAATCCATCAAATCATAGAGTTGTAAGATCCTTAGAGACTATTCAGAACACTCCTCTCTTCATATTTGGGGAAATGTATTAATTAGCATAAAGGCTAATAAAAAGAGTCCCTCAAACACATTGATTTAAATAATACAGAAATTTTTCTTTCTCATGTAACAAGATGAATAGCCTAGGTGGTGAAGCAGTTGTTACAGAAGGTCATTCAGGGACATAGGAACTTTCTACCCTATTATATTACCAACTGTTGTCTGCATGCTCAAAGTGGGTAAGGGCATGAATGAAATAGGTGATGGGGATTAAAGAGTACACTGATCATGATAAGCACTAAGTAAGTATAGAATTGTTGAATTATTATATTTTATACCTGAAACGAATATAACACTGTATGCTAGCTATACTGGAATTAAATTTAAAATAAAAACAGAATTATAGTATGATCCAGTAATTCCACTACTGGGTATTTATTCAAAGAAGAAAAAACATTAATTCAAAAAGATATATGCATCCCTATGTTTATAGCAGCATTTTTTACAATAGCCAAATTATGAAAGTAGTTCAAGTGTCCACAGATAGATAAAGAAGTTTTGATACACACACACACACACACACTAGAATATTACTCAGCCATATAGATATAGATATAGATATATCACTAGATATATATGTATCACTAGATATATATACATATATACATATATATCACTTTCCAGGGAATAGTATATATATATATATATATATATATATATATATACACACTCAGCCATAAAAAAGAATGAAATTTTACCATTTGTGAGCTACAGAGTATAAAGCTAAGTGAAATAAGAGAAACACAAATAATATAGGATTTCACTCATATGGGCAATGGAAGAAACAAAGCAAATGAACAAAAGGAAAAAATAGATTTCTGCCTCTATTCTACTCTAGGATTTTGATAGTCTTCTGTCTTGCATTTAGGTCGTTCATCCATTTTGAATTTCTTTTCATGTATGGTCTAAGAAGGTGATCCAGTTTCATTCTTCTGCATGTGGCTTTCCAGTTTTCCCAGCACCATTTGTTCAAGAGATTTTTTTCCATTGGATATTCTTTCCTACTTTGTTAAAGATTCATTGACCATATAGTTGTGGGTACATTTCTGAGTTCTCTTTTCTGTTTCATTGATCTATGTGTCTGTTTTTGTGCCGTATGATACCACACTATTTTGATGATTACAGCTTTTTATATAACTTGAAGTCTGGAATTGTGATGCCTCCAGCTTTGCTCTTCTTTTTCAAAGTTGCTTTGGCCATTCGGGATTTGTGGTTCCATGCAAATTTTAGGACTGTTTACCCAAAGGACACAAAAATACAGACTCAAGGGAGTACATGCACCCCAATGTTTATAGCAGCATTATCAACAATAACCAAATTATGGAGATAGCCCAAATGTCCATCAACTAATGAATGGATAAAGAAGAGGTGCCATGTGTACGCACACACACACACACACACACACACACACACACTTGAATATTACTCACCCATCAAAAAGATTTTGCAATGATGTGAGTGAAGCTAGAGTGTATTATGCTAAGTGAAATAAATCAGAGAAAGACAAATACCATATGATCTCACTCATGCAGAATTTAAAAAAGAAAACAGATGAACGTATAGGAAGGGGGAACAATTTTAAAAAGGAGAGGGAAACAAGCCATAAGTGACACTTAATGATAGAAAACAATCTGAGGATTAATGGAGAGAGGTGGGTGGAAGATGGGCTAGATGGGTTATGAGTATTAAAGAGGGCACTTGTGATGAACACTGTGTGTTGTATGTAAGTGATGAATCACTGAATGCTACTCTAGAAACCAATATTCTCCTGTATGTTAAGAGAAACTTAAATAATAAATAAATAAATAAATAAATAAATAAATAAATAAATAAATAAAGTAAAACCAGAAAGAATAAAGTTCAGGGTTAAAAAATGGACTATTAAAAAATAGTTTAAAAAAAAACAGAGAAACAAAGAGACAGATTTAACTATAGAGAACAAACTGGTAGTTACCAGAGGGGAAGTGGGTGGGGGGAATAGTGAAATAGATGAATAGGATTAAGAGTACATTTATTGAAAGGGGAACCCTCCTTCACTATTGGTGGGAATGCAAGCTGATACAGCCACTCTGGAAAACAGTATGGAGGTTCCTCAAAAGTTGAAAATAGAGCTACCCTACGACCCAGCAATCGCACTACTGGGTATTTACCCTAAAGATAAAAATGTAGTGATCCAAAGGGGCACATGCACCCGAATGTTTACATCAGCAATGTCCACAATAGCCAAACTATGGAAAGAACCTAGATGTCCATCAATAGATGAATGGATAAAGAAAAAGTGGTGTATATATATACAATGGAATACTATGCAGCCATCAAGAGAAACTAAATCTTGCCATTTGCAATGACATGGATGGAATTGGAGGGTATTATGCTAAGTGAAATGAGTCAGTCAGAGAAAGACAATTATCACATGATCTCTCTGATATGAAGAATTTTAGAGGCAAGGCAGGGGGTTGTGGGAGAGTGGGGGAGGGAAATGAAACAAGATGAGATCAGGAAAGAGACAAACCATAAGAGACTCCTAAATTCACAAAACAAACTGAGAGTGGCTGGGGGGTAGGACATTGGGGAGGATATGTGCTATGGTAAGTGCTCTGAAATGTGTAAGCCTGACAATTCACAGACATGTACCCTGGGGCAAATAATACATTATATGTTAATAAAAAAATAAATTTAAAAAAAAGTATATTTATCGTGATGAACATTGAGTAATATATAGAATTGTTCTATCACTGTATTTTTTTTTTAATTTTCTATTTAAATTCAAGTTGGTTAACATATACTGTATTAGTTTCATGGGTAGAATTTAGTGATTCATCAGTTGCATATAACACTCAGTGCTCATTGCTTCAAGTGTCCTCCATAAGGCCCATCATCCAATTACTCCATCCCCCCACCCACCTCCCCTCTAGCAACTCTCAGTTTGTCCTCTATAGTTAAAAGTCTCATGGTTTGCTTCCCTCTCTCTTTTTTTCCTTCCCATGTGTTGATCTGTTTGGTTTCTTAAATTCCACATGGGTGAAATCATATATTTGTCTTTCTCTGACTGACTTCTTTTGCTTAGCATAATGCTCTCTATCTCCATTCATGTCATTGCAAATGGCAAGATTTCATTCTTTTTGATGGCTGAGTAATATTCCATTACATGTATATGTATATACATGTATATGTAATTCCATTACATATTCCATTGTAATATATATATAATTCCATTACACATATATTCCATTACATATACACTACATGTATATATATATTATATATATTATATGTATATATTATAGTATATGTATATATTATTATATATTACATGTGTGTAATGGAATATATGTAACATATATGTAATGTAATACACACATGCATACACACGCACACATGCGCATGCACACACACACACACACACACACACCACCTCTTCATTATCCACTCATCTGTAGATGCACATCTGGGCTCTTTCCATATTTTGGCTATTGTGGACATTGCTGCTATAAACATTAGGGTGGATGTGCCCCTTTGACTCACTATGTAGAACTACATTTGAATCACTGTTTGGATAAATACCCAGAAATTGCACTACTAGATATGTATCACTATATTTTGCACCTGAAATTAATATAATGCTATATGTTAATTATATTGAGATTAAAATAATTAATTAATTTAAAAATATATGACATTTACAGGTAAGAAAACTTAACTTTAGTCAGAAATAATTTGCATATGATACAAATATACCCATTTTTTTAAAGATTTTATTTATTTATTTGACAGAGAGGAGAGAGATCACAAGTAGGCAGAGAGGCAGGCAGAGAGAGAGGGGAAGCAGGCTCCCCACTGAGCAGAGATCCCGATGCGGGGCTCAATCCCAGGACCCTGAGATCATGACCTGAGCCAAAGGCAGAGGCTTTAACCCACTGAGCCACCAGGCGCCCCCAAATATACCCATTTTTAAGTGTCCAGTTTGATTTTGAGAACTATATACACCTATGAACTAACACTGCAATCAAGTTAAAGAACAGTTCAACCACCCCCTCAAATCTTCCCTACTCCACTTTAAAGTCAGTCACTACCACCAACCCCTATGTAGGTCCAGACAATCTCTGATGTATTTTCTGACAAAACTGGGTTTTTTGGTTGTTGTTCAAGAATTTCATATAAACAGTGTCATACAATAAGTGTTCTTTTGTTTCTGGCTTCTATTGCTCAGTATAATATTTTTGAGATTCATCTATATTTTTAGATATATCAGGAGTTTATTCATTTTTAATGCTGCTAGTCCTCCATTGTATGGATATACTTGAGTTTGTTTCTCTATTTACTAGCTGGTGAATATTTGCATTGCATTCAGTTTGGGGCTCCAATGCATACAGCTGCTATTAATGAGGGCAGCCTTTTGTGAGGGCATAAATTTTTATTTCTTATTGAGTAAATAAGAGTAAATTTGCTGGTTCAGAATGTAAGTTCAAGTCTAGCTTTAAAAGAGATTATTAAACTGTTTTCAAAAATAGTTGTTACATTTACATTCCCACAAGCAACTATGAGTGTTCCCATTGCTGAACATCCTAGCCAACATTTGGTTTTAGTCTTTATTTCTAATTTTATCCATTCTAGTAGGTGTATTGTGGTATCTCATTATGGTTTTATTTTGTCCTTCCTGATGACTAATTATTTTACCATATGTTCATATACTTACCAGCCATTCACATATAAGCCTTTGTGAAGTGTTCACATCATTTGCACATTTTTAATAGCTTGTCTTTTTATTGAATTGTAAGAGTTCATTATACATTCTAGACATAAATTCTTTTGCAGAGATTATTAAGAAATTTTCTTTCTGTCTGTAGCTTACTTTTGCATTTTCTTAACAGTATATCATTTAGGAGCAAATTTTTTTAGTTTGGTGAAACCCAATTTATGAATTTTCTGTAGGGTTCATTCTTTGTATAACTCAAATAAAAATTTTGATATCCTGAGATCTTCTAGAAGTTTCAGACCTTTAACTTCTATATTCAGGTATATGGTACATTTCAATTTTTGATTTGATACATTAAATTTTATATATAGTGTGAAGTAAGAGTTGAAGTTTATATTTTTTCCATATTCATATCAAGTTGTTTCAGCAACATTTCCTTGTGGAAAGGACTATCCTTTCCTCCCATTGACTCACCATGACACTTTTGTCAAAAATTAATTACTGGGGTTGGAGGAGTAAGAGACCTTAGTCTTGTCTGGTCCTAAGAATCATCTGGATAGCTATCAGATTGTTCTGAACACCTGCAAACTCAACCAGCAATCTAAGAAAAGAATAGTTGCAACTCTGCAAATATAAAAGCAACCACTTTCTGCAAGAATGAGAAGACAGAAAAACTCACCTCAAAAAAGACTGCCAAGAACCTAACCAGTGTAGACATAAGTAAGATGTCAGAACTAGAGCTCAGAATAATGATAATAAAGATACTAGCTGGGCTTGCAAAAAGCATAGAAGACACTAAAGAATCCCTATCTGGAGAAACAAAAGAACTAAAATCTAATCAAGTTGAAATAAAAAAGGCTATTAATGAGATGCAACAAAAAATGGAGGCTCTAACTCGGGGACAAATGAGATAGAAGAGAGAATTAGTGATATAAAAGAAAAATGATGGAGAATAAAGAAGCTGAGAAAAAGAGAGATAAACAACTACAAGACCACAAGGGAAGAAGTCAAGAGATAAGTGATACCATAAAGCAAAACCAATATTAGAATAATTGGGATCCCAGAAGAAGAAGAGAGAGAGGAGAAGAAGGTATATTGGAGTAAATTATACTGGAGAACTTACCTAATCTGGGGAAGAAAACAGGCATCCAAGTCCAGGACGCACAGAGAACCCCCCTCAAAATCAATAAAAATAAGTCAACACCCCAACATATAATAGTGAAACTTGCAAATCTCAGAGACAAAGAGAAAAATCGTGAAGGCATCTCTGGACAAGAGGTCCATAACCTACAAAGGTAGAAACATTAGATAGGCAGAAGACCTATCCACAGAGACCCAGCAGGCCAGAAGGGACTGGCATGATATATTCAGGGTGCTAAATGAGGAAAATATGCAGTCAAGAATACTTTATCCAGCAAGGATGTCATTCAACATAGAAGGAGAGATATAAAGCTTCCAGGACAAACAGAAATGAAAAGAATTTGTGATCACCAAACCAGCCCTATAAGGAATATTAAAAGGAGTCTTTTAAGCAAAGAGAGAACCCAAAAGTAACATAGAACAGAGAGCAACAGAGACAATATAAAGAAACAGTGACTTTATAGGTAATACAATGCACAAAATTCATATCTTTCAGTAGTTACTCTGAATATAAGTGGACTAAATACCCCAATCAAAAGACACAGTGTATCAGACTGGATAAAAAAGCAAGACCCATTGATATGCTGTCTGCAAGAGACTCATTTTAGATCTAAAGACACCTCCAAATTTAAAGTGTGGGGGTGGAAAACCATATATCATGCTAATAGACATCAAAAGAAAGCTGGGATGTCAAGCCTTATATCAGACAAATTACATTTTAAACCAGAGACTATAAAAAGAGATGAGGAAGGGGGCGCCTGGGTGGCTCAGTCATTAAGCGTCTGCCTTCGGCTCAGGTCATGATCCCAGGGTCCTGGGATCGAGCCCTGCATCGGGCTCTCTGCTCTGCTGGAGGCCTGCTTCTCCCTCTCCTACTCCCTCTGCTTGTGTTCCCTCTCTCACTGTATTTCTATCAAATAAATAAAATCTTTAAAAAAATTAAAAAAAAAGAGATGAGGAAGGATAATATATCATAATTGAAGGGTCTATCTATCAAGAAGATCTAACAATTGTAAATATTTATGTGCCTAACATGGGAACAGCCAATTATATAAACCAATTAATAACAAAATTAAAGAAACACACTGATTAAAAATACAATATAGTAGGGGACATTAACACCCACTAACAGCAATGCACAGATAATCTAAGCAGAAGATCAACAAGGGCTTTAAATGACACACTGGATCAGATGGACTTCACAGATATATTCAGAACATTATAACCTAAAGCAACAGAATATTATATTCAGAACATTCCACCCTAAAGCAACAGAATACACATTCTTCTCTAGAGCACATGGAACATTCTCCAGAATAGATCACATCCTGGATCACAAATCAGGTCTCCAACAGTACCAAAAGACTGGGATCATTCCCTGCATATTTTCAGACCACAATGCTTTGAAACTTGAACTCAATCACAAGAGGAAAGTTGGAAAGAACTCAAATACATGGAGGTTAAAGAGCATCCTACTAAAGAGTGAATGGGTCAACCAGGAAATTATACAAGAATTTTAAAAAATTCATTGAAATAAATGAAAGCACAACTATTCAAAACCTTGGGGATGCAGCAAAGGCGGTCCTAAGAGGGAAGTATATAGCAATACAAGCCTTTCTCAAGACGCAAGAAAGGTCTCAAATACACAACGTAACCCTACACCTAAGGGAACTGGAGAAAGAAAAGCAAATAAAGTCTAAACCCAGCAGGAAAAGAGAAATAGTAAAGATTAGAGCAGAAATCAATGAAATAGAAACCAGAATAACAGTAGAACAGATCAACAAAGCTAGGAACTAGTTCTTTGAAAAAATTAATAATATTGATAAACCCCTGGCCAGAGTTATCAAAAAGAAAAGAGAAAGGACTTGGGGTCCTGGCTGGCTCAGTGGGTTAAAGCCTCTGCCGTCAGCTCAGGTCATGATCTCAGGGTCCTGGGATCGAGCCCCACATCGGGCTTTCTGCTCAGCAGGGAACCTGCTTCCCCCCCTCTCTCTGCCTGCCTCTCTGCCTACTTGTGATCTCTGTATGCCAAATAAATAAATAAAATCTTTAAAAAAAAAAGAAAAAGAAAAGAGAAAGGACTCAAATTAATAAAATCAGGAATGAAACACCAACACCAAATAAATACAAACAATGAAAAGAACATATTATGAGCAACTATATGCCAGCAAATTAGGCAATCTGGAACAAACGGATGCATTCCTAGGGACATACAAACTACCAAAACTGAACCGGGAAGAAATAGAAAACCTGAACAGACACATAACCAGCAAGGAAATTGAAGCAGTCATCAAAAATCTCCCAACAAACAAGAGCCCAGGGCCAGATGGCTTCCCAAGGGAATTCTGCCAAACATTTAAAGAATTAATACCTATTCTTCTGAAGCTGTTCCACAATGTAGAAATGAAAGGAAAACTTACAAACTCATTTTATGAGGCCAGCATTACCTTGATCCCAAAACCAGACAAAGACCCTACTAAGAAGGAGAATTCCAGGCCAATGTCCCGATGAACACGGATGCAAAAATTCTCACCAAAATATAGCCCATAGGATCCAACAATACATTGAAAAGATTGTTCACTATGACCAAGTGGGATTTATTACTAAGCTACAGGGTTGGTTCAACATCCCCAAATCAAGCAATGTGATACACTACATAAATAAAAGAAAGGACAAGAACTATATGATCCTTTCAGTAGACGCAGAAGAAAGCATATGACAAAATATAGCATCCTTTCTTGATTAAAACTCTTCACAGTGTAAGGATAGGAGCAATATCAGTATCATAAGATCCCTCTATGAAAAAACTATAGCAAATATCATTCTCAATGAGGAAAAACAGAGCTTTTCCCCTAAGGTGAGGAACACAGCAGCAATGTCCACTATCTCCTCTGCTGTTCAACATAGTACTAGAAGTCCTAGCCTCAGCAATCAGAAAACAAAAAGAAAAAAAATCTGAATCAGCCAAGAAGAAATTAAACTCTCACTCTTTGCAGATGATATGATACTCTATGTGGAAAATCCAAAAGACTCCACCCCAAAACTGCTAGGACTCATACAGGAATTCAGCAAAGTGGCAGGATATAAAATCAATGTCGAGAGATAAGTTGTGTTTCTATACACAGAGACAGAAGAAAGAGAAATTAAGGAATCAATCCCATTTACAATTGCATGCAAAACCATAAGATACCTAGGAATAAACCTAACCAAAGAGGCAAAGAATCTGTACTCAGAAAACTACAAAGTGCTCATGAAAGAAATTGAGGAAAACACAAAGGAATGGAAAAATGTTCCATGCTCATGGATTGGAAGAACAAATATTGTTAAAATGTCTATGGTACCCAGAGCAATCTATACATTCAAGCAATCCCTATCAAAATACCATCAACTTTTTTCAAAAAGCTGGAACAAATAATCCTGAAATTTATATGGAACCAGAAAAGACCTCGAATAACCAAAGGAATGTGGAAAATCAAAACCAAAGCTGGTGACATCACAATTCTGGACTTCAAGCTCTATTACAAAGCTGTGATCATCAAGACAGTATGGTACTGGCATAAAAACAGACACATAGATCAATAGAACAGAATAGAGAACCCAGAAATGGACCCTCAACTCTATGGTCAACTAATCTTCGACAAAGCAGGAATGAATATCCAATGGAATAAAGATAGTTTCTTCAACAAATGGTGTTGGGAAAATTGGACAGCCACATGCAGAAGAATGAAACTGGAGCACTTTCTTACACCATATGCAAAGATAAACTCAAAATGGATGAAAGACCTAAATGTGAGATAGAAATCCATCAAAATCCTTGAGAACACAGGCAGCAACCTCTTTAACCTTGGCTGCAGCACCTTCTTGCTAGACATGTCTACAAGGCAAGAGAAGCAAAAACAAAAATGAACCATTGGGACTTCATCAAGATAAAAAGTTTTTGTACAGCAAAGAAAGCAGTCTGCGAAACCAAAGGACAACCAACAGAATTTGAGAAGATATTTGCAAATGACCTATCAGATAAAGGGCTAATATCCAAAATCTATAAAGAATTTATCAAACTCAACACCCAGAGAACAAATAATTCATTCAATAAATGGGCAGAAAACATTTGCAGACATTTCTCCAAAGAAGAAAAACAAATGGCCAGTAGACACATGGAAAAATGCTCAACATCACTCTGCATCAGGGAAATACAAACCAAAACCACAGTGAGATGCCACGACACACCGGTCAGAATGGCTATAATTAACCACTCAGGAAACAACAGATATTGGTGAGGATGCAGAGAAAGGAGAAGCCTTTTACACTGTTTTGGGAATGCAAGCTGGTGCAGCCATTCTGGAAGACAGTATGGAGCTTCCTCAAATGGTTGAAAATAGAGCTACCCTATGACTCAGCAATTGCACTCTTGGGTATTTACCTCAAAGATACAAATGTAGTGATCTGAAGGGGCACCTGCACTCCAGTGTTTATGACACCAATGTCCACAATTGTCAAACTATAGAAAGAGCCCAGATGGCCTTCCACAGATGAATGAATAAAAAAGATGTATCTATATGCAATGGAATACTACTCAGCCATGAAAAGTGAAATCTTGTCATTTGCAATGAGGTGGATGGAACTAGAGTGTGTTATGCTAAGCAAAATAAGTCAGAGAAAGACAATTATCAAATGGTTTCACTCATATGTGGAGTTTAAGAAACAAAAAAGAGGATCATAAGGAAAGAGAGGAAAAAATAAAACAAGAGGAAATCAGAGAGGGAGACATACCATAAGAGATTCTTAAGCCTAGGAAATAAACTGAGGGTTGCTGGAGGAGAGAGGGGTGAGGGAATGGGGTAATTGGGTGATGGACATTAAGAAGGGCACATGATCTAATGAGCACTGGGTATTATATAATACTGATGAATCACTGACCTCTACCTCTAAACCCAATAATACATTATATGTTAAATTGAATTTAAATAAAAATAAATTCATAAGAAAATTAATTACCATATATGTGTGGGTTCATTTTTGGAGTCTCTATCCCTTTCAATTTATTTATGTCTCCCCTAGAATACCACAATGTCTCTTGAAATCAAATATTCTAAGTCCTCACCCTTTGCTCTTCTCTTTCATATTTTTTTTACTCTACTAAGTCCTTTGCATTTCCAATAAAAATTTTAAAATCAACTCGTCAGTTTCTACAAAATAAGCCTTCTGCCATCTTGGAACTGCGTTTAATCCATAGATCAGCTTGAGCAGAATGGGTATCTTAACAATATTCAATCTTTTAATCTGTGAGCATGACATATCTCTCCATTTATTTAGGTCTATTTTATTTCTCTCAGACATGTATTAAATTTGCCAGTGCATGGTTCTTACATCCATGTTTGTAAACTTATTTCTAAATGTTTCCTATTTGTAATGCTATTATAAATAGTAAATTAATCTTCCATTTCTAGTATGTACAAATGAAATAACATTTTATTGTCCTTGATAATAATTTATCAAGGGATCGAGCTTTTATATTGTCCTTGGATACTGCAACCTTGCTAAATTTGATTGTTTCTTCTAGTATTCTTTTGGATTTATTGCAATTTTCTTGGTATATGATCATGTAATCTTCAAATACAGTTCTACTTATTCCTTGCCTGTTTGAATGACTTTTTTTCTTACCTTATTTATTAGCTGGAATGGGCACCAATTTTGTGATTAGAAGTGGTGAGAGAAAATATATACAATTTGTTTCCAGTCTTAAGAAAAAAGTGTTCAGGGGTGCCTGGGTGGCTCAGAGGGTTAGGCCTCTGCCTTCAGCTCAGGACATGATCTCAGGGTCCTGGGATCAAGCCCCACATCGAACTCTCTACTCAGCAGGGAGCCTGCTTCCCCCTCTCTCTCTGCCTACCTCTCTGCCTACTTGTGATCTCTCTCTCTGTCAAATAAATAAATAAAATCTTAAAAAAAAAAAAAAAAGGAGAAAGTGTTCAGTCTTTCATCATTAATGACATTAGGTGTTAGCTTTCCAGAGATGATGATATATAAAAATTAACTCAAAATGGATGACAGATTCCACTAGTGGAAATGATTAATAATGGCCCTAGATTCTTTTTTCCCTTTTGCATATAGTCCATTTGTCCAGCACCATTTATTGAAAAGACTATCTCTTTCATTTTGTTCCATTGATCTTTATAATAATTCAGATCTTGGAGCACCTGAGTGGCTCAGTTGGTTAAGCATCTACGTTTGGCTCAGGTCATGATCCCAGAGTTCTGGGATAGAGCCCTGCATCAGGCTCCCTGCTGAGGAGGGAGCTCCCTGCTGCCCCACACCCCACTCATGCTCTCTCTCTCTCTTCAAATAAATAAATAAATAAATAAATAAAATTTTTAAAAATTTCTGATCTATCTTTGCATAAATGCTTCTCTATACTGATGACCAGCCCTATAATCAGTGTAAATGCACCAACTTTGGTCTTTTTAAAACTTTTAGCTACTACAGGTTCTTTCATTTTTCATATGAATTTCATAAATAGCTTGTCAATTTCTTCAAAATGCCTTCTGGAATTTCAACTGATATTTTTTGAATCTATAGATCAATTAGGAAACAATGGACATCCTAACGTTTAGTCTTCCAAACCATGAACCTGTTGTACAGCTTCTTTTAGTTAGGTCTTCTTTAGTTTCTCTTAGATATGTTTTGTGGGGTTTAGTAAACAAGTTTTGAACATATATTGTTAAATTTATCCAAAAGTAGTTCATATTCTTGATGCCTTTCTAAGTAATATCTGCACTTCAATTTCTAATTTTCCCTTGCTACTATATAGAAATACAATTTATTTACATATATGCACCTTGCATTTTCCAACTTTGCTATACTTGCTTATTTATTCGGGAAGCTTTTTTTGTGGTAGATTCCTTACAGTTTTCTACACATATGATCATGTTATCTATTAATGAAAACTATTTTATATCTTCTTACCAATCTGTATGCCATTTTTTTGCTTTAATGCACTATTTTAGGGGGAAACTATTCAATCGTTTTGAGTATGCTATTAGCTGTAAGATTTACTAGATGTTATTTATCAGACTATATTTCCTTTCCTTTCCATTTCTTTCTATTCCATTTCCAATTTGCTGTGATTTTTTGACACGGATGGCTATTAACTTTTGTCAAATGTGTTTTTTGCATTTGTTGAAATGATTATTTTTGCCTTTTTAAATTTAAATACAATTAATTAACATATAGTATATTATTAGCTTCAGAAGTAGGGTTTAGTGACTCATCAGTTGCATGTAACACCCAGTGTTCATTACTTCAAATGACCTCCTTAATATCTATCATCCAGTTAACCCATCCCTCCACCCACCTCCCCCTCCAGCAACCCTGTTTGTTTTCTAGAGTTAAGAGTCTCTTATGGTTTTTCTCCCTCTCTGATTTCTTTTTATTTTATTTTTCCCTCCCTTCCCCTATGATTCTCTGTTTTCTTTCTTAAATTCACATATGAGTGAGATCATATGGTAATTGGCTTTCTCTGATTGACTTATTTCACTTAGCAAAATACCCTGTAGCTCCATGCACATCGTTGCAAATGGCAAGATCTCTTTTTTGATGGCTGAGCAATATTCCAGTGTGTGTGTGTGTATGTGTGTGTGTGTGTGTGTGTGTGCGCGCGCGCACACCACATCTTCGTTATCCATTCATCTCTCAATGGCATTTTTGCCTGTTAACATAGAAAATTACATCAGTTAATTTTCAAAAAGAAAACAACTTTAAATTCTTGAAAGAAATCCCACCTGATCATGATGTGAATATTTTAACGTTGCAGAATTACCTTTGCTAAAATTTTGTTAAGTTTTTTGTGTCTATGTTCATGAGGGATATTTGTCTAGTTTTCTTTGGCTGCAATGTCTTTGTATGGTTTTCATAGTCAGGTAATGTTGCCCTCATATAATTAGAGAGTGGTTCCTCCTTTTTTATTTTCTGCAAGAGTTTATGTTGAATTGGCTTGGTTTCTTCCTTAAATGGTTGGTAGAATTCACCAGTGTAGCCATATGAGCCTACAGTTTTCTTTGTGATCAGAGTTAATTTCCAAATATTTGAGGATTTTCTAGATATCTTTTTCTTATTGATTTTTTATGCAGTCCTGTGTGGTCACACAGCATATGGTCTATGATAGTATTCTTTAAAATATATGGAATCTTGTTTATGGTCTATCTAGTTTAATGTTTCAGTGTGCCTTTGAAATAAATACATGTTCTTTCTTGGTGGTGGAATGTTCTACATATGTCAAGTTGGTTGATAGTGCTTTGCCAGTCTTCCATGTCTTTCCTGATTTTGTGTCTTTCTCTTCTGTCAATTAGTGAAGTAAGAATGGTGACATCTACAACTATTATTGTGGATATATCTGTTTGTTTTTTTAAGTTCTGTCATTTTTTTTTTGCTTAACCTATTTTAAGGCACATAAGCATTTTGAATGTAATTTCAATAAATTGGTATCATAAAGAGCTCTTTTTTAAGTTTTTATTCAAATTCTAGTTAACATACATGTAATATTAGTTTCAGGTGTATAATATAGTGATTCAATTCTCCCATACAACACCTGGTGCTCGTTACAAGTGTACTCCTTAATCCCCATCACCTAGTTCACCCATTCCCCACCCACCTCCTCTCCAGCAACCATCCATTTGTTCTCTATAGTTAAGAATCTGTTTCTTAGTTCACCTCTCTCTTTTTTTCCCCTTTGCTTATTTGTTTTGTTTCTTAAATTTCACATATGAGTGAAATAATATGGTATTTGTCTTTCTCTGACTTATTTCACTTAGCATAATACTCTCTAGCTCCATCCATTAAATATAAAGTTATAAATATGTTAAAATGGAAAGAATAGAAATATATGTATCATACAAAAACAAATCATAAGAAAACTAAAGTGCCTACATTAATAACAGAGAAATAGACTTCAGAATAATAAATGCTATTACAGATAAAAAGAGATAGTTCTTTGCTTTGCATAGTTTCTTATGATTTGTTTTTGGTATGATATATATTTCTATTCTTTCAGTTTTAACATATTTATATCTTTATATTTAATGTCGGAGTTTTAGTTCATGTCCTCTGAGAATGAGATGCCAAGGCAGGATTAGACATGCAAAAAATATATTAGGTGAAACACCTGTGAGGGAAACTTATAAGACTGTGGTGCAGATCTGATTTTTGTACTCAGAAAGTCAAATAGGGAAAAAAAAACTCACAATGACATTTTTAATTTTTTATTTTTTTAAAGATTATTTTAGAGAGACAAAGAGTGTGCAATTGGGAAGGGGCAGAGGGAGAGGGAGAGGGGAAGCAGACTCTCCACTGAGCAGAGAGTCCAATGCGGGACTCAATCCCAGGACCCTGAGATCATGACCTGACTGAAACCAAGAGTAGGATGCTTAAACAACTGAGCCACCCAGGTGCCCCTGCGCTCCACCACAATAACATTTTTTAAATTACCATTTCAGTTATAATTACAATCTTCCCATTATCCATAAATATTATATTTATTTAATAATTTTCTTTATAATCTCCCCCTCTTTCGTGGATTTCTAAAAAGATTTTATCTATCCATTTGAGAGAGAAAAAACACAAGCAGAGGGAGCTGCAGAGAGAGAGAGGGATAAGACTCCCCGCTGAGCAGGGAGCCCAATGCGGGGCTTGATTCCAGGACCCCAGGTTCGTGACCTGGGCCAAAGGCAGACATTTAACTGACTGAGCCACTCAGGCATCCCTAATCTCCCCCCTTTAAGATGCATTTTAAAAAGAAACATATTGGGGCACCTGGGTGGCTCAGTCGTTAAGCGTCTGCCTTCGGCCCAGGTCAGATCCCAGGGGCCTGGGATCGAGTCCTGCATCGGGCTCTCTGCTCTGCAGGAAGCCTGCTTCTCCCGCTACCATTCCCTCTGCTTGTGTTCCCTCTCTCGCTGTGTTTCTCTCTGTCAAATAAATAAAATCTTTAAAAAAAAATAAATTAAAAAAAATAAAAAGAAACATATTAAGCATAGAGAAAAGAGCTTGTCCTAGTCGTTTCCCAAGCCAGCTTTATCTATGACTACATTAAATGAGCTGAAAGCTAGGGCTCCTGAGAACACAGGAATGGGCAGCAAGAACACTGTTCATGTTGGAAGAGGTGTGTGCCCACTCACCAGTCTATTCATCTGCACTTACTAGTCCCCCTGCATACCCCTTTCTTCCTCCTTTCCTCTGCCAAACCCAGGGGCTATGGATGCCCCTGCCCCAGGTTTAAACCCTGTCAGCTACCCTGGCACTGGCCAAGAACCAACTGCCCCTGCACTGTGCTGCCTGACCTGTTTGGGTAGAGAAGGATTGTGTACATAATACTGAAATAATTTCACATATGACTAATAGTAATTTTTCCCCACTCGTGTCACGTCTCTCATTTTTCCTTTTCATGAATGCTCTCCTGGCAAGTAGTACAAAACATCAGGCATGTAGGGAAGACCTTTTCATCATCGGATTCTAATCTCAATTCTCCTAAACTTATTATTTATGAGGCCATCTTCACCACATTATTTTTAAAAAATCATGTTTATAGATCTTAGATATCAGATCTTTGTCTGTAGTGTCATTTG
>CM053612.1:9743346-9762133 GCA_028646535.1 Procyon lotor | reverse complement strand
CCAACTTTTGTATCAACATGGATGGGACTGGAAGAGATTATGCGGAGTGAAATAAGTCAAGCAGAGAGAGCCAATTACCTTATGGTCTCACGTACGTGCTGAGCGCAAAGAAAAACATGGAGGGCATTGTGAGAAGGAAGGGAAAGGTGGATGGGGGTAAAACAGAGGGGGAGATGAACCATGAGAGACTGTGGACTCTGGGCAACAAACTGAGGGGCTAGGTGGGGTGGGAGGGCTGGGCGAGCCTGGTGGTGGGTATTGAGGAGGGCGGGTATTGCATGGAGCACTGGGTATAGTGCATGAACAATAAATCTTGTAACACTGAAAAAATAAAAGTATTTGGGAGAAAAAAATAGTACTTAAATAAATTATGTTATCAATAACTACATTTAAAGAGTGGACTTAGATGATCATCTGATGTTGAATGTACATGTTAGATCCCTAACTCATACACCTGACTCTAATACTACATTATATGTTAACTAATTGGAATTTGAATAAAAATTTAAAAAGAAAAAAAAAGAAAAAATCATGTTTACCCTATTTATTATCTATGCTTGCCATGTCAGCATATATAAATCTGAAGCCAAAAATCCCTTCAAGATTTTTCTCCTTAAGTTAATTTCTAATATCCTGCATCTTCATTTTTTTAATGTTGCCTTGTGTTCCCTTTAGTAATTGGTTTCAGAAGTTTATCAGGTCATATTTTCTACTCTTTCATCATATTCACTATAGGCAAATATATTTGTCCCTATGCTTTGAGATGCCTTCTAACTTAAACAAAAAACACAATTCATCTGATATCTAAAGCTATAGTTTAGAAATTCATTCCCGGGCGCCTGAGTGGCTCAGTGGGTTAAGGCCTCTGCCTTCTGCTCAGGGCATGATCTCGGGGTCCTGGGATCGAGCCGCGCATCGGGCTCTCTGCTCGGCTGGGAGCCTGCTTCCCCCTCTCTCTCTGCCTGCCTCTCTGCCTACTTGTGATCTCTCTCTGTCAGATAGATAAATAAAAAATCTTAAAAAAAAAAAAAGATTTAGAAATTCATTCCCTATTTCCTCAATAGACAACTATCATTGACTATCGACTGAGCTTGCCAGGTACTCCTCTGGGCCCTAAGAATACAGTGGTAAATAGGATATGTGAAGTCCTTGATGTCATAAAGCTTATAGTCTAGATGAAAGAGACCAACATATAAACAAATGAATGTCACAAAGTAATAAATGCCCAACAGAGAATAAAACAGGGAGATGATATTGTAGTCTGACAGGGCTATTTTATTTCTAGTCAAGGAAGTTATCTCTGAGGAGGTTACATTGGAGCTGGACCTGAATAATAAGGAGCTAGTCACATCAAGTTGTGGGAGAAGAGGCTTACACAGGGAGTGTTCATCTAGGGCAAATGCCCTCAGGTGGGAAGCTTGAACTTCCTCGAGAGAGAGGAAAAAGGACAGTGAAGCAGGAGTAGAGTGGGCAATGGGGAGAATGAGAGAAGATGAGTTTCAAGAGGTCAGCAGACCACAGATCACAAGTGGGCCATAGAAGTCATTTGGAAGGACTTGGTATTTCATGAGAATGCACCAGAGAGTTTTAAGTAGGGGATCCACGTGATCTGATTTCCATTTTATGAAGGTCTATTCCCTTGGAAACCCTTTACCAGCCACAGTTGCCTTTCTCTTCCCAGTTTTGTCCAACAGCAGGAGGAGGTAGGGAAGAAAACACTCTGTGTTACCAAGTCTTTCCATTTCTTGTCTAAGTCACAGGCCACCTTGGTTTTTGCTGACAGTCATTGAACACCATGGAAATAAGCAGAAAAGAACATTGGGCAGAGTGTTTGGCAAAACACTCTGTGCCCTTCCTCTATGATATCTGCTCCAAAATGATAGCACAGCTTCCTGCAAGAAGGCAAGTCTTTCTTGGTTCTGATCTAAAGAGGCATGTTCTGAGGAAAGCTAGGCAGATTTGCAGCATAACAGCTGAGTACAGTCACAGAGATTTAGTGGGCAAGATCATTTATTCAAGAAAAGAGAATTAAAATGTATCTAAATGTCACCTCCAATTTGTTTGGCCTCTGTGTCACCGACTGCTGTTGTTTTCTGCTATTTCTCTTTGGTTCTGAAGTTTGTGTTTCTAAGATGGCGACCCGAGTTTCACACAACCTGTAATTTAGAAATGTTCTATGCTGTAAATTGTACTTTGCTTTCGGTAAAAGCATTTATGTGTCAAGTGGCAAAACAAGAACGTCATGAAAGAAGGTGAAGTTCCCCATTAAAGAACGAGAAATTGGGTAAAGGCCTGCTAATGTATACCACAGAAAATAAAAGGGATGGTGATGTGAACGTGCCAATCAGCTAAGCCTTATACGGCGATTTTCAAACGTTAGAGGAGCATCCGGGAGGCTGTGTTGTCATAGTGGAATAATGCCAGAGGATGCTGTTTTCTGAAGGTCAGAGTTCCACAGCTGTTCAATCAGCATGCTGAGAATTGGTCTTTAATCTTTGGCTTCTTTGTAGTTCTGACATCATGTCCTTTCTGTTTGCTGTTATGGAAACAAGTCTGCCCCAGTACATTTTCCCTCTCTTCTTCATAGCAACAACAGCGATACTAATAACAGCAATAATACCAAGAGCTACTGTTTGTGGAGTGCTAGGCACTTTGCATCATGATTTTACCTAATTTTCAAGAGGCCTGTAAGTCAGGTGCGGAACCCAATTTCCAGATGAAGAAAATAAGGCTACTTCTGTGGTAGTGAGAGTAGGGCTGTATTCAGGAAGAGGTCAGGAGGTGGGAGCCTCAAGGATAGCACTGTCGCCTCTTTCTCGGCCAAGTGGGGACAGCTTGGCAGCTTCTACAAGAGCTTTGCTAGAATTAAACAGAAAATTCAGTCCTCACTGTCATTTGAAGTAGGGACCTTTAAACTTTCTGGTCCTATTTAGCTTGCCATAGACTGTCTGTCTAATAAGAAATAGACTTCCAACTTTCAAACAGTCCTTATATAAAAGCTGTGCTATGAACAGAAGATGTATAACACCTAATTAGTGCCCAACAACTATAATTTGCATAGGGTAATATAGTATATTAAGTTCTTCTCCGTTGCCTTCCAACAAGATTAAATTCAGCTTGAAAGTTGCACTTCTGGTAAAAATTACAGCTTTTCTTTCAGAGAAAATGCTTGGTGCCCAAGCACTTATTAAAACTAGAATTCCTAAGAGGCAAATTTGAAGAGAGAAGTGCAGTTGTTGGCACTAATGGGAAGGAAGCTGTGCTTTCATCCCCACATTCTTTTCATTTGAAAAGAAGACTGAGAGGATGGGAAGGGTACAAGTCTTTTTTATTTCTGTGACATTAGAAGATGCGAGAAACACCACGACTGGCTCTCGGAACCAGTTGCGATTGCATCCTGTTACGGATGCATGTGACAACATCAAAAATACCAATACCTACCTCTTAAGAGAAGATCACATTACTTTCAATTTAATCCGCACTATTTAATCTAAGGCAGCTTCACAAAAACAATTTCTCTCTATTCTGTGTGAGGAAAATGTGCCTACTGGCAGCGGGAGTTCTGATTAGACTCTTTATTTGAAAACCACCAGCCTTAGCACAGCCTCTGCTGTCAGTGGCATCAGTTTCTTCATTCTTGTTGACACAAGAAAGTCCCTCTGATCTCACTAGATCACAGCTGTTTATTACAAGGTCTGCATCTCGTCTATGTGTCTTACTGTTTACATACTGTCTTTTTCCAAAGCAACTACGGAGCGTTACACTTGGGTTCCACACTCTGCCTCTGGTACGGGAGTGTTCAGCAACATTACAGCGTGGAATAAATGGTATTCATTATGAGAGACTCCTCAGGATTCGTTCATCTGATAGACATTACAGTCATTGCATGGAACTAATCTGACACTCCATCTCTAAAACGTGTTAAGACTCTTTGATGCTGAAAATTGCGTTTGCAGAAGTGATCGTTGGGAGCCACCGCAGTGCTCCCAGACGATACAGCGTCCGGTTCTCAAAGGACAAACAGTTGACACCTTCAGGGTCATTACTCGGGCCTCCCTGCCCACGGCTTATTTCTGCCTCTAAGACAGCAAGTCCAGGCTCCTGGGCTCCTGGCTCCTGTCTTCTCCAGTCAGTAACTGCCCGGCTTTCTCTTGGTTTCCTGAGGTACAGAGATGGGCTGGTGGCCAAGAACCAGAAACCACCCAGTAGATTATACAGCCAGGTGTCTGTGGGGGAGCAGTGGCCGGCTTACCGGAATGGGGAGCTCTATGGTGTTATGGAGAGAACGTGTGCTTTGTTAATGGGTCAGGGTTCAAATCTCAGCTCTGCCACATAGTAACTGCAATTTTTTATTAACTTACCTGCCCCTCAGTGTCCTCATTTGTTAAAACTGGATAATTACACATACCCTGTGGAGTTGTAAGAATTAAGTGGCATAACATGTGAAAGCCCTTCACATGGTACCTGGAATATAATAGGCATTTAATACATGTGAACCTATTCCTCTCACCCAAGAATTAGGAAGAGTACAATTTTCCCTGCTTATCTCCAACCAAACAACACAGTGGTTTCTAAACGTTCTTTTGGAGTAAAGTCTTTTGTCTTCCCCAGGGGGAGAGCTTACATGGAAACTCACACAATAAAACAAATTAAACTGGGGCTCTGGACCCCGGCCCCCCCCCCATCAGTCTTTCATTCATTGTCTGCAGTGGCCTCTGAGACATTTCCAGGTAACTCAGTTTGAAACTCACTGAAGGTAGTGTATCCCTGTGAACTGAGTGTTTGTGTCTCCCCATCCACTCCCCAAAGTCAAAAGTTGAAGCCCTAATCCCTGAAGAGATAGTGTTTGGAGGTATTTGGCCTTTGGGAAGTAATCGGGTTTGGACAAAGTCATAGGGAAAAGTGCCCATAATGGGATTGTGCCTTCATAAGGGGATGAAGAGAACAGAGTTCTGTGGCTGCCTAGTGAGGCTACAGCAAGTAGACAGTCATCTGCAAGCCGGGAGAGGACTCTCAACAGACTCTAGCCATGCTGCCCCCCTCTCTCTGGTACTTGTTAGAGCGGCTTCAACTGACTACTTGTTAGAGCAGCTTCAAGTGACTACCAAATAAGGGTGAGTGCTATGTAAAGCGCAAAGTGGCGCAGAGATGCATGCCAGTTACTTTTATTTTTTTAATTTTTTTTGCCAGTTACTTTCATTATAGGTCAATGTGAGTTTGGGAAGGGGGGTGGAAGAGTGGCGGGTTGGGGAGGGGCTCTGAGGGAAACTCTGCTGGGATCCGGGGGGCCACGCCTGTGGGCAGCAGGGCCCACTTCATAGCTGCAAGGGGCCTGGCACGTAGACCACTCCCAGGCTCCGTGTTACGTGTTGCTGTCACCGTCCTGAAATTTTCGTAATTTGTAAACAAAGTCCCCTGCATTTTCATTTGGGACTAACCCCACAAATTCTGTAGCTGACCCCATCTATGGGGATGTAAGTTTTATACGTCTGACTACTTGTTCTTGCCTCACTCTCTCAGGGGATATACCAGTGTAGGGTAGCTCGATCCTGCCCCGAGTTCACTCCTTTTCTTTCCTCTTGAAACAGAGGGCCTTTGTTCGTTACTCCTGACTTTCTCCTGCTATTTGTCCCACTGGTGCTCATTCCAGATGTACACCTAAGCTTCACCAAAATCATTTTATTGCTAAATATGAACAAAATTAGTAGTACTTGGGGACATTAGAATAGGCACACTGATTGTATTCATCAGCGTTCTCCACTGTGAAATCAAGTGAGTTTTCTCTAATCTAGGACACAGAACCATCAGGCGACAACATGATATCTCTAAGATATGCTTCTGTTATAGCTACAAAACTGCAAAATGCCTCTCTCAGGTTTGAGGAGGGTTTGTTTTTGTTTGTTTGTTTGTTTTCTGTATCTTGATCTTTGGGCGTGATCATGGAAGTATTCATCTGGCCAGGTCATTTTTTTAAGATTGAACAGAAGTGCTATTATTATTAATAAGTACACCATTTCCACAGTTGTAAACCTGGTGACTATCAATGTCTTCAATGGTCATTTTTTCTCTCGAGGTTTTCTTAGAGAGAAAATGATGTAGTTAGTTGAAATATGTTCTTTTGAATCGGGACCTGATTATCAAAGCAAAAAGAGCAGCAGTCATTTAAGGAGAGGTAGTTTGTGAACATAGCCTGAAACCAATATGCTTACACAGGCAGTAGTCTGTGCAGGACATACGTTGATCCACATGACCCCGCTTCTACAATATAGGTCATATAGCATGATGCTGGTTTACTATAAGGCTGTTTCTTTTAACACTGTTAGCTACAAGAGTGATGAGTGTTAAGATTTCTTGCACCCTCTGCACCCCGCCCTACCTCAGTGTCTGCCACTGTGTGGGGCAGGCTCTCTTCATGCCTCACTTGGAATCCTGCAGTACTGGCTGTCCTTCCCTGCATTCCCACTTCTCTCCATCCAACCCTGCCCGTCCAAAACCCAGTAGGCCTTTGTGATGCTTCTGAAAGGAAACTACCTTGAGTCTTAGTTATAAACCCTTCAGTGGTGTCCCATTGTCGTTAGGGTGAAGCCGAAGCTTCCTAGCCTGGCTGGAAAGGATGTTTCTGATCAGACAGGAATCCGGGCCCAGTGTAGGCGTATCAATGTGGACAGAGATGAGGGTGGTGGAGTGCAGGTGAGAGGGACAAGGTGAGATTTTATCTGCATTTATGGGGCCCACTTGGCCTCCTCTTCCTTTTGGCAGGGGGTTCTTTTTAGGCTCACTTGCCCTCCCTGCTACCAGTTGCACTGTCCCTGAGTTTTCTTTTGAAAACTTGTAAGAGCTGGGCATGTTCAGGGGCCACAGGCAGGTTTTGTCTCTGAATTTGCTTTCTGATTTTAAAACACCTCTAAGGCTTTGGCGTGAGCAATGGACAGTCCCATCTTCACAGTGCAGATCAGTGAGATCCAAGAAAGGATCACAACCTTATCTCAACTATACAGATATTACTTTAAAAGGGTTTTCCCAAGCAGTAAAAAAAATGTAGAATAAGTTGGATAATGTCACTCGACTTCTCATTTTATTCAGAGAAATAGCCAAAGGGTTGGTAGTGGCCCATAGTCCCTCCATGACCTGTTTGCTGGCTGTGTCTCTGACCTCATTCCTACTCTTTCCCTCTTTCCCTTCAGTGGTAGGCTGAAAATGTCCTCCCCTAGGGGGAAGAGAGGGGGGATGTCCTCCTCTAATAATATCCATGTCAAATCCCCAGAAGGTACCTGTCAATGGTACCTTCAATGGCAAAAGATGGATTAAATTAAGGATCTTGAGAGGAGGAACTTATCCTGGTGTGTCCCAATGGACCCAATATAATCTCAGGATTCCTTATAGAGGAGAGGCACAGAGACATATGGAGAAGTCACAGAAAGTAGAAAGTGATGTAAAGAAGGAGGCAGAGGTCAGAGTGATGTGGCCCGTGGCAAGGAATGCAATCCCAAGAGCAAGCGGATTGGAAGAGCAAGGAATAGATCCTCCTCTGGAGCCTTGATTTTGGACTTCTGGCCTCCAGAGCTGTAAGACAACAAAATTTTTTAAGCCACCTGGTTTGTGGTACTTTGTTACAGTAGTCCTGGCAAAATGATCTACCTTCCAACACCACTGGCTTCCATGCTGTTCCTCATATAGGCCGAGCGAGCTCTGCGTTAGGACTTCTGTGCTCACTGCTCTCTTAGACTAGGAAGCTCTCCAACCATATGGCTCCCTGTTGACAGGTAGCTCTGTGGCTTTCTCCTTTACTTCCTTCAGGTGTCTGCTCAGATGTTGCTTTCTCGGTAATGCCATCCATGACCACACTATTTAAAATAGGCCCCCTTGGCACTCCTTAGCATTCTTGCCCTATTTTTTTTTTTTTACTCTCCATACTACTTATTCCCTGACATACTATTTTATGTATTTACTCTTTTATTGTCTGCATCTGGTTGTCCACATACCCAGTAGGAGATAAGCTCCACAGTTCAGGGCTTTTTGCCTATATTGTTTATTGTTGGATTCCCAGTGCAGAGAACAGGGCCTCAACACCTAGGGCAAGGCCCAGTATATATAAGCATTCAGTCAACATTTATTAAATAAAGAATCAGGGCACCTGGATGGCTCAGTCATTAAGTGTCTGCCTTCAGCTCATGTCATGATCCCAGGGTCCTGGGATGGAACCCCGCATCGGGCTCCCTGCCCAGTGGAGAGCCTGCTTCTCCCTCTGCCTGATGCTCCCCCTTGCTTGTGTTTCCTCTCTCTCTCAAATAAATAAAATCTTTTTTAAAAAATGAAGAATCATTTAACATTAGAAACAGAAAGACGTAGCACTGTAGGAAGCATTTTATAAGTTACCGGTCCTGCTCCTCAAACTGTCCTTACCATTAACCATGCAACCTCCCTCCCCCCAACAAATTACTTAATTTCCTTTTTACTAATCTTGGAGTTTTAGGAGACTTTGAGACACATTTCATGACTGTAGCTTATTTTTTTCTGTTTTGGCAGATGTCAGCAAGAAGCACAAAAAGAAATCCCCCAAAAGCCCCCCATGTGCTTCTGCCTTGCTGAGTACATGTGACACAGGTTAATTTCAGGGCTCTTTACAGTCCAAGTAGATAAAAAGAAAAGATGCAAAGACACGGGATCTACACTGCAGCCAGAAAGTTATGCATGCAAAGGTTAGCCAGAGGCAGATTTCCTTGGATTGTTGGATTCCCTATCCAACAGACTCTTTTGTTTCTATCCGAAAGTAAAGCACAGTATTGTTTGAGTTCCTTGGTTCCATTTTATGGAGGAGATTTGTGCCAGAGTTACCGAAGGGAGTTGGAGGACATCCGAGAAAGGATTCCAAGATTGTAAACTACACGCCAGCCCAAGCCGGTATTGCTGCCAATACTAAGAATTTCTTGATGAAAATCAGTCACAGTACTTAATGTTGCTATTAGACAATGTCAAATGAAAGGGTCAGAGACAGACTCTTGATGACTTTGAAGCTTGCTTTGTTGAAATAAAGCCTCTCTTAAACTGAAAAACTGCATCTACTCAAAAGTGAAAAAGGATGGAATAATATGAGGAAGTCTTGTGATGTTGCAAAAAAAAGTCTAAATTTTTGCCTTAAGCGTTAGAAGAATACTTAGAATATTTGGGGGCAATTACTATAAATATTTATAAGGAGCTCAGACTAACTAGGGGAAAGAAAATGGTGGAAATAATTTTTAATTGTTGAACCATTATTCTATTTTAAGTAAACCTGGTTAATTGAAAAAATGACATACATACAGAAAAGAATACATATCATAATTGTGCGACTTGATGATTTTTTCCCACAGTAAAATTATCCCATAACTACCACTCAGATCAGAAACTAAAACAAGGATTGCTGGTGCCTCCTCCCAGTCACTACCCTCCCTTCCTCACTAAAGGGATCTTCTTACTTTTTTTTTTACACCAAAACACTTACCCGCCATCAACTTTTATCAATCTTTCTATTTTGTTTTTCTTTAAAAATAAAGGCTGTTTAGAGAGCTGTAAAATTTGATTTGAGAAAACTTGTTTCCCTCATCCCTGCTTAATTTATGTCCTCTAATACACACACTGTCAAATAAAAAAAGCCCATCCTCCTTTTTCTCAAATTAAAGATGTGCTAGTAGCCAAGTAGCCAAGCACTACCGAACAAAGCAAACTCCAAATAAACAAAACAACACAACACCAAAAAAAACCCACACACACATTTTAGTTTAGGGTCAAGATTTGTTTTGTGTGCTTTAAAGCAATAAATAAAACTATATTTTCAAAAGGACAAAAATACCTGAATTGTGTCCTTTAAAAAAAAAAAAGTGAGTGAGCTTAGATGTTAGGACCCCGGAATTCAAAAGTTCTTGTCCACTTTCCTGTTAGCTTTTTAAGTACTAAAAGCTAACTTTAAGTATTTATTAAATAATAAATAATTTATTAAGCTAAATTAAGTATTTTTAAGTAATAAAGGGCATTAAGGGTAGTTCCAAGACACCACTGAAACACCACCTACATGCCATGGGTTCGTTTCAATTATATCTGTCAGATCTCCCAAGACTGAGCCTGGGTACCACCTCCAAGGAGCCCCAGGCAGGCTCTGGCAGCGCTGGCGGAGGGACTGGCTCTGTGGGCGGCAGTTTCTCATTGTGAGGACATATCCTCACATAGGTGGCTTTATGAAAGGATGAATGTTCAGCAAGTTCCAGCCCAATGTTAATCTCAAAAAAACCCAATGCTTACATAATTTTCATGGCATCTATGAGTATCTGCCATTGAGACAGGAGCTGAATACATATGCCTGAGTGAAAGAAAAACACAGAGGTGCCACATCCAGGCTATAATTTCCTTTATGAAAAGAAAGGTGGTCCAATTGATTTAAAAAAAAAAAAAAAAGGTTAATCTTGCAGAGGATTTTATTTAAAAGGCCTTAGAGACAAAGCCTACGAGGCCCAAAATCATTAGGAGAGCTTTGACTTTCCCTGTACTAGCCACAGACTAGTTTCCACATGTTGCTTTTATGCCTAAGTACTTGAACACTGAAAAATAAAATTCTCTGAAAGAGACTAAGTAACCACACTCCAAAGATACTTGCCACTGAGCAAGTCTGATGGTTTGATTCATGTAGTGAAAAAATTCTGGCATCTCCACAGGGAGACGTGCTGATATACAGATGAAACTGAACATTCTTCTTCAGTTTAAACCCTTCTCACTCGATTTCTGAAAGATGAATCTTTTTTGATCATCTTTGTTATTTAAGTAAAGCTCAAGTTGTGTGTAAAGAAATCTAAGCAAGGATCTTTGAGATATTCTTTCTGCATGGCAGTCATTTAATGCAAGGCCACAATCACTCATGTATTTGCCTCTAATACATTTTATTCCTGTAGAAACACTTATCACCTTGGCATCTCTAACATCTGTGCCTGTTGTCATGACAATGCCAGCAAGAACTTTTCAGCGTGTGTGAGGGGAGGAGAAATTGTCAGTCAGATCATTGAATTTATCCAGAACAAATACAACAGCATCTACTAACATTTCTGTTTTCTTCATCTTCTATATCCACGGCAAAACACTTCTGAGGATTTCTTGACTGGCAGAGACGATTTCTGTCTTGAATTTTTAGTTTTTATGTTTGCTCTGATCCCAAAGTAAAGCTTCCTTCAGTGAAGTTAGAACTGAGATAATATCTCAGTAGAACTGAAATAACAACTTGTATGCACTTTGTCAGTGTGTTTTCTTCAATCACTTCTTAAACGTTCCATGCCCAACTTGAAATACGTCCCGTACAGCCACAGCCGCACAAGGTCACTCTAGGACTTACCACCACCACGATCATGGCCACCTCAGCACCTCCGAACTTAACTTCTTTTTGATTAGTTTCATCTGATTTAGGATTTTACATAGTTATATAGTATGGTCTCTTTAGTGTTTCTTTCCATTAAATGTATGCTTGTGAGATTCATCCATGTTGCTACTTACGACAGCAGCTCATTAATTTTCATTTCTGTGTAATTTGTTGTTTTAATAATATACCATCATTTATTCAGCTATTTCATTATTTATGAACATTTGAGTTGTTTCTGGTCTTTAGATACTACAAATAGTACTAATATGAACATTCTCATCCATGTGTTTCAGTAAATATATATAGGCGTATATGTTGAGTATATATATTGGAGTGAAATTGAAATTGCTGAGTCATAGGATATGAGTACATTCCACTTTGGCAGATACTGCCAGAGTTTTCCAATGTGGATGTACCACTTTACCTTCATTCTAGCAGCACATGAGAGTTCTTGTTACTCAATGTCTTTGTTAACACTTTGTATTGTGATTTGTTTGGAGTCATTCTGGTATCTGTATGGTGGTAGTATGGGGTATCTCATTGTGGTTTGCTTTTATTTCTCTCATGATTAATCATGTTGAGCATTTCTGCATGTGCCTATTTTTATTATTTTATGTGCTTTATTGGCCATTTGGATATCCCCTTTTTTGAGCTGCCTTTTCAACCCTTTAGACCTTTCTACTGGATTGTCTCTCTCTTTTCATTTATTTAATAATAGCAGTCTGTAGTCTGGCTGCATCTTTGTCATTTGTGTGTGTGTGTGTGTATTTATAGAAAGAGAGAGAGAGAGACAGAGGCAGAGAGACAGAGTGATTGAGGGAGAGGAAGAAAGTGTCAACCAAGAAGATGACAAGGCTGTAGAGCAACCAAAAGCGTTTATTTGGGTTTAGAGATTGGGAGACAGAACCAAAATCAAAGTGTGTACCACAGCACGAGCAGCAAAGGCAAAAACCACAAAGTTACATAAGTTGTTTTGAAAGAATTATGATTGATGCTGGCAGAGTTTAAACTGACTATCTATACATGATTGTTTATTTACCTAACAAGTGTTACATTATCTCTATTTCAGTTCAATGTAGAAAGATATGTTTCAGGAGCTGCAGTTGACAAAAGTCAAAAGTTCATGGTGTTCTGAGAATTGGAACAGGAGACCCTACTTCTTCAATATCCTTCTAAATCTATTTTGAGTGACTTTTTTAGCAATGCTTACTCCATTTTAGAATCTTCTTCCATATTTCCCCCTTTTGATGGAGATCTTTCTGGTAGGAAAGCGCCAGGGATCAATTTCATGATTATGATTATGCAGTCCCAATTTGTTGACAGAGTGGTTGACAGCCTGCTCCAGGTCTATCATATCCTTCAGAATGAGGAGTTTCATAGTTGGTTGATATTTGAGAGACTCAACAAGCATGGTAAGTGAGAGTCTTACATTTCTGTAAGGAAGTTTGAGAAAATAAAGTCTAGATATCTATCAAGTTCTCATTTCTTTTAGTTAAAGAGTAGATGTAGTAAATGGTTTTGAGTCTGTGAGCAACTATCACTATGACATTTTGAATAGTAGTATAGCAATGGGAAATACACAACATAACCAATTTGAAAATAGCATATAGGGC
The DNA here is from genome assembly GCA_028646535.1 of Procyon lotor. Classification (NCBI taxonomy): domain Eukaryota; kingdom Metazoa; phylum Chordata; class Mammalia; order Carnivora; family Procyonidae; genus Procyon; species Procyon lotor. Next base: position 9,749,143 of record CM053612.1, on the reverse strand, counting down.
ATAACATAAAAGAATAAGCCAGATAAAACGATCAGAAAACTTAAACTTGAATGTCCCTTTAAGGATTTGGCTAGTTTGAATAACTTAATGGTTTCTAATTCTACTTGCTGTGAGGTATTTATCCAAGTACAGTAAGAAGTACTAACTATGGCATAAACTCCTCCTTGGGCTGCAAGCAAATAATCTAAAGCAGTCCTGTTGTCAAGGACTAGCTGGGTTAAGGACTCTAAAGAACTTTGTTGGAGCTTGAGGGAGAGAACTGGGGGAGAGAACTATGGAGAGAACTGTTCTGTTAACATCTCTGGTCAAATTTCTTATCGTAACTTCTAAGTCAGCTGTGTCTGCTCCAACCCATAAACCTATGATTCTAAAGTACTAAACTGATCTCCAGAATATATAGCAGGAAAGTCACAGCCTTGGCTGTAGCCACAGCTGTTGTCCTCATATCTGGAAGGGTCCTCATCAGGGTAATCATATATTTTAGATAAAGCCCCTTTTTCTCTCGAGTGAGATTCAGGAGTAGTGGCTATAGCTATTATAAGAATAGTGAAAGGGGGACACCTAGGTGGCTCAATCAGTTAAGCATCTGCCTTCTGCTCAGGTCATGATCCCAGGTCCTGGGATAGAGCTCCTTGTTGGGCTTCCTACTCGGCGGGGAGTCTGTTTTTCCCTCTCCTGCTGCCACTCCCCCCGCCCCCCGCTTGTGCTCTCATGCTCTCTCTCTCCCTCTCAAATAAATAAATGAAATCTCAAAAAAAAAATAGTGAAAGAGGATATTAAATGATCCAGAAAACATAAACTGCCAAGGCCTCTCCAACTATCAAGACATTCATAAGCCCAAGATCCTTAATCATATTCACAGACAAAAATATATCCCTTAGGTGCACAGAACAAACCAGACATGTTGAAAGTATTTATAGAATCGTTAATGGACAATAAAGAGGAGGGGAGTTCAAGCCAGGGATCAGAAGTTTTATTAAGTTAGCAAGCTTGAGGAGGAGTGGCCAAGATAATAGGGTTGGATAAGAAAGCCTTACCAAGTGGTGAATTCTTATCAGGAAAAGATGGGTCCATGCATTGGCATTGCAGATACAAGTAAGAGCCTAGAAACCCACCATCCAGGAGGCTAATGGTCTTGTACTAGGAAAAAAAAAAAGGTAGATAAGGTGTAGGGTACCAAGAGAAAACATGGAATAGGAGTTTAGGGGCTGAAAACTTGGATTTGGTAGGATATACCAGAAAGCTTCTATCAAAAGTTACAGTAAAGTTGGGAATTATGAAAAGTTAGAGATAGGCAGAATTACTGGGTCATTTTTTGCAAAACTTCCAGTGGGGAATGGTGATAGATTCCCAAGTAAAGCTAGGAATTGAGACATTTGAACAATAACATTATCCTTCCAGATACTGGAGGAGATAGGAGCAGGGAGAAAAATAGGATTAAAGGCTTTAATGTTGGGAAAACATAAAGGCAGGGAGGGAACAACAATAGTTATACAGAAACCTTTGAGATTTTGGTTACCACCAGTGAAGAAGTCCTACTGAGTGTAAAACAGCAAAAATTTAAGAATTCCTACACAGAGGAAAAATAGGCCAAAGATCTCAGTGAGTTTACGAGTTTCCATTAAAATTTTGGCAATTATGAAAGAGTTACTCTGCTGGCTTGGTCCTGATTCTTGGAAAGGCAGTCAACTCAGATGTTGTCTGCTTGTTTTTCCAGGATATAGTCAGTTTGAGGTCTCTGGTTGGTTTAGCAGTTCAGTTGGATGTTGGAGCCTTTTTTCAAAATGAGAACCATGAAACCATGAGCCTGTGCCTTCTAATTTAGCTGTGCAAGGATCGGTTAGAAATAACTGGTCTGGTCCCTTCCAGTGAGGCTGGAGGGAGTCTTTGTGAATGTGTCTTTTCTAATAAACCATGTCTTGGGGTTGAAGGCTGTGATATTTGATGTCTTTGTCTCCCGGGAGCACATGGACAGACTGTTTTACCAAAGTATTATTATTCTCTATGGATTTTATTAGGCTTTTGAAAAATTGAAATATATCCCCTTTTATTAGCTGTGGATCAAAGGAAGCAGAAGCTAGGTATATTAGGCATCCTGCTACAAGGAGAACAGATTGTTATCAAACTGATATCATAATTTTAGGAATTTTATGTAATTTTTGAACATTTATATTAACATATGCCCGTGTAATTATACACAAAGAAGTTATAGTATTGCTTCATATTTGGCAATGCTTCCCATGTAATTGAATATATCAAATAAGCCTAATTAGCTTAATTAATGCTTTGAAATGTTCCAGGAACCCTCTGAAAAATATCCCAAAGTTTCTTCCAGGTCAAAAGACTTCATTTATAATTTGATTTGGGGAAATTTGTCAAAAATATCAAAAAGTTTGGACACTTGGCTAAATAAGATCTCAGAAAATTATGAAATAATAATTAATTATCTACTTAAAACCAACGTGACAAAAAGATTTCAAGGGCAAATATAGAAGAAAACATAGCTGCAAAACCCTTAGCTTTTTTCTTTTTAATAGAGGAGACTCTTTTTCTAAGTCATCAAAGATGTGATAAAAACAAAACAGACTCATTGTTTCCCATGTAGATTACATTAATGACAAAGAAACTTTGTTTATAATTTCTTATTCAGAACAGACTGATAAGCTAAGAAAATTTTGTTGTTTTAACAGAAAACACTGTTGAGTTCATTTTTAAAAACCTATAAATAAATCCAATTTTAGCCAGCTTTGACCACGCTACATAAAATTCCTTTTCCACAAACTCTCTACAACTTTTTGTGCCCATTTACTTTATTCCTTGTTCTTTCCCTTCCAAAATAACCAACTTTACTTTAGGGCAAAATCCCTTTCATTTTCCCTCAACAAAACACATTTCCATTCCTCATACCTTCTTTTACCAAAAACACACATTCCGGGGCGCCTGGGTGGCTCAGTCGTTAAGCGTCTGCCTTTGGCCCAGGTCAGATCCCAGGGACCTGGGATCGAGCCCTGCATCGGGCTCTCTGCTCTGCAGGAAGCCTGCTTCTCCCGCTACCATTCCCTCTGCTTGTGTTCCCTCTCTGGCTGTGTTTCTCTCTGTCAAATAAATAAAATCTTTAAAAAAAAAACAAAAAAAACCACACATTCCATTTCCTTGTGTACTTTTCATACAGAGTCATTTTCTTTCATCCTTATTGTTTTTAGTGCTTTATTTTTATGTGTATATTAATTAGAATTCTTAACACTTAGAATCTTTAATTCCCAGTGAAAACTAAGAAGTAAGCAATTGTGGACTAGCAAATTTATGAATACATTTTATAATTTTTAGAAATATGTGCTTTCTCAGTGTGCAATAAAACATGTTTTCTTTTTTTTAACTTTTATTTTATTTTTTCAGTGTTCCAAGATTCATTTGTTCATGCACCACACCTAGTGCTCCATGCAATATATGCCCTCAATGCCCACCACCAGGCTCACCCAACGCCCCAACCCCCTTCCCTTCAAAACCCTCAGTTTGTTTATTAGACTGTGGACTCTGAAAAACCTGTTTTCTAATAGACCCAAATAGCCTTAGTTTCTCTATAATTAAAAGCCAAATGTGGATAAACCTATGTTTAGTGATTTAATTGGAGTATTTCATCTTGTTTAGAAAATACATTGTTATTAATTGCTCTAAGATCCTGTACAAGTCTCCATCCCCTTCCATGTGGATGGGAGGATGAGGGGATTACAGGGACTAGTACAGGGGACAATTAATTTCTTTGTAAATAATCTTCAGTGGCAAGTTTGAATCCTTGAATTGCTTCAGTGCTTGAAGGATATTGCTTGACATCTAGCAAAAGCTTTCTTTCATCAATCTGGATTTTAAGAGGTGGTGCAGAATGAATGCCCCCAATATCACCAAAAAGTTTCAGGAATAGAATCAAAGAAGGGTTCTGGGTTAGGGTGTTTTAGAGAAAGAATGGGAATAGATATTAGGATGTCAAGATTTTCTTGAAGGTTTGGATTTGGAGGTTCAATATTCAAAGATATTTCCCCCTTTTAGGAAAAGGTGTTGTATGCCCAATGGGCTTCAAGAAAACCTTGACCCAATAAATGAATAGGAGCTGAAGGGACAAGAAGGAACTGATGGTGTCCCTGAATGGGTCCCAATTGGAATGAGATGGGGAGGGATTTAAAAATAGTCATAGGGTGATTAGAAACCCCAAACATTTGTACAGTTTTAGTACTCCATAAAGGGGATAGGAGAGGATTTAGCCAATTTTTCTAATTTTGATAGCCTCTCAGAAAAGTCTGAATTAGCAACTCAGGGCAGCAATCTTTTCGGTGTTTCTTTCTGAGGCCTCCAGGTGCCAATTAAAATAAGATTTCCACTCATTTTCTTTGCTTTTATAACCCTGTGCATACAAGTAAACAAATTTTGGGATATCAAAAGGGCCCCATCTTAGCCAATGAAGTTTTACATCATCCTGGGTAATATGAGTCCAACAAGACAAAACAATTTACAGCAAGAAGGGCCATATTCATACTTAAACATAAATCCTGCAGGAGTTCTAGCAAGGGGCTTATTATCAGAAATCTCCTTAGAAGAATTATTTCTCATAACTGAGTGCTCACCAGGAACCTGAAACCGAAATATTTCACTCAGAATGAGTAAAGATGGAATCTTCCCTTCAGAAATGAATAAGGAGAGTAACTGGCAACAAAGGACACTCAAATAAAGGCCTGACCCTCAACCAAGGTGGAAGATTCAGAACCAAGACAGCTAAAGAGCAAATGTCTCCTTTTATGGTGCCTTTTTAAAAACAGCTTCATAAAATTCACCATCGGAAGTATATAGTTAAATGTTTTACAGTTAGTTTACAGAGTTGTGTAACAATACCAAAATTCAGTTGTAGAGCTTTTATTTCCATTACCCCAAAGGATCCCTTATGCTGATTTGCACTTAATCCCCATTATTACCCCTGGCTTCAGGAAACCACTGATCTGATCTGATAAGTGTTCTCCTAAACGTGGCCTTTTCTAGGGTCCCAAGAAAATAGAAACATACATTATGTTGGCTTTTGTTTTCTGGCTTTCTTAACTTACCATAGTGATTTTGAGAGTCCTCCTTATTGTTAAATGTATCCTTAGTGCCTTTTTTTTTTTTTTAGGATTTTATTTATTTATTTATTTATTTGAGAGAGAGAGAGAGAGAGAGAGAGCAAGAGAGAGGGAGCACCAAGCAGGGGGAGCGGTAGGCAGAGGAGAAACAGGATCCCCACTGAGCAAGGAGCCTGACACGGGGCTCAATCTCAGGACCCCAGGGTCATGACAGGAGCTGAAGGCAGCCGCTCAACTAACTGAGCCACCCAGGTGCCCCTTCAGTGCCTTCTTTTTTAATTGATGAATGATATTACATTGTATGGATGTACCAAAATTAATTAATCCAACCTCCAGTTAAAAGGTATTTGACTTGTTTCCTGTTCTTGGAAGCTACTATAAAATTGTGCATACAGGCTTCACGTTAATATAGGTTTTCATTCTACTTGTGTGAATACCTTGGAGTGGGCTCATTGAGTTATATAAGAAATATATGCCTAAATTTAAAAAAAAATTCACAGGGGCACCTGGGTGGCTCAGTCGTTAAGTGGCTGCCTTCGGCCCAGGTCAGATCCCAGGGGTCTGGGATCGAGCCCCGCATCGGGCTCTCTGCTCTGCAGGAAGCCTGCTTCTCCCGCTACCATTCCCTCTGCTTGTGTTCCCTCTCTCGCTGTGTTTCTCGCTGTCAAATAAATAAAATCTTTAAAAAAAAAAAA
>CM053612.1:9719130-9742846 GCA_028646535.1 Procyon lotor | reverse complement strand
AGCTTTATTCCCAGGTATCTTATGGTTTTTGGTGCTATCGTAAATGGAATAGATTCCCTAATTTCTCTTTCCACAGTTTCATTGTTAGTGTATAGGAAAGCCACTGATTTCTGTGCATTGATTTTGTATCCTGCCACATTGCTGAATTGCTCTATGAGTTCTAGTAGTTTGGGGGTGGAGTCTTTTGGGTTTTCCATATAGAGTAACATGTCGTCTGCGAAGAGAGAAAGTTTGACTTCTTCGTTGCCAATTTGAATACCTTTTATTTCTTTTTGTTGTCTGATTGCTGTCGCTAGGACTTCTAGCACTACGTTGAACAAGAGTGGTGAGAGTGGGCATCCTTGTCGTGTTCCTGATCTCAGAGGGAAGGCTGTCAGCTTTTCCCCATTGAGAATGATATTTGCTGTGGGCTTTTCATAGATAGATTTGATGATGTTGAGGAATGTTCCTTCTATCCCTATACTTTGAAGAGTTTTAATCAGGAACGGATGCTGAATTTTGTCAAATGCTCTTTCTGCATCAATTGAGAGGACCATGTGGTTCTTCTCTCTTCTCTTATTGATCTGTTCTATCACATGGATTGATTTGCGAATGTTGAACCATAATAATTTGTTAATGGATACACGATATAGAAAGGTATAAATTGTGACATCAATAACATAAAGTGTGTGGGGGGAATAAAATATAGAATTTAATATGGATTTGAAATTTTTGTTATCAGCTTAAATTAATATTATAGTTAAACTTTGTTTTATTTATGCCTCATGATAAACACAAATAAAGAATCTGTAATAGATACACAAATTAAAGAATTAGAGCATACTCTAACAAAAAATCATCAAATTACCAAAGAAGACAATAAGAGGTAAAGAAAGGAACAAAGGAATTACAAAATAGCTAGACAACAATTAACAAAATGGCTATGTCTTTACCTATCAGTTATTATGTTAAATGTAAACAGATTAAATTTCCCCAAACAAAAGACATAATGTGCATGAATAAATTAAAAAAAGAAGCCCCATCCATACATTTCCTACACTCAGTTTTAAGGACACACACAGACTGAAAGTGAAGGGTTGGATGAAGATATTCCATGCAAATAGTAACCAAAAGAGAACTGGAGTGGTTATTCTTATATGAGACAAAATAGACTTTAAGTAAAATACTAACAGGAGACAAAGAAGAATATTACATAATGATAAAGGGGTCAAATAATCAAGATAACATAACAATTGTAGATATGTATATACTCAATATTTGAGCACCTAAATATATAAAGCAAATATTAAAATATATGAAGGGGAGAAATAGCAACAATATAATAATAGTAGGGGTCTTCAATACTTTAGCTTCAACAATGGATAGACTGTCCAGACAGAAAAACAAGAAGGAAACACTGGAGTTGAACAACACTATTGACTAAATGAAACTAATGGTCATTTACAGAATATTACATTCAACTTTAGCAGAATACTCAGTCTTCTCAAAGGCATATGGAATAATATCCAGGAGAGGTATATAAGGTCACAGAATAAGTCTTAACAATTTAAGAAGACAAATCATATCAAGAATCCTTTCTAATCACAGTGGTATGAAACTGGAAAATTCACAAATATGTGGAAATTATAGAACACACTTGTAAACATTCAGTGGGTCAAAGAAATCAAGAGAAATAACAAAATCTCAAAACATAGAATGGAAAAACAACATACCAAAGTGGATGCATGTCCCCATATTAAGAAAGAAGAAAAAAAAAAAAGAAAGAAGAAAGATCTTAAACAACCTAACTTTATACCTCAAGGAACTAAAAGAGAGAGAGAGAGAGAGAGAGAGAGAACAAATTAAGCCTGAAGATAGAAAGAAGGAAATAAATGAAGTAAAGACTGGAAACAAAATAGAAAATTTCAATGAAACTAAGAGGTTTTTTTTCTTTTGAAAGAGTAATAAAATTGATAATATTTTATCCAGACTAAGGAAAAAAAAGACGGGACTCAAAGAAATAAAATTATAAATAAAGGGAGAAACATTATATCTAATGCCAAATGCTTTAGAAACAGAAAGGATTCTAAAAGACTACTATGGGACCCTTGGGTGGCTTAGTCCATGGCTTAGTCATGATATTGGGGTCCTGGGATTGAGGCCTGTGGTGGGCTCTGCACTCAGAACAGAGTCTATGTGGGGTTCTCTCTCTCTCTCCCTCTGTCCCTCTCCCTGCTCATGCTCTTTCTAAAATAAATATATTATTTAAAGTAAAAGACCACTATGAACAATTATATACTATAAAGTTAGATAACCTAGAAGAAATGGATAAATTACTAGGAAGATATAATCTACCAAAACTGAGTCATAAATAAAAAGAAAGTTTGAACAACCCAATAACCTATTAGGAGGTTTAATCAGTAATAAAAAACCTACCAATGTATATAAAAGATCAGGGGCAGATGGCTTCACTGGTGAATTCTACTAAATATTTAAGTAAAAATTGTCAATCCTTCACAAGCTCATCCAAAAAATTGAAGAGAAGGGAACATTTTCAAACTAATTTTACAAGACCAGTATTCGCCTCATACCAAAGACAGAAAAGGCACTATAAAACAAGAAAATTGCAGACCAATATCCCTCATGAGCATAGATGCAAATGTTGTCAACAAAATACTAGCAAACTGAATTCAACAGTATATTGCAAGGGTCGTATGTTATGATCAAGTGAGATTTATCTCTGAGATGGAAGGATATTTCAAAATATGCAAATCAATAAGTGTGATATACCACATTAACAGAGAAGGATAAAAATCATATGATTATCTCAATATTAGATCGAGAAAAAAAAAACACTTGATAAAATACAGCACAACATCCTATCATGGTAAGATTCTCAACAAATTAGGTATGGGAGGAAAGTGTCTCAACATAACATAGGTCACATATTATAAGCCCAGAGCTAACATTATACTCAATGGTGAAAAGCTGAAAGCTTTCCCTGTAAGATCAAGAACAATGATCCCCATTCTTGCCACTTCTACTCAACATAGTACTAGCCAGATCAATTAGGGAGGAAAAAGAAATAAAAGACATCCAAATCAGAAAGGAAGAAGTAAGATTATCTTTGTCTGCAGATGACAGGATCTTATATACAGAAAACCCTAAAGACATCACCAAAATTTGTTTGAACTAATAAACAAATTTAGTAAAGTTGCAGGATACAAAATCAGCATACAAAGATCAGTTGATTTCTATACACTGTCAATGAACTAGCCAAAAAAGAAATTAAGAAAACAATCCTACTTACCATAGCATTGAAAACAATAAAATATTAGGAATAAAATTAAACAAGGGGCAAAAGATGTATACACTGATAATTATAGCACATTAATGAAAGAAATTAAATAAGACACAACTAAATGGAAAGACAGCCCATGTACATGAATTAGAAGAATATTTTTAAAATGTCCATGCTACCCAAAGCAATCTATAGAGTCAATGAAATCCCTATCAAATTCCAATGGCATTTTTCATAGAAATAGAAAAAACAACCCTAAAATTCATATGGATCCATAAAAGACCCTCAATAGCCAAAGCAATCTTGAGTAAGAAAAACAAAACTGGAGACATCACACTGTTTGATTTGATTTGATTTAATTTAATTGTTTTTGTTTTATGTCATCTTTCTCTTTAATTTTAATTTCAGAATACTTAACATATAATATTGTATTAGTTTCAGGTATACAATATAGTGATTCAACAATTCTATACATTATTCAGGGCTTATCATGGTAAGTATACTCTTAATCCCCTTCATCTATTTCACCCATCCCTCCACATGCTCTCACCCATCAGTTTGTTCTCTATAGTCAAGAGTCTCTTTTTGGTTTGTCTCCTTTTCCCTCTGTTCATTTTGTTTCTTAAATTCCACATAAGAGTGAAATCATATGGTATTTCTCTTTCTCTGACTAATAATTCACTTAGCATAACTTGATATTTCTTATGTTTTTGATTTTAGCCAATCTGACAGGTGTGAGGTGGTATCTCATTGTGGTTTCTATTTGAATTTCTTTGATGGTGAGTGATGTTGAGCATCTTTTCATGTGTCTGTTGGCTCCATCTCAATGTTTTCTTTGGAGGAATGTCTGTTCATGTCTTCTCCCAATTTTTTAATTGGATGATTTGGTTCTTTTTGGTATTGACTTGTATAAGTTCTTTATATATTTTGGATACTAACCCTTTATCAGATGTATCATTTGCAAATATCTTCTCCCAAATATTAGGTTGTCTTTTAGTTTTGTGGATTGTTTGTTGGGTTAGCAAGGTTTGACTAGATTTGCTGTTGGAGGGGACAGATCCCCAGAAGAGTGAAGGGGTGGGGTGCACTGTTAGCAAGCTAGGTGGAGAATATTTGTGCTGTTGTAGTTCCTAGAGGTGTCTGTGTATCTAGCCTGGTAGAGGAGCGAAACGGTGCCTGCCAGCTCTTTTGTTCATGGAAAACTCTACCAAAGATACCTGCCCCTTTAGCACATGCTCTGAGATTAGTAAATAAATCTCCTTTCTGTATACCCCAGGTATTTTTCAAACTGGTGCTTCTATGCTGTATCTTAGCAGGGCTGTTTGTTGTGCTTTCTCTTTAAAGGTGGGGACTCAATTTCATATTGCCCTCTGGCTCTGCCAGAGCCCAGTGGCTGATTTTTAAAGTTTTAGCTGTAAAGCCCCACCGTTTATAAGAACTTGCTAAGGTAGGCTCCTTGGGTTTTGAAGGCCAAATGTTATGGGGATTTATCTTTCCAGTGCAGGTACTCCATGCCTGGAGTGCCTGGGTTGCCTGGGTCGGGATTTGCTCACTTCCCCCTTTGTGCCCTCAGTGTCCCTCCTTCCTGTGGACTTTCCCATGGGTTGGTTGGTTTGGCTCCTGACCACATCTCTGCCCTTCCTACCCTCTTTTATGTGGCCTCTTCTCTATATTTAGTTGTAGAGAGTCGCTTCTGCCACTGTTCTAGTCATTTTCTGGTTTATTTACTCTGATGTGGTGTTATCTGGGTGTATCCATGGGATGATGTGAGCCTAGGATCTTCCTCCTCTGTCCTCTTTCCCAGAAGTCCATACTGCTTAATTTTAAAATATACTATAAAGCTATAGTAACTTAAATAATATGGTACTGGCATGAAAACAGACACAGAGAACAGTGGATCAGAATAGAAAGTTCAGAAAGAACTCCACACATTTTAAGTCAACTGATCTTCAACATAGCTCCCAAGAACACACTATGGGGAAAGGATACCTCTTCAATAAATGGTTTGGGAAATTTGTAAATCCACATGCAGAGGATTAAATTGGACCCTTATCTCACACCATACACAAATAAAGTCAAGATGGATTAAAGACTTAAATGTTAAGACCTGAAATGAAAATCACTAGAAGAAAATATAGGGAAAAAGCTTCCTGACACTGGTCTGGGTAATGATTTTTGGATATGACTCTAAAAGCACAGACAACAAGTACAAAAATAGACAAATGGAATTGCATCACACTAAAAAGCTTTTGCACAGCAAATGAAACAATCGAGAGTGAAGAAACAACCTAGGGATTAGGATAAAATATTCCCAAGCCACATATAAAATAAGGGGTTAACATCCAAAATATTTAAGGAACTCAAGCAACTCAGTACCAAAAAGAAGGAAAGAAAGAAAGAGAGAGAGAGAGAGAGAGAGAGAGAGAGAGAGAGAGAGAGAGAGAGAGAGAGAGAAAGAAAGAAAGAAAGAAAGAAAGAAAGAAAGAAAGAAAGAAAGAAAGAAAGAAATATCCCAATTAAAAAATGAGCAATGGACCTGACTAGACATTTCTCCAAGAAGACATACAAATGGCCCACAGGTAGTGAAAAGGTGCTAAACATCTTTAATCATCAGGGAAATGCAAACTAAAACCACAATGAGATATCACCTTACATTTATTAGAATGGCTATTATCTAAAAGATAAAAGGTAAGTGTTTTCAGAGATGTGGTGAAAGGTAGTGGGCCAGGTGCTGGGAACAGAGGGATGAAAGGATGAGGACTCTGACACCTGTCAGAATGGCTAAAATCAAAACCACAAGAAACAATAAGTATTGGCAAGGATGTGGAGAAAAAGGAACCCCTGTACACTGTTAATGGGAATGTGAATTGGTACAGCCACTATGGAAAACAGCATGGAGGCTCATCAAAAAATTAAAAATAGAACTACCATTTGATCCACAATCCTACTTCTGGGTGTACACTGAAAGAAACAAAATTTGTATTTCAAAGAGATATCTGTGCTCTGATGTTCATTGCAGCATTATTCATAGTAACCAAGATATGAAAACAACCTAAGTGTCCATTGAAGAATGAATGGAAGGTGAAAATGTGGTATAGATATGCAATAGAATATTATTTATTCATAAAAATGAAGGAAATCCTTCCATGTGTGACATGAATGAGCCCAGAGAATATTATGCTAAGAGAAAAAAAAGCAGACACAGAAAGATAAATACTGTTTGGTCTTACTTAAATGTAGAAGCTGAAAAAATAGAACTCTTAAAACCATAAAATAGTGGTTACCTGGGGTTGGGGGCTGGAAAATGTGAGGAAACATTGATCAAATGGTACAAAGGTTCTAATATGCAGGATGAATAAATTATGGAGATTAAATGTATAGTATGGTGACTCCAGTAAACACTGTATTTTGTACATGGAATGCTAAGAGAGTAGGTAATTGTTTTCACCAAAAAAGTAAACTACATGAGGTGATTGACATATTAATTAGCTTGATTATAGTAAACATTTCACAATGTATACGTGTATTGAAAGGTCATGTTGTTTACCTTAAATATGTACAATTTTTGTCAATTGTCACTAAAGCTAGGAAAAAACCCAAATCCCATGTTTTTAACATTACGGTACACTGATTCCCTAATGTCATTTGAGCACGTGTTCAGTTGCTATTCTAGATGCTAAGCAAAATCTAAGTGGTACTAAGTGTTAGATGAATTGATTTTTGCCTTTTACAAGAAGGGCATGCTCAGATTCAGAACAGGGTTTCCCTAAGCAATTTGTTTCTGGGTAAATTACCCATAATCTACATTGAGAAGGTTGCAGGGCTAGGGCCGGGTTTTGCACCAGTGCTTTCTAGCTTGCAAAATCACTTTCCAATAACACACTTTCAGTCCGGCTCTGAGACTTGATTCCCTTATATGGCCTGACATGTGAGGTCATCTCCAAGTAATCAGCTTTGCGTTTTGACTTTTATTTCTTCTTTTCCAGCAAGGTAGAGGTCTTACGCACATACCTCTTACTGGACTAAACTATAGAAAGCTAAAGGAATGTTGTTTATTTAAGAAAAGGGACACTATCACAAAACTTTACTTCTCTGTTACAGAAATATCTAAGCTTTGAAGGTCAATCAAATCCAAATCCTTTGACACATAGAGAGTTCAATTATATTCACGCTTTAGTTTCTTCACTTGTAAAGTGTACACAAAATTTCTTACTTATAAAGTACTTCATTTATTTATTCATCAATATTTACTGTTGATTCACAAGCCCTAGGGGTGACCCTATTTTAGTTTGTTTGGTCTGCTGTAACAAAGTACCACACCACCAACTGTATGGTTTAGAACAATAGAAATGTATTCCCTCACAGTTCTGGAGGCCAGAAGTCCAAAATCAAGGTGTTAACAGAATGATGCTGCTTCTAAAGGTGCTAGGGCAGGATCCTTCTTGGCTTTTTTCTAGTTTCTGGTGTTTGGCTGATAATCTTTGCCATTCTTGGCTTGTAGATATACCACTACAATCCCACATCTTCATATGCTGTTCTCCCTACATGTCTTCACAGGGTCTTCCCTGTGTGTATATCTCTTTCTGTGTCCAAATTTCTCCTTTGTGTAAGAACACCGGTCATATATTAGGTATTTCTAGGATTAGGGATCACTCTAATGATCTCATTTTGATTACCTCTCTGAAGACTCTCTTCCCTACTACATTCTGGGGGTAGTAGGGGTTAGGACTTCAACCTATCCTTTTTGGGATACAATTCAACCCATAATAGATGCTAAGATGAATAAAACACAGTCCTTGGTGTCAAAGTGATTCCTATTTAGAAGGGGAGATTAGCTGTATAGAAATAACTGTTCTACAAAGCATCCGGCAAGGGTTTTAAGTAAATGACTATGCCAACTCTAAGGAGAGAGACCACTTTGAATGGAGAGACTATGGAAGGAATAGGATTTGATGTTCCTGTTATCTAACACAGAGGAGGACAATTCCAGGGTACATCAGGAAATATTTTTAAATAGGTTATAATAAATTATTTTTGTGTCCATTCAATACCTGTCATATTTCTGAACACCCTTGTTCCCACAACAGTCCCTCTCTAGCCTCCTTATCCTGACTTAGTTTTCATAATACTACACACAATCTGACATATTAGAGTTCATTGTTTATCTTCCCCTAGCAAAATGTAAGCTATTTGAAAATAGGACTCTTGTTTATCTTATCTACCTCTGTATTCCTAGTGATCAGACCAGTGTCTTGTATGTAGTAGGTACTAAATACTTGATCAAGAAATGAGCAAATGAATTATCCGGTGCATAGCATGAAATAGCAGCTTGTTAGATACTTTTTTTTTTACTTCTTTTTCCTGAAAAGGAACAGGAAGGCAAGTGGCCTTTGGGTCTAGCAATCACGTCTAGTGGTGAGAGAATCTTCTTGCAGTGTACCAATTTAAGGGATCCAAATGAGGTGTGCTAAGTAACTAAGATTCCCAAGAAGGTGCTGGGCCCTTCCGTGGTGGCCAGGAGCTGTTGTGTGAGGTAAGAAGAGAAACAGAAATTGGCTGCCAGGACTAATTTCTGTAATTCCATTCCATTTTCCTCTTGGCTCTTCTTCGTAAGTTAAAAGCCTATGCAGCTACCCCCTGCAATTTCCACAGCATGACAGTCAGGAGGAATCCTGTGGCCAGAAAGCATTGCAGTACAACGCAAATGGAGGGGTTCAGCAGAACTGCAGAGTCTGTTCTTTCATTTCACTATCAGACAATGGCACAATTACAAGCAATTACTTATTAGATGTTTGAAAACTATTGTAAAAAGCCAGCACCGTTTGCCAAAAGTAATTTAATGAAATTGGGCATAATTGCACCCTGAACTGAAGTTTTCTGATTTGCCCACGTTTAGATGACTCCACAGAAATTATTCACCAGATGAATGAATAAAAACACATAGACAAAAATCCCTGTGCAGTTGACGAAAATTCATGGCATCAATACTGAAGGCCACAGATCTTTAAATGACTTAAAATGAGATTTTTGACAAATGGATAGGAAGTAAGCTCATATTTACTTGATAGAATGTAAAACACTATTACAAAGGAACAGAAGATAAATTAAGGCTCAAGAATCCATTTGCTATATGATTGGAAATTAATAACAGTTATAAATTTCATATTGATTAATGGCATTTTTAAAAATAGTAAATATGACAGCAATAAGACAAGTTTTCACCAATTTGGATGAGAGGAGTTTTAAATTTGTTAAAACTCTAATTTAGAAGATAGTTTTTTTTTTTTAAAACAGTTTCTTTACTTTTTCATATACATAGTAGTTACATTGGCCAACTATTTTCTTGTCCTGTAGGGTCCAGTATTTTCCGTGAATTGGTGAGAATGGTTTAAAATTAACATCTGAATTGTTTGTAAATTGATGCTTAATTATAGTAGTAGGTTCCCTGATGGGGTTTGAACATTACTTTTCATGTTTGTTTACTGGTAGGCTATTGGTTTAGCAATCTTATCTCTATGTGTTTTATTTTTCTTTTTACCAAATGACTTTATCAGTACATGTTTGTATATTTATTTTTTAAAGATTTTATTGGGGCTAAATTCTTCATTTAAATATCTGTTAATGGGGCGCCTGGGTGGCTCAGTGAGTTAAGCCTCTGCCTTCAGCTCAGGTCATGATCTCAGGATCCTGGGATCCAGGGTCCTGGGATCCAGCCCGCATCCGGCTCTATGCTCAGCAGGGAGCCTCCTTCCCCCTCTCTCTCTGCCTGCCTCTCTGCCTACTTGTGATCTCTCTTTCTCTCTGTCAAATAAATAAATAAAAACTTAAAAAAAGGTTTTATTTATTTGTTAGCACGTGCGCAGGAACATGAGCAGGGGGAGGGGCAGAAGGAGAGGGGCAAGCAGGCTCCCCGCTGAGCAGGGAGTCCAACATTGGGCTTGGGGCTCAATCCCAGGACCCTGAGATCATAAGTGACTGAACCACCCAGGTGCCTCAGTAAATGCTTGTTTATTTTTAAAAAATCAAGCAATAAAAAAATACAAAAAAGGTAGAAGTCACCTCAAAGCCCATTACCCAGAAACAACCACCATTAACATTAGTGAGCATCATTCCACCATTCCATCTCTCCATGCAAATATACAAGTGACTAGATGACTAGATAGACTCATGAAGTAGTTTTAGAAAATAGGATTATACTGTATTAATTTTAAATTTAAAAGGAGTACATTGAAGTTGACTTGAATGTAGTAGAAGAAAAAGAAATCAGAGTAAAATTGAAAACATTGTCAAGGTTAAGCAAAAAAAGTTCAAGTATTATTTTAAAAATGTTCTTAAGTTCCTTGGGAGACTTTTTAGAGAATACTTGTTACTTATTTTTATTTTTCCCAGGCTATTAGCATTTAAATTGACTTCAAAAATCCCAATTCCTATAACCGTTCAGTTTTAACTCTGTTAAAAAGCATTCAGTGCTTACTATTAGTTTTTTGGCCACAACCTCTCCATCCTTAAATTCTATATTTGGATTAATCTTTTAGGTGACTGGTTGCATCATCAACTAATTTTTTCAGGTAGGGCTCATGGTGGCATTTGAATGTGTGCATGTTTGAAGAAGCCTTTTACCTTTTACCTTTATACACAAAGGACAACTTGATTGGTTATAAAATTATATGCCATGGTTCCCCCCAATCCTCACCCCCACGATGGCAGAAATGGCTCTGCTATCTTCTTGCCTAGAGTATTGTGCTTCCATTTACCATGACTTCTCCATTCATCTTTTGTTTGGCTAGATTTCATCATCAAGTCATTTTTATAAGGATTCTCTTTTCCCAATATCCCTTCATCTTGAATGCTGCTTGAAGTCTGAGGCCAGCCTAATATCTTTCTTTCTCTTTTGTAAGTGCTTTTTTGCCCTTGTCTGAATGACTGAAGAATTCCCAAAGGCAGTAAATAATGGCTTTTATTCTCAAGAGTTCAGTCTTTGACTTTTCTCTAGGCTGTCTATCCATGTTATCAGTCTGATTCTGACCAGATGATGGGTATCAGAAAGAATTTTCAAGTTTTTATTAGCTACTTTTTCCTTTAAGACTATCTCTGCAGGCTGTGGTGGGGTCAAATCCCTTGATATATCACCCTAGAATATCAGGATCTTCTTTTTTCCCAACGGCCATGACTTTTTGGAAGTGTTTGGTAGGAGGTTATAGCCTTATGTTAATTTGCTGTGGGTAAAGTTACCACCCTTCCCACTTTTATTGTTTAAAAATATTGCTGTCTTTTTTCATTACATAAAATAATTTTCCTTCATTCTTTGGACTCATCTGAAAGTAGAACACAGTACTTGTTTGTCTGATTTTTCCCATCATTTTATTCAAACATACAGCAAAGGTGAAAGAATTTTACCATGAGCACTCTTTATTTTTTTTATTTACATATAATGTATTATTTGTTTCACAGGTACAGGTCTGTGATTCATCGGTCTTACACAGTTCACAGCACTCACCATAACACATACCCTTCCCAGTGTCCATCACCCAGCCACTCCATCCCTCCCGCCCCCCTCCACTCCAGCAATCCTCAGTTTGTTTCCTGAGATTGAGTCTCTTATGATTTGTCTCCCTCTCTGGTTTTGTTTTGTTTCATTTTTTCCTTTCTTCCACTATGATCCTCTGCCTTGTTTCTCAAATTCTACATCAGTGAGATCATATGATAATTTTCTTTCTCTGATTGACTTATTTTGCTTAGCATAATACTCTCTAGGTCCATCCACGTCATTGCAAATGGCAGGATTTCATTTTTGATGGCTGCATAATATTCCATTATATATAAAAATATGTATAAATATATTTTATATACATATATAAATATCACATCTTCTTTATCCATTTATCTGTTGATGGACATCATTGCTCTTTCCATAGTTTGGCTATTGTGGACGTTGCTGCTATAAACAGTGGGGTACAGGTGCCTCTTAAGATCATTATATTTGTATCTTTGGGGTAATTCAATTGCTGGGTCATAAGGTAGCTCTATTTTTAACTTTTTGAGGAACCTCCACACTGTTTTCCAGAGGGGCTGTATCAGTTTGCCTTTTCACCAAAAGTGTAAGAGGCTTCCCCTTTCCCCACATCCTCACCAACATTTGTTGTTTCCTGTGTTGTTAATTTTAGCCATTCTGACTGGTGTGAGGTGGTATCTCATTGTGGTTTTGATTCGTATTTCCTTGATGCCGAGTGATATGAAGCACTTTTTCATGTGTCTGTTGGCCATTTGTATGTCTTCTTTGGAGAAATGTCTGTTCATGTCTTCTGCCTATTTCTTGACTGGGTTATTTGTTTTTTAGGTGTTGAGTTTGATAAGTTTTTTTATAGATATTGGCTACTAGCCCCTTATCTGATACGTCATTTGCAAATAGCTTCTCCCATTCCGTAGGTTGCCTTTTAGTTTTGTTGATCATTTCCTTTGCTGTGCAGAAGCTTTTTATCTTGAAGAAGTCTCAATAGTTCATTTTTGCTTTTGTTTCCCTTGCCATTGGAGATATGTCTAGTAAGAATTTGCTGTGGCTGAGGTCGAAGAGGTTGCTGCCTGTGTTCTTCTCAAGGATTTTGATGGATTCCTGTCTTACATTGAGGTCTTTTATCCATTTTGAGTTTATCTTTGTGTATGGTGTAAGAAAATGTTCTAGTTTCATTCCTCTATATGTGCCTGTCCAATTTTCCCAACACCATTTGTTGAAGAGACTGTCCTTTTTCCATTGGATATTCTTTCCTGCTTTGTTGAAAATTAGTTGACCAAGTAAGTCTACTTTAATAATCAGTTATTAGCTTGCGTTAATGGTTATTTCCACATAGTCTAGATATTTGTAAATATAAGTATTATATTTTCTAAAGCCACAACTCTAGAATTGTAGATACAAACAACTAAATCCTTTTAACTGATTATTATTATTACAACTTTATATCAGGGCATTTTGGTATTATGTTGTTATGGAAGTTAATAGGTTGTTATGGTAGTTATAAAAAACTTCAGCAATATAATTTGTACTTTTTGGATAAATAACTCTTTAAATAGTGTGTCAAGGGCTGAAATACCTATTAAAGAATGGAACTATAGGTCTTAAGTAGAACCTTTGGTTCTAACATTATTTTAAAAAGAGGTTCTTATTCCTAGGTTTTCTTCCTAAAATGTCTAATTCTAGTTGATAAATGTAGATCAACTTTACAAGGTTGTTTGCATTTGTCAAATTTTCATAACAAAATTCTCATTTGAAAAGCTAATGTGTAATTTATTTTGCACATATACATCTTATTTAAAAATACTTAGCATGAGAACCCGAATAAAATATAGCCCTGGATATAGATCATGCATATTTCCTAATGCAAAACCAGGCTGTCTAAATATACTTAAAACAGCATATATTGTAATATAAGCAAATGCATCGTCTTAACAAACATTTCAAAAGTGGTTCAGCTTAGTATTTAGTATAGTTTCGCACTTAAAACTTAAGGAACAGAGATTTTACATATACTGATCTTTGAGTCTAGGACTCTATTCTAAAATATTTGCTTTACTTTTGAGTTTATAATTGATGATTAGACTAGTCACCACCATCCTTATGTTGTTTTTTTGTTTGTTTGCTTTGTTTTTGCTTTTGTTTTTTTCCCAAATATGTTTATTTTATTTTTTCAGTGTCACAAGATTAATTGTTCATGCACCACACCCAGTCCTCCATGCAATACGTGCCCTCCTCAATACCCACCACCAGGCTCGCCCAACCCCCACCTCCTCCCCTCCAAAATCCTCAATTTGTTGCTGAGAGTCCACAGTCTTTCATGGTTCATTGCCCCCTCTGATTTCCCCCCATTCGCCCTTCCCTTCCTTCTCAGAATACCCTCCATGTTTTTCCTTATGCTCCACACATAAGTGGGACTATAAGGTATAGACTCTCTCCTCTTGACTTATTTCACTCCACATAAGCTCTTCCAGTCCCATCCATATTGAAACAAAAGTTGGATATTCGTCCTTTCTAATGGAGGCATAATATTCCATTGTATATATGGAATATATCTTCTTTACCCATTCATCTGTTGAAGGGCATTTTGGTTCTTTCCACAGTTTGGCGGTTGTGGCCATTGCTGCTGTGAACATTGGGGTACATGTCGCCCTTCTTTGTACTGCAACTGCTTCTTTGGGGTAAATACCCAGGAGTGCAATGGCAGGGTCATAGGGTAGCTCTATTTTTAATTTCTTGAGGAATCTCCACACTGTTTTCCAAAGTGGCTGCACCAGCTTGCAATCCCACCAACAGTGGAAGAGGATTCTTCTTTCTCCACATCCTCTCCAACATTTGTTGTTGACTGTCCTGTTGATTTTGGCCATTCTAACTGACCACCATCCCTATGTTTAAAGGCCTTTATTTTACAGAAGATATTGATTGCACATCAAATTTGTGCAACTTAAACCTCAGAATATTTTCTTTGTGCTGTGCAAAATGTATATCCAAGGCTTGCAATGACCGTCTCTGCATACCAGTACACAGATATTTACAGACGATAATGTGTATCCAGTCAGTTCAGAAGAGCTGCTGTTATTACCACCTCCTCAATGAAAAATATATTGTGGGTACCTGCCAGTTACTTTACCATTTTGATTCCATTAGATTTTATAAACATCTATTGATTGCTTAAGATAGCCTAAATTTTGGTGAGGATCAAGGTGAACAAGACAATGTTGCTGTCTTCAAGATTTCACAATCAAGTGGGGAGGGGGTATGAGAAATCGCCTACAATTATCCTAGTATCAGAAAAATGAAAAAAGAAAAATGTGTTAAAATGTACTTTTGAAAGAGACACAAAGTGCTGCAGAGGTTTGAGGGAGGGAACATTTGCATTAGGGAAGGCTTTGCAAAAGTAGTTCTTGAAGGGCAGATTGAACAGAGAAAAGCATTTCAGTCTGTGGGAACAACATTAGCAAAGGCACTGAGAGACAAGAGGAATACTTGCTGTATATTACTATGTGTCAGGCATTGTACAAAGACTTTACATATGCTTGCTCATTTAATCTGCACAATCACCCTGTAATGTGCACAATACTATTTCCATTTTAGAGATAATGTCAAGGCCCGGAGCTGGTAAAATAAGTGGCAGAACTGATACTAAACCCAGATCAATCAGACATCAAAGTCTGTTATTTCCTCACAGAGGCAGAAGAAAGCACAATCCGCTTGGGAAAAGGAAGGAACGGAGTTATTCAGAATGTGGTATCCCTGAAATGTAGCATACTGATCCATGGAGTCTATAAAGAACCAACTATGCTCTACTGGATATTAACAGGTATTCTGGATAAGCAATGTTCCAAGGTCAAAGCTGTGTGGAAAATGCTGCACGGTGTGTCCTAGTGCTGCCATGTGTAGGTTATATACTGCTTAAATGAATGAGATTTAGTAGGCTAGGATTTGAGTAGTGACCACTAGTGTTGTGCAGTGCAGGGCGTGCACAACCATATGTTGCAGATCAGCTCTGCCTCTTTCCAGGAGATTCACAAATATTACATTAGCATGTGAAAGAACTCAGAAAGTCCCACAGTAATGAAATCTGTTTAGCCCAATAAATTTCAGAATTATTTGATCCCTGGGGGAAAATAGGTTTAGTATCTATTAGTATCTTGTGGAAAACTAGCATTCTATGAAATGTAATTTGGAAGACACTGGGTTAATCAGTCATACTTGGTAAGTCAGACTGGAATGGAGTGACATGGCCACATAAGTCTTGTTCGGAAATTTTGCCAAAGACACTCATGTATTAGTCTGGATGATGTTTCTTCCATTTTCACATGGTACACATTTTCCTTCCTAATTCTTACTTCTGGGAACAGGTTTCTTTGAGCAGTGCTTATGTGCTGAAACAGGTTACAGGGTGTGACAGGATATTTATCTCCTCCATCTTGGGGTGCCTGATGGAGCCTGGGGCAGCTGGAGACCCTGGGCTGGTTACCTTTTCCCCAAGCAGACCTGTCTACTTATCCCAGGGTAAACGTAATTTTCTTGGTGTGCCATGATGTCGGAATGGTCAAGAAGCACTGATTTTGAAAATAGCTAGGAGTTACTTGCTAAAAAATAAAGCTTTGTTTTACGAGGCAGTGCTATTTTTTCCCCTACAGCACTAGAAATATTAGTTTGTACAGTCAATGTTAGAAGAAACCAGCATTATTACAAAATATACTGCAATGCAAGAAGAATCAGATATTTGAGAATGATTTTTTTGGATCATTTTGCTTATCAAGTTGTGAACATCACATTAATCTGTTTTCCTCTCATGATTAAAACTTTTGGGGATAACAGCAATTACTCATTTATGTGCAAATATCTAGAATATGAGCAATGTGAATCCATAACAGTAAAGAAGCCATTGAGGGTGAGGTGGCACAATTCTTAAAATAGTCATACATAATTTCAATTGAAAAACTTTGCTCCACTGAGAGAATGACAAAACTGCTATTGTTAAAGAAAAAAAAACTGTGGAAAGTTATGAATGTCTAAAATTTCCTGCAGTTATTTTTGCAAGGATTGATTCATATTCAGATTAGCTTCCTGCCAGATGGAAGAAACACACAGTAAATCAGCTTTTGCAGGAGAGAAATCAAAAAGAAGCACAAGCTGCTATTTAAAGGGATTTCTTTCTTTTTTGCCATATTAATAGCACATTAACCCATAGGGAGTATTAATGTAAGAAACTAAACCATGGGAGCTACCATTTTCTCCTTTAGGAAGACTAAATATTTTTCGGTCCAGTAGGTTGAGAAAAATTATTTCCTTGGATTGCACATCTAAGATAGTATTTCTATTTAATGATGGCCAACCCTCTTGCATTCCAAAGCAGAAAGAAAAGGATAAATGTGAGGAAATAGGAGATAAATTCTTCCTCTTGCACCCAATGAACCACTGCTTTATGTGGTTGCTCCTGGGAAGGATTAAATATACAGGAGATGAACTGGATTATTGTGCTTAGGGGGGGTTCACTAAATCAGATACATGAGGTTCTGGCAATAGTACCGGAGGAGCCCACGTAGTGTCCTGAAGGAGGTATGCTTGTTCTGGCCAGATCAGGCAAGTGTATGACAGCAAAATCTTACTATGTGCCCAGCATTAGAGACTAGATTTCCTCTCTCTCCCAAAAGTCATACTCTACACTCAATTCTCTATTTCTTCTAGCCTTTAAACTTCAACTTGTTCTTACCATGGCATTTTTGACTTGCCTGTTCAACCCTACACTTTGTTCCCTCTTTGGCTTATGATCTAGCCTTTCCCCATAATAATACCCTTCTCTCCACTGTAGTTCAATAACATACTGTAGGTTGTGACTCTTCAGGCTTGATCCATTCCCAAGTGCTTGCTTGCTCACTCTCCTCTCTCTTCACAGGGACAGTTTTCCATCTGGCCTGTCTGAGCCTTGCTGGAAACTCTGATAATAATTGTAGCACTTCAGCTATTGACATTTGTTTTATGAGCACCTACCATGTGCCAATCCTCTCGACAGCCCCGTGGATAGATATTATTATTAGATCATGTTTATTGCTGAGGAAATAAACCTCAGACAGTGAGGAACCCACTCAAAGATCACAGAATAAATGTTATCTTTTCAGCAAATGGTGCTAGAACAACTGGACATCCACATGCAAGACAAATGAATCTAGACACAGACCTTACACTCTTTATAAAAATTAACTCAAAATGGATAACAGACCTAAATATAAAGCATAAAACTATAAAACACCTAAAAGTCAACACAGAAGAAAACCTAATTGACCTCGGGTGTGGTGATGACTTTTTAGGTACAACACCAAAGACAAGATGTGTGAAGGAAATAAGCAATAACTAGACTTCAAAAATTAAAAACTTGTGCTCTGTGAAAGATAATGTTGATAAAATGAAAAGATAAGTGACAAAATGGGAGAAAATATTTGCAAAAAACTCATCTGATAAAGGACCGTTATTCAAAATGTACAAAGAACTCTTAAAATTCAATTATAAGAAAATGAACAACTTAATTAAAAGTGGACAAAAAACCTGAACAGACACCTCATAAAACAAGATATATAGATGATAAGTAAGCACAGGAAAATATATTCGACATCATATGACATTAAGAAATTGAAAATTAGGACAACAATGAGATACAAAATGGCACAGCCACTTTGGAAGACAGTTTGGCAGTTTCTTATCTAAACATATTCTTACCAAACAATCTAACAATAATACTCTGTGTATTGAAAAGTAATGTCCATACAAAACCTGCACACAGATATTTTTAGCAGCTTTATATATAAATGCCGAAACTTGGAAGCAACCAAGATGTCCTTCATTATGACAATGTGTAAATAAACGGTGGTACATCCACACAAGGAAATATTATTCAGTTCTAATAAAAATGAACTCTCAAACCACTGAAAGACATGGAGGAAACTTAAATTTATATTACTAAGTGAAAGAAATCAATTTGAAAAGGTTATATACTGTTTGATTCCAACTAAATGACATTGTGGAAAAGGCAAAACTATGGAGACAGTATAATGATCAGTTGTTGCCAGGGGTTAGAGGGAGGGTAGGAGAGATGCATAGGCAGGAAATGGAAAAGTTTTAGGGTAGTGAAACTATTTTGTATGCTACTACAACAGTGGATACAAGTCATTATACATTTATCAGAACTCATAGACTGTACAACACCAAGAATGAACTCTATTGCAAACTGTGGACTTTGAGTAATAATGATGTATCAATATAGGTTCATCAGTTATACCAAGTATATCACTTTTGTGTGGGAGGTCCACAGTGAGGAAGGTTGTATTTAAAGGGGGAAACAAGGGGTAAATGGAAACTCTGTACTTTCTGCTCAATTTTGCTCTCAATCTAAAACTTCTTTAATTTTTTAAAATATTTTATTTATTTATTTGACAGAGAGAGAGAGAGAGAGATCACAAGTAGGCAGAGAGAGAGGGAGAGGCAGGCTCCCTGCGGAGCAGAGAGCCTGATGTGGGGCTCAATCTCAGGACCCTGAGATCATGACCTGAGCCGAAGGCAGAGGCTTTAACCCACTGAGCCACCCAGGCACCCCTAAAACTTCTTTAAAAAATAAAGTTTATTAACTGAAAAAAAAGCTTCCAAGAAGGGAAAACAACTTCTATTTGGAAAGAAAGTATACAACAAAGGCTAACAATCTACTAGTTGCTGGTTCTCTTAAATATTTAACAAATAACTGTAGAGTTTCCAGTTCTCTTTGTTACCCAAACAAAAAATCAACACCAAAACCACATGTCACACACACACACACACACACACACACACACACATTCTTTTATTCTTTTATTATGAGTAGATAGACTACCACTTCAGTGGTTTAAAAAAATCACTTTTGCCAGAACCCACAACTATATGGTCAACTAATCTTTGAAACAGTGGGAAAGAATATCCAGTGGGAAAAAGATAGTCTCTTCAATAAATGGTGTTGGAAAAACTGAACAGCAACATGCAAAGGAATGAAATTGGACTAATTTCTTATTCAATACACAAAAATAAATTCAAAATGGATGAAAGATCTATATGTGAGACAGGAAACCATCAAAATCCTAGAGGAGAACACAGGCAGCAACCTCTTCAACATTGGCTGTAGCAACTTCTTACTAGATATGTTCCTTCAGGCAAGAGAAACAAAAGCAAGATTAAACTATTGGGACTTCATTAGGATAAAAAGCTTTTGCATAGCAAAGGAAACAATTAACAAAACTAAACGGCAACCTATGGAATGGAAGGAGATATCTGTAAATGACACATTGGATAAGGGGCTGGTATCCAAAATCTATAAAGAACTTATGTCAATCAGCACCCAAAAACCAAATAATCCAGTTTAAAAATGGATGATCAGAACCCAGTGTTGTATGGAAGTGTTGAATCACTAAATTGTACACCTGAAACTAATATTATACTGTATGCTAACCGGAATTTTTTAAAGTAGGTTCCACACCCAGCGTGGAGCCCAGTGTGGGGCTTGAACTCATGACCGTGAGATTGAGACCACAGCTGAAATCAAGAGTTAAGACACTTAACCAACTGAGCCACCCAGGCGCCCCTAACTAGCTGGAATTTAAATAAAAACTTGAAAGAGAAAAAAAAAATCACTTTTGCTAGAAATCAAGAGAAACCTTGTACTTCTTCCTTTGGTTTGACACTGGACTCTAGAGACCATAATGTAATTATAATATAATTTATAAAACAGCCCATTTGACAGATAAGTAATCTCATGGGTTGTGAAGTCAATCAAATCATTGTTGAAAAGGTTAAGATAAAAGATTAAAACCATCCAAAATACACAGACATTTAAAAAATCAGTTTCCTTCTTCAAATTATTTTAATAATACTTTTATAGACCTGTTCCTTCTAATTACAGAGTGATATATTGTACCCACTCCCTGTGTTTTCAGGGTCATTCCAGCATACCTTATAAGTATGCAAAATTATATCAGATGCTAAATGCCTGAAGCATGAGGTTCTTTGGGTTCTTATTCTTAATTATTGTGCTGAATTTCATATTTGGGTCTAGATTTCAAATGAATAAATTATTCTCCAAATACATAATTTAAGACAATTAATATTCAGTCTTACTTTAATACAGACTGGAATCTAAGCCAAATTTATCTGTGAACTAGAATGTTAAGTAGAAATGCCATTTTAAACCCCTAAAACTGTAGTCAACCGACATCCAAGTTATTCTGCCATGAACAGATATTTAGGATCAATCCCCTCAAAGCCAATTACTGTGTTCTTTGATGTTCTGGTTCCTGGAATTATAAGCAACCAAATGCCTTCTGATTTTTGTATGCTCTTGACCCTTAGTATCCTGGAACTGACAAATCACAGAATAACTTTAGATTCTGAAAAAGTCATATCCCTAAATCATTTTCCATTGAGGCTATTGCACTATTTACAGAGTGCTATCCTCCCCCTCTGCCCAATTCTGTTCATGATGTAGCCTTACTCTACCTTCTAGTCTACGCTTATTTCCATATTTTTTGTTTGGATTAGTTTATAATCATCTCAAGAATAGGGAACACTTTTTTAAATAAAAAACTTCATGGCATTTAGTTAAATAATTTTGCTCCAAATGGATGCTGAATTATGAGATAAGTGATCCATGCTCTGGACAAGAGTCATGCATCTGCTATAAATAGAGAATAAGTGAGTAGTGAAAGATTAAGGCTATTTAGAGTCACAAACAAGAGGGTGTTACATATTGACTCAATAGGTAATGTTGGAGTCGAAGTTTGTTGGCTGTTTTTAAAACTCATCAATGACTTGATCAAAGTGGGGTCTGGTATAAATTATAGAATTTATAGAATTTATATTAAAAGATTAATCTGGTATGAGTTATAAGAAGGAGAGATTAGAGCTGGAATTACAGGTTTTGTATGCAAGTAATGCAAATAAGTACAAGGAAGATTCCCCACAAAAGATTTAAAAGAATATAATTCCAGGTTTAGATAGTTTACTTTCTCATTAGTGATAAAGGGGTCGGTCACTTTCCAACATGACATAACAACCTTAAATGTGTATGCATTTAATAATAGAGTTTCAAATGCATGAAACAAAAAATGATAGAACTGATTATTTAACCTGATAAAGAATACCTTAAAACAAGATCTGCAATTAACCTACTTAATAGTGAAAGAATGAATACTTCCCCCTAAGATCAGGAAGAAGGAAAGGATGTCTGTTGTCACCATCCATAACCGTCACCATACACCATCCATATTCAACATCATAACTAGCCAGCAAAATAAATCAAGAAAAAGGGCTGAAAGGCATTTGGAAAGGTAAATTTGGATTAGAAGGGCATTCACAGGTGATAGGTTTATGTAAAAAAATCTCAAAGAATATTCAAAATGCTATTAGAACTGATGACTGCGTTTACTAAGGTTGCAAGATATTTATAAATTTAGTATATAAAATATTTTGTTTATATATTAGCAACAGATAGTTGGAAATTGAATTTAAAAAGGAATAATACAACCTATAGTAGTATTGAAAATGTTAAATCCATAGCATAAATCTTACAAAAGTTGTGCAGGATCAGTATATCAAAAACTAGAAATCTACATTACTGAAATGTGTCCATGGACTAGAAGATCAATTGTTAGAATTTGAAATCTCCCCTTAATTATCTATAGATTAAATGTAATTTCTGGTGGTGGGTATTAAGGAGGGCACGTATTACCTGGAGCACTGGGTGTTATATGTAAACAATGAATCTTGGAACACTACATCAAAAACTAATGATGTACTGTATGCTGACTAACATAATAAAAAATAAAGGAAAAAAAATAAATGCAATTCTAATCAAAATCCTGGTGAGATTTTTAAAAATAGGAATTGACAAGCTCATTCTAAAATTTATTTAGGTAAACAGAGGAACTTGAATAGAAAAAACAATCTTGAAATGAACAACAAATTTGGAGGATTCAAGTGATCTGATTTCCAAACTTACTATAAAGCTACACATATCAAAACACGGTAGTATTCTAAAAATGATACAGATATATAGAGATAGAGATAGATATATAAATCAATGCAGCAGAACAGAAAGTCCATAAATAGATTCACACAAATATATTCAACTATTGTTTGACAAGGTTTCAAAGGCAATGCAATAGAGAAAGATAGGCTTTTAGCAAATGGTGCTGGAACAACTGGATATACATATGGAAGAAAATGAACCTGTGAACCATGTATAAAACTAATTCAAATGTGCTCATAGTTCTAAATATAAAACCTAAAACAATAAATCTTTTAGAAGAAAACACAGAAGAATATTTTATGACCCTTGGTTAAGCAAAGATTTCTTATATGCCACATGAAAACACAATTCTTAAAAGAAAAGTGATAAATTTGACTTCATCAAAGTTAAGACTTCTACTCTTTGAAAGACACTCTTAAGAGAATGAAAAAATGGGCCACACCAGAAAATATTTGCAAATCATATATGATGAAGGCTTTGCAGCTAGAATATATTAATAACTCTCATAACTCAATAGAGAGAAAATAACTCAAAAATGTTTAAAAATGGACAAAATATTGGCGTAAACACTTCAATAAAGAAGATATATGGATGGTAATTAAGCACAGGAAAATATACTCAAGATCATTAGTAATTAGCATATTAAAACCACAATAACATACTACCATACCCCTATAAGAATAACTTCTTTTTATTAACATATAATGTATTATTGGCCTCAGGGTACATGTCTGTGAATCATCAGGCTTACACATTTCAAAGTACTTACCATAGCACATATCCTCCCCAATGTCCATAACCCAGCCATCCTATCCTACCTCCTACCTCCCAGCCACCCTCAGTTTGTTTCGTGAGTTTAAGACACTCTAATGGTTTGTTT
>CM053612.1:9701993-9719030 GCA_028646535.1 Procyon lotor | reverse complement strand
GTTTCCTGACTTGCTAACTTTAGCCATTCTGACTGGTGTGAGGTGGTATCTCATTTGTGGTTTTGATTTGTATTTCTCTGATGCCGAGTGATGTTGAGCACTTTTTCATGTGTCTGTTGGCCATTTGGATGTCGTCTTTGCAGAAATGTCTGTTCATATCTCCTGCCCATTTCTTGATTGGATTATTTGTTCTTTGGGTGTTGAGTTTGAGAAGTTCTTTATAGATTTTGGATACTAGCCCTTTATCTGATAGGTCATTTGCGAATATCTTCTCCCATTCTGTCAGTTGTCTTCTGGTTTTGTTGACCGTTTCCTTTGCTGTGCAAAAGCTTTTGATAACTTGATGAAGTCCCAATAGTTCATTTTTGCCCTTGCTTCCCTTGCCTTTGGAGATGTTTTCAGGAAGAAGTTGCTGTGGCTGAGGTCGAAGAGGTTGCTGCCTGTGTTCTCCTCCAGGATTTTGATGGAGTCCTGTCTCACATGGAGGTCTTTGATCCATTGTGAGTCTATTTTTGTGTGTGGTGTAAGGAAATGGTCCAGTTTCATTCTTCTGCATGTGGCTGTCCAGTTTTCCCAACACCATTTGTTGAAGAGACTGTCTTTTTTCCACTGGATATTCTTTCCTGCCTTGTCAAAGATTAATTGACCATAGCGTTGGGGGTCCATTTCTGGGCTCTCTATTCTGTCCCATTGATCTATGTATCTGTTTTTGTGCCAGTACCACACTGTCTTAATTATTATAGCTTTGTAATAGAGCTTGAAGTCTGGAATTATGATGCCAGCAATTTTGGTTTTCTTTTTCAGCATTTCTCTGGGTATTCATGGTCTTTTCTGGTTCCATATAAATTTTAGGATTATTTGTTCCATTTCTTTGAAATAAATTGATGGCATTTTGATGGGGATTGCAGTAAATGTGTAGATTGCTTTAGGTAGCATATACATTTTCACAATATTTGTTCTTCCAATCCATGAGCATGGAACGTTTTTCCATTTCTTAGTGTCTTCCTCAATTTCTTTCATGAGCACTTTGTACTTTTCTGAGTATAGATTCTTTGCCTCTTTGGTTAGGTTTATTCCTAGGTATCTTACGGTTTTGGGTGCAATTGTAAATGGGATCGACTCCTTAATTTCTCTTTCTTCTGTTTTGCTGTTGGTGTATAGAAAAGCATCTGATTTCTGTGCATTAATTTTATATCCTGACACTTCACTGAATTCCTGTACGAGTTCAGCAGTCTTGGAGTGGAGTCTTTTGGGTTTTCCACATAAAGTATCAAATCATCTGCAGAGTGAGAGTTTGACTTCTTCTTTGCCAATTTGGATGCCTTTGATTTCTTTTTGTTGTCTGATTGTTGAGGCTAGAACTTCTAATACTATGTTGAATAGCAGTAGAGATAGTGGGTATCCCTGCCGTGTTCCTGATCTCAGGGGAAAAGCTCTCAGCTTTTCCCAATTTGGCCATTCTTAATTGCCAGCATTCACTGGTAGCTTTTGATAGTTGGGTACAGCAAACTTATGTTTCTTCGTGATTCTATATTGCAATAAAGGTAAATTTCATACCAAATTCTGCCAGTGAACAAATATTAGCAAGTGTACACCCGGTCTTAGTGAAGTTCCAGCTTCTATTCTTAAGCATTTTGACAAGAGTCTTGCTTTAACAGTTCACTCCAGGCAGTTGTAATCCAGTAGTAGGAACCCTTAATCTCTTGTTTGGATCTGGAGACAAGGTTTCTCCATTAAGGGGTGGTATGTAGGACAGAAAATAATGGAAGGCATAGAGCACAATGCTGAAGGATACTAGGATGCTATATTCACCAGTAATTATACTCAGAGCAAAAATGGAGGTGTGATTATAATATTTCCAGTCAATCCACGTATATTGGCTGGAAATATAAATATTATAATATATTATATATATATATATATATTTAAATATAAAATATATTTAAAATGTTTGAAACATTACAAAAACCTTTTTCTAATGTCCCTTAAGCTAATGAAAGAAACTTCTTGCTTAATTTTTTAAATGATAGCTTGTCCTGATTAGGTTTTTCAAAGCTAACTACAGATAGTGTGCATTCTTGATTAGGGCACTTAGACTTGATCTTAGCCAAAAGGCCGTGAAGCAATTGATTAGGGCACTTAGAATATTAAGTCCTCTGAAAGGTATAGATTAAACTAAGTCATATGCATCTGTCATACTGTTTATGTTGATGTATTTTAATGTAAATTATAGACTGCATAAAATCCATGCAACAGTAGAGTTTTTCTTCCCTCTTATTATTGTATCCTCATTGATGAAGTTTCCCAGTTCTTCTGTTTTCCTGGAAAACCCCCACTCTCCACCCCACTTCTAAATAAAAATAGATGAATATTCTGCCTCATGGAATTTCACCCATAATTACTTCATGCTCCAAAGATAAGGTAAAAAATAAGATATAGTAAGTATTTAGGAGGACAGGTTCTGCCTAGATGAATTTTTTCAGGCATTTGTAGAACTTCTCCTCTCTAAACATGCCCACTAACACATATTTTTACAGTAGAGAAAGTAAAGGGTCCCTAGGAATAAAATTGTCTTCTTAAAGAAAGGATAGATTAAAAATCACATTTAAATCTTATTTTAGTCAACTTGGACTAATAAAATAGCAAAATACCACAGACAGTGTGGCTTAAAGATAACAGAAATTTATTTCTCATGATTCTGGAGGCTGAAAGTCCAAGATTAGGGTGCCAACATGTTAAGATTCTTGTGAAGGGCCTCTACCTGTGGCAGGACTGCCAGCTTCTCTCTATGTCCTCACATGTTGGAAGGGGCTAAGGAGTTCTTTGGGATCCCTTTAAAATAACACTAATCTCATGAATAAGGGCCCCAACCTCATGACCTAATCATTTCCCAAAGGCCTCACTTCTTAATACCATTCCATTGAGCATTAGGATTTCACATAAGATTTTTGGGAGGGACACAAACATTCAAATCACAGCAAGTCTGTGATAACATACTTGTACATACCTGATATCTTCATATTACTTCATAGCACTTTGACCCAAGAATGGAGAAAAGAAGGTAGCATTATTTTGATTGCATACACATTTCATATAAAAAGAATAGTTTATCAGAGTAAATTAAGTACAGCAGCTGACATCCAAATAAGTAAATGTTATAGACTGTGTTCTATGGAAACAGAATACAAGATGGAGAATTGGATGCAGGTTTATTGTTGAGTGCTCTTGGGAGATTTACTTGCAAGGAAGTGAGGAAGGCAAGGTTGAACAATTGAGAAGCTGACATATGAGATTATAACTGAGACTGCACACAACCTTAAGAGGAGTTTTGGAGCAAAGATGGTCCTTCAGAGTTGTCTCAAATTGAGGTAAGAGAGCTGGAACTTTGCATCTCTTTCTGAGCCAGTCACTAGCCATAGGACAACCCCTGGGGATGGAACATGAGCTTAGGTTGAAGCAATTCCTTT
The DNA here is from genome assembly GCA_028646535.1 of Procyon lotor. Classification (NCBI taxonomy): domain Eukaryota; kingdom Metazoa; phylum Chordata; class Mammalia; order Carnivora; family Procyonidae; genus Procyon; species Procyon lotor. The sequence goes on along the minus strand of CM053612.1, from coordinate 9,715,563 downwards.
CAGTCAAGGAGAATGTCCAGTGAGGGACTTGGCTGTCAGCCATTAGCATATAATAAGTCCACCTCGTTTCCCCCTTATAATAAATATATCAGCCAAGATATGGGTGGGGCACAACATTAGCCACTGTCTACACAGCTCAGAACTACTCGTTCCTTATAGTAAGTTCATCCCATCTGGAACAGTTTGTACAGAAACCTGGTTGGTCTCATTACTTTTATTTCCTGGAGAACTTTTTAGGAGCAGGGTTAAAAGGACAAACAACAACCCTCATGCTTGCCGCATTTGATCTTGAGACTACAGATGTTGCATATAATCCTTTTTCTCAACCACATATTGTATGTTCCTCTCACCCTCAGCTAGCACCTTTGTTGGCCTAAGTATCTTGCTGGGTGAAATGATGCACATTCTCATTTCTGAGCCCCTGGTTACCATGTTGGGAGACGTAGAGATCTGCCACTCAGATCCTGCTTCATTAAAGGACACATTGCCCAGATGTGAGTAAGGTGGTAAGCCAACAATTTCTATTCTATTTCTGTTTCTATTTCCATTAAGACTTGTTAGGCTTTTGGGTAGAAATTGTCTGCTTCTACAGTGGTCCCAGCCAATGACAGAACAAGACTGTCACATGAGATTCTAGCTATTTCTGCCTCAAATCAGACTATTCTAAAGGTCAGACTTTGCTCTTAGAGTAAGATGTTGTGCTGATAGTACTCTGTCAGGTCTCCCTCTACCCAATCCTACTTCCTCCTCCCTTTTCCTTCTACAAGGGTTACTTCCAATACATCTTTGGAAATCCTAACTATCTTGGCATCAGCTTCCTAGAAAGCCCAACTAACACAGCTGACATAGTGGTAACAGAAGTGGTCTAAGAAAGCAGGCAGTGAGATGTGGTTTGGGGACAGAATCAATGTTTGGCTTGAAGTGAGGACACCATCCTGGGATGTGTTGGAGGATAATCTCTGCTACTAGATGGGGACCAATTGTTAAAACTCACCAGTGGTGACTTTAGAGAATTTTTCAGTGGGATGAAATGCCATGGCAGTTGCAATGATCCAGATACTTAAAATGTTTGAAACAAAAATGTATACAAGGACAAGGACATTTGCTGTTAAAAAATGCTGATGCCCTAGAAAGTGATAATAAAAAGATAATAGCAGTTAACTAACAGTAGGGAACTAAGTATGAAGATCAGAGGATCTCTTTGGTAGCTTACAAAGAGGCCCTAATATTTTACAATGGGAGAGACAAGAAGCTGAAGACCAAACTGAGGACATAGTAGTGGCAGGACTTCTCCTTGGCACTACTGAAATTTTGAGCTGAATAGTTCCTTATTGTTCTAAATATTGTAAAACATTGAGTGGCAACCTAGTGTTTACCCACTAGATATCAGCAGTACCCCCACCCAATCATGACAACAAAAATTGACTCTAGAGATTGCCAAATACACAGGCAATACTACAGGGTAAGATTGCCTCCTGTTAAGAACTGCTGAGTTAGAGTCACCAAACTTCAAAGATAATTGAATGTTCAGTCTAGGTATATCTGTTATGCCAAACCCAGGGACCTAATTAGGATTAGAAAAGCCTGGGACTCTGACACAAGAGATGGGTACATATGGTTATATATTCTAGATATTATGGATCCCCAGACTCCACTGAACCTTCATAAATAGCAGAGATGACCTATCATTCTCTATTAAGAGCTAGCACCTTTGCCCAACCATTCCTGTTCCAGAAGACACTGTAGAAGCCTTTCGATACAGAACAATAGGGATCCAATAAAAATTTGCCACACCTTTTCTCCTGGCTACCAGGAGGATAAGTAGGGTTATGTCACAGAATAATCCATCTGGAGACACACTGAGCATGATATTATACCTCAAAGAAGTTTTAAGCATTAGCCATAATGTACCTGTAGGAGCTGAGGGAATATTTACCTGTGTAACTGGATTTTGAAGGTGCCTGACCAAGGAGAGTAGATCATGAGACTAGATAAGGAAGAGTTACAAACTTGGGGACACTCTCCCAGAATATTAGATTTAATATTGTATCAAGAACTCCAGGGAGTGGTGCAAACTTACTGCTAGGATGCCTCCCAAAGGCTAGGAGAAAGCAATGTCCCATACTGAACAGTGTTGAAATGTCATGGTAAGCAGTGGACAAAAATTAATAGGCTTAAGGAAGTGTAAATGCAGGTGTGGACAAAATGGGGCCAAACCTACCAGAGGATTATATTCCACAGCAAGGCTATCAGGAATATGCCAGTAAGAGGAGTAACAGCATGTCTCAGAAGTTCAGTGGTAGTTTTCCCCTGCAGGTTATGCCTCATGGTGGGAAAGGCTGTCATGGAGCTTGTTGATACTGATGAGGAAGATGGAGACATGAAGGAATAGTGGTTAAATGAGAATGTGATGTTTAATGGCCAGAAGCCAGGGAGTCACAATAATTGTAATGACCAGCCAGGTCACTGGATCAGCTGAGGGGACTTGATCCCCAGAGAGTTATGGAAATGATTTATAGAACACAGTGTTCCTAGGGACAGAATAGATGGGCCACCAATGAAAGCACTATTTAATAAATATAATAAAAACAGCCAGAATTGATTAGTAAGAGGCTAAGAATATCACCTCAATAAAAAATCAAGGAACCTTGTATAGTTATTGAACCAGAGCCAGATTTCAGATCTATAACCCACTGACTGCAGAGATGGTGAGGTCTCTGGCAAGAAGAAACCTGTAATACTACGGCAAGCATGTACTGTGATGTTTCCTCTGCTTCTTTCTTAAAGGGACTTCTGGTTGTTTACTTTGATGATTTTATACTGGGAAATGGGAAATAACCAGACACTTGAAGGAATACTGGGCAAAGGCTCTGATTTGATATCAATATTCAGAGACCAAAAACATTATCTTGACCCTCTGTTAAAGAGGGGCACATGAAGCCAAGCCAAGTGATAAATAGAGTACTGTTCAAAGTCTGGCTTACAATGGGTCCAACTGGCCCACAGAATCTCCTGGTGGATATTTCTGCAGTCTCCAAAGATATACTTAGTATTGAAATATTTAGTATTGGAATAGCCCCCTATATTTGGGTCACCAGTCTATGGGGGAAAAAAATACAGTGGCCAAGGCCAAATGTAAGCCTCTGAAACTGCCTTACTCACATGCAATGTAGTAGATAAAAAATAATAATACACTCCATGGTAAGAGATAGTAAAGATTAGTGCCACACTTAGAGACTTAAAAGATACAGGAGTGGGGCACCTGGGTGGTGCAGTCGGTTAATCATCTGACTCTTGGTTTTGGCTCAGGTCATGATCTCAGGGTTGTGAGACTGAGCCCTAAGTTGGGCTTTGCACTCAGCAGTGAGTCTACTTGAGAAACTCTCTCCCTCTCCCACTGCCCCTCCAGCTCGTGCACTCCCTCTCTCTCTTTCTCTCTCTCTCTCTAGCTCAAATAAATGAATAAATCTTAAAAAAAAGACACAGGAGTGGTGGTACCTGTCATAGGTTCATTTAATTTGGTAATCTGGCCCATAGAAACCACACAGATTGTGGACAATGACTGAAGACCACTGCAAATTTAAACCAAGTAATCTAGATTACAGCTGTTGTGTCGGCTATGGTATCATTAGTATTTCAGAAGGGAAAAAATTCCAGATCACAATTAGTTTGCACTAACATAGATGTATCCTATGGCACAATGACTGCACTTAGGGATACCACTTGGTTAAGTTTGTGTAGTCCATTGTCATGCATCATGATCCATCCAGTTTTTGTAGGTGCTGTACTTGTGAATTAAATGAGGATATGATGGAGATGACCACCCTTGCATTCTTTAAGTCTTTGAAGATGGTACCAATCTCTACCATTTCCTTTTTTTTTTTTTTAAAGATTTTATTTATTTGACAGAGAGAAGCACAGTGAGAGAGAGAACACAAGCAGAGAGAATGGGAGAGTGAGGAGCAGGCTTCCCACCGAGCAGGGAGCCCGATGCAGGGCTTGATCCCAGGACCCTGGGATCATGACCTGAGCTGAAGGCAGATACTTAACGACTGAGCCACCCAGGCGCCCCCCATTTCTCATGCAAGATGAAGAAATGCTATTGATTTACTATTTGGCAGATGTGTTGCAGTGATAGGGGACAATTAGCAATGAGTGATGTAGTTGTCAACCATCTGCAATTGATGTTCTGTAGTTGCAGGATACTCATAAAAACTCTTAATTTTTTTTTTATTTGAGTATCATTGACACACAATGTTGCACAGTTTCAGGTGTAAGAAATAGTGATTCAACTTCTCTATATACTATGCTATGCTCACCACAAGTGTAGCTACCATCTATCACCATATAATGCTATTCAAATATCACTGACCATATTTCCTATGCTGTGCCCTATATTCCCATGACTTATTAATTCCATAACTGGAAGCCTGTCTCTCCCACTCCTTCACCCATTTTACCTATCCCTTAAACCCCCTTTCCCCTGGCAACCTGTAAGGACTCTAAAAGACCTGGGTGGAGCATCACAGTATCTACCAAAGTAACCAGAATATCACATCAATAGTACAGTACATCAGTGTGTGTGTGCGTGTGTGTGTGTGTGTGTGCAATTTTAAGAAGAGTTTTCCCTTCCATATGTGCAATCAAGATGACATAGCTTTCTGTGTGGCTCTGAGTTTTTGGTATAGTTTAGATAACAGGTTATGGCATAAGGAGCTCAAGAGCACTTCTGTTCTTAATCTCAAAGGGCCATTCCACAAAGAATTGGATACTGGCATTCTTACTTCATATCCTCTTTTACATTTTCACAACTCTGGAAGCTGAGTCCCAAACTCTGATTTTGTCTTTTTATCTTTGGTGTGGATTACTTGACTAAATTATCTGTGTTATGTCCCTTGATTTTGGCAACAATTCTATGGGATAGTTAGGGTATGAAGTATTACCCTTATTCTGCAGATGGGGGAATAAGGACTGAGAAGCTAAATGATTTTCCCAGGCTAAGGCTGAAAGTTTGCTTTTAAGTCAATGTTCCAAAGTGTGGTTTGGAACATCTGCATGTGAATTGCCTGGGCTTTGTAGGAGCCAATGGCAGGCCACCGAAAATGTGCCACTTTAGCATATTGATTATTTTAAATTAAAAGTTACTTAAGAAACACCCAGTGCAAGAAGAAATTCTGACTATCCCTCTCCACTTTGTCTCTAGAAAGCAGGAAATAAATCTCCCATGTGAAATTTACCCTCCCTGTACTAGGAAGTAAGGAGACATCCTTATTGACAGAGGTTGAAATTTAGAGCCAAGAAGGCTATATAAACAGTCCTTGTTACTTTTTACAAATTTACTACCCCAGTCCAAATGCTGCTTAGAATCCCTTAACTATTTGGAGCTCCTGAACATGTGTTCTTTATCCTGTCAATTCCTCAAAGATTTATTATTTCTTTGTTTAAAAAGTATAAAAACTGCCTGCCTTCATCATTTCTTTGGGTCTCAGTTTCATATTAGGCCTCTGTGTGCATGTAAGTAAACTTTTTTTTCCTCCTGTTAATCTGTCTTATGTCAATTTAATCCTTAGACTAGCTAAAGACACTTAAAAAGTAAAGAAAATTTTTTCTTTCCCAACAGCTTCTTGTTAGACTGATAAAACTCAATACACCAAAAACAAATAATCCAATTAAAAGATGGACAGAAAAAAAAAGATGGGCAGAAGACATGAACAGACATTTGTCCAAAGAAGACATCCAGATGGCCAACAGACACATGAAAAGATGCTCAACATCACTCATCGTCAGGGAAATGCAATCAAAACTACGATGAGATATCACCTCACACCTGTCAGAATGGCTAAAATCAACAACACAAGAAACAACAGGTGTTGGCAAGGATGTGAAGAAAAAAGGAACACTCGTGCACTGTTGGCGGGAATGCAAACTGTTGCAGCCATTGTAGAAAACACGGAGCTTCCTTAAAAAATTAAAATAGAAGTATCCTACAATCCAGGAATTATACTACTGGGTGTTTACCCCCAAAATACAAAACCACTGATTCAAAGGGGTACATGCATCCCTATGTTTATTGCATCATTATTTACAATAGCCAAACTATGGAAGCAGTGTTCATCAATGTTGAATCGATAAAGGTGGTATATGTCTATATCTATATCTATCTATATCTATATCACCTTTTCTTTGAAATGAAATGAAATCTTGCCATTTTCAACAATGTGGTTAGAGCTAAAGAGCACAATGCTGAGCAAAATAATTCAGTCAGAGAAAGATAATTACCATGTAATGTCACTCATATGTGGAATTTAAGAAAAAAATAAATGAGCAAAGGAAAAAAAAAGAGAGAGACAAACAAAGAACCAGACTCTTAGCTACAGAGAACAAACTGATGGTTACAGGAGGGAATGGGTGGGGGGATGGGGGAAATAAGGGATGAGGATTAAAGAGTACACTTATTATGATGAAAAAAAAAATCCAAGGCCTCATCTCCCATATGCTGGGCTTTTGGGAAAAAAAAATCATCATTTATGGACCAGAAAATCTGCATTATATAAAGCATTCTGCTTATTCTTGTGGATATCAAAATTGGAGAACAAACCCTTTTATATAGCCTTGTTACTCAAAATTTTTAGGTAGTGACTGACAGGATGTCAGAAATGCAGAATCTCGGGCCCCACCTCACAATTACTGAATCAGATTTGCATTTTAACAAGATCTCCAGGTTATTTTTATGCACATCAAAATTTGAGAACCATTGTTCTACAGCAGCTTAACTTTTGCTGGGCTCCACCTCCAGAGTTTCTGAATCAGTGAATCTGGAGTGGGGCTGGAGAATTTGCATTTCTAACGAGTTCCCAGATGATGCTGATGCTTTTGGGAGAGGGACCACACTTTAAAAACACTGCTGTAAGATAGTGGTTTTCAAATATGACCGTTCATTAGAATCAGGGAGTTTAAAAAAGGCCTAGATGCCCAGGCCTCTCCCAAGAATCAGAATATCTAGTAATGGGGCCCAGGCATCCGGAGCTTTAAAACCTCTTAGATGATTACAATATGCAACAAGGTTGAAAACTCCTGCTTTATAATAAAGGAACCCAGAATTTCATTCTAAGAGAATGTGCATTTGACTATGGTATACCGCTTCTTTACAAAACAAAGAATCTTGTGTGATCACCTCAGAGTGAAAAATATGAAGTCCATTTATTGGTTGGTGAGTACAGAATTCCTAAATGGAGGCTTACTTATATTCCTTGACCAAAATTATCAGCTAGAAGGCTATACTTCTAACAGATCTCTGTTTTCTCTTTCTCGTTCATTATTTGAACCCATAACTTCCCATATACTACTTGAATAAGCTGTCAGCTCAATACTTACTATCCTTTACTTTTTAGTCTTGTATTTTCTATGACTTCATCTTCATTTCCTTTCAGCTTGTTTGATTGCTTAAGTGAGAAGGTATAGGTGTGTAATTTAATAAATTCAGCTCCTGCCCTCTCACCCCTGGGCAGCCTCATCATTCACTGTTAAATAAAATTCATATCCAAAATCTCCATTCCAAATTAGTTGAAGAATTTCAGTTGGCAATTATCTTTAGAATTTTATTGAACCTGTCAGTGCACATATTCTATGTTGATCCATGAAAGTGTATGCCTATAGTTTCTCTGTAATCTTTTTTATATTCTATTCTAGAATATAGAAATAATTTTGAAATGATTTTATAATATCTAGAATACTGAAATAATTTTGTAGGAAAGAATGACTTTTCTCAGAAGCTATAAGATCACAAGAGAGTATATGTCTGTGTGTGTTTGGGTGTGGAGATAGAGGAAGGGAGGGGTAGGGAGTGTATATTAAGAATCTGGATGCAGGAGGCAGTAAGGGGACAGGTGGGGACACAGCTGACTCCAGTCCCAGAGTGGGTCAGGGAGGGGATGCTAGTGCAGTTGCTCTCCAACTGTTAGGGATTCTTGAAAACCCAAGTGAGGAGTTGTGGTGTCACCACTGGTTTGGAGAGCTGCCAGTGAGACTTTGAGATCTACTAGCATTCTAGTAGCTGGACATCCTGATTCTCAGACATAAGTCTGTGATTTTGTTTACTACGTGCATTAGAAGTCATCATGTAACTCCACAGCCTGACTCTGTAGCTAGAAATGTGTGTGTGTGTGTGTGTTTGTGTGTGTGAAGCTGGAGAATTAACTTTGTTTTTTGAGACTTAGGAAGAGTCTGAGTAGGTTATTATGAGATTCTTCCTGAGCGTAATGGCCATCATGGCAGGACTGCTTAGTTTTGATTTTCATTAAGATAGGAGGGCTGTGTCAAAGCCAGGCAACTGTACCTTTCTCACTGTTTCAAGGGATCTGGAGAATTACAACATTATTGTCACTGTGTAATCAGTGCCACCATCTTTCTCAGCTATATTTTAAGAGATGAAAGAGGATTTCGGGAATATTGCTTAATGTTAATGTGTTCTATATTCTGGCCAATATAAAAGAAAAGAAAACAAAAAATAATGTCTTTTTCTATGATCTCTGGTCTTTGCTTCTATGACTCCATTACTGGTGGCCTCTGTGGTCCTTTCAGATAACACAAGATTGGATTAAAATGCAAGACTGGGCTCAGAATTAGAACCCGTTTGAATTACACTATTTTATTTCAGGAGCATAATTACAAATATGATTATCTTGTAGTCAGTTTCTGGTTTCAATGTGTGCCACATGAAAGCCAGATGTGTACACTTGCGCAAAGATCTCAGGAGACTGATTTATCATGGCAGCTCAAATGCTTACAGCTTGCACTCTGTACTTGAGTGGATTTTCTTTGGAGAGAATTGACTCAATGCATTTGAATATATTTTTGTTTGTGACTCCTTGTGTAGTCGGGAATTCAGGCTTAATCTGGATAAGAATCTAGCTCTTTGAATTAATTCTCTAGTCTGCCATTCAACTACAACTTGCTTGCAATCCTCTGTATGCCCTCCCACTTACCTCTTTAATCATTCTTACTAATAAGTACTTGAAGGCTTTAGGGAAATATCAGATTTTTGTTGAGCTGTATTTGTAATTTTTCATTTTCCAGTTTCCTCAGCTGTAAAACAAGATTGGTGAAAAGGCACATATATCAATGTGCCTGATAAATGCTTTATAAATTGAGTTAAGAGTTAATGCGAAGTCTGAAAATAGCAATCCTTAGAAAATATTAAAATACGCTCACTACATTTTCTTTTCCCTACAATACTAAATTGTGATTTCCCAGAGAATAGGGTCCATGTTTTCTGTGTCTTTGGAACCCATCAGGGCACCAAATAAAACAATTTGCACAAAAGATCCTTTAGATAACAAATGGATGTATCTGTGCAACCTGACCTAAGTCAATCTGTCTGTTGGTCAAACAGTTGTCAGGGTTTCTTGGTAGATCTGAGTAGCTTCAGAAAATTAAAGGTGCATGGGAGCTATATATCTCCTCCCCTCTAATCTTGCTACCAGGTGGTATGTTATAATGAAAGCAAGTCTCAGACCACATTCGGGTACGTGTGCAAACGTTTATTAATGAGCAGACCCAAACACAGTTACACAATCTATTTCTGTAAGCAGTTCTTACTCTCTCTGTCCCCTTAGGACTCCTAGGCATTTAGTTAAAGTATTTCGCATGAAAGATTCTCTCTGAGGCAAAGACAGGATATTAGGAAGGCAGAGTCTGTTACCATGTACATAGGCTCAGATGACAGAATTCCTCATTTAGAGTTCTAGATCTAGGGTGCTACTTTGAATGGGTAAAGCTGCTGGCTTTAAAAGATTGTTCAGTCTCCTTCAGGAAAAGCTTGAGGCCAACGCTTTCTAGACAAGCACATATCTTCATGCCAACTAGTCAAGCCTTTGGTGCAGATTTAGATAGCCATATTCCAGAAAGTTAGTAGTAGCACCTATGGCATGAGGACCTCTAAAATCGGGTCCCTCAGATGCTAACTAACCTACTCAGGAGTATGCATTCTGATTAGGGGACTTCCAATGGTAACTATAGAACCTAGGATGTAGGAGTAAGTTAATTTACACATGGTCTATGCTGAAATTTCTAAAATCAAATTACAAACAATATAGAAATGTTTCTCTCTCTTCCCTTGCCTCAAATATCCACCAAAATGACACTTGTTTTAGGATCAGTGATTCTGATGGGCTCTGCCTTTATAATCTGGGGGGAGAAGTCTCAAAACACGTCTAAGGATGCCAGGCCTGTACTTCCTTTTCTATTTGAATGTGTTTTCTATTTCTATTTCTATTCCTTTTCTATTCTATTATGTTTGAGACCACCTCTTAATGGCTCCTTTTGGAGGCAGAGTCTTGTTGGCTCTCATAAATTGCAGTTATGTTCCTTGGACATGTTGCATACCTAAAGCAAACTGCCCCAGTGATGCAGACCCACAAGACCAACAAGCCTGATGGAAAGTGGAAAGTCCCATTACCTCAAGCAACAGTTTTGTGTTCTGATGCTATGTGTCTCTGACCAAGTTCTCCTGTGGCTCCAGAAATACAGATCAGAGATCTACAAACTATGGCCCTAAGGCCAAATTTGCCCTGCAGCTTTTATTCATTTTATTGGTAAAGAAAGTTTTATTGGACCATGGAATATAGCATACTGTCTGTTTCTGCTTTTACACTACGATGGCAGAGTTCAGTAGGTGAGACAGAGATGGTATATGGCCTGCAATGCCACATATATTTATTATTTGGTTTTACAGAAAAAGTTTTCAGACTTTTGATGCAGAATATAGTGGAATAGTAAAAAGCATGCACTTGTGCTTCAGTTTCCTCATCTTTCAATGGGGATATAATCTGATGCATCTTATAGAGTGTTGTGATTGAGTTATTGAGGCACGTAAAACAATTGAAGCAGTGTCTGAAACAATGTGTTCAGTAAATGTTAGTTATTAAATGAGAGCACTTGAGAAAACGTCACATTACATTCTTAGTGGATGCTTTCCTGAAAAAAACCCTTATGTTTGCCTACTGGTTGTCTTTTATCTTCCTCTTCATTTCTCCAGAGAGCAAGCCTTGGTTTCACTCATGAAAACTTCCCACCATCTCCATCAGGTATTGGATGTGTCATCCCCGATAGACCAATGAGTAACCATTCAAAGTCTTTCTCTTTCTCTTCCAAGACTACACTGCAAAACATCTACTTTTATCCTGTCCTCTTCCTAATTTACTCAATTTCCAGCTTTTATTGAGGTATAATTAACAAATAAAATTGTATAGATTTAAGAGGTACAAGGGTAATGTTCCAATATGTATATACACTGTGAAATGATTGCCATAACCAAGCTAATGAACATATCCGTCACCTCACATAGTTAACCATTTTTTTGTAGGGAGAGCACTTAAGTTCAACTCTCTTAACAGTGTTGTATTAGTGAATGGATGTGGTGCCCATTCTGTCACGCCTGTAGAGAAGTGTTTCCAACACGTGAAAAAGATGGTTGTTTAAAAAAAACAACAACTCTCTTAGCAAATTTCAAGTATACAATACAGTGATACTAACTATAGTTACAAATACATTAGAATTCCAGAACGTATTCACCTCATAACTGAAACTTTATACCTTTTGACCAACATCTCCCCCTTTCCCCTTCCCTCAGCTTCTGGCAACTACCATTCTATTCTCTGCTTCTATGAGTTTGATATTTTCAGATTTGACATACAAATGAGATCATGTGGTGTTTGTCTTTATGAATCTGGCTTATTTCACTTAGCATGACGTCCATTACTCTTTCCCTTCCTTTTGTCCCAACAGTGATTTACCACCGAGTTCATATTTTGATGGAATGGGTCAGTAACTCAGATGTAGCTTTGATCTGTGGTAGATTTAGAAATGTGTTGGAAGTCGTGATTTTTCACATCAGTGTTTGGGGTCCAGACACAGTGTATGTGTGTGTGTGTGTAGGGGGTGGGAGAGATTGAGGATGGGATTCAATACCCCTAGTTGGGAGTATGAAACTCCTCTTGACAGGGAATTCCAGGTTGTGGATGACAGAGATCTATTTCTGGAGCTGGGGCTGGAGTGTGGTAATCAGACCAGAAATGATTGAAGACTTTCTGTAAGGACAATGGCTTCCACAGGTAAGAGGCCAGTGGGTGAGCAGGGAGATGTTGCCAGTCTGCTTTATTCTGCACATTAATAAGCTTGCGGGAGATTCGCTCGACTCTTCCCAAGTCATCAGACCTTGTTACGGTCCAGATCAGTGGCTGTAGCTCAGTGGGAAGCTTGAGATTTTAACAGTTTTTATTCCCTACTTTCAATTGGTGCTTGAAAAATATTTGTAGCTCAGGGAGATGTGCAACTTTATGAAGGATTACAGATTCTGTATTCCAGCTCTGAAAAGAAGTGGTTAGTCAGGGAAAGGCAGGCACTGAGATATAAAACAGCCAAGGGGTGGGAGCTGAGATGTTGATATTTTTGTAGGAAAGAAAGGTTTTTGAGGACCAGCCATATCTCAATTCATTGATAGATTTTATTTAAACAATATATGCTGTGTGGACCTATGAGCTGTCAGGGCTTCCATTCCCCTGTGTTAGAGCAGCCAAAGAGCTGCTGACTCAGGGAAGCGGAAAACAATGAACTGACCTATTTATTCCTTCATGTTGCCTACCCCCACCCCTGGCCTTATCGAAACAGAATTTCATTGCTAAAGATAATTAGCCTGTTCTCTCCAACCCTGTAGTGTATTCCTGGTGAAAAATCGCTTGCTTCTAAATCTTAGCTCTTTTTTCTCCTTCTGGAGGCACTTCTCCCCAGCGAGGCCAGAAGAATTATGCTAAGAATAGTAGTAGCCAAGAAAGAAAGTGCTGCTAAAGTCTTTTTTCAGGTATGACCAATAGGTAGCATGTGGTCAAGAATACACCCTCTGACCCAGGTGCAAAATTCCACCCTATGCTGCATTCCTAATCTTGGTTCAAGAAGTTAGCTGAAAAACGGAGAATGCTAATTTTAGCTGTTTAATAATTTTGGGGGATCCATGCATTTATAACTAGCACACAGAAAGGGAAATCTAGGCACCTTAAAGAGGATGCTTATTTATTTCATTTTGTATTCTGCACACCTTAGCTTCCAATTCTGATTGCATTTTCATGGGACTTGGAAGCGGATGTTGTTTTCCCAGTTGCACGGGCTGGTACTCCTAAGATGCACACTTAAGCCTCTTTTGGCAGCTTCTCTACCTCAGTACAGTTTGCCCATATTTATGACTGCTTTTCTTTCCCTTATACTCCTTACCTTTCCACTAAATTGTGTGTGTGGGTGAGAAGATCCATGCTTAAGATGATAAATAATGGGGGATTTATTTTTTAGCTGAAAGATCATTCTCAGATAAATCTTTGGTTCTTTATCATGGCCATGTTGATTAATTAACTTCAGTGATCCATTTTCTCACTTATTTTTATTTTATTGCAAAAACAATATAATAGTGCTAATACATTTTGAAAAGGAAAAAAAAAAACCCACTCTCAATCCCATTATCCACAACAATTTCTTTTTTCTTTTTTGCATATTCTTCTCTAAGTAATTCCCACAAGCATGTATC
>CM053612.1:9658935-9694215 GCA_028646535.1 Procyon lotor | reverse complement strand
GCCATTTGCAATGACATGGATGGAACTGGAGGGTATAATGCTAAGCAAAATAAGTCAGTCAGAGAAAGACAATTATCACATGATCTCTCTGATATGAAGAATTTGAGAGGCAGGGCAGGGAGTCATGTGGGGTCGGGAGATAAATGAAACAAGATGGGATGGGGAAAGACAAACCATAAGAGACTCCTAAACTCAGGAAATGAACTAGGGGTGGCTGGGAGGTAGGGGGGGTAGGGATAGGGTGGCTGGGTTATGGACATTGGGGAGGATATGTGCTATGTTAAGTACTGTGAAATGTGTAAGCCTGACGATTCACAGACATGTGCCCTGGGGCAAATAATACATTATATGTTACTGTAAAAATTAATTAATTAATTAATTAAAATAAAAGAGAATGGCCAAATTGGAAAAAAAAAAAAAGAACGGCCATTGGTTTAATTTCACCATAAATTCTAATTCCTACATGAAGGAGTAAGCATGTAACCAACTGCCCCTACTGAAGATTATAACTAGGGAAAAAACAAATGTCAAAGATAACCATAACTTTTATAAGCATTGTATACAAGAAAACAAAAATTTGATAACTGCTGACTTTTGTTCAGAAAGCATATAGCTCAGACTACATTTTTACTGGGGAACAACATTTTTAATTTCCTGAGAAAAAAAATGAAAAACTGTCAACCCGGAATTCTATATCTAATGAAATATTTTTCAAGTATGCAAGCAAAATAATGACACTTTTTGTCTTCTTTATATTCTTCTATATTTTTATAAGTAATTTTTTAAAATTTATTTATAATGTTATATTAGTTTCAGGTGTACAGTATAGTGATTCAACATTTTGATACATTACTGCATGCTCATCATGACAAGAGTGCACCTTAATCCCCATCATGTATTTAACTCAACCCCCACCCCTCCCCTCTAGTAACCATCAGTTTTTTCCTCTATAATTGAGTCTCTTTCTTGGTTTCTTTCTCTTTTTGCCCCTTTGCTCATTTGTTTTGTTTCTTAAATTCCACAAATGAGTGAAACCATATGGTATTTTTCTTTCTCTGACTTGTTTCACCTAGCATTATATTCTTTTCTCCATCCATGTCATTACAAATAGCAAGATTTCGTTCTTTTTTATGGCTGAATAAGATTCCTTTATATATATGTATATGTGTATTCCATTATATATTCCAATAATATTCCATTATATATGGATATATATATTCCAATACATTTTCAATATATAGTCAATTATATATATATGTATGTATATATTCCAATAATATTCCTCTGTGTGTGTGTGTGTGTGTGTGTGTGTGTGTGTGTACCACCTCTCTTTATCCATTCGTTAATCAATGGACACTTGGGCTGCTTCCATATCTTGGCTATTGTAAAAAAAAATGCTGCAATAATCATAGAGGTGGTGCATGTATCCCTTTGAATTAGTGTTTTTGTAATTTTTGAGTAAATACCTAATAGCATGATTGCTGTATCATAGGGGGTAGTTCTATTATTCTTGAGGAACCTCCATACTGTTTTCCAGAGTGGCTGCACCAGTTTCCAATCCCACCAACAGTGCATGAGTTTTCCTTTTTCTCCACATCCTCACCAGCACTGTTGTTTCTTGTGTTGTTGATTCTAGTCATTCTGACAGGTATGAGCTGATATGTTGTTGTAGTTTTGATTTGTATTTCCCTGATGATGAGTGATGTTGAGCATCTTTTCATATGTCTATTAGCCATCTGGATGTCTTCTTTGGAAAAATGTCTATCCACATCTTTTGCCCATTTCTTAACTGGATTATTTGGTTTTTTGGGTGCTGAGTTTGATAAGTTCTTTCTAGGTTTTGGATACTAACCTTTAACAGGTATGTCTTTTGCATATATCTTCCCCCATTCTGAAGATTGCCTTTTAGTTTTGTTGACTGTGCAGAAACTTTTTATTTTGACATAGGCCCAATAGTTTATGTTTGCTTTTGTTTCCCTTGCCTCAGGAGACATATCTAGAAAAAAGTTATTATGGGTGATGTCAAAGAGATTACTGCCTGTGTTCTCTTCTAGGATTTTTATGATTTCAGGTCTTACATTTAGGTCTTTAATCCATTCTGAGTTCATTTTTGTGCACAGTGTAAGAAAATGATCTAGTTTCATTCTTTTGCATGTAAGAAAATGATCTAGTTTCATTCTTTTGCATGTTGCTGTCTGGATTTCCCAGTACCATTTGTTGAAAATACTATCTTTTTTCCATCGGATATTCTTTCCTGTATTGTTAAAGATTAATTTACCATGTAGTTGTAGGTTTCAAGATTTCTTTTTTTTTTTATTTAAATTCAATTATCCAAGGTATAGTACATCATTGGTTTTTGATATAATGTTCAATGATTCATCAGTTCAGTATTTCAGAGATTTCTATTCTGATCTTTTGATCTATTTGTCTATTTTTGTGCCAGTACCATGCTGTTTTGATTACTAGGGCTTTATAATATAACTCGAAGTCCAGAATTGTGATGCCTCCAGCTTTGTTTTTCTTTTTAAAAGTTGCTTTGGCTATCTGAGGTCTTTCGTGGTTCCATTCAAGTTTTAGAATTGTTTGTTCTATCTCTGTGGAAAATGCTGTTGGTATTTTGATAGGGGTTGCATTAAATGTGTAGATTACTTTGGGTAGCATAGACATGTTAACAATAGATGTTCTTCTGATCCATGAGCATGGAATGTCTTCCCATTTCTTTGTGTCAGCTTCAATTTCTTTCATCAGTGTGTTATAGCTTTCAGAGTACAGGTGTTCCACCTCTTTGGTTATATTTATTCCTATGTATTTTATTATTTTTGGTGAAGCTGTAAATGGGATTGTTTTCTTAATTTCTCTTTCTGCTGCTTCATTATTGGTGTATAGAAATGCAGATTTCTGTAGATTCATTTTGTATTCCATGACCTTACTGAATTTGTGTATCAATTCTAGCTGTTTTTTCGTGAGATCTCTTAAACTTTGTATATATAGTATCATGTCATCTGAAAATAATGAAAGTTTTATTTCTTCTTTACCAGTTTGGATGCCTTTTATTGCTTTTTGTTTTCTGATTGCTGTTGGCTAGGACTTCCAATACTATGTTAAATTGAAGTGGTGAGAGTAGACATCCTTGTCTTTTTACCTTAAGGGAAAAGCTTTTATTTTCTCCCCATTGAAGTGATGTTAGTTGGGGGGCGGGGGTTCATATATGGCCTTTATGGTGTTGAGGTATGTTCCCTCTAATCCTTCTTGGTTGAAGGTTTTTATCTCCAGTGGATTTTGTACTTTGTACCTCTGCATCTATTAAAATGATCACATGGTTCTTATGCTTTCTTTATCGATGTGGTGTATCACATTGATTGATTTTCAAATATTGAGCTACCATTGCAACCCAAGAATATATCCTACTTGATCGTGGTGAATGATTCGCTTAACATACTGTTGAATTCAGGTTGCTAGGATTTTATTGATGATTTTAGCATCTATGTTCATTGTGGATACTGGCATGTAATTTTCTTTTTTAATGAGGTCTTTGTTTCTGGATTCAAGATAATGCTAGCCTCATAGAATGAGTTTGAAAATGTTCCTTCTATTTCTATTTTTTGGAATAGTTTGAGAAGAAAAGATATTAACTCTTCTTTAAATGTTTGGTTGACTTTCCCTGGCAAGCCATTTGGTCCTGGACTTTTGTTTGTTGGGATATTTTTGATTACTGATTCAAATTCTTTGCTGGTTATTGGTCTGCTTAAGTTTTCTATTTATTCCTGTTTTAGTTTTGGTAGTTCATATGTTTCTAGGAATTTGTCCATTTCTTCCAGATTGCCCAATTTGTTGGCCTATGATTTTTCATAATATTCTCTTATAAATGTTTGTATTTCTATGATGTTGGTTGTGATCTCTCCTCTTTCATTTGTGATTTTATTTATTTGGGTCCTTTGTCTTTTCTTTTTGCTAAGTCTGGATAGGGGTTTATAAATTTTATTAATTGGGGGAACAGGGGCAGGAGCAGAAGGAGAGGGACGAGCGGACTCTGCACTGAGCATAGAGCCCAATGCAGGGCTCAATCTCATGATACTGAGATCATGACCTGAGCTGAAATCAAGACTTGGACACCAAACTGACTGAGGTTAAACCAGGTGCCCCATATTTCTGCTCTAATCTCTACTATTTCTCTTCTACTACTGGCTTTAGGCTTCATTTGTTGTTCTTTTTTTAGTTCCTTTAGGTGTAAAGTTAGGTCGCATATTTGAGATTTTTCTTCCTTCTTGAGGTGGTCCTGTATTGCTATATACTCCTTTCTTAGGATCACTTTTGCTGCATGCCAAAGGTTTTAGATTGTCATGTTTTCATTACCATTTGTTTCTATGTATTTTTTTAATTTCTTCTTTAATTTCCTGGTTGACCCATTCATTCTTTAGTAGGATGTTCTTTAACCACCATGTATTTGTGTTTTTTTCAAATTTTTTCTTGTGGTTGACTTCAAGTTTCACAGTGTTGTGGTCTGAAATTATGCATGGCATGATCTCAATCTTTTTGTATTTGTTGAGGCCTGTTTTATGACCTAGTATGTGATCTATTCTGGAGAGTGTCCCGTGTGCACTGGAGAAGAATATGTATTCTGCTGCTTTAGGATGAAATGTTCTGAATATATCTGTTAAGTCCATCTGGTCTGGTGTATCATTCAAAGCCATTGTTTCCTTGTTGATGTTCTGCTTAGATGATCTGTCCATTGCTGGGAGTGGGGGTGTTAAAGTCCCCTATATTTTTGTATTATTATCAGTTTCTTTATGTTATTAATTGATTTATATATTTGGCTCCTCCCAAGGTGGGAGCATAAATATTTAAAATTGTTAGGCCTTCTTGTTGGAAAGACCCCTTTATTATGATATAGTGCCCTTCCTCATCCCTTGATACAGTCTATGGTTTAAAATGTAATTTGTCTGATATAAGTATTGCTACTCTGGCTTTCTAAATGGCCATTAACATGATAAATGTTTCTCCATCTCCTCCTTGTCAATCTACAGGTATCTTGAGGTCTAAAGTGGGTTTCTTGTAGGAAGCATATAGATGAGTCTTGTTTTTTTATTTTAATCTATTCTGATACTGTATGTCTTTTGATTAGAGCATTAAGTCCATTTGCATTCAGAGTAATTATTGATGGATATGAATTTAGTGCCATTTTATTACTTGTTTTGTCATTTTTTCTGGAGATTTTCTCTGTTCCTTTCTAGTCTTTGTCACTTTTGGTCTTTCTTTCCCACTCAAACAGTCCCTTCTAATATTTCTTGCTGGTTTAGTGGTCATGAACTCTTTTAGTGTATGTTTGCCTGGGAAACTCTTTATTTCTCCTTCTATTCTGAATGACAGCCTTGCTGGATAAAGTATTCTTGGCTGCATATTTTTGCCATTTCAGCAAAATATATCACACTACTCTCTACTGTCATGCCAAGTTCCTGTGGAGAAATCTGCTGCTAACCTTATTGTCTTTCCTCATAAGTTAAGGACTTCTTTTATCTTACTGCTTTTAGGAGTAGTACTCCTTTTAGGATTTTTTTCTTTATCACTATATTTTGCAAATTTAATTTAACAATGTCTTGGTGGTGGCCTGCTTTTGTTGATTTTGATGGGCGTTCTCTGTGCCTCCTGTATTTGGATGTCTGTTTCCTTTTCCAGACAGGGAAGTTTCAGCTATAATTTTCTCAAATTATACTATATATTTCTCAAATTATATATATTTCTCAAATAAACCTTCTTTCCCCTTTTACCTTTCTTCTTCTTCTGGGACTCCTGTGATATGAATGTTATTATGCTTTATGGAGTTACTGAGTTCCCTAAGTCTACATTTGTGATCTAATATGTTTCTCTCTTCTTTTTGGTTTTATTACTTCGATAATTTTATCTTCTATATCACTTTTTCATTCCTCTGCTTCTTGCATCCTTTTGGTCATTACATCCAGTCAGTTTCAAATCTCATTTTGAGATTTACATTTTTCATGTTGGCTTGACTAGTTTTTAGATCTTTTATCTCTGTGGTAAGGGACTTCCTGATATCTTCTTTGCTTTTCAAAAGCTCAGCTAGAATCCTTATGATTATTATCTTAAACTCTGAATCAGGCGTATTATTATATCTGTTTCAATTAGATCCCTAGCTGTGACCTTTTCTTGTTCTTTCTTTGGAAGGAATTCTTCCACCTTCACATTTTTCTAGGTCCTTGTCTTCTTCTTTGTGTTAGAAAAGCCTTTATGTTGCCTGCTCCTAAGAGTAATAGCTTTATAAAGAAGTGGTCATATACTGTCCAGGGCCTGGTGCTTCAGGTAGTGTCCCAGGTGTCTCTGCTGTGCACCCTCTCCTACTGTGTTTTGGCTGCTGTATCCCTCAGGTCAGTCCTCTGCAGAGTTTCCCCTTGACTTCCCCTTGGGGGGAGGGTTGGCATTTGGACCTTGGCCAGAGTGTGGTGAGTTCTAACTAGGTGTGCTCTGGTTGGCTTGTTAAAAGAGACCTGATGCTCTTTCTACTAGAGCTGAAGCTTTGTAGAACTCTATGGTCAGTCGATGTGGTGTGTGTGTAGGGGGGGTGTTTGTGTTGGTCTTCTCGAGGAAGGACCCACTGCTCTGTTTTTCAGGCATACTTGCCAGAGAAAAGTAGCACCTGCAGAGCATGAAAGGGAAGGGGGAGGCTTGGTGTTGGTGATTTATGCCACCACTCTTGGCGCTGTGCTGCTTACTGAAGTTAGGTTATGCTGAGAGTCAGGAAAGAAATGGCACCAGTTCCTCCCTCCTTCCCTGAAAGGAGAGTTCATGCCTTCCTGGGAAGCCCTCCCAAAAGAGTGAACAGTCTCCCCTCATGTGTCCCAGACATCCCTCAGATCCCTGCCTTCACCCTGTGTTCCAGCTATTTGCTGCTCAGCAGCACAGTGTACCTGTGTTCCATCCCCGGCAGACTGGCTGAGCTTTAGAACTCCAAATTTAGGGACCTGGTGTGGTGCAGAAACACACTAGTTCTCTCAGGGAGGATCTTGCCACACTGGGACTGATGTAGGTTTATCCCAGAAGAGCAGTTGTACCAAAGTGCAAGGGCTTTGAGTTTAGAATAAAGTACAGCAAAGACCTGGTGTCCAGGTTAGCTGCCCTCAGCAGGTGTCTCTGCATCTATGCTGAGGAGCATCAGGGGAAATGGCACCAGCTGGCTTTTTGTCCCCAGACAGGCAGATGTGCTCCAAGAAGCGGGAGCCATCTCTCCCAGTGGGTCCCAGGGGATCCTCAGATCATGTTGTCTGCCCCAGATTATCTGGTCACCTTCTCCACAGGAGCACTGTAGTGCCCTCAGGACTCCACACCAGCCACTCCACAGACCTCTAAAACCAGTCTTTCAGCCCCACTGCTTGAAAAAAAACTCACAAAAGTATCAGCCCCACTCATTTTTCCAGTCAATGGCTTTGTGGAGGTGTTTTCCTTGTGCAATCTCTCTCTCTCTCTCTCTCTCTCTCTCTCTCTCTCTCTCTCTCTCTTTCTCTTTCCTCCTCTCTCTGTTACCAGGGTTCCCTCCCTTCTGCATACCCATGATCCATTTCTCCCCCAAATCACATCTCCATACTTCCTACCTTCCATGATGTGGCCTCTTCTCTCCCTCTAGTTGTGTAGTTTGTTTGATCAGTTTTCAGATCAATTTCTTGGGTAATCAGAATGATTTGATATTTATATAATGTTCCAGGGATGAGGCAAGCCTAGGGTCCTCCTACTACTCCACCATCTTAGCCAAAATAATGACACTTTAAAATAAAAAAACACTAAGAGAATTTGTTGCCACCTACCTCCATCAAAAGAAATGATAAAGCAAAATCCTTTGTGCTGAAGGGAAATGATAGTAGAGGGAAATTGAGATCTTTAGGAATGAAGGAAGAAAAATGGAACAGGTAAATATATGAAAAAACAAAAATACCATTTGCTCCTAATTTAAAAAAATGCATAACATTGTCAAAGTAAAAATTATGACATTTTCAACTGGGATTTATAATGTATATACATGTAAATCTATATATGACAACTATAGCATAAAGGTCAGGGAAAGGAGATAAATGTTTCCATATGTTTGCCGGATTTCTACATTTTATGTGAAGTAGCATGAAGTAGTATTCACTTCAAGTAGACTGAAAGTTAAGAATGTGTATTGTATGTTGGAGAGGATGTGGAGAAAGGGGAACCCTCTTACACTGTTGGTGGGAATGCAAGTTGGTACAGCCACTTTGGAAAACAGTGTGGAGATTCCTTAAGAAATTAAAAATAGAGCTACCCTATGACCCTGCAATTGCACTACTGGGTATTTACCCCAAAGATACTGATATAGTGCAATGAAGGGCCACATGTATTCCAATGTTCATAGCAGCAATGGCCACAATCGCCAAACTGTGGAAAGAGCCAAGATGCCCTTCAACAGACGAATGGATAAAGAAGATATGGTTTATATATACAATGGAATATTATGCCTCCATCAGAAAGGATGAATACCCAACTTTTATATCAACATGGACAGGACTGGAAGAGATCACGTTGAGTGAAATAAGTCAAGCAGAGAAAGTCAATTATCATACGGTTTCACTTATGTGTGGAGCATAAGAAAAATATGGAAGACACTGGGAGAAGGAAAGAAAGAGTGCATTGGGAGAAAACGGGGGGTGAGATGAAACTTGAGAGACTGTGGACTCTGAGAAACAAACTGAGGGTTTTGGAGGGGAGGTGGGTGGGGGGTTGAGTGAGCCTGGTGGTGGGTATTGAGGAGGGCACGTATTGCATGGAGCACTGGGTGTGGTGCATAAACAATGAATCTTGGAACACTGAAAAAAATAAAACATTAAAATTTAAATTTAAAAAAAAAGAATGTGTATTGTAATTCCTAGAGGAACCACTAAAAAATATAAAGACATGTAATGAAAAGCCAATAGATAAATTAAATTAGAATTCAAAATATATTTAAATGCTCCAAAAAAGGGGGAGAACAAAGGAATAAGAACCAGAAAACAAATAAACAAACAACAAAATGGCAGATGTAAATACAACCAAATCAATAATTACATTAAATGTTAATAGACTAGCCATTCTAGTTAAAACTCAGAAATTATCAGAAGGAATGAAAAAAAACAAAGACTCGGGTATGTGCTATTCACAGGAAACAAATGTTAAACATAAAGACAAAGATAGGCTGAGTATAAATGGACTGAATAAAATACACCCATGGAAATAATGAGCATAAGAAGATGGAGTGGTTATATTAATAGATAAAATAGACTTTAAGAAAAGAGTATTAACAGAGCTTAAGAGTGATATTTTCTTGTAATAAAAGAAATAAGGAAGACATAACAATCATAAATACACCTATATATAATAATAGCAGCTCAAAATACATGAAAACTAAATTGACAAAAATAGAGTAGACAATTCCAATCATGGGGGAAATTTTACCAATATTTTCTCATGAAATGATACACTAAACAAAAATTTATTAAAATTATAGTTTACTTGACCAACACTATAAACTTTTATCTATTTGTAGAACAAAACATGTAATTTCTATAGAATATAACTTATTTTCCAAGAAATGTGTTATATTCAACAGAATAGAACCTATGTCAGACTATAAAATAAGTCTCAATAAATTCAAAGTGACTGAAATCATACAGATTATATTATCTGAACAAAAATTATAAATCAGTAAAAATATATTGAGAATAATTTGGAAATAAACATATTTCAAAATAATCAATGGGTCAAAGAATAAATTAAAAATTGAGGAGGGCACATATTGCATAGAACACTGGGTGTGGTGCATGAACAATTAATCTTGTAACACTGAAAAAATAAACATATTTGGGGAAAAAAACAAATTGGAACCATTTGAAAATTAATAACAATGCAACATAAAAGTTTGTGTAATGCAGCCAAAGATGTACTTTGAGAAAAATTTTAACTGTAAATAGCTACATAAGAAAAGAAGAAACATCTAATATCAATGAATTAAGGTTTTTATCATGAATCTATAAAAAGAAGAGCAAAGTAAACCCAAGCAGATAGAAGAAAGGTAAAATAAAGAGCAGGAAGCAACCAAATAGAAAATAGGCAAACACTACAGAAAATTAACAAAACCAAAAGCTAGTTCTTTGAAGAAACAAAATTAATAAATCTCTTACTAGGGAAAAAAAAAAGAAAGAAAAAAGGAATACCAAGCAAAAAACAAAACAAAAACTTTAGGAATGAAAGGACCTTTAAGTAGAGATTCTACTGAGAATAAAAAAGATGATAAAAGGCTATTTTAAGCAACTTTGTGCCAATGGAATGAAATAAACAAATTTCTTAAAAATATAACTTAATATCTTTTATTATTATTTAATATCTATTAGATAAATTTATTTTTCTCAAAAACCCTCCCACCCATACATACATGGTTTCACTGGTAAATTCTACCAAACCTCCAACAAGGAAGTAACAGCAATCTTATATTCACTTCTTCAGAAAACAGATGAAAAAGAAACTCTTTCCAACACAACCAGAAGCCAATGAAGCCATGTAAAGCCAATGTAACCCTGATATCAAAACCTAACAAGGACAGTACTGAAAAAAAAGGTGGAGGCAAAAATTTTTAACAAAATAATGGCAGGTTTAATTCTACAATTTATAAAACAGCTAATGCATATTGATCAGTTAGTATATATCCCAGTAATACCAAATTGGTTTAACATTTAAAAATCAAATATTGTAATTCACCATATTAACAGCCTAAAAATAAACAAAACATATGACTGGCTAAATAGATGCTGAAAAAGCATCTGGCAGAATTCAATACCCATTTGTGATTATGAAAAAAAAAAAAGTCTCGGCCAAATAGGCATAGAAGGGAACTTCCGCAACCTGATAAAGCTCCCTCAGTTAACATCATACTTAATTGATAAAGTATTAAGTGCTTTCCCCTAATCTGATGATAAATGCAGGCATGTCTGGTCTCACCACTCGTATTCAACATGGTATTGGAAATCCAAGCCAAGCATTAAGGCAAAAAGAAAAAATAAAAGGCATAAGGACTGGAAATAAAATTACTTCTGTTTGCAGATGGAATGATTATTTACATAGAAATTTCCAATGAGTCAACAAAGCAACTAGAACTAATAAGAATGTTAGAAAAGCAGCAGAGCATAAAATTAATATACAAAAATAACTGTATTTCTTATACTAGTGGCAAGCATCCAGAGGACTAATTTTTTTATATTCAATTTATGATAACATCAAAAATTATAAAATACTTAGGAATAAGTTAATGAAATATGTTTAAACCTTTCACTGAAAACTGTGTAACATTATTGAGAAGTTTTTTTTTTTTATCTAAATAAATGGGGGGATATACCTTGTTCATGGATTGAAAGACTCAATATTGTTACAGTGTCACTGTACATCAGATTGATCCATAGATTAAAAAAAAACTAGGGCGCCTGGATGGCTCAGTGGGTTAAAGCCTCTGCCTTCGGCTCAGGTCATGATCTCAGGGTCCTGAGATCAAGCCCCACATCAGGCTCTCTGCTCGGCGGGGAGCCTGCTTCCCCCTCTCTCTCTCTGTCTGCCTCTCTGCCTACTTGTGATCTCCCTCTCTCTCTGTCAAATAAATAAATAAAATCTTTAAAAAAAAAAAAAAACCCAAACAAGATCTCAGCAAGCTTTTCTGTAGATATTGACAAGATGTTTCTAAAATTGATATGAAAATCAAAACCTAGGATAGCCAAAGCAATTTTTAAAAACACAGTTGGAAGATTTACACTATCTGACTTTAAGACTCACTATAAAGCTACAATAAACAAGAGAGCATGATTTTAGCAAAAGGATAAACATATAAATCAGTAAAACAGGATAAAGATTCTAGAAATAGACTCCAAAAAAAAAAAAATCAATAGATTTTCATCAAAGCTTCCAAGGCAATTAAATGGAAAAAGCATAGTCTTTTCAACAAATAGTTGAATAACTGGATATCTGTTTTTTAAAAAAGAACATTGTCTCTTACTTAATTAATTTGAAATGGATCATAGACCTACTTGTTAAAGCTCATGCTATAAAACTTCTACAAGGAAACACAAGGGAAAATATTTGCAACTGTGTGGTAAACACTAGTTTCTTAGGACATAAAAATTATAAAACAATAGAAAAATGTTTTAATAAATTGAAAATTTATTAAAATAAAATTAAAATTAAAATTAATTAAAATAAAATATAAAATTAAAATTTTAAAAATTGAATTTCATCAAAATAAGAAACTTTCATGCTTAGAAAGACACTATTTTAAAAACAAGAAGACAAGTCAAAGAATGGTAGAAAATATCTGCAATGCATATAACTGACAAATTATTTGTATCCATATTTTATAAAGAACTCTTACAAATAACAGTACCCAAACTACCCAATAAAAGATGAGCAAAAGATTTGTACAGGCACCAGGAAAATATATACGTAGCAAGTTAGTTCATGAAAAGATGATTAATGCCATTAGTCATCAGAAGAAATGCAAAATAAGACCGTGAGATACCACTCTACACTCACTAGAATGATCTTACTGATCTTACAAATATTGATACAGTTTGAAGCAACTAGAATGTTCATGCACTACTATGGAGATACAACATTTTACAGCCCAAGTATTTGACAGTTCCTTAAAATTTTAGACATGTGTCTGCCATAAAATCCACACTCCTAGGTATTTACTCAAGAGAAATTTAAACATGTGTTTGAACAAATGTTCATAACAACTTTATTCACAACAGCCAAAACCTAGAAACAATTCTAAAGTCCATCAACTGGGAAATAAACAAACAAAACTGGAATACATACAATGGAATACCAAGAAACAATTTTAAAAAGGAACTTCTGGGGCTCCTGGGTGGCTCAGTCGGCTAAGCATCTGCCTTTGACTGATGTCATGATCCCAGAGTCTTGGGATTGAGCCCCACATGGGGCTTCCTGCTCAGCGAGAGTCTGCTTCTCCCTCTCCCTCTGCCTCACCCCTCTACTCATGCTCTCTCTCTCTCTCTCTCTCTCTCTCAAATAAATAAAATCTTAAAGAAAAAAATAAATACAAATAAAAAGGAACTTCTGATACATATAACAACATGGATGAATCTTAAAATAATTATGCTGGTGGGGCACTTGGGTGGCTCAGTTGATTAGGCATTTGCTTTCTGCTTGGGTCATGATCCCAGGGTGCTGGATCGATCCACATCAGGCTCCCTGCTCAGAGGTGAATCTGCTTCTCCCTCTCCCTCCATCTCTCTCCCCAGCTTGTACTCTTTCTGAAATAAATAAATAAAGCAAAATCAACTTGTTAGATCCCAGAGGACCAACTGAGACCCAGTGAGATGAAAGGACTTACCCAAAGTCACAAATCCAGTCACTAGTAGAGCCAGGTCAGTAATTTAGGCCCCATACTACCCAGTGCTTTCTTCCATGTTACAGAAACTGCTCACAAAGTTTTGACTTACCAAATTGCAAAGACACCAAGAATTCATAAGCCAGAACAAATAGGCAACACTACATTCCAACAATAAAAGTCATTAACAATCATCCTTATAGTGCAACTTAGAATTTAGAAACAAATGGCCTTGAAAATAGCATTTGGGAACCTGGAACAATCTGTTCATAAGTAGGATAGCTGCTCTATGTTCTATGTGATAGATAATTGTGGTTCTTATTTCAATGCTTTTGACTCCCAAGAGCCATGGGGGTAATTAGACCAGTAACTCATGTATGTATCAATGGCACAGGCAAGTATCCATAAGGTAAATCTCGAAAATCAATTTTTAAAATAAGAAAATTAGTTACTAAGGAAGTATAAGGAATTAACTTCAAGAATTTACCATTGAATGGATTATTCTTCTATGCTGATGTTATCAGCACAGACGAATATCACATCAAACCCAGCCCTTTATCGTATTACTTTGGACAAGAGGAATTGGCCTACCAACATTTCATGCAGTCACTCCAGATCTTGCATTTCCTTTGTTGCAATACCTAAATCTAAGCCATGTTTTCCTTTATTCTATTAAGGTGTCTAATATTTTTCTGGGCTAAGGTAACTTTTGCAAACAATGTTAGCAATTTAATCATGTATTTCCTATAAAATAAAATTTAAAACATTTTTCATGTAATAATCCTCCCTCAACCCAATTTTTTTTCCTGTTCCGTAGCAGACCCAAGCAGTGTTTGTCAAGGTAAAAAGGTTTCATTTAGGCCAAACGTGCTTCATCCTCACAAAGCAAACTCAGAACAATGTCTGCCTACTTGTCATTGCATCGGTGGAAAATTATTCTTGCCTTTGCTACCACACAGCCACATCTTTCCCCTTATTGTTTATTTATACTCCCCTTCCTATCAAAGCTGAACTTAACTGTCTCAGAGCTGACTTGACTGGGAAACGTGTTACTTCTAAGCCTGCTGAGAGGAGTTTAGGGCCTGGTAAACCATGACTGCAACATGTCTAGCTCTTCTCTCTCTTTTGGGAAAGAATGAAGCCACAAATGAGAAGAGAACTTCTCAATCTAACAATAATCCGTTTCACTTCTTACAAGTCACTCTTAGATTTCTCCCTCTAAATTATTCTCTTGCCACAAATACCTGAGAAAATACTCGCTAACATCTACTTCTATGAAATATACACTTTAATACTGAGAAAAAAACTATTGTTATTCCAAGGCTAGAGTGATATCAGACCATGATTCATTTACATGCTCGGTTGAAGAATCATGTTTGGGAAAAATATAGTATCTAATCAAATGGCAAACATTTTCTCAGAAATGTTTTGTGAGGTGCACAATGTTCTTTTCTCAAACATATGCCTACACTTTTTTCCAAGGACATTGCTGTTTTTTAACAAAGAAATAATTATGAATATTAAATGTGGCCAAAACATCCAGACAAGTACTTGCTGTTTCCAAAGTACAAGACAGAAGAACTTGGCAAGACAGTACAACTCTGTTTTCTGTAATATTTTAATATTGTGTACAAAATTTCTCTTTTTTCCAGAGGGAATAAAGAATGCACAAATGGCAAGTCAGCACTGTTAGGGCCAAGGTCCTGCCTTCTTATCTCTGCCCCACCAACTTCCATCATCCCCTGCAGAGAAAATATAGGAAAATGACAACACAAGGTTGAATTCAGGATAACTATTTGAGAGACAACTTCATGAAATGAGAATCTCATAATAGACATTAGGTGCTGAAGCCAGACGCCTTCTCGGAACATTTCTTGCTTGGAGGAATGAAGGGGGGACTCACTGAGGATAGAATCTCACATAGCAGAATTCTCATAGAGTATGTAATAGGCTGTCTGGAATAACAGAACTTCTTCACTTTGGCCTCAGCAATGCTGACATATGAGCATGGAATTTCTGTAAAGAAAAAATTCCCTGTTACTCATTGTTTGTAAAAAAAAGAAACTTGCTTAGTGGCTTCTAGGACAGCTGTGTCAAGCATCAGTGTGTATAGAAAAGCAACTGTAACAACAGCAAGAAACTGGATCATATGTAGACTATAAGAAGCTTCTAGAAAAAATAAAGACATGCGTTCTAGCCCTGACTGCCACTTACCTATTGCATCTTGAACCCCAACTTCTTGAGCTGTAACACCTGGCCTATATAAATAAGCCTCAGGATAGCTATAAGATCAAATGAGATGATCTACATAAAGATATTCTTTATAAAGCTCTTTGTTAACTTTGTTAAAAGGTAGAAAAATATTATCATGTTTGTATTATTATATTTAATCCATTAGTTCCTCTACTTAATTTTTCACTAATTCCCATGTAGATGTTATCAGTGGTATGCAAGACCTAGACGACTTATTTCTGAAGTGTGGATTGATTAGGCTGCAGTATTCACCAGCATTTATATTCTCTTATACTTCTCATTTCTGTCTTTCATTTCCAACCAGAAAGAGCCCTTCTGAAAATATTCCCGGACCTCTGACATACTTAAGGAATTATCTTTGGGGTTCAGGTAAACAGTCAATGCTAAAGACAGTTCTTAAGTAAAGATCCAGTGGTTCTTAACTGATGGGCCCCACTCTCAGAGAGCCAGTGAGGCCCAGGAATCTGTATATTTAATAGGAAACCAGTACCATGCCTTTTTGATGCAGGCAGTTCCTTACCAGTCTTTAGCATATTTATTTGCTGGTAACAATTACTCAGAATGCTTAATAAATATAGATACCAGGCCTCTTCCTGGAAAAATCTGACTCAGTAGGTTTGAGTTAAGACCCAGGAATTTGTGTTTTGAACAGGCACTCCAAGTGATTGTTCCTATGGACCCAATTCTTTATAGCACCTTTACACCTTGAGAAACACTGGTAGAGGGAAACCATTGTTCATTCCAAAAGTAGGGGCACAGTTTGGGACCCTTCTCAGCATTAACCTTTACTAAACAGAGTCAGTATAATTATTTATCATTCTTACATGGGTGGTTCAGGAAGAAATAATTTTCCTTGAAACGCTTCTTGCCCACTGAAAGACACTGTATACCTAATAGTGGATGATACAAAAACTAGGATCAGATACTGTCCTCAACTTTAGGCAGATCTGTCTTACACCAGCATTTTACCTGCTACTATCTTTCCTATTGCAGGTGGACTCATCCTAATTTTTATTAATCCCATTACAGAAATCTCACAAGATCTGGCTTGATTAGCAATCATTGCCTCACATGGAAGATCACATTTTACTTTGGCTTATATTAAAAATGTGGTGCCATTTTGGGGTTCATAGTGGCTTATTTGAATGAACCACGTATTAAGAAAAAAGGGTCAAGAGATAAGAATCTCTTTAAGTGATGCAACTTAGGTGATAAAGCTATTAAAGAAGTTCAGCTGCTTCTGGCAGAGGAGGTGGAACTGTTGAAAGGAACGGTAACTTTGAGTCATAGAATGATTAAATATATTTTGTGCTACAGGAGAAGGAAATGTCTTTCTGAATGGTATGAAAGGCTCCGATTGGTGTAAAAAGCGTATGCTGTAGGTGCTTGGCTCCAACAACTGTTTGAAAGCATATGAGAAGAAAGTATTCTATGAAAGTCTCTAAACAGTTGTTTGACGGATGCCTTAAAAACCATCATCTCCTTAGGGGTTTTTTTTGTTTTTGGTTTTTGGGGGTTTTTTTGCTTTTAGCAAACCCTCCCACACCTCTGCAGGATCAGGGAGCTATTCCTGATTAACAGGTAGACTCTGCACCAGAGAGGTAGCCAAATCAGATAGGAAAAGTCACAGCCAAGAGAAAAATTGAGAAGCTTCAGCTGGCACTACAGGTCTTATTCTTATCTCCAGAGATGGTGCTGATTTCTAAAGAACTAGAGGTTGTAAATGGGTCAGTTGACAGATAACAGTGGATAGGCTTCGCCCAACAAAGTAGCAAATCATGGTGCAACCTAACATTTTTACCCTTGCATTTCCTTAATATATATTTTATATTGTTCTGTCCTGTTATAAAAGCAACATGTAGGTATTGCAAGAAGTTTGGAAAACTAGGAGAAAAATAACACCACTGCAATCATTTGTTTTAGACCAATAGCTAAAAACAACTGTGCTCAGTGAACTGATAGGGGAAAGATCCACCACATTCCAAGAGTTGGAGGAAGGAGGAAAGATTGAAAGGTAGTCTGAAGGAGTAAAGAAATTGTGTTCTTAATGTGTTCCTGTCCCCATAGTTCTCTTTTCAACTTCCCTGCTCATTCAACCTTTCCTGCCTCTATTCCCACCCCAAAGCCATCCACTATATCCTTTGGAATTCCTAGTCTACATATAGCATGCTCCTCTAAATCCTAAACCAGTGCTTCACTAGCATTAATGTACATCTGAATCACTTGGAGATCCTGTTAAAATGCAGATTCTGTTGCAGTAGGAAGGGTGCAATCGCCCATCCTCTTCCAACTCTCAGAATGTGGTGGATCTTTCCCATGTCACTTCACTGAACAGTTGTTTTTAGCCATTTGAGATTCTGTACTTTTTTTTTTTTTTTTTTTTTGAGATTCTGCACTTCTAACAAGCTCCCAGGTGATAATGATGATGGTCAGTAGGACAGATTTTGAGTAGAAAATCCTAAACCACTTGTCAAGTGATCACTTAATCACCTAAACTTCATTTGAATCTTCAGGGGTCCTCTGAGGACACTGCCTTCCTTTCAGTCCACTCAAGTGGGGGCTATTTTGTCTTTCACACCTTACATACCTCAAGTGCCACTTTAAGACAGTTATCTTCATTCATTTCTTTAGTGGGAAAAAAACCCCAAAACCTGTCTCTTTTGGGGCTTAGTTCTTCCAGAAATGCCAGGCCTTCCTCCTCATGGCAATCAACACCAACTTCTCGTTACTCTTCATAACTGACTGTAGACATTGGCACAAAGCACGAGGTATGATATGGAAAGACACAATGAGGAATTTTATAAGAATGGCTGAGAATTACTGCAGAAATTCAAAGAATTTCCCTGCCAAATGTATATCATTATAAATTCCTAGTCACTAAAGGAACGTATGGGTAGTTCAGTCAGTTGAGCATCTGACTCTTGGTTTAGGCTCAGGTCATGATCTCAGGGTTGTAGGATCAAGCCCCGCACGGAGCCCTGTGTCAAGCCTACATCAAGCCCATGACAGGCTCCATGCTCAGTGGGGAGTCTTCTTGAGATTCTCTCTCTGCCCCTCCTCCAACTTGTATGCTCACTCTCAAATAAATAAATACATCTTTATAAATAAATAAATAAATAAATAAATAAATAAACAAACAAACAAATAAATTCCTAGTCACTGTGTAAAAGATGAATAGCTGTTCGCCAAAATTTGCTCTGACCTTTATCGTACAGAGTTTGAAAAAGAGAAAATCAGCTCTAACATCGGAGAGCTGGCCTGGTGCTATTAAGTAGGCCTAGTGTTGTGAGGAGCTGGCCTGGCATCACAGCAAGATCATGATGTTCTCTTGCTGAACGTGAACAATTTCACAGAACATCAACATCAAACAAAGCTACTCTGTGACCATGATAGGTCAAGACAAAAATAAGATCACTCCACAGTTATATGTGGGTACAGGCAAGATAGGAACACTGTGCATTTACTGAGAATATAAATGGAAACAATACATGCCACTTCTGAGCTAAAGATTTTAAAGAGGAGATACGCCAACTCCATGTAGAGGGGAGCTGCCCATTAAATTGGAACACTTGTCATGAGCAAGAAGTATTATCTTTCAGTTGTTCTATATTTGAGGATCTATCATAACAATAACAGCATTGAGGTGCCTGAGTGGCTCAGTCAGTTAAGCGTCTGCCTTTGGCTCAGGTCATGGTCCCAAGGTCCTGGGATCAAACCCCACATCAGGCTTCCTTCTCAGCAGGGAGTCTGCTTCACCCTCTCCCTCTGCCCCTCTCTCTGCTCATGCTCTCCCATTCTTTATTCTCAGCCACTGCCTCTGTTCATTAAATTACCTATCTCTCATGCTTCTTTGTTCTATATCTCTTTCAACTGCATCTTTTCCATAAATATTTAAATATACTCCAGTACTTCTCATTTTTAAAAGCCCTCCCTCTGCTACCAATTTATCTCTCAGCTCCACTTCATGGAAAAAGTTTCTGATTTATCTCTTATTGATGTCATCCCCTTCCAGTTCACTTTCAAATTCCCTTCACTTGGACTTTTCCCTCTACCATTCCATTTCAACATCTTTTGTGCATATCACCAACTACTTTATTTTGGTCAAGTCTAGTGATTACTTCTCTGTTCTCACATTAGTTGACTTCTCAGAACCATTCCATGTGGTTTTCTAGTCGTCTTGTTCTGAAATACTTCCTTCCCTTGGCTTTCTTGATACCGTTTCCTTATCCTTCTACATGACTGGTCACTCCTCAGTCTCCTTTGAGATTTTTGAAGACTGTTCTTTCCCCCCATTGAATGGTCTGGGGGTACTCCTATATTTAGAGTTGAGAAGAAGATGGTGAAGAACAAGTAAATAAAAAAAGATACACTATACTCTTAAAACACTCAATATCAGAATGATGTCAAATTTCTGCAAATTAAGCTATATAGACAATACAGTTTCAACTGAAATCCCAAAAGAATGATTTTCTTTGGAATGTGCCAAACTAGCTCTAAAATTATGTGGAAGAGTAAAGATGAACTCAAAAGGAAAGAATAAAGAGAAAGAAGTTCCCTCTAAGACTTTAAGACTTACTACTAAACTACACAAAATAAGAAAATATGCTACCAGTACAGGAATAGACAAATTAATAGAGAAACCATAAAAAGTGCTTTCCACATACATACACATCTAGAAACTTAATTGATATGATAGAAATGGCCCTGAAGTTCTTTTGGGAAAGGATAAAATGTTTACTAATGATGCTGGAACAATTTCCTTTCCATATGAAAAAAAATTGTGTTTCTAGCTCGTATTTTATAAAAACTCAGTTGCAGATGGTAAACAATTAAATGTAGAAAGTAAAGCTTTAAAATATATGGAAGATGACATTAGCAAGATAGTAGAGTAAGAGGTAAGAGGTCCCCCACTCATATTTTCCCTAAGCAATAACAGTTTAGCAGCCATCCACAGACAAAAATACCTTTGTGAAAGCTTTTGGATTCAGGTAGGAGCTTGTGAAATCCTGGTGGAGCATAAGACCAGAGAAGACTGTTTTGAGAAGGCAGGCCCATGCCTAGGCATCAGGCTTGCCAACTGTGATCCCATCTAGGAGACCTGAAAACCATCTCATTCCCCTGTAGATTCATCTATAGTCTTGTTTGGCCTTGGTCTTGCCACTAGCACTACCCACCAAGGCACCTAGTTGGAGTCATGCCCTCCTATAACTTGGGCCCACCAAACTCTATCTCAGCTGCAGAACTTATGATGGTTCCACACAAAGACCTGCCAGGAGGCATATACATCCATGCCCCCAGAGAGAGGCCTGCCAACCTCAGTTCACATGTAGATCCAGAAGTAGCCCTGTAAACTGGCTCCAGTCTCTCTCAGCCAGTCCAGAAGTGATCCTACCCACCCAGGAACCTGAAAGGAGACATACTTGTCCATGACCCCAGAGGCAAGCCTGTGATTTGGTTTCAACCCCCCTTAGCTGCACTCTGTGGCCAGTATTGCCTGCTCAGACACACATCCAGTGAACCAGCAGAAGCCTTCCTAGGAATCCAGTGGGATCCCATACCCATCCATGCACCTGGAAACAGGGCCACTGTCTGCAGACCCTGAAATGGGTCCTTGTCCCAGCATCATCCCTATAGACAGTTCTAGATGTAGTCTTGTCCACCCAGGGACCAGATAGGATCCACACTTGCATGAGCCCCTAGTAACAATACCACCAACCATGGACCCTACTGTATATCCAGCAGTAGTCGTGTAAGCCAGCTCCCAACACCACTGAACTGCAATCCAGAAGATAATATTATCAGCCCAGGCATTCAACAAAAGGTCTTTATCTGCCAAAACCAATCTATAAATACTAGAAAAAGGGTTTTCTCCTTCAAATGTACAGAAACATTGCAAGACTGCACAGATTGCAAAGAATCAGATGTGACAGCACCAAAAGAAACTGATAAACTTCCAGTAACCAACCCCAAAGAAATGGAGACATATGAATGTCCTGGAAAGGATTCAAAATAATCATTTTCCTTTTTTTTCTTTTTTTAATTACCATATAATGTATTACTTGTTTCAAGGGTACAAGTTTATGATTCATCAGTCTTACACAATTCACAGTACTCACCATAGCAAATACCTTCCCCAGTGTCCGTCACCCAGCCACCCCATCCCTCCCACCCCCATCCAGTCCAACAACCATCAGTTTGTTTCCTGAGATTAAGAGTCTCTTGTGGTTTGTCTCCCTCTCCAGTTTCATCTTATTTCATTTTTTCCTCTCTTCCCCTATGATCCTCTGCCTTGTTTCTCAAATTCCACATATCAGTGAGATCATATGATAATTGTCTTTCCCTGATAGACTTATTTCGCTTAGCATAATACGTTCTAGTTCCATCCATGTCATTGCAAATCAAAATAATCATTTTCTAAAAGCTCAATGAGATGCAGGAGAACACATATAGACAACTAAATAAAATCAGGGTGAGAAAAAGCATGAACAAAATGAAAAGTTTACTCAAGAGATAGACACCATAAAAAAATATAAACAGAAATTCCGGAATTTCTGAAGAATGCAATTGAATTGAAGAATACAATGACTGAACTGAAAAGTCAATAGAGACTTTAGTCACAGACCCGATCATTTAGAAGGAAGAATCAGCAAACTCAAAACAGCTTATTTTTGAAATTAGCCAGTTAGAGGAACAAAAAGATTTAAAAAAAAAAAAAAGTACACATTATGGGAGTCCCAGAAGGAGAAGAGAGAAAAGGGCAGAAAGTTTATTTAAAGAAATAATGACTGAAGGGGCGCTTGGATGGCTCATTGGGTTAAAGCCTCTGCCCTCAGTTCAGGTCATGATCTCAGGGTCCTGGGATCCAGCCCCGCACTGGGCTTTCTGCTCAGTGGGGAGCCTGCTTCCCCCTCTCTCTCTGCCTGCCTCTCTGCCTACTTGTGATCTCTCTCTCTCTCTATCAAATAAATAAATAAAATCTTTAAAAAAAAGAAAGAAAGAAAGAATGACTGAAAACATCCTAAATCTTGGGAGGGATTTAGACACACTGATTTATGAAGCTCAAAGGATCCCAAGCAAGTCCACCAAAATAACTGTTGGAACTTATAAACAAATTCAGAAAAGTTGCAGTATACAAAATCAGCATACAAAAATTAGTTGCTTTTCAATACACTAACAATAAACTATCTGAAAAAGAAATTAAGAAAATCCCATTTGCAATAGGATAAAAAACAGTAAAACATTAGGAATAAATTTAATCAAGGAAACAAAAGATCTTTACCCTAAAATCTATAACATCGATAAAAGAAATTGAAAAGGACACAAATAAAAGAAAAGCTATCCCTTGCTCATGGATTGGAAGAATCAATATTGTTAAGATGTCCACATTACCCAAAGCCATCTATAGATTCAATGCAACCCTATAAAAATTCCAATGGCATTTTCATAGAAATATCAAAAACAATCCTAAAATTCATATGAAACCACAAAAGATCCTGAATAGCCAAAGAATCTTGAGAAAGAAGAACAAAACTGGAGGCATTATACTTCCTGATTTCAAGCTATATTACAAAGCTATAGTAATAAAAAATGCATGGTATTATCATAAAAATAAGCATATAGACCAATAGAACAGCATAGAGAGCCCATGCATATATGGTCAAGTAATGTTTGATAGTGGTACCAAGAACATACAATGAGGAAAGGATAGTTTCTTCAATAAATGGTGCTGGGAAAATGAGATATCCACATGCAAAAACATAAAATTGGACACTTATCTTACACAGCAACAAAAATCAACTCAAAATGGATTAAAGACTTAAATATAAGACCTAAAACTATAGTCCTAGAAGAAAACATAGGTGGAAATCTTCATGACATTGGTCTTGGCAATGATTTCTTGGATATGACACCAGAAGTACAAGCAACAAAAGCAAAAATAGAAAAGTGAGATTGCATCAAACTAAAAAGCTCTGCACAGCAGAAGATGTAATCAAAAGAATAAAAAGTCGGCTTATAGAGTGGGAGAAAATATCTGCAAAATATACATCTGATAAGTTAATATCCAAAACATAGAAGGAACTCATACAATTCAATAGCAAAACAAGTAATGAATAACACAATTTAAAATGGGCAAAACACTTGAATAGACATTTCTCCAAAGAAGACATACAAATGGACAGTGAAAAGGTGTGCCGAATCCCTAATCATCAGGGAAATTCAAATCAAAACCATAGTGAGATATTGCCCCATACCTGTTAGAATGGTTATCATCAGAAAGATGAAAGATAACAAATGTTGGCTAGGATGTGGAGAAAATGGAATCCTACATTGTTGTTGGGAATGTAAATTGCTATAGCCACTACAGAAAACATTATGGAGGTTCCTCGAAAAAGTAAAAGTGGAACTACTATATGATCCAGCAATCCCACTTCTGCATATTTACCCTAAGGAAATGAAATCAGTATCTTGAAGAGATATCTGCACTGCCAAGTTTATTTAGCAATATTTACAAGAACCAAGATATGGAAACAACCTAAGTGTCTGTTTGTGATAACATGTTTGAACCCAGAAGACATTATGCTAAGTGAAATAAAGTCAGACACAGCAAGACAAATACTATTATGATCTCACTTATGCATGGAATCTAAAAAAATCAAACTCACAGAAGCAGAAAGTAGAATGAACTCACAGAAGCCAAAAGTAGAATGGTGGTTGCCAGGGGATAGGGGTAGGGAAAATGGAGAAATATTGTCAAAGGTACAAACTTTCCACTATAAGATGAATAAATTCTGGAGATCTAATGTAAAATGTGGTGACTATAATTACTAATACTGTGTTGTATACTTGGTATTTGTTAAGAAACAGGATCTCAAGTGTTCTCACTGCACACACAAAAAATTGGTAACTATTTGAGGTGATGGATGTGTTAATTAGCTTGATTATGGTAATTATTTTGTAATGTATACATATATCAAATCGTTACATTGTACACTTCATATATATAATTTTTGTTTGACAATTACACCTTAATAAAGCTGGAAAAATAAAAATAATAAAACGTATAGAAGGAAACACAGGAGACTGCTTTTGTGACCCTGGGTAGAGTAGGGATTTGTTGAAATCACATACACAGACACTCGCACCATAAAATAGAACATTGAAAAATTCAGCTACCTTAATGTTGATTATTTTTTGTCCTCAAAATAGCCATGATAAAGAAAGTGGAAAAGTGAGACATAAACTAAAAAATATCTTTACTAGTATCCAAAATATATAAGGACTACAAAATCAATGACATAAACAAAAATAAATAATATTTTTTAAATGAGCACAAACCAAAGAGATACTCCACAAAAGAGAGAGTGAGCATGGCCAATAATCATGAAACCACTGAACCTCATTAATAATCATGAAAATGCAAATTAAGCTTAGGACAGTCTAGAATTTTATCCCCACAGTATGAGCGAAAATTAAGAAGTCTGACAATCCCAATCATGGGTTAAAGTCTGATGCAAGAGGAACTAGTACAATGCTAGTGGAAGTGTTATATGGCAAACAATAATTGTTTTATAAAACAAAACATGCTCACAGAGCATGACCTAGCAATTCAATTCTTAAGCATACACCCTAGAAAAACTTTTGACTATGTTAACCTAGAGACATGTATAAGAGGGTTCATAAACAAGAAAAAAAATTATAAATAACTCAAATTTCCATCAATAGTAAAATGGATAAATTGTGAAATATTCACACAACAAAATATTATAGCATGATGGAAATGTATGACTGCAGCCAAATCATCAGCAGATACGCATCCTACAAATGTAATGTTGAGGTTTTTCTTTAATGAGTTGTATAATGACCACATAGATAGTATAATGTCATTTTTTATGAAGCTCAAAAACAAAAATATATACTGTTTAGAGAGTATACATATATGATAGGGCTACTGTAAAGAAAGAACAAAGGGGTATTAAAAACAAAATTTAGAATAGTAATGTAGGGAAATGATAGGGGAAGGGCATTGGGGAAGAATTCATAAGGAACATCAAAACTAGAGGATATTGATCATCTTCTAGTTTTTAAATTGGGTAGTAGGTTTAGAGGTATTCATCATTCATTTTATTATCATTATTCCTAACTGACAAATAAGTTACACATATTTTTGAAATGCAATACATAAATGAAATTAAATTTTTAAAGTATATGTGTGTAATATGTATATATACATATATATAAATTCAAATCATATCATTCTTCTACTTGAAACCTTTCGATGGCTCCCCATTTTGGTCTACACAGCCCTGAATTATCTAGCTATCTATCCTCCTCCTACATTTCCAGCTTTATTTCATTTCCCCTCCCTTTTTACTACACACTAGCCATCCTGGCTTTCTTTTGTGTCTTCAAAAAGACAAGTTCTTTCTTGCCTCAGAGCTTTTGTGCTTACTATTCCCTCTGCATGAAGACCCTTCCCCACCAGTCCCCTCCCTCTTCTCTCTTGGATTTATATTAAGTCCTTTGTTATTTTGAATTTATATATTTATGCAATAATTCCTTTAACATTTGCTTTAGATGCTAAGTTCTATGAAGAGAGGAACCACAGTAATTTTTGTTCATCACTGTGTTCACCAGCATGTGAACATTCTGTCTAGAGTAGGCATTCAAAAAATATCTGTTGGATAAAATAAATAAATAACCAAACGAATGAATATGAATAAATAGCATGAATACTCATTTGCAAGATGGGAGAGATAATCATGAAGCTTGTGTGTGTGTGTGTGTGTGTGTGTGTGTGTGTGTGTGTGAATGCATGCATGCACACTCAGATATATTACTGAAGAAAATCTGTGATGTGAGAAGATAGAGTGGATGTATGTTAAACATGAGATCAATCTAAACACACATTATGTAAAATAACAATAAAGATTAAATTAATAGTGCAAAAAAAGAAGATAAAACAGAAATATAAAGTACTGGTAAATAGTGGCCTAAAAATTCACATATACAAATAAAAGGGAGAAATAGGGACCTGATTTGTATCAACTTGGCAAAGCCATTAACCTTTTTGAACTTTAGTTTATCTGTAAGCACTCAATAAATGTTGAAAAAATTTAACCTGTAAAATGGGAGCCCTTTCCTTTCCAGGTTGAATGTTCTATGCCACCTTAAGTGAAACTGAATAGTTAGAAATGCTTATCACTCAGTCAGCCTCAAGATTTTCAAATCACTTTTACAACAAAAATTATTTTCCAATACTCTTCTCTCAAAGTGTATATAAAAGCATGGAAAAGACCCTGTAAGGAGGGAAAATGTAGAGAAATATTAGCATGGCTAAAGTTTCACATCTTTCAAAATTAAAATCAGTCCAGATTTTAAGAGCATTTTTTCCATCTTTAAGGAATCACCAAATTTTTCCCTTAACAAAGAGTGTTAGCACTTCCTGCATTGCCACTTGCAAACAATCATTTCTCTCCTATTTTATTTTCTATGGCTGGACACTAAGCAAGCATATCCCCAGGATGGAAGCCTCAGAAATAATGAATGAGCTCACATGCCCTATTCTGAGTCAAGTGTACTTCCTACTTCCAAGCCATGGCTATCTTTCATAATTACCATCTCTTCTGACGAATCTATCAGGAGCACCACTCTTCACTCCCAAGGCAGCCCTGGCCTCAGCAGAAGTACACAACTTTTTGTTTTGCATATTTTACTTTCTATTCTCTGTGGTTAAAGACTATTATACTATTATTATGTCTGACAAATATAACACAGCAGGTATCATGACACCACTTGGAGAGGAACATTTTTGAAGGATTTATGTCATAAGAAAACACTCTAACAAATATAGCTGAACAGATGGATCCTGATCACAGATTCAGAAAGGTTGAACACAGCAAGTAGTGAAGATTGATACCTACCTACAAAGCAGCAATCTGGGCTCAGAGAACAGCAGGCTGCCGCAGATATTTGGCATATTTATTGAAGCATTAAAAGAGTTTTACAGTCCTCCTAATTATTATACCTACCTCTGGTTACATAGAGCTAGTCTATAGTGAGTTTTCCACTGATTTATTTAACTCTTAAATACCGTAAACTTCTAAGCAATACCTATGTTCATGCCAAGGCAATAAATTTTCTGCCATGCTATTAAACATTGTTTGCACTTTCGAAATGTCAGTGATATTTGCAGTTCTAAACACTGTGTTTTATGCCATTTTAAAGGTGCAGTTGTTAGAGCCAAAAATATTCATGTTTTAAAAACCTCTCTCATATAAATGGCTCAGGGTCAAAAGACATGAAAAATCTCTGTTTCATCTTAAGTCTGTTCCAATGTGTTATATAAAAGAATGTCAGGAAGAAAACAAATCCTGGAAGATTTGCCTGCTTTGCAAAATGAAAGGGAGCTTTAGATTCATCTCAATTCCCATTTACAGTTTGGAAAAGTGTTTTTCGACTAACAAGTTTCAACACATCACTAAAATCACTCTATTCACTCTATTTAGCTAAACACTGATGGTAACATTGTGGTTTTGATTAATGGCAATAGGAAAATGTCCTCTTCCCTGGAAACTGAAGATCCCAGTTTGTGAATGCTAAGACAGGCCCTCATCTTCTGAATTTGTAACTTCCACTTAAATCCCAAAGCCTTTAAAGAAATCGTGAAAATCAAACCTGCTCAGCAAGTCCAAAAATCCAGTGTGGTGACCAGAAGCCCTACTGCCCAAGTTCACGCATTCAAGAGATGCCAAGTCACTGGAGACTAGCCTCTTGTCAATGTTTACAGTATTTCACTAACCAAAATAATTTAAAACAATTATTCAATCACTCAATATTTTTTGAGCAGCTACTCAATGCCAAACATAACATTAGGCCCCGGGGAGAGAGCTATGAAGAAGAGGGGCACCCACAATGTTCACAGTCTACTGATTAAGATAAACATTAAACAAAAATGTTAAGTGGGGTTCATTCTAAGAAACAAATCAAGATTATTTTGAGAGTATATTATAGAGAAGACTTGCCTGGCCTGAGAGGTCAGAGAAGGCATCCCCAAGGCAGTAACATTTAAATGGCGAGCTCATGAAAGAAAAGGAATCAGCTACATTTAGAGAAGCCACTGGCCTTGTTTCCAATAAATTTGCAAGCTACTCTCATCCTAGACGATAAGATCCCCCCTTGTAGTTGTTCCAACTACTAAACCACAGGCTTATTTAGAAGAGAAGGTAACAAATTCTTCTATCCCCCAGGTAAGAGATTATGGCTTACCAAATAATGATTTGTATCTTTAACTGACAAGTCCTTTTCTTCTCCCATGTGATTATCTTATTTCTGCTGTGATAAGTGGAGCTAAATTTAACCCAGGAGGAAGGTGACATATTGGTCCAGGGAAACAAAGGAGCCAAAATGTCTGGCCTCTAAGTTCAAAGGCCAGGGGTTCAAGTGTAATGCAGCAAGATGCAGACACACTCTGGGACAATCCATTCTTTTCAACTCTTCACACTCACCAGAAAAACCATTTGAGAAGTATCACAGTGTGACAGAATACCGAGGAAGTCATGCCTATGGGTGACATAGGCATAAAGAGGGTTCAAGATACTCCTGCAGTTTCTGCATCTCCAGAATTTCCATGGGTGCCCAGTGGGGGCATAGAAGTCGTCAGAGAGAGCTAGTGGGTATGCCCATTGTCCCAGGGTTATGATGTAAGAATGGGCAAAAAAAGATATAGCAGCAAGGACAGCTCTGCTCACCCCACCACCCAAGACTATTCTTGGAAACAGGAGAAAATGTAGTTGCATAATAGTTGTGTGCCACTGTAAGAATTGACATTAGCAGTTTAAACCATGGAAACAACTGCATAAGAGATATGCAGAATCCAACCAGATGTCATTACACTGGAAGAATTGTGGCTCAGATGGGAACACACACACAAAAAAATCCTGAATTCACTCAGGCAGTAGGCATTCACTCAAGGAAGTCAGCTATGAACTTGGGTGGAGGGGCAGTTTGAAGACTATTCTATTGACTATTGACTGACTATTTCATGTATTCAAATTAGGTAACGATGATGAAAGACAAATTTGAAGATGTAAAGTGAATTTATAAGAACAACCCTAACTGGAGGATATGGATCTAGAGTTCTCTGTGGCTATAGTGATTTAGAAAGGAGCCCAGTTTACATAACTGTACACAACAGAATCTCCATGGAACGTCATTGCTCCTGGTACTGCATCCCACTCCCACATCTCTGACTTGTAAGCGACCACAGTTCACTTGTAATGGCAAGCACTGCTTGCCTGACCTGAGGGGATGCACAACTCCCTTTAGGACTAAGTTTTTTTTTTTTAAATCTTCAAGGGAGGGGCCCCTGGGTGGCTCAGTGGGTTAAAGCCTCTGCCTTTGGCTCAGGTCGTGGTCTCAGGGTCTCAGGGTCTCAGGGGATCGAGCCCCGCATCGGGCTTTCTGCTCAGCGGGGAGCCTGCTTTCCCCTCTCTCTCTGCCTGCCTCTCTGCCTACTTGTGATCTCTCTCTCTGTGTCAAATAAATAAATAAAATCTTTTAAAAAATCTTCAGGAGGTTTGGAATAAAATATAGAGATGATAAAGTGAACCACATCCATAGTACTAATATCAATATGTGCAGTTCAGAATAATGTGTGTGCATTTGGTATTTAGTG
Source organism: Procyon lotor (assembly GCA_028646535.1). NCBI lineage: Eukaryota > Metazoa > Chordata > Mammalia > Carnivora > Procyonidae > Procyon > Procyon lotor. The sequence goes on along the minus strand of CM053612.1, from coordinate 9,663,895 downwards.
TGCTATGTGGAAGAGATGGGCATATTTTAGGATGGCAGTTTAAGCAGAGAACAGATTCCAATTTTAAAATTTCATTGATTTGTGATTTTTATTTAAGTATGTAAGTCACGCTTATATTTATTTTTTAAAGCACTAGAATGATTAAAAGAACTTGATATTCCTTATATTTACAAGTTTAACTTACTAAATATATAAAAGTTGTCCAAGCACTTAGTAAGATTTTGCTTTTGGGTATCATAAATTAACCAGGTCAGGTGGGACGTCTGGGTGGCTCAGTTGGTTAAGTGTCTGCCTACTGCTCAGGTCATGATCCCAGAGTCCCAGGATCAGCCCAGCATCGGGCTCCCTGCTCAGTGGAGAGCCTGCTTCTCCCTCTTTCCCTCACCCTGCTCATACTTTCTCTCTCTTTCTCGCCCTCTCTTTTTTGCTCTCTCAAATAAATAGAATCTTTTTAAGAAATTAATAAATTCACCTGGTCAGGTATTTGAAATGCTGAAAAAGAAAATCAGATCTATTAGACTTAAATATGCACTTTGAAATGTTGAAGAGAATTAAGGCACCTAAGTTCACAAGTTATTATTCACTTAATTAAGCAGAATTTAGCCTGTTCAGACTGAGTTGATCTAGCATTAATCAGAGGCTTCTTGAAAGTGATTGAAAAAATATACTAGATTTATGGAATTGACTAATTTTTTAAATTGAATTTAAATGCCAAGAGAAAATTACTTTTTAATTTATAATTTTAAAAAATTAATATAAAACCAAGTAACTGCAAAGAGTGTTTCTCACACACCAAGGGTCCCCTTCAACAGCAAAAAATTCAGTGATGGAGCTTAGTCATTCTCCCACAGGCCATCTCAACCATGATCTCAGGGAGCACTGTGTATTTCCTGTATCAAGAACCAGACTAGTAGTGGTAGAAACTGAAGGCTGGCCACTCAAGATGCCATTCTCAACTCCATCTCCCTTGTATATCATAAAAGTGGAAACCAGAAAGTCACCTTCCCAGTCTTCTTCACAGCAAGTGGTAGCCTATGACTCATTTCTGTTAAGAGCAAATGTTTGAGGACCTCCTGCTCTCCTGATAAAGGTGTATATACAAGTTGCATCTACTGATTAATGATGGTTCTTCCCTCCTTTTTTCTGCCCTGGAAAGCTTGTATGTCAGCCTGTGCAGCGGCCATTTTGTGACCATGAAGTAAAAAACACAAAATTGAAAAGTCAACATGCAAAGAATGACAGAGCAGGAAGATAGCAGAAAGCCTTCATCACTGAACTGTCAGAACAACTTTGAAGCCACTTGCAGCTGAATTTTCTTATTACTAAATAATAAATAGCCTTGGGTTTTAAGGCACTGTTAGTTGATTTTCTGTTACTTTCAGGCAGAGGCCTTCCTAATGGTTATACCAGAGATCAACTGGAATAAGAGGATTTCATAGGATCAAGACAGAAGAGGTTCAAGAAAAGAGCCTTTTGAGACTCCTTTCTCAAAAATGCCATGGAACAGATGCATAAAGCCAAGTCCCCACAAACATCACCATGCACAGAAGCTTAAAAGAAACTGCAAGGAAGTAGAGGCAAGAAAGAAAAAAATGAGATGTTTTAAATCTGAATGTAGCTGAAATATTAACTTGTATTAACTACAACATCACAAATTTGGACGGAGTTTACCTGGCAACAATTAGATTAAGGTTCTTATTGCTAATGTTATGGTTGTGGTTACTGCTGTTTCCTACTACTATAAGATAGATGAGGCATTGGAGAAAGAAAATGAATTCACTAACAGAAAAATGAAGTAAGCTATGTTTTTGCATATTTAAGTCTGTGGCTATGAAATTCACACAAGTATATCTCCTCTCTAGCTCAGATCTTAGGGGGCTACCTGGCATCAAACAGGAGAGATGAATTGGCAAATGAAAATGCTTACAAAAGATATCTACCCTACTATATTAAATTAAAACATAAATTGAGTCCTTACTATACGTCTGGCTCTGCTCAAGTTTGCTTTTGCTAATTTAAGTACCTTCTAATATTTAAACAGTTGACTTTGTAAGCTTCAGTGATACAAACCACAAAAGATGCATCTGAACTATAGGATTCCCAATGCTATCAGAAGGCTGAAAGCTCTGAAAAGAAATCAAGCACTGGTCCAAAAAGAAAATGAAAAACAGATGTTCTCCTTTCTCTCTTTCCCATTATTGGAATTGTAAAGATTTTACCTCTTTTCATATTGATCTCACCTATGATTTCTTAAATGCCTGAAAAGATTAAATGTTGAGATGTTGTCTTTTTCCATGATCCAGCTGAACACAAAATTTTCTGCCTATGTTCTGTGATACACACTTGGAATATAAGAAAGCACTATGGATGGAGAAAGTTATTTCGGATATTGTAGGAGTAGGAAGCACGAGAAGCCAACTCAACAAATCTGATTTACTAAAAGAGAGAAGAAGATAGAAGCCCACAAAGTCTAGCCCAATGAGGCCTTATTGTTTTTAAATTTGGCTAAAAGAAAATTATCTGACTTAATCATCCTCATCAATATCATCATCTAAAAGAGGAAGCATGAAATTGTATCTATTGATTTTGCTTTGGCTTTATAAGTAAATTGCACATTGTTGTTTATCTAAGCATTTCCTAAACTACAGAGTAAGCAAAATGGAATATAAACCATTTTACATTTGGATTCAGTTCATTCATTAACTTTGATAAGAGTATATCGTATTTTGATTTCAGCCAGAAATTGATTCAAAAGCAGGTCGATAAATAAAGCGGACAGAACAATGAATGGATTCATTTTATTGTAAAAATAAAGAAATGGCTACTTCCAGTTTTGCCAAACACTTTATATAGCCTGATGTGGTTTAAGTCACATTTCAATCATAATTTAACCCTGAGCAGTTGAATGTCTCCTTACCAGACCTTACTTGTGGCCCATCTTTTGCAAGAGCTCACTCCACTCCATCCATGTTTCCTACCAATTCCTCCATCAACAGATGGTGTATTTTCTCTTCTGTAGGAATGGAGGTTGCCTTGCCTTCCACTACATAGCTTGCATCAAACTTTTAGTCAATCCACATCAACAACTCTTCGAGGGGACTATCAGTATCTGTAAGCCCTCAGCAGAGAGATGTGCCCTCATGGGAAAAAAAAGTCTTTTTAATAAATAACATCTTTCAACCTCCTTATAATAATTTTTGCTACATCATGTTTATCTTTCAAGTCACTCTAGCATTTTTAAAGTACATATAAAATGTATAGCAAAACTTATCTTTTACTCTATCCTAGGGAATGAAACAGGTAATGTGGTGGGGGGCTGCTGATATTAAATGCATGTTTAGAATATAGATGGAAATATACAGATATAGATGTATTTTACATTATATATAGATAGATAGATACATATTTACAGATAGAAAAATTAACAACTCGCATACACATCTACTGTACTTTGTATCTTAAAAACATCTTTTGAATGTTTACTCAAAGTATGTATTGATAACCTACTAGGTCAAACACTGTTATTGATAAGTGAGATAAATAAGTAAATAACAAAACATTCAAAGATACCCATTCCTGTAAAGCCCAGCAAAAGGAAACATATAATATTTTTTAATCATTATAAATTACTATGTCCCAGTTTATACCTATTATGGTTATACTTTAATATTACCCACTTCCACTCTCAAAAATTTCCTGGTTGTTACACAATTATATGGCCACTGTATAAACAAGTATGTATTATATTAAACAATGAATAGTGCTATGGAAAAAAATAAAAAGTCAAGCAGAGAAAGGGGGACTGAAATGTGAGAAAGGTGGTTTCCATTTTGAAGAGGATGGGCACAGTAGGCTCCATTAAGAAAGTGGTATTTGGGCAGAGACTTGAAGGAAATAGGAGCATTGGCCATGTAGCTCTCTGCCCAAATAGTGTTCCTGAAAGGCAGTAACAAGCGAAAACCTGAGTTGATACTGTCATTGGTGTGATTGAGAAATACCAAGTAAACCACTGAGGCTGGAGCAGAGTGACTGAAAACACTAGATGAGAAGAGGTCAGTATGGTAACATAGGTGGGCAGACCATGGAGGGACATGTAGGTCAATATTAGATCTTTGGCTTTGATTCCAAGTGAATTATTAAACCACTGGAGGATTTGGAACAGAACAGTGGGTCCCACTGATATCGAACTTGCTTTTAGCAGGATCACTCTTGCTGCATTCAGAATGGAGTTGACAGGTGGAGTGGAACAGGAAGATCAGTTGGTATGCCATTACAGTAATCCGAGAAAGAAATACTGGTGGTTGGACTGGAGTGATAGCAGTAAAGATAGTAAGAAATAGATTCAGGGTATATTTTGAAGATAGAGATATTTTATTTTTCTTATTTTTTTTATTTTATTCTATTTTTTCAGTGTTCCAAGATTCATTGTTCATGCATCATACCCAGTGCTCCATGCAATAGGTGCCCTCCTCAATACCCACCACCAGGCTCACCCAATCCCCCACCCCCTCCCCTCCAAAACCCCCAGTTTGTTGCTCAGAGTCCACAGTCTCTCATGCTTCGTCTCCCTCTCCAATTTCCCTCAGTTCACTTTTCCTTTCCTTCTCCCAATGTCCTCCATGTTTTTCCTTATACTCCACACATAAGTGAAACTATACGATAACTGACTCTCTCTGCTCAGCTTATTTCACTAAACATAATCTCTTCCAGTCCCATCCATGTTGATATAAAAGTTGAGTATTCATCCTTTCTGATGGAGGCATAATATTCCATTGTATATATGGACCATATCTTCTTTATCCATTCATCTGTTGAAGGGCATCTTGGCTCTTTCCACAGTTTGGCTATTGTGGCCATTGCTGCTATGAACATTGGGGTACATGTGGCCCTTCTTTTGACTGCATCTGTGTCTTTGGGGTAAATACCCAGTAGTGCGATGGCAGGGTCATAGGGTAGCTCT
>CM053612.1:9626342-9651216 GCA_028646535.1 Procyon lotor | reverse complement strand
TGGGGTATACGTGGCCCTTCTTTGTAATGCATCTGCTTCTTTGGGGTAAATACCCAGGAGTGCGATGGCAGGGTCATAGGGTAGCTCTATTTTTAATTTCTTGAGGAATTTCCACACTGTTTTCCAAAGTGGCTGTACCAGCTTGCAATCCCACCAACAGTGCAAGAGGGTGCCCCTTTCTCCACACCCTCTCCACCATTTGTTGTTTACTGTCCTGTTGACAGGACACCATGCTGACTGGTGTAAGGTGGTAACTCAGTGTGGTTTTGATTTGAATCTCCCTGATGGCTAAAGATGATGAACATTTTTTCATGTGTCTGTTAGCCATTTGTATGTCTTCTTTGGAGAAGTGTCTGTTCATGTCTTCTGTCCATCTTTTGAAGTGGTATTAAGTTGATCCAAATTGAGACCAATGTTTTTCAAGTTTCTCCATATGTGAGTCATCTCATTATTCTATTATCTATCTATCTATTATCTATCTATCTATCTATCTATCTATCTATCTATCTATCTATCTATCATCTATCTACCTCCCTCCACCTCTATATCTATCATCTATATAAAAAATTCTCTAGGCATGGAAGCTGGAACAGCAGGAGCACATAAGTAGCCTGTTGACTCACAGGGAAATGACTAAGTCACCAAAATGCTATAATGTGGGTACTTAAACTATCTAACATGAGGATACTCACTCTCAGGGGCTATAAAACCCCCATAAGTAGTTTATGAATGGGACTTAGGGAGCTGGCAAAAACTGCTACATCAGAAATACTTTAGGGACTACAAAAAGTTGCTCTTTCAAATCATCACTATATGACAGCCATCAGGAATTATTAAATTCAGGCTTTTGCTGAAAAAAATGTAAAAGCCAAAATATATACATCTATAATGGACTGAAATGTGGAGCAATTAGAAAAGGATACAATAGGGGCGCCTGGGTGGCTCAGTCGTTAAGCGGCTGCCTTTGACTCAGGTCATAATCCTGGGGTCCTGGGATAGAGCCCTTCATTGGGCTCTCTGCTCAGCGGGAAGCCTGCTTCTTCCTCTCTCACTCCTCCTGCTTGTGCTCGCTCTCTCTCACTCTCTCTCTGTCAAATAAACAAATAAAACCGTACAAAACAAAAGAGGATACAATAGAATAGCTAAAAAAAAGTCTCATAATGAAATTAAGCTGGAAGGAGGAAAGTGGAATTCTTTGAAGCTAGTGACAAAGTTGAAACTAGATATCCTTTCCACTATGACGTATGTAGAAAGACAATACCCTTTCCAAAATTCCCAAGCAGAAGCAATAACTCAAAAGTCATTCTCAGCAATAATCAAAAAGACTCTATCATTTAAACAATTAATCTAGACAAGAGTAATTGAAAAGGGAACATAATTCATCAGTTTGCTAGATGTTATGTCCTTTACTGGATACTGGACCAAATTCTAGCCATCTAAAATACAAAATATAGAATGCCGGAGCTTTGACAGCATCAGCTCAAATTACCATAATTTATCTGCAGAAGCAGAGTTTTCTCATAGGAATTCATTGACTTGTCCTTGGGCACATAGTGGGTGAACATAGTTGGGACTAAGACCCTGGACTTCAAGTCCGGAGCTCCTCCTTTTATGAGCTTTAAGTTTCTTTGGATTGTATAGTAGAGGATCACAAAAATCGGTTCCTTAGCAAAATTCTGAAGAAGGAATAATTTGGCCTTGGCCTCCTTGTCTATTTTCTCAATATCTTCCTCCAGGCACTCAGCATTTCTATTCTGCTCACAAGTCAGCACTGCCCATGAGTGTAGCAATGCTTTGTATTCCAGATCTTTGTCATCTCACTCCCCAAGGGTGCCGCAGTTTTGAATGCAAGAAAAAAAAACTCTAATAGTGGAATTTTAGGCCATAGAAATGCTTGGAAAGGAAAGGGGCATTTGCATATGCTCAAGCCACAAGTAGTTTCACATATAAATCTTTTACTTCTTTTTTTTTAAGATTTTGTTTATTAATTTGACAGAGAGATCACAAGCAGGCAGAGAGGGAGGCAGAGAGAGAGGGGGAAGCAGGTTCCCTGCTGAGCAGAGAGCCCGATACGGGGCTAGATCCCAGGACCCTCTTTTACTTCTGTGACATACACACCTCTACCTTTTTTTTTTTTGCAATTCCAAAGGCAAAATTCAACTGAATATTTTCCACAGATGCTAATGCAAGCTCTGAGTACAGAGTCCCAGTTTGGATCACTAATGAACATTTGCAACAAGGTTATTTCAGGCAACTTAATGACCCAATGGCTCAGCAATCAAATCAATTGTTCAGCACCTGACCTTTAACTAGACAAAAATCTATATCCCTGACAAATCAGGTCTCCGGACCAAAAAAGGATGGGGGGATGACTAGAGCGTTAGCAAGTCTGAGATAAGAGAACAAACTACCTTATAATTTAATAAAATACATAATCACTTTTTCTTTCCCACAAATGTATTAGTACACCTACAGATTCAGCTCCAAACATAACAATCAAGTGACTACAACTGTGCACGGAAGGCTAAGATCTCTTTCTTTTTATACTAAATATAGCTTCCTTAGGAACTGTTGTAGAACAGCAGTTTTCTACATCCCAAAAATCTAAATAGAGAAACATGAGTGTGTTACTAAAACATATTGCCATGAAGTATTTCTGGTTATAACAGTGCTGCCATTTAAAGGTGTTTTTTTTAAAATAAGCTGTAGCCTTGCAAATAATATAGTTAAATATATTTTTATAACGTGCATGCTAATGGCCTTCTCTTAAAGCTTTTTGGTACGACAGGTCAGTACAGGCTCTGAAACCTATAGCACTCGTTCACAGCCAGCAGCCCAATTAGCAATCGGGACCACGTGGCCCCTAAATTATCCATGTTTCTGTTGGCATGGCCTATAAAATCATTCATGCATTTGCCTACAGTGACAGCCAAACACCGTGTCTTTTCAAAAGTTCTTTCTCTTTCTCTGAAAGTAAACCTATGCTTTGAGCATCGTTCTTCTGACTCTGAGCGCTGAAAGCACAACTGGCTTAGGGAAGGAAGAAACCTGCTTCAGTTTCCACTCAAGTTTTGTATTTTGAGAGAGAAAAACAAGAGATAATTCAGCTTGTCTTAATTATGCACGAGGCCTGAGTCCCTTATATAGTAATTAGCATTTAAGATGTCAACAGATGTGCTCCATATACGAATGAATAGATGGTCGTCATAGAGTTTATCTTCCTGATGCTCTCCAACTGCCAGCCACAGCACTTTCTAGAATACTGAAGCTAATGGACGTGCCACAGTGATGCACTGTGCAGTTAGGAGAAGAACATTAAGCGCAGAGTTCTTTTAAGTATTTGGTTGTAGACACATATCCTCATTTTACTAGTAAAGAAAGAACAAAACTTCTCAATATCTCATTGTGGCAGTTAACAGCATTAAATATCTCAAACTAACATTATAAAATTGAGGGAACTTTACAAGTGAATGTGGTGATATTTTATTGTTTGTGGCCCAACCAATATGCCTCTTCCTACAACGATTAAATTTTCTGGTTCAAATATGATTTTGGCTTTCTAAATAGCTTAGTACATTTGTGGTGCGTATTAATATATGAGAATACAATTATTATGCAATGCATTTACTGTTCAGTCAATTGGATTATCTTCTAGTTTAAACCCCTGATTATAATATCTATTAGAAAAGGAGACGGAGAGGAGGGGAAGCCAAGCTGGGTTGGGGTTGGGTGGTGGCTGGGGTGGTGGTGGGGGTAGTAAGAGAGAGTGGGGTAGAGAAAGTTGCTGTTCAGGACCATAATTGAAAGCTAACAGGATGTTTCATTACCACCCAGATATGAGCCAATTCCATCTATAATTTCACTAGGAAAAAAGAGTGCTTTATGTTCTATTAATTCCAAAGGATTTTTTATTGTTTATAATATTTTTATAATACACTCCGTAAAGGTAATAAATTGTATCATTTTCCATTTGGTTTCAACACTCTATCTAATCAGCTTTCGAATAACGAGGAACATTATAAAGTAGCAATGCAATCTTGAATACACATGGAAACAGACAGCACCACAAATCTGCCTGCCTATTACTTTCAGTGAAGGTAATAATCAAAAGTGCCTCTTATAAAAAGTACAGCATATTATAGCTCCAGAGAATTCAGATGGCATCTCAGAGAACTGCTATGCATAACTGTTCATGAAGGTCAAAATAACTAATATAGCATGGGATGTGCTGCCTAAGGGAAGGGAGATTTCTTTCTTCGATCTTGCAGAGGCCCACGAGTCCCTAACTCCACAGTATTACAAGGTAATAGGACAAACCCAGGAGAAGTTAGCTCAAAAAAGGAAGTGACCTAAGCAATTACAAGAAGTCACTAACACAGATCAGCTCTTTTATATACATTATTTCAGTGGTTTCCAGCTGCACTGATTAGAATACTGTTCAGCTGTTTTAATGGAAAAATATAAAATAACAGTTGCTTTCTTTCACATAAGGGTCCAGCATGGTGGATCAGGCTAGTATGGTGCTCTGCAACAATCAGCGGTTCTGGATCACAGTATCATTGCTCTATCTTTCTCAACACAGTTGTCCAATTCATGACCTAGAATGGGTGCTCCAACTTCAGACATCATTTCTGCATTCCAGCAGCAGGAAAAGGATGATAAATGAATAGGTCATGTTTTTTCTTTATCAGCATTTCCAGATGTTTCACATTTCAATTATGCTTCTATCTCATTGGTCATAACTTGATGACAAGGCCAATTGTAGTTGCATGAGAGGCCAATGAATGAAATCATTATTCAGGAAGCTTTGTGGCCAACTAAAGGTTATTTGATCATATTAGAATATGAGAATAGATATTGAAAGCCAATTAGTAGTACCTGTCATAGCAATACGTGGTCTGTGAGCTCAAGTGATCCTAGAATTGTGGCAATGGAACCACAAACTCAGGTGTATACCAAGTATTAGCTGCAAATGGAACAAACAATATACCTCATAGATATATGCACTGTTAGATAATAAAATGTAAATGTATTTAAAAGTGTGCTTTAATTTGCGAGAATATTTTTATCATTGCATATTCTCCCAGTTAGTAGATACTAACATATACTTACTTTATGTTAGGAAAAGGAAACTGATGCTTAGAGAGGTCAAATGAACTGCCCCCAAATTAGACAGCTAATCAGTGGAGGATCTAGAACTCCTACCTACGTTTGTGTGAACCCAAAGCCATATTTGTCCGCTATGCCACACAATTTCTAGGCAAGCAATGCTGATAATTTCTCATGAGGTTCAACAAAGATGGTGAAAAACAAACAAAATGAACACTGAGCAATCTCGTTTGTACACCATCCTTTCTACTAGGCTAGCTAAAAGAATTTTGGGCAACATTTGTCATGCTTGGCCTAAGGAAGTGGGCAGGGTGGGGCAAGAGAGACCAAGATGAGGATTATGGTTAGAGCAAGAGTTCCAAATTTCACTATTAGGAGCTCCCAGCCACAGCCTAAATAAGACTGTGGGATTCACAGAGGTTTGCAGGCACCACCAGACTCAAACCACAAGAGCTAATGTCCCTTAATCTAAGGTCTCAGCGCATCACTTGAATGTCCAATTTTATGTTCCCTGCCCACCCCAATGGTCAGAAAGTCAGCACATTTTAATCATGCTTTGAATTCAGACACACCCAGGTTTAAATCACTGAGAATTTAAATTTAAATCCACTGTACTTCAAAGCATTAATCTGTACTGCTCATCACTGAGGATAGTTGATGAGGGATGTAACAGGTTCTAAGCCATGTTTTAAGAAAAGCATATTTTTGGCAGCATGAAAAATGAAGAATCTAGAAGAATCTAGTCTAGAGACTGGGAATCAAATTATAAGGCTGTTGCAACAGAATTATGGCAGTAGCTGTGGAGAAGGGGAGAAATGTACAGCAGTTGTTGCTGATAATGCTGCAACAAAACCAGGTAACTGGTTTGACTCAGAAGGGCAAGTTAAAGAAAGTGGTTTCTAGATTGGAAGATTAGGGAAATAGTGGCAAAATGAAGTAAATCTAAAAAGGAGGATGATGACCTTTGGTCTACATCAGGTGGATGATCAGCAGGAGATAGAAAGGGTGGAGAGACAATAAGTTCAGTTTTAGACATGCTGAATTTCAGGTATTGGTACTGGACATATACATTGATTACACCTGCAGTTATTTTGCAGTTAATGGAATAGGAAGTTAACAGATCATTAAAAAAAAACTCACCTGTCTATAAAAGTAAAATACCTTCTAAAATTAACTTTATAAAAGTGGATGTGATTGGGGAGGGTTGATAGTCATAGTTCAGCCTCTCTCAGAGGGGTCACTGTGAAGATTTAAGGAGATAGATGTGAAAGTGCTTTGTAAACTACAACGTGGTATACAAGTAGGAGTAATTGACATGGTTTAGGGATGTCTAATAGGTACGTGGATACTGGGGACCAGCTGCTAAAGGACAAAAATCAGCTCAAATAATAAAGAGCTGAGAATGTTAACAGAGAGGGACTGTGAGTGATGGAACACATTTTTTAAATAACCATCTTATTGGTGTAACTTGGAAACAAATCATATCAGAGCTAAGAAATATGAATTGAACTATCACTGGAACGCAAAACTGATTTTTCCCTTAACCTTCAAAATGTAGCACACCTTCTGGAGTCACACAGGATAGAAAGTATTCCATTTTCTGTGTCTATTAGGAAGAAATTTATCTTTTGTCCCTCATTGCCTAGTGCCTCACACCACAGGAGTTACCCCATTATGGTGTTCTTTCTTTTGAAACCCTGGGTAATGAGAATGAACTAGATACATCCCACAAAATGGCTATTGAAGATTTAAAAATAAGGATTGCATTTGGCTCATTAAAAAAATCTTTGTGGAAGAGTTTCCACTGAAAGAAGCACATTTAAAACAGTTATGTGAGAAAAGTAATATGTGAAAATTTTATTATTCCATAAGTACACATAATATAGTTCGGGAATATTACAGAAAAAATTATTACATGAAAAGAAAGAGTTAACATGCAATTGAAAGTACTTCTTCCAACTACATAATGAAACAGTAGAAAGTAATCATTATTTAAAAGTGCATGGCATAGACAAAATGAATAGGGTCATTTTCATAATGTCTTTGTGGGTTATGAGCCAAATCTTCTCTCAGAATATGAAAAAATGAAAATGAAAAAGTCACTCAGTTTTCTGAAGTTTCCCTCATATGTAACTGCACAATTAGCCAGGGATAATACCCAATTGTTTCTAAACTACTTGTGTCTTTGCACATTAAAATAAAGCATTTCACCAAAACATCAGCTGTTACAAAAGAGAATCTGTTCCCAAAATTACTTTATAGACGAGAAAACTAAGGCACAGAGAGTAGAAGCAACTTACCCAAGGTCACAAACACATCAGGAATAGAGCTGGGACTAATGCCCAGTGCTGTTTTCAACCCACCACACATAGTTATAGCTATATTTTTGGTCTTATATATTGCTTTTCCTACCAAATACTCTGAAATCTGAAGTTTTCTTAAATGTATTCTTCAACAAAAGCAGACATAGCTCAAATTTGTTTATCTGTCAAGCAGATCCTCCACCTATCCAGTAAGAAGAATGGGCAAAATTTAATTGAATTGAAATAATCAAAAGTTAACAAACTGTGACTGCCAGCTGAGACAGCTATGTCATCATCTGGTGTTTTGTTCTTGGTACAATGGTGTGCAAGAAGCAGAATGTCACTGCAAGTCCCCCAGTGAATTTACAAATGGAATATGTGAATTTTGTTTTAGAGAATATGATGCTACATTTCCCACTGGTTCCATATATGGAATTATTATGGATTTATCCCCATATATCAGGATTATTTCTCCTTTTGAAAATTTGCCTGACGGAAGATATTGTTTAAAATCACAGGTCATGTTTCTGATTTGTAAAATATCTAAAAAAAAACAAAGACAGGAAAAGGAAAATAACTCCTTAATATTTCTAAAACTAGAGGGTGATTGGATTGTAATGGTCTACATATGTTAAGTAAATAACTTTTAAAATTAAATGGGATAATAACAATTTCTTAAAAAAACATTCTGTAATATGTACTTGAGAAAATTACATGTAAAGTTCCTTAGTCGTATTGATTTTAAAAGAGAATATTTTATTTTTTAGGGATCAGCTCTGCGTAACACCTTGAGAACTGATTGAGACTCAAAACACAATCGCTACTCTGGTTTAATCCATTTACACTTTCATTAGCTTTGTAAAAAAAAAAAAACAACTCTGAAAAAATAAAAGTATTTGGGGGAAAAAACCCAGAAAACATTAAGTTGAAAACAAGTAAATAAAACAGAAAATTAAAAAAAAAAACACTTTACATTCTTCCAATACATTACTTTTTTTTAGCCTAAGTTAATTTGAGTTTCCATCATCTACAAACCAGAGTCTTAATTAGTTTATCTGCCTTTTAAGTGGAATTTTCAATAAAGATCTCAATGAAACCTGTTCAGTAGAGCAAATTGGACATTTATAATAATTTCAAATAAAAAAGCCACATGAGTAAATTTTACATGCTTATAGAAAGTAAATCAGAATGAGATTATCTCATTAAAATTTCTTTTATGTATTTTTAAGTCTTCATAAAAAATTATCTAAAGCATACATTTTAATGTATCCATCTTTTTCTCAGAGCTCTTTGGAGGAGAGGATAAAGTTTCATTTACTTGAGGGTATAAAATGTGGGAGAATTTGAGGAGAAACATTTAACAGCCCATTTCTCACTTTTTGTTCAAAACGTTATCTGATTATAAATCTGAAAGTCTCTCTGCCAAATTCTTACTAAAATACTAAGGAAGGCATAGAAATAAGGAAAATTAAAAATAAACAATTCTTAAAAAGTCAATGTAATTCATAGTAACTATAAGGTCAGTGCATCTGGATGAAGAAATCCAATTAGGGGTGTACACATGCTTCCCCCTCACCCTTCCTTGTAAGACAGCTTAAACTGTTTGATAGCAAAGAGGAAGTAGGCTTCTGGCCTGTGTTTGGTAAACACTAATTCTGGAGGGATCACTTCTTACTTGAAGATAAATAAAGGAAAAAACTGAGGCCCATGAAAAACCACTGAAGAATAACAAAAAGGAAATTTAATAATAAAGACTCAGAAGAACATGCTTTTATAATTTTCATGCTACTGAAAATTATCTAGTGCAGGATCCTAAGAAATTTTTGGGAAACAATTTGGCAACTTTTATAGATGACAAGGAAACATGGCTCCTCCCTCTCTCATATATATATATGTCAGCACAAATGAGTTTGAAAATTAACAAAAAATATTTTTGAATCACAATTCTAATAAAACTACATATTACCTAAAAATGAAAAAGAATGTGCAGGATACATATGAGGTAAACTATAAAACTTTTCTAAAGAAAATAAGAGACATCTTGAAAAATTAGACCATGCTTCTGAATGGCAAGACTTGATATTGTAAGTCTGTCTAATCCTTTTCAAATTAATTTGTAAGTTTAGGGAAAGGGAACTTTTGAAGTTGATTTGGCATAACAAATGGCAAGATTTACATACAAATTTCAAAGCAAACAACAGTTGAGGAATTCAACTAGATATTAAAATTTATTTTAATATACAATATTTAAACAGTGTGATACTAGCACAAATTGAAGAGACATGTCAACACCAGTAAACAGAATATATATTTTTGCCTTTCAAACTGATGAAGATTTTCTAAAGGATAATATTTAAATGCTGATAAGTGTGGGGTAAGATGGCTATCTTAGGCACTGTACAAAAAAGTGATAGATTCTTTCTGGAGTTCAATTTGAGAAAGTATATTAAAAGTCTTACAAATACACATATCAGATCTAGGATTCCCAATTCTAGGGTATGTTCTAAGAATATTGTCAAAAATAAAACCGAAGATTTAGATATAGAGATATTTATGTGACCAAAGATTAGATATAGAGATATTTATGTGACCCTTATTTATAACAGCTAAGTAGTAAGATAATTTAAATGTCTAACAATAATGTCTCATTAAATAAAATATGGTTCATACATATAGTGTATTATGTAGACCCTAAATATTAATTTAATAAATAAATTAGTATCAATTAAACAAAAATCATGTGTAAAATGTTTAACGGAATGGGGAATGGGAAAATGTTCATGAAATAATAAACAATAAAAATATAATTATATTAAAATATAGTACTACTTGTATTACTTATATAACATTTTATATATTCACAAGAAAAAATATCTGGAAAAATACACAAAAATTGTATATAGTGAATTATCTATGGCGGTAAGTTATTTTTCTCTTTTCTATATTTTGAAAGTCTATACAATTAATATGCATACAAGTAACAAATAAAAACATTATTTTAAAATTGTTCATTGTCTCACATCAGGGAATTCTTTCCCTGGGCTCTCTTCCATTATTCTGGAACTAATATATACATACAATAGTTTTAATTGGCTTCTTATCATTTATTTTGGTTTATAAATGGGCCTGACTGCAACTTGTTATTAGTCTTAATTTATGCCTGTTTCTTCATATAATTATCAATAACCCCAGTTTACTCCCTAAAATGTCCCAGCTTGCACAATGAAGTATGTGTTTGGTCACGCAATTTATCATAGCGCTCTTGTTATCAGCACCATCATTCACACTTCACACTTAGGGTTCACAACATCAGTACTGTGTTTTATGTGTGGTATTTCTCACACGATTCACTGTTAGAAAAACAATTAGAGACCATTTATAAACTCTGCATCAGCATTCAAACTAAGATTTGTCTCCTATAAAATACATGATGTACCACTTTTGCAAGCAATTATTGTAAAGCTATTTTTAAGAGGCAGAAAGGGGTACAAATCCAATAGAAGGCTGTGATAGTGTTCAAGAGAAGGACAAGGGCAAGAGAGACATTTTAGATTTTCCCAGCTACAGTGAAGGATAACCGAATCCAGGGTAAATTAAGGTCTAACTTATATAAAAGTAAATGCAATCTCGTGACTATAAATGCTTTCCTAAGGCCCTGGAGACCATGTTAACCTACCTTCATTGTCCCCTTAGGTGAAGAGAAAATGATAAAGTAAAAATCTCTTTGCAAGGTAGTAATTGTTCCCATTCCAAGGTGGTGACCACAAAGAAATCTATTTTTCAATTGTATCTTATTATTTTTTTCTTGTTCACCTTCACACAGACCTCGATGCACTGCTGTCTCTGTTAAATCTTAAATGCAGCACACAAACTACTATTCTAGCTGATTTAAGCTCTCACTGCCACTTCAAACGCTTGTGGGCCATTGCTATCCTTGGGAGTTTTACTAATAATTAGGAAGAATAAAAGGCTAATCATAAAATTACTCTTTCCCCCAGACCTCTTTCTTCAGTGTCCTTGTGCTACCCAACATTGGTTACCCTGCTGACAATTAATAAACAACAAAAAGAAGACTCTTTTATAAAACCAAAGTGCAGGACATTTTTCAAAAACAGTACCCATGATGACTCAGGCATCAGGTTAATAAAACTAATTTTTCCTAAGGGTTTCAGACAATTTAGGGTAATTATTTTCTTCCATCATTTTCATTTACCTGGCTAGAAACAACTCAAAATGTTCAAGATTGGTAGCTAGCAGAGTGCATTGAGTGAGTGAGTATGACGTAATTATGAAAGCACCCTAGAGTATCCTATTATTTAGCAAACAAAAGTAGAACATGTAGCACCCCACATAATTACTGGTCCATCTCCACTAAAGGGCCTTAGTTTGAGCCCTGTTGCTTCCTGTCTGTTCAGAATTATGGTCTGTGAAATTGAAAGTCAGTTACTGAATCTCAATGTGCTGGCTACCTGTTGCTCCTGCCTTAGAGTTGCTTACCCTAGGAGGAAGGAAAGTGTGCTTTGTAATTCTTCTGTGTCTCTCTTTGAAACCTCTCCACAGGCTTTGGGAAAAGACACACATCCATACAGAAACTTTTTCTAAATATATCTATTATCACTAATGATTTTTTGTGTACTATTATAATTAAGTCCAACATATAGGTATTGCCATGGACTGAATGTTTCTGCCCACCCCCTCCAATCCAAATTCATATGTTGAAACCCTCCCAGTGTGAGAGCTTTGCAAGGGAATTATGTAATGGGGGTGGAATTGAATGGGATTAGAGGTCTTGTAGGAAGAGGCTAGAAAGCTAGCTCACTCTGATATCCCCGTATAGGGATACAAGAAGTGAGCAGCTCCCTATAGAATGTGACCATGCTGGTGACCTGATCTTGAGCTTCAGGCCTCCAGAACTGTGGGAAATACATCTCTGTTGTTTATAAGTCACCCAGTCAATGGTATTTTATCAGCCCAAGCTTACTAAGATAGGTATTTTTTTTTTGAGAGAGAGAGAGAGAGAGAGAGAGGAGAGGGGAGGGGCAGAGGGAGATGGAGAGAGAATCCTAAGCAGGATGCACGCTCAGTGCAGAGCCCAATGTGGGGCTCCATCTCACAACCCTGAGATCATGACCTGAGCCGAATTGAAGAGTTGGACACTTAAATGACTGAACCAGGCGGATGCCCCCTAAGATAGGTATTTTTTAAAGAACTCCAGCTTCCCATGCTCTGATTACTCCTTGTTAACTTCGAAATTAAGCAAACTCCTCAAGCTGATATTCAAGGAATTTTCACAATAAAACTTCAACTGCATATTCCCGGTTTATCACCACTGCTAACTCAAATACCACACTTCAGTCATATAAAAACCATTTGGAGGATTTTTTATTTCTTTGATGACAGACTCAGACACTCCCAAAGTCCCCTGTAGAAAAGAATTATAAAATCTCGACCCACGATAGAAAGGAACTACATGAAGGTACAAGAATCAACAGAAGCAAATAGGTTCTAGTAAGAAGGCACTAGTACAAAAATCACAGTCTTTCTGGCCAGAGAACCTGAAATTTAAAAAATTCACTTGATGGATCTGACACCTAAATGGAGATGACAGAAAAGCATATGTGAATCGTAAAATAAATCAACAGAAATTATTCAATGTGGCCATGGTGGAAAACAGTATGAGATTCCTCAAAAAATTAAAAATAGAATTACCATATGACCTAGTAATTCCACTACTGGGTATTTACCCAAAGAACACAAAAACACTAATTCAAAAAGATATATGCACCCTTATGTTTATTGCAGCCTTATTTATAATAACCAACATATGGAAGCCACCTAAATGTCTATCCATAAATGAATGGATAAAGATGTGGTATATACATATAATGGAATACTATTCAGCCATAAAAGAGAATGAGATCTTGCCATTTGCAACATGGCTGGAGCTAGAGGGTATAATGTTAAGTGAAATAAGTGAGTCAGAGAAAGGGAAATACTGTATTTTACTCATATGTGAAACTGAAGAAACAAATGAACAAAAAAATTTAAAAAGAGACATACAAAAAAAAAAAAAAAACAGAGCCCTAAATACGGAGTGGGGGTAGGGGTGGAAAGATGGGTGAAATAAAGCGAAGGGGATTAAGAGTCCATTTATCATGATGAGAACTGAGTAATGCACAGAATTGTTGAATCATTATATCGTACACCTGAAACTAATATAATACTCTGTAAATTATACTTCAATTAAAAAAATTGAAAAAAGTTGAAAAAAGAAAAATATTAAGAAATGCTCTGAATAACAATTACTTGTGTAACAACAGAATGCTTAGAATACTTAGTAAAGTATTTCTCTTCTTTATTCATTATTTATGATGGGTTTTAACTGTAATATGTTATAATTAGAAATTCCAAATATATGTAAAAGAAAACACTTGTGATTTTAACCATCAAAAAAGGAAAAAAAATTATTCAACGTGGATAAAGAGAAAGAAAAATTTAAAAATGAACAAAGAGAACCTCAGCTAACTAATGGACTAACTACTAGTTAGTTCAGCTAACTACTGAACTTTCTAGGTTATGTGTAATTGACACTCCAGAACAAAGGAGAGAGAATAAGACAGAAAAAATTACTTGAAGAAATAAAGGCTAGGATTTCTGGGTGGCACAGACAGTTAGGCATCTGACTCTTGGTTTCAGCTCAGGTCATGATCTCAGGGTTGTAAGATTGAGCCCCATGTGGAGCCCTATATGGAGCCCCATGTGGGGCTCCACACTGAGCATGGAGTCTGCTTGACTCTCTCTCCCTCTCTCTGTGCTCCCATGTGTGCACTCCCTCTCTCTCAAATAAATAAATAAGTCTTAAAGAAAAAAGAAATAAAGGCTGACAAGCAAATTTTTACATATATAGGATGCTTCAAGAAAACAAAGCAGAATAAACATGAAGAAGCCCATGCCAAAATACATAATAGTCTTACTGCTGAAAACTAATTACAAACAACAAAGCTTGAAAATAGCAAAGGAAAAATGATGAATTGCATACAAGGGAACAATGATCTGATTAAAAACTGACTTCTGATCAGAAACAATGGAGGCTAGAACAGATGGAACATCTTTAAAATACTGAAAGGGAAAAAAATGTCTGTATAAAATTCTATTTTCAGCAAAAATATCCTTCAAGAATGAAAGCAAAATAAAGGGATCTTCCAAGAAAAGAAAACAAAAAGAATTCATCACCAGCAGATCTACAAAAAGAAATACCAGTAAAAATTATCCAGGATGAAGGGAAATTATCCCAGATGGAAAGTGACAATTTCAAAAAAAGAATAAAGAACATCTTTAATGGTAAATGTCAAAGTACATGCAAAAGACTATCATTTTGGCTTTTCTCTCCCTCTTAATTCTTTATGATATATATAACTATTGAAAGGAAAATATATAGCATTACCCTGTGATGTTTAATGTAAGTAGATTTAATACATATAATAACTCTAAAATAAAGGAAGGAGTGGTGTATGTGGCCCTAGACTGTTGGAATGTTTTTGTATTTTATGTAAAGTGATATAATATTAACTGAAAATGAACTGTGAAAAGTGAAGGATGCACACTGAAATTTCTAGAATAAACTAAAAATATGCAAAGAAGTCTAGCTAATAACCCAATTAAAACAGTAAAACACAATCCTGAAAATAAAGTTAATCTGATTAAAAGGCAGGGAGGGAGTAACTGAAGGACAAGAACACCAAAAGAACACCAAAAAAAGAGTAAACAGGTAGATTCAAATTCACTCTATTAGTTTGCTAGGGCTGCCATAACAAAGTAGCACAGACTCAGTAGCTAAAACGACAGAAATGGATTTCTCACTTCTGGAGACTAGAAGTCTGAGATCAAGATATCAGCAGGGTTGTTTTTTCTAAGGTTTATTTTCTTTATTTGCAAATGGCATCTCCATTCTGTGTCTTCATGTGGTCTTCCCTCTGCACATGTCTGTACCCTAACTTCCCCTTCGTTGCTTTTTTTTTTTTTTTTAAGATTTATTTATTTATTTGAGAGAGAGTGTAAGCAGGGGAAGGAACAGAGGGAGAGAATCTTCAAGCAGATTCCCTGCTGAGTGCAGAGCCCCATGCAGGGCTTGATCTCAAAACCCATGAGATCATTAAGCCAAAACCAACAGTCTGATGCTCAACTGACTGACCCACCCAGGCGCTCCTTAATTTCCCCTTCTTATAAGGATACCAGTCATCTCAGATTAGAACCCATCCCAATGACCTCATTTTAACTTAGTTATCTCTAGGAAGATCCTATCTCCAAATACAGTCACATTCTGAGATACTGGGTGTTAGGAATTCAATATATGAATTTTGAGGGGACAAAATTTAGCCTACAACATTCACCAATATCAACAGTTACATTAAATATTCGTAGACTAAATATCCCAATTAAAAGGAAAACTGGGAGAACAGATTTTTTTTAAAGGACCATTTACATACTTTCTAAAAGAGACACATTTTACATGTAAGGATAAATATAGATTGAAAGTAAATGGATGGGAAAAGATACACTATGCAAAGAATAGAATTAGGGAATAGCTACACTAGCAGATAAAATAGATTTCAAGATAAAAAGTAGTAGTAGAAATAAAGAGAAATATTTCAAAATAATATGTCAATTTACTAGGAAGATATAACTATAATAGATGAGTGTGCATCTATTAACAAAGTTTCAAAAACTGTGAAGGAAAAATGGACAGAAATTAGTAGAAAATAGACAATTCTGCATTCATGGTTGGGTTTTTCAGCACACTCATCTCCTGGAATTTTATAGAACAATTAAACAAATAGCAAAAAGTAATGACATAAAAGTTCTATACAACACCATCAACGACATTGATTCCATTTATATTTACAAAGCACTGTGTCCAGCAATGGCAGAATAACACCTTCTTTTCAAGGGCACATGTGATGTTAACCAGAATCTGTTCTTATAAAACAAATCTAAATAACTCTAAAAAGACTAAATACAGAATCTGTTCTCTTAGCACAAATAAATTATATTAGAAATGAATAATAATATGACTAGGAAAATACCAAATATTTGGAAAATAAATAGTGCAGTTCTAAATAATACAAGAGACAAAGAAAATATCCCAAGAGAATTTAGAGGCTATTTTGAAGTAGTAACAATAAAAATATATTATATTAACCTTTGCGGGGTAATGTTAAAGTAGTGCTTAGAGGGAAAATTATAGTTTCCAATAATTATATTGGAAAATAAGGAAGATCTAATATCAGGGATTTGAGTTCCTACTTAAATTTTTTTTAATTAGGAAGAGGAAATTAGAGCCAAAGTAAAATGATAGAAGGAAATCATAGAAAAAAAAGCAAAATCAATTAAATGGTAATTGAAAAAACAAAAAAAAAATCAATGACACCAAAATCTGGTTTTTTGAAAATGTCAGTAAAATCAATAAGCCTCTTGCTGGATTGAAAAAGATAAAGAAAGAAACCACAAATTACCAATACCAAGAACAAGAGAGTAGCCATCATTACAAATTCTACAGAATTAAAGAGATAATAGGAAATACTAAGAATAATTTAAGGCAATAAATTTGACAAACAGGATGAAATGGAAAAAATTTCTTTTTAAGATCTTTTATTGAGGTAAAATATATGTATTACCAAATTTACTATCTTAACCATTTTTAAGAATACAGTTCAGTGATATTAAGTGCAACCATATTGTCGTGCAACCATCACCACCATCCATCTCCAGAACTAGTTTCATTTTGCAAAACTGAAACTCTGAACCTCTAAAACAATAACCACCTATGACTTTCTTCTCCCAGTCCCCAGAAGCCACAATTCTACTTTTTTTCTAATCTTCCCTTTTCCACCAACTCTCAACTTCCAGTAACTACTCTCTGTAACTATGAATTCAGCTTTAATTAATTAATTAATTAATTAATTTATTTATTTACATCCCACACAGAAGTGAGATCACACAATATTTGTCTTTCTGTGTCTGGCTTATTTCACTTAGCATAATGCTCTCCAGATTCATCTGTGTTGTTGCAAGTGGCAGGATTTATTTTTTATGGCTAAATAATATCCCCTTTATATCTATAGCACATTTTCTTTATCCATTCATCTGTCTACAAAAGTTTAAGTTATTTTCATGTCTTGGCTACTGGGAATAATGCTGCAATAAACATGGGAGTACAGATATCTCTTTGAGACAGTGATTTTATTTCCTTTGGATATATACTGGAAGTGGGTTGCTGGATCAAATGGTAGTGCTATTTTAAATTTTTTGAGAAACCTCCATATTGTTTTCTATAATGGCTGTACCAATTTACATTCCCACCAACAAGACACAAGGGTTCTCTTTACTCCACATCCTTGTCAACACTTATCATCTTTTGACTTTTTGATAATAGTCATCCTAATAGGTGTGAAGTAATGATTTGCATTTCCTTGATAATTGGTGATCTTGAGCACCTTTTAATATACTCGGAACGATAATAAAAACAGTACACTGTGAAAATCAATTAAACACAAAAGAAAGGCTGCAATGGAGGAATCGAGAAATAAAAATATATAAGATGTATAGAAAACAAAAAGCAAAGTGGTAGAAATATGTCTTTCCTTAATAGTAATTATTTTAAATGTAGACATGATTCGTTTTCCAATTAAAGAATAGATATTGGCAGAATGAATGCAAAAAGATCTAACTATATGCTGACTACATGAGATTCAATTTAGACTGAAAGACACAAATAGGATGATAATAAAATAAAAATTATATTGCATGAATATAGTAAACGAAAGATGGGATGGCTATATTAATATCAGACAAAATGCGATTTAGGTCAAAACTTTTGCAAGAGACAAAGAAGGACATTACATATTGATCAAAGGGTCAATCCATCAAGAAGACATAGCAGTTATAAATATAGACACATGTGACAACAAAGCCCCAAAATATATGAGGCAAGAATGACAAAATTGAAGGGATAAACAGAAAGTTGTACAATAATATGTAGAGGCTTCAATACTCTATTTTCAAGAGTGGATAGAACAACTAACAAGATCAGTAAGGGAATAGAGGACTTGAACAACACAATAAACCAGTTATACTTAACAAAAATATGCAGAACATTCCACCCAATGAGAATGGAATACACACTTTTCTCAAGTGCACACAGAATATTCTCCAGGATAGACTATTTTAGGTTATAAAGTCCAAATAAATTTAAAAGATTGAAATCATGCAAACTATCCTCTCAATAGCAGAAAAATTCAGGAATATGTAGAGATTAGACAACACATTCTTAAATAACCAACAGGTCAAGGAAGAAATCACAAGAGAAACTAGAAAATATTTTGTAAAAAAGAAATGAATGAGAAATGAGAAAATGAAAACCCAATATAACAACATTTTTGGTATGCAAAGAAAGAGGGGTTCGAAAGGAAACTTTTAGCTATAAATGTATATATTCAACATAACTTTACTCCTGAAGAGACTAAAAAAAAAGAAGAGCTAACTAAACCCAAAAATTGCAGAAGGAAGAAAATAATAAAGGTAAGAGCAGAGATTAATGGGATAGAGAATAGAAACGAAACAGAGAAAATCAATTACACAAAAAGTTTGTTCATGGAAAAGATTAACAAAATTGACAAATCATTACCAATACAAAGAGAAAAAGAGGAAAGACTCAAAATCCTAAAAGCACACAATTTAACCAAAATCAACTCAAGAAGAAACAGAAAATTTGAATAGATGTATAATATAGAGAGATTAAATCAGCAACCAGCACACAAGAAAAGGCCAGGAAATGAGTATTCTACACGATTTTCAAGTATGAACACCAATATTTCTCAAACTCTTCCAGAAGGTAGAAGTGAATACTTCTTAACTCATCTTTTTCTCCTTCAAAACAGTACATTTTATCTGACATAGACAACACATTCCCCAATTTGTCTCAGTTGTGACATGTAGATGGCTTTAGATTGCTTTGGTGGTCACCCATGCTGAGGAAGATTTTCCAATCTTCCAAGCACTCACAGCTCAAAGATTCTGCATTTCACATGAGTTCACAAGTCAAAGTGTATCTTTCCATTTATCAGAGCATTTGGCATAGGATTCCCTTTTAGGTAGAAGGGTAGAGACAAAGCTATTTCCTTTGAAAATGGATGTGTTCACAATTTCACTATGCCACAAAAATCAGATGATGATATCACTGTTCTCTTATTCTCATCAGTAGTAGTAGTCTGAGGATGCCAGAAACTAAGCTTAAAGAAGTAAGGTGTTGCTGGCTGATGCTTCTCAACAGGCTGGCACATCTGGGTATTTCTCATCTAATTCTTGTCATTGGCCTGGGGCATCTCTTCACATTTTCTCTAGATGGCCTATCACATCCCCCACCCCACCCCCAGCAGTCTGATGTTTTCCTTTTCTCATCAGCCTAGAGTGTCTAAGGAAAAGGCAGGTCTGAAATACAAGGTTACCTATATGTCTCTCTCAAGTGGAATGGAGGTGAAGAGAAATGGAAATTAAAAAACAGTCATTAAATGGATCAAAAGTGTGATCAAAATTGGCTTAAGATTGGCCCAGGCATAATACTGCCAGCCCAAAGATATGTTTCCTTAAGGTAACAGCAACATCAAAAAGGGCATCTCAAAAGAAGTGGGCTTAAATGGACACATGAGAACAGGAAAGGGAGAAATGAAAATATCCAAGAGTAGGGAGGATAGCAATAGAAAAAAGCTGGGATTTACCACTTTCAACTTGGGATTTCCTTTAGTCTTAGGGCTTCTAATCTTCCTGGATTCTGGCTCATGGGCTTCCAGCTTCCCACTTAATTTAGCCTTGAGATATCTATCTCTCTTGGGTCTTCTGTCCATCTAGAGTGGCTGGAGTCCAGGGTCTTTATGTGTGCCTGGGACCTTCCATTCTTGGATCTTAGATCTTCAAGCTAAGGTTTTTATCTAAGGTCTTGGACCTTGTGTTTTAGGTCTCAGGCTTTGCATGGGTTCTTGCTCTTAGGCTTCAGTCCCCCACATTCTGTGAAGCCATCATTACCCCCATACTAATGCCAGACAAACACATCATAGTAAAAACAAACAAAAACCACTAGAGGCCAATATCCCTTATGAATATAGATACAAATTTCCTCGATAAAATTCTAGCAAACCTAATCCAGCAGCATACCAAAAGGATTATGTCAAACCAGGGTTTATTGTGAGAATGAAAGTGATGTATTTCATATTCCAAAATATAAAAATCATTCAATTTAATAAACCATGTTTATTAAATAAACCATGTTTATTATTCAATTGAATAAATGAAAACAAATGCATGGTCATCTCAACAGATGCAAAGAAAGCATTTGACCAAATTGAGCATTCTTTCATAACACAAATACTCAGCAAAGTAGGAATAAAAGGGAACTTTCTCATCATGATAAAGGCACTGTGGAGAACTTACATATATTGTCAGACTCAAGAGTGAAAGACTGAAAGTTTCCCTCTAAGCGGTATAACACAAGGATGCTCATTTTCACCACTGTTACTCAATACTATATAGATAATATAATATAATGCTATAATTTAGGCAATTCTAGCCAGAGAAAGGAAGCAGTCAAACTAGCTCTGTTCACAGATGACATGATCATATGCAGAAAATCCTTTAAAATTTAAAATTCATTCATAAAAAATTTAGAGCAAATAAATTGTAGCGATTGCAGACTGCATAATCAATACTCAAAAATCAATTAAGAGGGAATGAGAAGTGACTGCTAAATGAGCATAGGATTTTATTTTGAGGTGATGAAAATGTTCTGGAACTAAATAGTAGTCATGGTTGTACAACACTCTAAATGTACTAGGTATCACTGAATTATACACTATAAAATGGTTAAAATGGTACATTTTATGTTGTGAACATGCTAACAGAATAAAATAAAAGTCAATACTTGGAAGCCTTGGTCATGGAGTTAAACACCAACTTTGACACTCACCAGCTGTGTGATCTTGGGCAAGTGTCTAGCTACTCAAAGTCTCGTTCTCCATAACTACAGAAAAGGAGGTAACAATACTAATCAGGTAGGAATGTTTTAATGATTCAAGATAGTATATATAGATACATTACTGACTTGATCACTAACAGATATTAAGTAACTGGCAGTGCTGTCAGAGTAGTGGTAATAACATTGGCATCATTATAAAAATGGCTTTACTAGTGACTCTTGAGTGGCTCAGTTAAGTGTTTGTATTAGGCTTGGGTCATGATCCCAGGGTCCTGGAATCGAGTCTTGCATCAGGCTCCCTACTCAGAGGGGAGTCTGCTTCTCCCTCTTGCTCTACTTGCCTATCTCTCTTTCTCTCTCTGTGTTAAATAAATAAATTTTAAAAAATGGCCTTACTGGCAATTCCTAAGGTCTAAACTTTGGCCTGGTCAACTAAAACACAAACTAATTAGTTGGTATAATACCTTTATTGATTTCCTGAGAAGGAAGTTGTATTTTTCCCAGTTTAAAATGAGAGAAAATTAAGATTCTGTGTATTCTTCAAATATCAATTGAAAGTATGATTATTAATACATTATGCAGTATGTTATGGCTGTTTTTTTTAATTGACAGAAATGTATTTCACAAACAACAAAATCAATAAATAAGTTAGAGATATGCCTTATAATACTTTTACAAATTATAACTTTCAAGCTCTAAAAAGTTAAAAAATGATCCATGATGGTCCTGATTATTACATGAAAGGTTATACACCATTAGCTCTGGGTTGTTTTTTTTAAATCTGAAGGCTTCAGATGGACAATATTTGAGTATATATTCTAAGTCTTTCAGTATCAAGCATTGGTGAAATATTTGAATGCAAACAATATACCATGCACCACAATGCCCCAAGTGCTGAAGATACATGACTGATGATAAAGAGACACCTTCATACAGTCTACTAAACAAGATAGATGTTAATTAAATTGCACCCAAATGTATATTATTACAGCACTGATGAGTTCTATGAAGGAAAAGTACAAGTGCTAGGAAGGATATGAACTAACCACAGAAATCTAACTAAGGCTCTCTTGGTAAAATGATTACTAAGATTCAAACTCAAAAATGAAAAAAAAATGAATATAAAACCCAGAGTACAAAACAATTTATAACTAATTGTTAAACTGAAATGTTAGATTATATAGGTAGTCCTATGATTTTGAGAGTTGTGGAGACATATTAAAACTATAAATAAGAACCAAATAGAACTTTCAGATATGAAAAACAAAATATGAAATTTAAAAATACACTGGATGGCATTAATAATAAATTAGAAACTGCAGGAGTAAAGATCAGTAAAATAGAAGGCATAGCAATAGAAACTACAAACTAAAGCACAGAGAAGAAAAAATGCTGAAAAAATGAAAAGAGACATATGAGTTAGGGACAATATCAAGTCTTTTGATATGTGTTTTTTTTGGAATCCCAGAAAAGAAAAAAATATAGAAATTTACATTAAAAAAATATTTGAAATGGGTAATCAAACTTGGTTACCTAATTTTAATTCTGCCTCTGGCTGAGAAAGCTATCACTTTGAGGTAATAAAACTGGTTTGCTTGTGTAAAGACTGACTTGAAATGAATTCTCAAAGAGTAGCTTTGTATCTTTGTTCAACTACACTATAATCTAGCAATTGCACTGCTAGGTATTTGCGCAAAGGATGCAAAAATACTGATTTGAAGGGATACATGCACCCTGATGTTTATAGCAGTGTTATCAAGAATAGCCAAATTATGGTAAGAGCCCAAATGTCCATCGACTGATGAATGGATAAAGAAAATGTGGTGTATATATACCATGGAATATTATGCAGACTTCAAAAATCCCAAAATCTTGCCATTTGCAACAACGTGGATGGAAATAGAGGGCATTATGCTAAGCAAAATAAGCCAGTCAGAGAAAGATAAGTACCATATTCACTCATATGTAGAATTTAAGAAACAAAACAGATGAACATGGGAGGGGGGAAGAGAGAGGAAAACCATAAAACAGACTCTTAACTATAGAGAACAAACTAAGACTTGTTGGAGGGGAGGTTGGTGGAGGATGGGTCAAATGAGTGATGGGGAATAAGGAGAGCACGTTTGTGATGAGCACCGATGATGTGTAGATGTGTTGAATCACTATATTGGATATCTGAAACTAATATCACACTGTATATTAACAAACTGGAATTTAAATAAAAGCTTGAAACAACCAAAAAAAGCAAACAAAGATTCTCTTTTCCACCTCTACCAACAAGAAGAGGCCAAGGATAAAACAAGAGAAGGGGCTTTCACGAGAACTTTATGGAAAAAAGCAGACAGAATAAACCATGGTACAAATTCACTTTAAAATATGCTTCAAACAATCAAGATTAGAGCAGAGATCAACAAGTTAGAAACTAGAGAAACAGTAGAATGCATCAACGAATCCAGAAGTTGGTTTCTTGAAAGAATCAATAAGATCGATAAGCCACTGGCCAAACTCATCCAAAAGAAAAGAGACAGGACCCTAATTAACAAAATTATGAATGAAAGGAGAGAGATCACAACTCATCCAAAGGAAATAGAAACAATCAGCAAAAATTATTATCAACATTTATATGCCAATAAGTTAAACAACCTAGAAGAAACAGATGCATTCCTGGAAACCCATAATCTTCCAAGACTGAAACAGCAAGAAATTGACAACCTGAATAGATGAATATCTAGTAAAGAGATTGAAACAGTGATCAAAAACCTCTCAAAAAAAAAAACAAGAGTCCAGCACCTGATGGATTCCCTGCGGAATTCTACCAAACATTCAAGGAAGAAATAATACCTATTCTCCTGAAATTGTTTCGAAAAATAGAAACAGAAGGAAAATTTCCAGACTCTTTCTATGAAGCCAGCATTACCCTGATCTCCAAACCACACAAACACCCCATCAAAAAGGAGAATTTCGGACCAATATCCCTGATGAATATGGATGTCAAGATTCTCAACAAGATCCTAGCTAATAGGATCCAACAGCACATTAAAAAGATTCTTCATCATGACCAGGTGGGATTTATCTCTGGGATGCAAGGGTGGTTCAACATTCACAAATCAATCAATGTGATAGAACAAATCAATAAGAGAAGAGAGAAGAACCATCTGGTCCTCTCAATTGATGCAGAAAAAGCATTTAACAAAATTCAGCATCCATTCCTGATTGAAACTCTTCAAAGTATAGGGATAGAAGGAACATTCCTCAACAGCATCAAGTCTATCTATGAAAAGCCCACAGCAAATATCATTCTCAATGGGGAAAAGCTGACAGCCTTCCCTTTGAGATCAGGAACAAAAGGATGCCCACTCTCACCACTCTTGCTCAACATAGTGCTAGAAGTCCTAGAAACAGCAATTAGACAACAAAAAGAAATAAAAGGTATTCAAAT
>CM053612.1:9590425-9625842 GCA_028646535.1 Procyon lotor | reverse complement strand
AAACCCTCAGTTTGTTGCTCAGAGTCCACAGTCTCTCATGGTTCATCTCCCCCTCCGCTTTCCCCCAGTTCACTTTTCCTTTTCTTCTCCTAATGTCCTCCATGTTATTCCTTATGTTCCACAAGTAAATGAAACCATATGATAACTGACTCTCCCTGCTTGACTTAATTCATTCAGTATAATCTCTTGCAGTTCCGTCCATGTTGATATAAAAGTTGGATATTCATCCTTTCTGATGGAGGCATAATACACTTCAGTTATTTACTTAAATCTTTTTGCACTTCAGTTTCCTCATATATAAAATGAACAAAATCTACCTTGCTGGTTTGTTCAAGGGATTTTTAAAAAAACTTTATTTATTTATTTGACAGAAAGAGAGAGAGCTCGCATGAGCAGGGGGAATAGCAGAGAGAGAGAGGGAGAGGGAGAAGCAGGCTCCCTGCCGAGCAGAGAGCCCAATGTGGGGCTCAATCCCAGGACCCCAGGATCATGACCTGAGCCGAAGGCAGCTGATTAACGACTGAGCCACCCAGGTGCCCCACTGAAGAGATTTTTAGAAACTTATTTAGGCATCTTTTCCATAGTAAGCACTCAATAGAGGTAGGCTCTTTCCTTCTTTTCTTATCATAAGGGCACTGGTATCTACACCTGACGAACCCTTGTACACAGGAATTAGAGTACAACAACAAAGCAGTGTTCCTCTAGATCTGAATTTTTCAAAAGTTTTTATGCATCATAAATTTCTTTCAAGAGCAACCCCAAAAATGCTGCCTACTAGCCTGTATTATAAATAAATGTTGTTCCCCTCTTAAATTTTTTGTTCCAAATGTATCTTTACTCTGTTTCCAAATTTTTATGAATTCACATGCCACTTTCCTTACTACACTACAGTATTTTTAAATTTTATTTCTATTTTCTTTTTCCCTTCAGTTCAGTAGAGGTCATGTTGAGGGCAAGAGTGGAAGAATATATGACTTCTCTCTATGATTTAAAAAAAAAAATCTCTATACTCCTCTCTTCACCTCCCTTTTTACCAGGTTTCCAGAAGAAAAGCAAAAGTGACAGATTAGTATAGTAATCTATATGTCAAACAAAGAAAATAATAATGGTTCTGGATAGATTAATAATAATAATAGCAATAATAACAGCTAGGATTTTCATTTTTATAAAATGTGTCAGACACTACTCTAAGGGCTTTGTATGTGTTATTTCATCGAATCTTTATACCTGCCTTATTGAATAGACACTAGAATTATTCCTGTTTTACAGAAAGAAAAAAATGTTTCCAACTATAATAATGAATTCATCTATTTCTCCTTGAGGTTCTATCAGTTTTTGCCTTGTGTGTCATGATGCCCTGTTGTTAGGTGCATGCCCACTGAAGACATTATGTCTTCTTGAAGAATTGACCCCCTTACCATTATGTAATACTCCTCTTTATCTCTGATAACTTTCCTTGCTCTGAACTTTGCTGTTCTTGAAATTAATACAGCTATTCCTTTTTTCCCCACTAGTGTTAGCATGGTTTCTCTTTCTTCATCTCTTTACTTTTAATCTATATGTGTCCTTATATTTAAAATTAGTATATAGAAAACATTTACTTGAGTTCTTTTTTTTTCAATATTTAATTTTTTATTTGAGAGAGAGAGAAAGATAGTGAGAGAAAGCATGAACAGGGAGGAGAGGGAGAAGTAGGCTCCCCGCTGAGCAGGGCTATATCCCAGGACCCTGGGATCATGATCTGAGCTGAAGGCAGATGCTAAACTGACTGAGCCAATCAGGCGCCCCTTGAGTTTTGTTTTTGGTTTACTCTGCCACTTTGATGATCTCTTCTAATTGGTATATTTAAGCCACGGATGTTTAAAGTGATGGGTATCAAGGAGGGCACAAGTTGTAATGAGCACTGGGTGTTATACACAAATAATGAATCATTGAACACTACATCAAAAACTAGTGATGTACTGTATGGTGACTAACATAATAAAAAATAAAGTGATTATTGATGTAGTTGAATTAATATGTACCATATCTGTTATTGTTCTCTATTTGTTGCCCTTGTTCCTATTTTTGTCTTCCATACTTTGCTTTTTGTGGTTTTAATCTAGCATTTTTCTATGATTCCATTTTCTCTCCTTTCTTATAGCACATCAATTCTATACCTTTAAAAAAATTTTAGTGGTTGCCTTTGAGTTTAAAATATACATTTACAAGTAATCTAAGTCCACTTTTGAATAACAATATACAATTTCATGGGTAGTATGAGTACCTTAAAATAACAAAATAATTCTAGTTCCTATCTCCTGTCCCTTATATCATTATTATCATTCATTTATGTAAATATAAGCATATATAAGCATATCTATATAAATAAAATCAAATACAATGTTGTCATTATTATTTTGAACAAACTGTAATCTGTTAGATTATGAAAAAGAGAAGTTTTAATTTTATCATCACTTATTCATTCTCTGATGATCTTCCTTTATGTGAATCCAAATTTCTGACATCATTTTCCTTCTCTCTGAAAAACTTCTTTCAACATTTCTTTGCAGGACTGTTGGCAACAAATTCCTTCAATTTTTATTTGTCTGAGAAAGTCTTTATTTCTCCATACTTCTGAAGAATAATTTCACAAGGTACAGAATTCTAGGTTGGCTTTTTTTCCTTTCAAAACTTTAAATATTTCACTCCACTCTCTCTTTCCTTAGTCACAACTTCAAGCACCCAATAGTAGTTTTTATTATATTATTCATATAATAGATGCTCCTTTCTCCTCTTGAGAAATTTCTTTTTTAAAAAATTAAAGTAGAGGTGACACAATGTTACAGTAGATTCAGGTGTACAACATAATGATTCAACAACTCTGTAGGGTATACTATGCTCACCACAAGTGCAGCTACCATCTGTCACCATACAATGCTATTACAATACCACTGACTACATTCTTGATGCTATACCTTTTCCTTGTGACTTATACATTCCATAATTGGAATTCTGTACTACCCCCTCCTTTTCACCCATTTTGCCTATCTCCCCACTCACCTCCCCTGTGGTAATCACAAGTTTGTTCTCTGTATTTAAGAGTCTATTTCTGCTTCTTTTGTCTGTTTGTTTCTTTTTATTTTTTTAGATTCCACATATAAGTAAAATCATATGGTATTTGTCTTCCTCTGTCTGATTTATTTCACTTAGTATAATACCCTCTAGGTCCACCCATGTTGTCACAAATAGAAGATCTTGTTCTTTTATATGGCTGAGTAACCTTCTATTGTGTGTATGTACACACACACACACACACACACACACACAGACACACACATGCCATGTCTTCTTTATCCATTCATCTATGGATGGACACTTAGGCTGCTTCCATATCTTGGTTATTGTAAATAATGCTGCAATAAACACAGGGGTGTGTACATGTTTCCAAATTAGTGCTTTCATTTTCTTTGGGTAAATACCCAACACTGGAATTACTAGATCATATGGTATTTCTATTTTTAAATTTTTGTTGCTATGGTCCCTATTTTTAACTTTTTGAGAACCCTTCATACTGTTTTCCATAGTGGCTACACCAATTTACATTCCTATGAACAGTACATGGATGTTCTTTTTTTCTCCACATTCTCAACAAATATTCACTCCACTTATTTCTTGCTTATATGATTTCTGAGAAGTCAGATGTGACTCTTACCATTACTCCTCTATAGGTAATCTGTTTTTTCCTCTACATTCTTTCAGATACTCTTTCTTATTTTTGGTTTTCTGCAATTGAATATGATATCCCTACGTGTAGATTTTTTGCTATGTATCCTGCTTGGCAGTCTCTCAGCTTCCTAGATCTGCTGTTTGGTGTTTGACATTACTGTGGAGAAATTCTTAGTCCTTATTGTTTCAAATATTTCTTCTTTTTCTTCCTCTATTTCTTCTCCTGGAATTCCCATTATGCATGTCACAACTCTTACAGCTGTCCCACAGTCCTTAGATGTTCCCTTCTGTTTTTTTTTCAGTCTTTGTTCTGTTTGCTTCAAGTTTGGAGGTTTCTACTGAGATATCCTCAAGCTCAGAGATTCTTTCTTTAGCTGTATCCACTCTACTAATAATCCTACCAAAGGCATACTTCATTTCTGTTAGTTTTTTTTATCTTTAGCATTTGTTTTTGTTCTTTCTTAGAATTTACATCTCTCTACACAAATTCAGTAAAGCCACAGGATACAGAATCAATGTACAGAAATCCATACATGAATAATGAAGCAGAAGAAAGGGAAATTAAGGAATCAATCCCATTTACAATTACACCAAAACCCATAAGATGCCTAGGAATAAACCTCTGAAAACTATGAAACACCGATGAAAGAAATTGAAGATGACACAAAATAATGGAAAGACATTCCATGCTCATGGATCAGAAGAACTAATATTGTTAAAATGTCTATACTACCCAAAGCAATCTACACTTTTAATGTAATCCCTATCAAAATATCAACAGCATTTTTCACAGAACTGGAACAAACAATTCTAAAATTTGTATGGAACTACAAAAGACCCCAAATAGCCAAAATAACTTTGAAAAAGAAAAGTAACAACTGGAAGCATCACAATTTATGACTTCACGTTATATTACAAAGTGGTAGTAATCAAAATAGCATGATACTTGCACAAAAATAGACACATATAGATCAATAGAACAGAATAGAAAACCCAGAAATGAACCCACAACTGTATGATCAATTAATCTTCGACAAAGCAGGAAAGAATATCCAATGGGAAAGAGATAGCCTCTTCAACAAATGGTGTTGGGAAAACTGGACAGGAACATGCAAAAGAATGAAACTGGACCGCTTTCTTACACCATACACAAAAATAAATTCAAAATGGATGAAAGACCTAAATGTGAGACAGGAGCCCTATCAAAATCCTAGAGGACAACACAGGCAGTAACCTCTTCGACATTGGCTATAGCAACTTCTTTCTAGGGGTCTCCCGAGGCAAAGGAAAGAAAAGCAAAAATAAACTATTGGCACTTCATCAAAATAAAAAGCCTCTGCGCAGCAAAGGAAATAGTCAACAAAACAAACAGGCAACCTATGGAATGGGAGAAGATATCTGTAAATGACATTTCTGATAAGAGTTTGTATCCAAAATATATGAAGAAATTATAAAACCCAACACCCCAAAAATGAAAAATCCAATTAAAACCAATAAATTTAAAAACTCAATTAAAAAAATAATGATGTACTGTATGGTGACTAACATAATAAAAAAATGTCTATTCATGCCTATTCATGTAGACATCCAGAAGACACATGAAAAGATGCTCAACATCACTCATCACCAGGGAAACACAAATCAAAATTACAATGAGTTGTCACCTCATACCTGTCAGAATGGCTAAAATCAACAACACAAGAAACAAGTATTGGCAAAGATGTGGCGAAAGGGGAACACTGTTGGTGGCAATACGAACTGGTGTAGCCACTGTGGAAAACAGTATGGAGCTCTTTGTGGAAGCAAAGAGTTATAAATTGAACTATCCTACAATCCAGCAATTGCACTACTAGGTATTTACCCAAAGAATACAAAAATACTAATTCAAAGGGATACATGCACCCTAATGTTTATAGCAGCATTATCTACAGTAGCCAAACTATGGAAACAGCCCAAGTGTCTATCAACTAATGAATGGGTAAAGAATATGTGGAATATATATATAATGAAATATTACTCAGCCATAAAAAGAATTAAATCTTGCCATTTGCAACAACATGGTTGGAGCTAGAGAGTATTATGCTAAGGAAAATATATCAGTCAGGAAAAGACAAGTACCATATGATTTGACTCATATGTGGAATTTAAGAAAAAAAACAAATGAGCATAGGGAAAAAAAGAAAGAGGGGCAAACCAAGGAAGAGAGTCTTAACTAAAGAGAACAAACTGATAGCTATCAGAGGGGTGGTGGGTAGGAGGATGGGTGAAATAGGTGATGGGGATTAAGGAATGCATTTGTTGTGATGAGCACCAGGTGATGTATGGAAGTGTTGAATCACTAAATTGTATACCTAAAATTAATATTACACTGTATATTAACTAAGTGTAATTTAAATAAAAACCTAAAAAGAAGAATGTCTGTCTCTCTGTTTACATTGCTCATCTGTTCTTGCATGCTGTCTACTTTATCCATTAGGGCCTTAACATATTAATCATAGTTGCTTCAAATACCTGGTCTGCTAATTGTACCATCCCTGACGTATCTGAATCTGGTCTGATGTTTCCTTTGTCTTTTGTTTTTCAGTTTTTAGCATGTCTTGTAATTTATTCTTAATAGGTAGATGTAATGTATTGGGTAAAAGGGATTTCTATAGATAGGTCTTTAGTAATTTTGGTAAGGTGCGAAGGAGAGGAAGCATTCTACATTCCTGTGATTAAATTTCAGTCTTTTGGTGAGTATTTGTCTCTGGACTGTGAACTTCATGAGGTGGGACAGGATGGATAAAGAGTGCTGGAGTTGGGTATTTCCCTCCCCTCCCCCCAGGAAGATTAAGCTCTGATAAAACCCCAGCAGGTTAAATTCTAGTAAAATAGTTTCTCCTTGGAGAAGACTTTGTTATGAAAGAGAATGCTTTGGTGTATTTTAAAATAATTCCTTTTTCCTTCTCCTTACAGAAAGCACTAGGGGATTTTGATACTCACTGTGAGGACCTGGCAGAGTTCCTGGCGGTAAAACTCACAAAAGTGTGGGGACTCCCCTATAACTGGGCCTGTGGAGTTTTGAACTCTCAGAGTTGTTCATCCAGAGCCTCTAGCAATTCATTACCTACAGTTTTTATGTTTTCCCATCCTGGCACTCGTTCCTATGGAGGGTTCTGCTCCTATAAGTTTAGTTCTATGTATATCCCTGTCTGTCTCTCCAGTTCCTGAGAAAGCCATTTATCCTGTGACCTCATTCCTTTTATGGATCTAAAAAGAGTTGTTGTTTTTTAAGTTCATTCAGCTTTACACTAATTTTTAAAACATGGTAGCAATTCCTAAGTTCCTTACATGCTGAACTGGGAACTGGAAGTGGTAGAAAGGAAAAATAAGCACAGAAAGGTTAAAGAACATGTCCAAGGTAACATAGCTAGGAAGTAATTAATCCAGACTCAAACCCAGTGCCAGAGCCCACTCTTCTAATCACTGTCCTAAAATGCCCTTAGACTATTCTCTGTACCTAAGGACAGCATCTTCGTTACATGTGAGCCCTAGAACTCAACTCTTTAGGCATAGATTCCAGTTCTTTTGCTTTTACTAGTGTATGACTTTCTGCATAGGAATAGTGTAGACATTAAGTGAGTCAGTGTATGTAAAGCACTTATAGTAATGACTGGAAATGAGGAAAGTGGGGCATTTGGTATTGTCTGAAAGAGCCAGCAACCTCATCCCTCACCTACCATGAGGAATGCTCAGATGTGTGTGTGGAGGGCGTGGATTTATAGCATCACTTTTGTAAACTGTAGGTGGAAGGGATTCCTAAAGCACCCATTTCTTTGAAATTCTCCAAACCCTATAGTTCCTTACTGCAAGAAGTCAGGTGCGTGGAACCAACAGCATTGGCATCTCCTGGGAGTTTGTTAGAAATAAAAATTTTAAAGTCCCACCTCAGACCTACTGAATCAGAATCTGCATTTTAATAAGAATCCCAGGTGAATAAGTGGCACATTATAGTTTGAGAAGCTCTGATATAACAGTGGTTAATAATGTAGGCTTTGGATTCAGACCTACTTGGCTCCCAAGCCAAGTTCTGTCAGTTACAAGTTCTGTGATCTTTGAGCAGGTTCGGCAACTCTGAGCCTTATTTCCTCAGCTATACAGATGGAATAATAGTAATTATCGATTTCACGAGGCTGTTGAGGGGGTTGGCACATGGTAGGTGCTCAGGAGACAAATGTTCATAGCTGAATTGTCACAATTATCATTAGAGTTTACAGCAAGTCTCAGGGCAGATGGAAAGCTATCTCTATGGAGTAGGATATGAGAGAGAGAGAGGAGAGAGCGAGCAAGCAAGCAAGTGAGCACTTAGGGATGGATCAAGCCTGAGAAATGACAACC
The DNA here is from genome assembly GCA_028646535.1 of Procyon lotor. Lineage (NCBI taxonomy): Eukaryota > Metazoa > Chordata > Mammalia > Carnivora > Procyonidae > Procyon > Procyon lotor. The sequence continues at coordinate 9,617,757 of CM053612.1, read as the reverse complement.
TACAGTACGTTATTGAATGACGGTAGAGAGAAGAGTATTATCATGAGGAAAGCCCAGATCATAAGCCAAAGAGAAAACAAAAGGGGTATAGAGTGGAATGGGCTAGGCAAAAACATCATGGTAAGAACAAATTGAAAATTAGAAGCCAGGAGAAACAGAAATTGAGTACAGAATGTGACTCACGGGGTAGAGAGGAAATCTAGTGTCTTAACACTGGGCATGTAGTAAGATTGTGCTATTACACCCTTGGCTGATTTGGATAGAACATATCTCCTTTAAGGCACTGCATGGGCTTGACCAGCACCACCCCCAGATCATCAAGAACCTGGTTTAGTGAATTGCCAAGGGTATCAATCCATTTCATCTACTGTGTGCTTAATCCTTCCCAGGGTCAAGTACATAAAGTAGTGGCTTGTTGGGTGCAAAAGAAGGAAGACTTCTACTTTATTTAGATCAATGCTTTCAGAAACACTTTCTGTACCCACCTAATCTAACTAGCACTCCCTCCATCTCTATCTCAATACTTTCATTCTTGCCATATTATTTATGGTTACCAGATGTTTTGTTTTGTTGAATGTCTCCTCTAATTAGAATTTATGAAGCTCCATGAGGTTAGATCTTTGAAGAACTTGTTTGTAAACTGTGTGCTCCTGGTATAGAACAGTGCCTGGTGTGTAGTACACTCATTATCAGTAACTGCAGAATGATTAATACATTTCTTAAATTTGTTCTGTACTCTCATTTCCATGTCTTATTTCTGGTTGTTCCCCTTTCCTGACATTTCTTTCCCCCTCACATTCCTCTGTGGGTGGACTTTCCATTCTATAAACCCCACATTTTACTTCCTCCGTCTTCCTTAATTCTCCAGTCAGAAGTAATGTATCCAACTTAATCTCTTTTGCCTGGAATAGCCATTTTTTTTTTTTTGTTCTAAGAGAACAGTTAGAGGAAAACATGAGCATCATTTTGGAAAATTATTGCATTCTGCTAATTAACCATTTAGTAGGTAGAATTGGACCACATGGATTTAAATCCCACTTGGTAGCTGTATAATCTCGTTTGAAATATTCAACCTCAGCTTCCTCCTTTGCAAAATGTGGACAAAGAATGGTAACCACCTTGAAAGGATAGAGCGAAGAATATATGTGATCATGCATATGAAATATTTAGTATAATATCTTGTATTATAAATAGGCACTCCATAAATTTGATCTTTCATTGTCATAATCACCATTACTAATATTATTATTAGGGACTCACATGATTATTGATTTTTATTTTATTGTAATAACATTAAGCTTTAGAAGGTATCAGTTTACTTATATACAATATCCTTTGAAAATAAATATAAAACCCATTTGCATTATACTTCATCTTTAAAAGCTATTCTTTGCAGTAATTAATAAAGTATCATTGATTTAAAAGTGACAACCCCCAAAAATAAGAAATAAAAAAATAAAAATGGGAACTCCTTTTACTGTGGAATATATGTATTTTAAATGGTCTACTGGTACATTTCACAAAAGTTTGTTAAGAATATAACAATTATGTCTAAATTGAAGGTTCAGTGTTAATCACAGACCTTCACTTTGGTTTCTCTTCTAACATAACAGATATGACTTAAATGGGAGGATTATTGCACTTTTTATAATGACAAATAATTTTAAGTTTTTCACCTCTAGTAACAATTATGATTATCTGACTTTTCTATAATAACCCTAAAACTTTATAACATGGCTATATATCTCCTAAAGTTTATGAGCAGTAGTCTGTTCTACAAAGTCTATATTAATAATACACTTTATGTTAACTAAGTTGAATTTAAATAAATAATAAGAAAAAATTTAAAAAGGGAGTGTACTTGCTGTGATGAGCACCAGGTATTGTATATGAAAGTGTTATATCACCATATTTTATACCTGAAACTAATATTAAACTGTATGTTAAAAGTAAAAAATGGCATTAGTTTTCCAGACTATTTGTAGAAAGACTGTTTTTATTTATTTTTTCCCCAAATATGTTTATTTTATTTTTTCAGTGTTATAAGATTTATTGTTCATGCACCACACCCAGTGCTCCATGCAATACATGCCCTCCTCAATACCCACCACCCGGTAGAAAGACTTTTTTAAAAGAAAATTTAGCTTTAATTCTTAAATGTTTGTCAAAGTAGCACTTCCATAAAATCAGTTTTGGCAACCTTAAATGTATGAATGTGAGACTATTATGTGTGTGTGTGTGTGTGTGCACGCGTGCGTGTGCATGCATTTGTTGCATTTGTGTATGTGTGTATTTGTGTGTGTGCTCCAGTATGCCTATATGATTAGTCACACATTCAGTTTGAGTTTGAGAGAAACATCCATTTGCAAATAAAGAAGCATGCATATAAAAGATATTACCAACTTATGAAGACATGCTCACAAGTAATATGTGTGACCACCTTCTGATCGTGACTTACTGTCTTCCAGTTTTCTTCTTAGATCAATTGTTACCTCCTTTCAGAAGTCATCACTGGTCACCAGATCTAAAGTACTTCCCACACCCTCCTCTGTCCCCTGAGCCATTCTTTTCTTTCCAGGAAGCGACTTCCAAGAAAGCAGGAACTTTCTTTTTTCCCCTTATTTTGTTCCTACTTTCTGCTAATAGGTGCTCCATAAATATTTGTTAAATGAATTAATATATGCTACTCACAGATTAGATTTAGCAGTGATTGCTCTAGTCCAGTGATTCTTAAACTTAGCTGTGGATAAGAACTCACCCAGGAAGCTTTTAAAAATCTCAGTCATCAGGAACCCTCAAGATTTCTGGTCTGCTTTGTTCGCTGCTGTTTCCCTAGCACAGCATGGGGCCTATAGCTAGAATTCAATAAATGGTAAGTAATTGATATAATCATTACTCATATTATTATGAGTATTTTTCTTGTAGTACTTTTCTTGCAGGAACCTTCAACCTCATTCCCTGACTCGAGTTGCTCCCTGGTCCCTAAACTCACATACTCTTCCATTTCACTTTCCATCTTACCCATGGGATGCTATTCTGAACTAGGAAAACTGAACATGGTACCACCATGTATAAAAACAGTCCATCACTCTCTGTTTTCTTCAGGATGAGGTCTAAAAGCAGGACCTTTCACAAACTGACTTCAGCCTATCTTTTCAGCCTTTCCAACACTGAACTTCTCCCAGTACGCCAACTTTTGCATATGCTATCTCATTGGTCTAGAGTGTTTTTTCCCTATTTCTATGTCAAATTCCTTTTATTTACTCTAAGATGTACATATAATATTACCTCCTCCAGGAATCTTTTCCTGAATTTCCCAGGCTTAGTTAGTACTTAGCATAAAACCATTATATATTAAGAATATCAGTCATGAGACTAAAAGGCACAGTGTGGGGAATAGAGTCAATGATACTCTAATAAAGCCGTATGGTGACAGATGGTAGCTACACTTGTGAGCACAGTATAATGTATGGAGAAGTTGAATCACTACGTTGTACACCTGAAACTAGTACAAGATTGTGTGCCAACTATACTCAAATAAAAAGACTGTAAAAAGAAGATAAAAGAACTTAAAGGCAAGTATTATTACTATTATTTATGCAGTTATAATGTCAGTTATGGTTATTCTGGAGATTTATTTTTTTTAAAGATTTTTTGATTATTTATTTGACAGAGAGAGTGAGAGAGGGAACACAAGCAGAGGTAGTGGGAGAGGGAGAAGCAGGCTCCCCGCTGAGCAGGGAACCCGATGCCAGGGCTCGATCCCAGGACCCCAAGATCATGACCTGAGCTGAAGGCAGAGGCTTAACCTACTGAGCCACCCAGGCACCCCTGGAGATTTATTTTTTTAATGAGAAGTCAGAGGGAAAAGCTTTGAATGAAGTGGAGGTCAAACTTGAACTAATGGGCTAAGGGATTTTCTTTTCTATCCCAACTTTCTACTGACTCACCAAGAACAGGGTGAAATTTTGAGATTTTTCTCTCAGAGAATCTCTGTGATCTTCATGTCAGTCTTTTGTCAGAAGCAGCATCGTGACATAACATTTGAGAATAAAAACAAGGTCTTTGCAAGGGCTTCTAACTAGTTGTGACCTTGGCTTCTGACAGCATATGTGGTGTGCACCATTCCCTGTGGAGTAGCACACTGTGGGGCACAACTTTCCCTGAAACAACCTGTTTTAGTCACAGTTCTTTTGCTTACTAGAGCTGTGCTCTTGGGCAAGCCATTTTATTTCTCCAAGCCTCAGTTTTCTCATCTGAAAATTAGAATAATGAGTAAATAACTACCCTACCTACTACCCTACCTACAGAAGATTTCATTTTTAGCCTCCAAATTCCCCAGTTTGAATCCCATTTTAGAGAAGACTTTTTTTTTTTTTTTACAAAGACAGTCATTGGACCAGAAAAAAATTGTATGGTTTATTTTCAAAATTTTTTTAAAGATTTTATTTGTTTATTTCACAGAGAGAGACACAGCAAGAGAGGGAACACAAGCAGAGGGAACAAGAGAGGGAGAAGCAGGCTTCCTGCTGGGTAGGGAGCCCCATGTGGGGCTCAATCCCAGGACCCTGGAATCATGACCTGAGCCAAAAGCAGAAGCCTAACTACTGAGCCACCAAGATGCCCCCCAAATTATATGGTATAAAGACCCAAGAAATATACCCAGGGATTGGGGAATTATATTACTTGCAGTAATTTGAAAAGTCTTCCAAGCAAAAGTTGCTAATGGCAGAGGAATGGGAATGTGAAGCCCTTTTGGACTTCTGTATGACCTAACGCAGCAGTTATAAGCCCCAAACTTTTTGAAGATTTCTTATTTAAAAAAAAATATGATTTAAAAATTCTAACTCCTAATATATCTACTTTTATTTTGATATAAAGTGCTTTTCCACCCCAAACTTTGAAGTTAATATAACACTCTAGAAAGCTACTCCATATTTATCTTTGAGGGTCATGCGCAGGTATATAAGTGTGTGAAGCTTAGTTTTAAATTGTTATCATGAGGGGCTGATGCAGAGAAGAAAAGGGCCAAACGTAGTCACCTTGGTACTGAATTTGGGAAAACTGTGTATGCTAGAATGTGTACTATGTTTTTCCCTGCTCATCTATTTTATCACTTTCTTTAGCATTTATGGAGCTCTTCCTTTTCCCTTAACAGAATGAAAAAGCACAATGCTAATTTTTGTATTCTTATGTGGAGAGTACTGCAGGTTGTGTCAACTTTGGTTTTCTATCTGTTTTTATGGCCTGAAAAGCCAACGTGAATCTTCACCTCTTTGGGGCTAGGATTTAAATTAGTGATCTTAGACCTTCAAAGTAAAAGCCTGCATTGGCTATGCTCAGGGACAATTAGGGTAGTTTTCCCAATTTGCCAGCACCCCCTACTACCTACCCTTGCCTTCAGTGGCAGGTTGAAGAAGTTTGGTAAACCAATTTCCCAATCTCAAGGCACTAAAATATAAATGCTGACATTCACCACACAAAGACTTTCCACTGATCTTCCATTAAAGCAAAGATCAAGTGTCACCTCATGAAGGATCTTGGCAAAGAGTGTATAAAGCCTTCCTGAGGTAAAAAAAGCAAGTCATCCATTAGACTTTCCTGGGGTCAAGGCAAAGTAGTTCCCAGGGAGGCACGTGGGCTGCAAATTGCACTTTGCTTTGTAAGTGAATGTTTCTCCAGTACTGGTGCCAAAGTGTCCACATCTGGGTGAGGGTATGGGATGCAAAACTAATAAAGAGAAGCATCAGGAAAAATCTTTGTCTACACTAATGAAATGTAGGATTTATTTCGTGGAATCTCCCTTTCAAGTGAGCACGAAGGAAGCAACTGCTGGGCCGTGGAGTTGGCTGGCTCTGAGACGTTCTGCATATTCAGTAGCACATGTTCCTGTGTACGGCTCATGGAGGCAGGTGTGCCAGTCTCTATTTGGTAACCAGCCATCTGCTGGGTACATTTTTGGATGTGGTGTGAGAAGCAGCTACGTGATGGCTGATCATCTCTCTGATTAGAGTGCTGTGCCTGTGCTATTGGACTGTCTAAGGACTTTCGGTCATATCGGACCAACTTTGCTGCTGAAGTGTGACTCTCTGTCCTGTTGCTTCTCATGGCCTGTCAGGATAATCATCTGAGGCCTGGAAAAAGACTCTATGGGTTCCCAAACGAGCTTTTGAAATGTGGCCTGTTTGCAAAGGTGACAACTCTCAAGCCATAAATAATAGCTTTAGGTGGAACGGTTGAAAAATCAATAAAACTTGTCCATGCAGATGTGGATTCTTCACTCCCTTCCCTAAATGCTGTGCAAAGATTATTCCTCCTAGGAACTGCCCTTTTCTTGTTACCAATGTGACAAAGCCAGGAGTCCAGATAATCTGAGATGAGGAGCAATACAGAAATGCTAGGGTAGATGTGTATTCTGAATCCTCCTGGAATAGATGGCAAATCTGTAACCAGGCCCAACTGTTTGCCAGTCTAAGTAAACTTCACATGATGACATTTCCACATGGCTTTTAAAAGGAAGTCTGTATGAAAAAGAATTCCAGGTTTTATTTCTAATTAAAATTAAAGTAACTCCATCTTATGTTCAGGGTTCCTTTTTCTTTTTTTGAATTGCCAAAATACTTCAATCCTGGACTAATTCAAGAGCATCTTATATGCAACACTATTTCTCCCACTCTCCCCATCCACTGACAAGCAAATTCACCTTCATCAATGTCACTACCAGTAGTGGCGAGGCTACCGACACTGAGACAAATGGCAGTGATGTGGCTTTATTGCTTAACTGGTGAAAAATGGAAGTCTTGAGCTTGGTATTTGTGACTACAGCCACAGCTATCTGGCTCCAACCTACATTTCTAGCTATGCTTCTCTGATCTCCTTCACTCAGTGACAATTGGTAAAAGTCTATCTCCATGCTTTCACTCATAGTTTTTGAAAATGTAACATAGAAAGGTGCCTGGCATGTTGCCTGGAACACAGTAGGCATTATGTGAATGTTCCTGAATATTCTTCCCTTCATTCTGCCCATCTGGCCCATTCATCATTTTTTAATTCAACTGCTACCTCCTCTATGAGGACCTGTTATTACTAATAAAACTTGTATAGCTCCATGGGTTAGACAATGTAACATCCATTTTATCCTCACAAAAAGCCAAAAGGTTGGCTTGTTTTCTCTATATTATGTAAGAGCACACTCAGGTTCAGAGAGTGGAGTAACAGTCCATATTCACAGAGCTAGAGAATTTGCAGAGCTGAAAACTGTCTAACTAAAAAAGAGAAAAAGACATACATAGTCAATGGTCCTAGTAACTCAGAACTTCTGGATAAAGATTTGAGTTTTATATTTTATTTCTTTACCTTTTACTGAAATAAGTGTGCAGTGTATGCTTTAAAAGTTAACAAACTCTTAGATTATTTTTTTAAAGATTTTATTTATTTATTTGACAGGAAGGAGAGAGATCACAAGTAGGCAGAGAGGCAGGCAGACAGAGAGGGGGAAGCAGGCTCCCCGCCGAGCAGAGAGCCCGATGGGGGGCTTGATCCCAGGACCCTGAGATCATGACCTGAGCCGAAGGCAGAGGCTTTAACCTACTGAGCCACCCAGGTGCCCCTCTTAGATTATTTTTAATGAAGAACTAAAACAAACATTTACCTCTTTCACTCTGAGTAGACAACTGATGTCTAAACTGTAAGACCCACTTTATAGGATGTCTAAACTGTAGGTCATGTGTTATATCACATGCCTTGTTTTCTAAATTTCTTTTGTATTTTTTTCATTTGCTCATTATTCCCCCAGATCACCAGCCCACCTATTTGCAGTGTTGGAGAAGCATGTTTGCTGCTGTAGTCAAATAAGAACAATTAAAAATTTTAGTAAGGGAAGCCTTTTCATAGCACTCCATGGCCTCTCTTCAGAAAGAAGAACATTATGTTATCATATTGCCCTTGAACAAGGAAAGAATCAAGCTGGCTTTGGTAATGCTAGTGTCCAGCATGAATGACCCCTCTAGAGATAAGGATATTTGCCCAATTTGATAGTTTCCTCCCTTCTGCTTTCATAGCAGATAAAGCTGGGAAGACATAAAATACAAGCTCGTCAAGGGAAAATGAACAGACCAATGAGATGGAAACTACTCCACTGCAAAATATGGATGAATAAAGTTACAACTGCTGGAAAATGATGCCAACTTCTAAAACCAAGGGGAAAAAAACAAGGCAAACTATTAATGTGCAAAACAGACTTCGAAGGGATAACTGAGCACTCTGCAGTACAGAGGTGCTAGAAAATCAGAGGAAAATCTTCACTACTCATTTTCTGAAGGTTCCAGGGGGAGCTGATGATAAAAATATGACATGGTTCTTTCTAAAATTTTTGAAAATGTTAGGGCTAAAGATGGCTTTTTTTTAAGCAGGGGAGGGATTTAGCGAGCAACTAGTGAAAGGAATTCAATCTAAAATTGCTGGTCGTGATTATGTTCTTTTTCACCAGATACTTTTATGATGAAAGAATTTAATAAGTCAAAACATATTTATTTCCAGTCAAGAAATTCAGGATATTGTGGGAGGAGGTTAGAAGTAAGGAACTCTAGAATTTCAGTGGAGTTTGCATTTTGGCCTAATAACCAGGTATCACTGAAGGGGTTTGAAATATGAACATATCTATAAAACCCAACTTAGATGCAAGTATTTTGAGATCTTTACTTGAATTGACTTGAGTTGTGTATTTACTAACTTTTGAGGTGGTTCTCCTTACTTAGAAGCAGAAAGCTAGTATTTGTTCTGATTTAATATTCACAACAACTTGTTATTATTAAGGGAAGTATTATAAATAAATTCATTTTACAGTTGAAAAAAACTGAAGTTCAGAAGGAGCAAGTTATTTACCTATGTCCCACTGCTCTTTCATTTAACAAGCATTTTTGAGCCCCTGATATATATAAGGAACTTGAAATGAAGGCATGAAGATGAATGATCCCAGAAGGGTTAAACAAAATGCTTAAAATGCTTTTCCTCAAGGAAATCATCTTCTATTGGGAAAAACACTTAAGTAGAACACTACATCAAAAATTAATGATGTACTGTATGGTAACCAACATAACATAATAAAATAAAAAATAAGTAATCTTACATACTGAAAAAAAGTAGTAAAATAACTCCAATATAATAGATACACTAACAAAGATATAATGTACGGGAGCAAAGAGCAGTGGTTGTACTTGGCTCTTCATTATAGTGAGTGGGTTCTTAGAAAAGACCTCACAGAAGTAAAACCTGAGCTGAATTTTAGAGAGTAACAATACAATTTCCAGGAAAACATAATACAGAAAGGCATCAGAGGGGAAGAGCTATAGAGATCTATGCATCTTAATATGGATGTTAACAAACACATGAAAAAGTGCTCCACATCACCAGGCATCAGGGAAATACAAATCAAAACCACGATGAGATACCACCTCACACAGGTTAGAATGGCTAAAACTAGTAAGTCAGGAAACAACAGATGTTGGCATGGATGTAGAGAAAGGGGAACACTCTTACACTGCTGGTGGGAATGCAAAGTGGTACAGGCACTCTGGAAAATGGTGTGGAGGTTCCTTAAGAAGTTAAAATAGGGCTACTCTATAACCCAGCAATTGCATTACTTGGTATTTATCCAAAGGATACAAACATAGTGATTTGAAGGGGTACCTGCACCCCAATGTTTATAGCAGCAATGTCCACAATACCCAAACTATGGAAAGAACCCAGATGTCCACTGATAGATGAATTGATAAAGAAGATGTGGTACACACACACACACACACACACACACACACACACAGAGGAATATTATTCAGACATCAAGAAGAATGAAATCTTGCCACTTGCAAAGACATGGATGGAGCTAGAGTGTATTATCCTAAGTGAAATAAGTCACTCAGAGAAAGACAAATACCATATGATTTCACTCATATGTGGAATTTAAAAAATAAAACTGAAGGGGTTCAGTCATTAAGCATCTGCCTTCGGCTCAAGTCATGTTCCCAGGGCCCTGAGATCGAGCCCCGCATTGGGCTCCCTGCTCAGTGGGAAGCCTGTTTCTCCCTCTTCCACTACCCCTGCTTGTATCCCCTCTCTCACTGTCTCTCTCTGTCAAGTATATAAATAAAATCTTTAAAAAGAAAAAAAAAGAAACAAAACTGATGAATATAGGGGAAGTGAAGGAAAAATAAAATAAGATAAAAACAGAGAGAGAGGAAAACCATAAGAGACCCTTAACTATAGGGAACAAATTGAAGGTTGCTGGAGGGGAGGTGGGTGGGAGGATGGGGTAACTGGGTGATGGGCATTAAGGACGGCAGGTGATGTAATGAGCACTGGGTGTTATACGGAACTGATGAATCACTAAATTCTACCCCAGAAACTAATATACTATATGTTAACCAACTTGGGTTTAAATTTAAAAAATAATAAAGTAAAAAAAAAATTAATGTCTATGTGAATCACCTGTGGAGCTTATCAAAAGTGGATTCTGAGTGAATGGGTCTGATGTGGGGCCTGAGATTGTGGATATCTAATCATTTTCCAGGTGACGCTGATACTGTCTTGAGAACAGCAAGACGCTAAAGCATAAAGGTAGACTTGAGGAGTACCCAGCAAGTTTCAGCCCGCGAGTGGTATATCTCTGCCTAAGGACAGAGCCCCAGGGAAGACGGAAACCCAAGGTTTGAGAGTAGAGAAAAGATAAGTAGTAAATAGGTAGGAGGAAAATACAAAAAAAAAAAAAAAAGGGGGCAGAGAGTTTATGAAGGAAGTAGTTAATTGTCTCAACAGTTCTATAAGAGAGAGTCAAATAAGATATTCAAAATGCTCATTAGATTTAGCATGTAAGTAATCATTAGTGCTGACCACCTCAGACACAGTTACTGTGGAGTGTACTTGGTCCGCACTGTCCCATACAACAGCAACGAGCCACATGCGGCTACTGAGCACTTAAAATGTGGCAACTGTGAAATGAGTCATCTGCAAGTGTAAACATATATTGGATTTTGAAGACTTAGCATAAGAAAAGAATATAAAATATCTCTCTAGTAATGTCTATATTTATTACATATTCAAATGATAATATTTTGGCTATATTGTCTTAAGGTATATTATTAACCATAATTTTACTTATTTCTTCTTACTTTTTTAATTTTTATTTTTTTAATTTTTATTTTTTTTCTTCTTACTTTTTTAATGTGGCTACTAGAAATTTTAAAAGGACATATGTGGCTCATACATGGCTCACATAATTATACTGAACAGTGCCGATCTAAGCAGATAAAAATTGGGCTTGGAGCAAAAAGCAAGGATGTGGATACAGTTGAGTAGAGTGAAATATAAGATCAGTATAGGAAAGCATTTTTAGATAGGAGAGGATTGAGTGTATTTATAAAGGTAAGGTGCCAATATAGAGAAAATGTTAAAGACAAAGAGGAAAGTTCATAATTGATAAATGATAAAGTGGTTATTGAAAAGCACAGGCATGGCAGTACATCAGACTTAGGTTTAATTCCTGACTCTACTACTTCTTTTTTAAAATTTTTCTTTAAATTTTAGTGAACATACAGTGCAATATTGGTTTCTGAAGTAGAATTCAGTGATTCATCATTTACATACAACACCCAATGCTCATCACAAGTGCCCTCTTTAATCCCCATCACCCATCTAGCCCACACTGAACAAAGTGCAATCAGCAAACAGATAAAAGGATTGGAGGAAGTGGAAGAGGATAAGAATGAGGACTGAAAGGAAGTTAAGAAACAAGTAGAATGGGAACAATGGAATTAGAGTAGGAGTGGTAGAAAATAATGGCTAGAGAATTGCATACTTGAATTATAAGATGTCAGTAGTGGACCAATTCCAGATGATGACAGGGTCTAAACAGTGAAGTAAATGTGAAGACTACTGGAATCTAACCAGGACCATGGTGTTGGTTGCGTTCTTCTAACTTCTAGACTAGTATTAAATAATAATAGAGATAAAGATGGTCTTCTCTCACCATGGCTTTAATATCAATCTCTCAAACATTTGATCATTTAATATGAAGCTAGATGAATATTTGATCCAGGTATTTTTAAGAAAAATATGGTAAGGGAATATCTTTCTTTACTATTTATGAACAAGCTTCTTATCAGAAAAGAATGTTAGATTTTTATTAGATGGTATTTGGATTTTTATCATATTGGCCTCTATTGATATGATAATGTGGCTTTCATCCTTCGACCTACTTTTTTTAAAAGATTTTATTTATTTATTTGACACAGAGAGACTGAGAGGGAGAGAGAGAGAGCACAAGCAGGGGAAACAGCAGAGGGGGCAGGAGAAGCAGGCTCCCAACTGAGCAGGGAGTCCAATGCGCGGCTCAATTCCAGGACCCTGAGATCATGACCTCAGCCAAAGGTAGATGCTTAACTGAGTGACTAGGAGCCCCTACTCTTTGACCTATTAATGGTATAAAATATACTAAGAGATTCCTTAATATACCACCATTTTTGGAATAAAATCTACTTGGAAGATTTTTTTTTAATATTCTGCTGGATATAACTTGCTATTATAACCAGAGATTCTGCATGTGATTTGTTAAGTGCAATCTATAGGTAGTTTTTTTCCCCCTATCATTATCAGGTTTCAGTATCAGGTTTTATTAGCTTAACAAATGGAATTGTTAATAATAATTGCTTTCCTTTTATATTGTTACCAGATCTAAGCAAAATGTAAAATGTTTTACATATTTAATTTGTACAGTAACATTAAGATGTGAGAACGTGTGTGTGTGAGAAAGATGGAGGCAAAGAGAGGTGTAATCCCTATTTAAGAATGAAGAAAATAAGGCTCAGAGCTTTTAACTGACTTGTTCAAATGCACATAATTTTGGTAACTGGCAGAATGAGGAACTGAATCCAGATATGCTTCATTCCAAAGCCAGGACTTTATTATACTACATAAACTATTCAAACTTGAAAAGAAAATATACATGTATTCATATGCTCTGAAAGATTGTAATACCATAGAAATTGTACATTTATCAAAGATTTGAAACAAATTATCTGTACAATAATTGGAATTTGGTGCTTTTATTGAGGTAGTTCTTTTGTTCTTTTTTTAAATTTTTACAATAGGAAAGAATTTTCAAATTTAATTTTAAGTGCAAGAAATTAAGAGTTTCAAAAAGAGAAATCCTTGGTTTGTTAGAGGTTTTTTTTTTTTAATTGACCATAGTCATTGTGCTGTACATCACATCCCCCTGATTTACTCATTTTATAATTGGAAGCCTGTACCTCTTGAGATCCTTCACCAATTTTGTCTACCCCTCAACCACCCTCCTCACTAGCAACCACCATTCTGCTTTCTGTATCTATGAGTTTTCTTTTTTTTTGTTCATTTGTTTTGTTTTTTAGATTCCATATATATAAAAAATCATACCTTATTCGTTTTTTTCTGTCTGAATTATTTCACTTAGCACAATTGCCTCAAGGTCCATCCACGTTGTCACAAATGGGAAGATTTTATTCTTTTTTTATGGCTGAGTAGTATTGTGTGTGTGTGTGTGTGTGTGTGTATCACATCTTTTTTATCCATTTATCCATATAGAGATAATTCTTTGGACAACTTTTTTCCGTTTTCTCCATGCTTACTGCAGATTTTTAAACTTCTTTTTTATTTATTATTTGACAGAGAGAGTAGGCAGAGAGGCAGGCAGAGAGAGAGGGAAGCAGGCTCCCTGCCGAGCAGGGAGCTAGATGGGGGCTCGATCCCAGGACCCTGAGATCATGACCTGAGCTGAAGGCAGAGGCTTTAACCCACTGAGCGACCCAGGCACCCCAGACTTCTTGAGCCAGTGTTAATTTTTGTTTTTAAAAATAATTATCTATTTCCTTGAGAACTTTATACCGTTTAACATTATATATGAGTAGTATTTTTAATTTTTTAAATTTTTTCCCAAATACTTTTATTTTATTTTTTCAGTGTTACAAGATTAATTGTTCATGCACCACACCCAGTGCTCCATGCAATACATGCCCTCCTCAATACCCACCACCAGGCTCGCCTGGTATTTTTTAAAATGTGGTATAGTGGTTATAACCTCCCCCTCAACTATTTTATTGCTAATGCTGAATGGATTAAACTTGCCAGAGATTTATCTAAGTTATTGGAATTTTGAAATAATCATTGTTTTTAATTTATTAATTACTATTGCCCAACTCTGTTAACCAATTTATTACTCTTTGTTTTACCATTATTGGCTCCTTTCTCTTGCCTTTGATTTCTTGTTATTTTTCAACTGTACTTATTAAAAACCAAAATTAAATGTTCAGGGTTTAGTAATTCAGGGCTCTTTCATTCAGTATATGTACTTAATATTAAGTGGACATTATAGATCAGAGAAAAAAAGTATTGACTAAAACAAAAAGAAAGGCATTTGGTCCGTAGAAATGGAAGGACCTAATTTAATAAAGTGAAAGCAAGCTATTTAGGTCAGCCAGAACTTGTAGCAAGAGAGAGACTTTTGAGGGAAAGAGACAAACATACAGAGTGAAAGACAGTGCTGAATAATGGCTTGAGTTCTACTAATGATAAGAATGCCCATGGTCAAGAGCAGAATAAGAATCTTAACAGATAAAGTGCAAGGTCTTAGTCAAAGCTAGTCCATTTTCAGCTACTTTAGCACTAGGTCTCCTTCTTTATGTTAATAGCATTACGATAGGAAAACTACAAGTAAATAAAGTAAACAATAAGTGGGGCTGGAGTGACACGCCCTAGCTAGTTCCTCCTGGAGCAAAGTTTGGGAAAGAAGTTTTAGAGACACACACGATGAAAAAAAATGGTGTTAATGAAGAAGGGAGACTTAAATACAAAAGTTACCTTAGGCCTATAATTCCACATACTTACTACATTGTTGTTTCTCTCTCTAATTTTGGTGTAATCAGTGTTAGATAAGTTATATATACACATCGTATTACTGCTCTACTCTGTCATCATTACTTAAGAAGAGACTTGAGAAATTAGGGAACTTGAACTGAGACAAGAGAAACACATTCTCCTGATACATTGTAGAAATTTACAACAGTTTATTTATTTATTTTTAAAGATTTTATTTATTTGTGAGGGAGAGAGTGAATGTGCAAGAGAGAGCACAAGCAGGGCAAGCGGCAAAAGGAGAGGGAGAAGCAGGCTCCCAGCTGAGTAGGGAGCCCACCACGGGGCTCGATTCCAGAACCCCGAGATCATGACCTGAGCTGAAGGCAGACACTTAACTAACTGAACCACTCAGGCGCCCCTGAAGTTTACAACAGTTTAGACAGCTTGCTCTTTGCATTGATCTTCATGCCTATCATCACACTGGGTCAGGCTATCTAAACAGGGGGTAGGGAACAGAACAACAAATCTACACTTATATATTTCATTTAATCCATACACAAGACTATTTGCAGAATGGTGCTATTCAGGTACCAGTAGAAATACATGTACTCAATCCAATGGGGAAAAAACAGAAAAAATAATAACTAAAAAAAAATTGAAGTATAACATAGCATAGACAAAGGCTAATTAAAAAGAATCCAAAACAAAATTCACTGGGGTTCCACTTCATGATGTTATAACAACATTGCCATAGTAGGTACAGATTCCTATAGATGACCATAAGTAAATCATCACATATGCATTCCTTATAAACTATATCACCACACAACAAATGATTAGTAGAGCTTTTCCTCTCTTCATTTGGAATCCATTTTAGCTAAGGGAGGATAACACATCTACACACAATTATTATCATTTTGGAGGATAAAACCCCTAGTTTAATCCCTCAAGAGTAAATAATAATTGTAAATATACATGCAACCAACATCAGAGTGTCTAACTATATAATGAAAATGTTAACAGATCCAAAGAGAGAGATATACAGCAATATAATAATAACTAGTAACAATATAGTTAACAATACCCTACTTTCAACAATAGATCAGTCATCCGCACAGAAAATCAACAAAGAAACACTGAATATGAATCTCACTTTAGACTAAATGGCACTAACAGACATTCATGGAACATTCCATTCAATAGCAGCAGAATACACATTTTTTTTAGAGCCCATGGAATAGTCTCCAGGATAGAACATAGAAAAGGTCACAAAACAAATCTTAACAAATTTAAGAAAACTAAAATCATACCAGGTATCTTTTCTAATCACAATGGTATGAAACTAGAAATCGGTAATAGGAGGAAAACTGGAAAATTCACATGTGGAAATTAAACAACATACTCTTGAAAAATCAAAGGGCCAAGAAGAAATCAAAAAGAAAACAAAATATTATGAAACAAATGAAAATGGAAGCACAACATATCAAAACCTATTTGATGCTGCCTGGGCAGTTCTAAGATGGGAGTTTATAGTGCTAAATGCCCACATTAAGAAAGATCTCAAGTAAACAACCTAACTTTACACCTCAAAAAACTAGAAAAATAAACAAACTAAGTCCAAAGTTAGCAGATGGAAGGAAATAAAAAGATAAGAGCAGAAATAAGTGAGAGACCACAAAAGCAATAGTAAAGATCAATAAAACTAAGAGCTGGTGTTTTGAGAAGATAAACTAAATTGATAAACCTTTAGCTATACTAACTCAGAAAAAAGAGAAGACTTAAATAAATTAAATCAGAAATGAAAGAGGAGACGTTGTAATTGATATCACAGAATTATAAAGGATTTTAAGAAATACCTGTTAACAATTATATGCCACAAACTGGATAACCTAAAAGAAATAGATAAATTCCTAGAAACATACAACTCACCAAGACTGAATCATGAAGAAATAGAAAATCTTTTACAGACCAATGAGTAAGGTGATTGAATCAGTAATCAAAAACCTCCCAAAACAGAAAAGCCCAAGACCAGATGGTTTCACTGGTGAATTCTCCCAAACATTATAGAGGAATTAATGCCAATCAATCTCAAAATCTTCCAAAAAACGTGAAGGGAAGGGCCCACTCTCAAACTTATTTTATGAGGCCAGCATTATCCTGACACCAAAACCAGATATGAATACTATGATAAGGAAGAACTACAGACCAATATTCCCAATGAATATAAATGCAAAAATTCTCAACAAAATATTAGCAAACTGCATTCAATAGCACACTGACAGGATTATACACCATGGGGCACCTGGGTGGCTCAGTTGGCTAAGCCTCTGCCTTTGGCTCAGGTCATGATCCCAGGGTCCTCAGACAGAGCCTCGCATTGGGCTCCCTGCTCAGTGGGGAGCCTGCTTCTCCCTCTCCCTCCTCCTCTGCCCCTCCCCCTGCTTGTGTGGATAAAGAAGATGAAATATATAACAAAATATTATTCAGCCATAAAAAAGAAGAAATATTACCATTTGTGATAACCTAGATGAACTTTTAGGGCATTATGAACAAGTCAGACAGAAAGACAAATACTGTATGATATCACTTATATGTGGAATCTAGAAAAGCCAAACTCAGAAAAACAGAGAGTAGAGTGGTGGTTACCAGGGCCTGGGGAGTGCGGGAAATGGGGAGATACTGTTCAAAGGCTACCAACTTCCAATTATAAGATTAATGAGTTCTGGGGATCTAATGCACAGCATGGTGATTATAGCTGATAATACTGTATTATATACTTGAAAGTTGCCAAGACAGTAGATTTTAAATGCTCTCACTGCAAAAAAGAAATGGCAATTATGTGATGAGATGGAGGTATTAACTAATGTTATGGTGGTAACCATTTTGTTATATATTAATGTATCAAATCAACATGCTGCACAGCTCAAACTTATACAATGCAAAATGTCAACTATATCTCAATGAAACTGGAAAGTACATAGATAAATAAAAGGATTATGTGAATCCTAGGATACGAATATTGTAATATGATAGTCCATACTGAGGAAAGTGCTAGATACTTGGGTTTTATTTGTACTCCTAAATTTCTCCAGACTGGGGTAATGTTTCGTTCTCCAACCAACTGTTTGTGTTCCTTAAGGGTAAATCAGTAGAAGGCAGAAGAGAGTGGTGATGGCAAGGCAATATCTTTGATGGGAGAGAGAAAGAAGTCTGCTTCCTTTTTCAAGTTCATTCCATGAGTAAATAAGACCAATATCTATGTTAAGGTACTTTGGTCCCACTGCATCATTTAACCTCAAGAAAAAAAATATCTATTATGTACTTAAGAATAGTTGGTTAGACCTAAACCTCCAGTTGACTGATAAAATAACCTTCAAAAAATACCTTTTTTTAAGTGGAAAGGTGAAAAGCTTCTACTGCCCTTGATCAAAAAGAAAGAGGTTTATAAAGATGTTAAGAATTTTCTGAGTGATGCCCAAGTCTAGCCAAATTGTGCATATATTTAGATCCAACTTTGCCAATTTCACTGTCAGTATTTTGTCACGTGAAATCTCAGGAGGAAAGAAAGGAGATTAAAAAAACTTTCTCTTCTGGAAGACCCATAAATGTCCTATGGACAGGTAGCTGTTCTTGTTTTTTGATCCAGTTTTGTAGTGCTCCAGATAAGCTTAGTGACAAAGGGGTGTAATTTGAAAATTATGCTGCACAACACGTGGCTCATATGACATACTTCATCACTTCTGCCCTGCACTTAGATAATCACACTTTTATACTGATTGAGTCTACAAGTTTAATACTCAGGATATACAGTTTGCTACCTTTTCTGCATATTTTATTAACAAAAAGTTATACCATCCTGATTCAATTTCATATTTCAGAGATCCAGCTACAGAAGTTGATGATGAAGCTACATAACTTATTAGCTTAGCTGAATGCATAAACAAGCATTTAATCAATAATCAGGTTGCATATTTTAATAGAAACAATGCAATGACTGTGATAATCAAAAAATACATATCAAACAACTTTATATTCTTGATTATTCTAAAGAGCAAGATAATGCTCTTTAGGCTGGTACTTTCAAAGGAAATAAATATTTGTGAACTTGAAAAGAGATAGAGAGCAGAATTAAAATTTTCTTTTGTAATTTTTGTTATTTGTTCCTCCTGCCTTCTCCCCCTAAATCTCCAGAAATTAAAGTTTGTCTTCTTTTAACATAGAAGCTCTGTTTACCACATGGGTGGCACAACAATCCCCAAACCAATCCAACCATGAATTTGTCAAACATAGTAGCTAGGAACCTTCTAGAAGAACATGATTGACAGAGACTCGGGGGTTTGGACCCCTTTGTTTTCACTGTGGCATACTTGGGTCATGGCGGAGTGGTTTCCGACTAAGAGAGTCAGCTGAATAGTTCAGAAATAGTTTCTTCACTACACATGTTGATGCAACCTGTTTTCAAAGTATTACCTCAAAATTCTCAGAATGATTGGCTTAAGGAAGATTTTAAATTCTGGTATCTAATTCAAAAAGCCCTTATTAAATAATACTGTGTGCCCAAAACTATTTTAGACATTGGTGACAGAGTTGGGATCATCGTACCTGTCTTCTGGGACCTTATAACTTAGCAAATTATTTAGGAAGAGGGATAGATTCTTGTATAGCTAAAAGGATGCAGAATGACAAGCACCAGCATATATATCCCAGGATTATAGAAAGCAAGGGAAGGGGAAATTCACTGTGACAAGGGTTGAAGGAAGAAGTAGAATTTGACTGGGACTTGAAGGACAGAAAGGATGCCCACATGGAGAGTTGGCAATGACAAGGATTCCAGGCAGAGTGGTATTCTTCACATTTCTTGGACAGTGGAGTCCTTTTCCATTGAAACTGAAGTTTTTGTCAAGGTTAAATGTTGTACATTTAGAGATACTTTCATCATTTTTTCACTTTTAAGGAAAGTAAGCTGACTGCTGCTAGAAATCAGTCTTGACATATCCTCTGTTTTCAGGATGGTGGTTGGAGAGCATTGCTGCCCATAATGTGTGCTTGGGTAACTCCAGCTCAAACTGGAAACTGGGCCTCAGCCATGTAGGCAAGAACAGAATAAATGAGGCAGATGTTTTTACTGACTTCTGCTCTTTTGAATTTGTTCTGTGCAGAAGGGAGATGTTGTTTGCCTGAAATTATTTAAGTACAGCATTTGTCACTTTTATAATTCTCTTACCACCACCAGATATGCAATTAGTTTAACTGCAAGCCACTTATATCTTAGTCAGTTCTTCTGTCTAAAAATATGTTGGCTTTTATTTGAAGAGCTAAGATTGAAGCTGTCACTTGGGGCCATTCCAAAACTTTGCTAATTGTGCACTTCAAGTAGAGCAATATTTGAATTAATTTTCCTCTTGAATTTTAAGAAAAATGATTACTCATGTCATGTTTCTTCATTTATAATGATCATTTTACATTACTTTTCAAGAATAAAAATTGGGAATTGGTTGGCCTGAAATGCTCCATATTTTGTTCTGCTATTGGGCCTTGACTTACAACTTTAATTTACCCAAATGCATTCTTTCTAGATGACTTCTCTGAGGATTTGATCAACTTCAGCTTATACTGTAATCCTCATAAACCAGCACGTTACCGACTTCCTTATTGTCCAGGGCACTGAGACTCAGAAAACAATACAATTCTTCACTGAATTAAGTCTTTTCTACACTAAATGTGGCCCTGAGAGATTGCATCTACCATTCATGACTAGAAAATAGTCATGAATAGAAATAGGAATGGGGCGCCTGGGTGGCTCAGTGGGTTAAAGCCTCTGCCTTCAGCTCAGGTCATGATCTCAGGGTCCTGGGATCGAGCCCCGCATTGGGCTTTCTGCTCAGCGGGGAGCCTGCTTCCCCCTCTTTCTCTCTGCCTACCTCTCTGCCTACTTGTGATGTCTCTCTCTCTGTCAAATAAATAAAATCTTAAAAAAAAAAAGAAATAGGAATAGAAAACTTCTGAAGAACAGTTTACTTAGCTCAAAGTGAGGTAGGATAACCCTTCTAAGTTTAGTTTGGGTGGTGGATACACGAATAGTTTAAAAATTAGCATCATGAGAAGGAAGTTGGGCAGCTCTCATCTCAAATACAAGAGCAGAGCCTTGATGTTCACTAGGAACACAGGACGGTGTTGATGACTCAGGAGTGAAGGACCTGGAATTCTTTGCCATGTTGGGCTGTCTTCCAGGGTAAATGAACTGTGGAATGTACCCACTTTGTTGCTCATCTCACCACCTGTCCCTGTTTTCCTTGCAACTGAGTGTGGGCATATTCTTCATCCTAGTTGCCTGGACCCAGTGCTGACTTGGAGAAGTTTAGCACTGCAGAGGCTGAGGATGCAAATCTTTGTTCTATGCCTACTTTTCTCTGTCCTTTTATCTTATTTCAGTTCTTCTAAAACTCCATGTTCTTTCTTGCTTCAAAAGTTCTTCACATAGTGTCCCACTGTTTGTAACTCTCTGTCCATCCTTTGTGTGGTCAACTCTTTGCCAGGTCAACTCTTTGCCACCCACCAAATCTTACTTCTAAAAGTTACATCCTCAGAGAAACTTTTTCTGACGTCCAGAGTAGGTCAGGCCCATTTCTATGATCCACAGCATCCTGGTATTCTCCTGGCATTTACTGAAAATAGTAATGAATGATTTGCTTTGTAATTATTTTTCAAAGTCTCCCTCTCAAATGTATACTCCTTGAATGCAGAGACTGTGCTAGTCTCTGAACTTGCTGTACCCCCAGCTACCAGCACAGTGGCTTACACAAGGAGAACCTTTCAATACCCATCTGTTTAAGAAACAGCACAGACTGAAAGTTGAAAACACATATAAAAGATCAGGTATTAATCTCTCTGTGGCAAAGGTTTTATCCAACAGTTTATTTTCATTGTTTATCTTCCTACTGGGAAAGGCTTAACAACTCTAAGACAGATGATGCAGCTAGTTTATTGGAAAGTGTATATGTAGTCTTAGTGGCTGTCAGACTTGGATTTGAATCCTTCCTCTTCTGCTTTAGTTGATAGAAATATACTTCATATTCCTTAACTTCCTTTTTTGCATTTTTAAAATGGGAATTGGTATCATAGCTGCATTTTCCTTAACATTCAAGAGGACAGTAACATCTATATTGTTGTGTTACAATAAGAACATAGTAAGATCTCAAGGAATGCTAATTATCTTCCTTCCCACCCTCTTTCTTTCATCCCAAAGTACTTTTCAGTGTGAGACAAGTTAAATGAAATTTAATATTTTATCTCAATCTTTTCAAGAGCCTAAGATGACATCTAAAGGGTTCACTTTTCAAATCAGAGTTATTTGTGCTTCCTGAATGGTAACCTGTTTGTCATGAAAACTTGGAACTAATTAGTTAATTGTAAGAATGATCAAATACTAAAATGATGGATTACACTGAACCATCTAATCGAGAACTGACAAGGGGAAGCAAAACACTTTAAAATCAAAGTCACAGTTTAATCTAAAAACAATAAAATCAATGTCACATACTATTTACAGTCTTTGCTGAATAAAGGAAACCATTTCTAGGTATCTAATTAAATAAGATTTCATGACCTTTGCAAAAGAACATCACGTTTATGGTCAGTTATTAATTCGATGGCTAACTAGTGAGCACCTACTAGGAGGTAGTCATTGAACACATAATGTTGAGTAAAACTATAAGTCCTCAATTAACTGTGATGTTAAGCAGAGCACGATAATCACAACAATAGAGGTGCAAAGAGATATGCTATGTACCAAAAGTGGGACTTGAAAAATAAACCTACTTTTGTCATGTGGAATAAATAAACTTCATGGAGAGGAAGTGGCATGCATGGAGGTAGCAATCCAGGAGGCAAGATAGTCAGAAATTGTTCCTGAATACATCATGGGTGTATTAATCAGGGTTCCCCAGAGAAACAAAAACAATAGGATGATATATTTCTCTCCTGAAAGATAATCTGGAGAGATTTATTACAGGGAATTGGCTCATGCAATAATGAAGGCTAGGAAGTCCCACAATCTGCTATCTGTAACCTGGAAACAGAAAAGCCAGTGGTATAATTCAGTTCAAGTCCAAAGGTCTGAGAACCAGATATACCAATGCTGTAGATGCCAGTCTGAGGCTAGAGGCTGGAGAACCAGGAACACTGAAGGTGGGAGAAAATCCATGTTCAACCAACATTCAACATCTTGAGCAACCAACATTGCTCAAGCAACCAGGCAGAAAGAAAAAGGGTTGAATTCCTCCTTCCTCCACCTTTTGTTCTATTCAGGTCTTGAATAGATTGGATTGGATGATTCCCACCCCCACAGGAGAGGGCAATCTACTTTACTGAGTCCACTGATTCTAATTCTGATATCATCCAGAGACACACCCAGAAATAATGTTTAATATGGGCATCCTGTGGCTAATCAAATTGACACATGAAATTAACTATCATAACAGGAAGAGTTTCACTGATCTGGAATCTGGATGCTTTAAAGAGAGCAAATGAGTTCTAGTCAACATTTATAAGGCACCCATTATGTGTATGGAGATTGTTCGGACAGTGCCCTTGCCTCCTAAGAACTCACAGCCTAATGGAGGGTAGAGTGGTGACAGGAGATGAGTAGAAGAGTTGTAAAAATAAATTTAAAAAATGCAGTTTTTCTGGGCTAAATGCCACAACAGAATGAATACACAGTAAGGACGGAGAAAGAACAATTAACTCTGAGTGTGTGTGTGTGTGTGTGTGTGTGTGTGTGTGTGTGTATGTTGTTTGTAAAGGCTTTATAGTATCGGTACGGGGCACTTGAGTAGGATTTTGAAGAATGGATATTGGATATTCACCAGGCAGACAGGACCTAGGCAGAGGCACAGACCCTTAGAGCAGCATGGTAGGTACAGAAAACTTGCAGCAGCTGAGTATCACTGGAACACCAGGGAGCAGAAAGACATGAGGGTGGACAAGCAGACAGCAGTCAGGTCCTGGAAGACCTTGCAAAACTGTCTTAAGCATTTTAGACTTAAACTTGGAAGTAATGAGAAATTGAAAGTTTGAAAGCAGAGAAGGTATCAGATTTGAATTTTGGGAAGATCCTTCCAGCTGCTGTGAAGAACAATTGTTCTTGAACTTGAGTGTTTTTCAGAATAACCTGGGAACTTATAAAATGCAGATTCATGTGCTCCACTCCCAGAGAAGAGAGCATGGTACACTTGCATGTGCATTTTAAGAATTGAGAAGTTTTTTTCAGATGCATACAGTCCTCACGTGGATTTGGTGGTAGTTATTGGAGTTAGGGGCAATTCCAGGATAAGGAGACCAGAGGGGACAGAAATTACTGCCGGTAGCAAAATTACAAACTCTAGATTGAGGTTCAGAAACTCAACTCAGTACCGGACAGAATAATACAGGGGCCTCTGAGAGGGCTAAAGTATACTAAAGGACTAAAGGGTAAAGTAAAGATACATTATTAATATATAGCCTCAAGCACAAATAAGACAAGATCCCATTATGAGAGATGGCTGTGACACAAGGTTAAGGGTGCACTCATGGTAAGGTACCTTGCCAAAATGTCCCGGTCTTATTTACATCCCCCTGCTCAAGGTCAGATTTGGTTTGCAATGGCTGACTCTACAGGTACACAAGCGGATGACCCCAGGTGTTGAAAGGAGACTCCTGAAGAAGCAGACAGCCAGCCACGATTCTCCAGGGATGGGCAAAATTGTTGCTAAGCAGGGACAGAAGTCCAGCTGTAGTACTGTGATTCAACAGTATGAAGTTTTCAACTGTTCCCAGCCTATTCCTCAGGAAAAAGGAATAAAGCTTTATTCCTCAGGAGAAAAAAAGTTATTAAGTACAACACCCAAGTTAATTTCCCATGTTTTAGTCATTCAACAGACCATCACTTACAAGTGACTATGCAAGTACAGCATGCAAAGCTATTGAAATTGTGTGAAAGAGAAGGAGAGAGAGAGAATAGGATACATTCAATCATATGTACATAGTCTACTGCCATCAAGTCTGTTTTTCATAAATGCTGCTGAAATAAACCTCTGACACACATTTTTTCCCTCCCTGTGGCAATTTTTTTTTTAGCTACTGCACCATTTGACAAGATAAAGGAATCACAGATATCCCACTACCATAACTAATTAGGGCATTTTGGCTTTGCATATTCACTTTTGTCTTTGCCCATTAACATATATCTATATTTTAATAGTTATAGTGCACTCATTAATTTTGAATTTTGCTTCCATATTAGTTTGTTAGGGCTGCCATAACAAAATACCATAAAATGGGTGACTTAAACAATAGATTTATTTTCTAGTAGTTCTCCAAGATCATGGTATTGGCAGGGCTGGTTCCTTCTAAAAGCTATGAGAGAAGGATCCATTCCAGGTCTCTTTCCATGGCTTGTAGATAGCCACCTTCTCTCTGTGTCTTCACACTGTCTTCTCTCTGTATGTGTCTATGTGCCCAAATTTCCTCTTTCTTTTTATATGTGGAACTCCTTTCTCTTTTGTTACCACCTCTACAGGAAACATGTCTTTTGGGGGGAGCAGAAGGTTCCATTAGTTTGATGCACTGGAATGCATGGTGGGCATTTTAGGTGGTTTCCAGTTATAGGTGTTGCTTCATTAAACATCTTTGCGCATATGGCTTTTTGCTTCTCAATTATAACCTTAGGATTCCTGGGTCACTTTTATGGTTTTTGCCACATATTGCCATATTGCTTTTCAAATGGGCTATGCCAATTTATATGGAATATATGGAATATGCCAATTTATATTCACAGTATTTGAATATACACCTTTGCTACAATACCAGAATTTGGTGGTATAATTTAAATTTGTTTATTTAATAGGTACAGAATGTTACAGCACTGTGGTTTTAAACTGCATTCCTTAAATTACTACCGAGGTTGCTGCTTGTTTCTGTCACAAATTAGAATAGTTCATGCAAAATATCAGAAAACTTTTATCCAAGCATTAATTGCAGAATTCACATTAATTTAAATTCATTTATTCATTAACAAATATCTTTTGGTACACTTTTGATGAGCACCTGCTCTATGCCAGGTACTGCGTTAGGGGTAAAAGATACAATAACAAACAGATTCCTTGTGTCTAGAATAGGAGATATATGTTGGCCCTTACTGTCACTTAGAAGGTTTATAGAAAAAAAAGCTTCACTGGTGCTCTAAACTTACATGGTTAAATTTGATCAGTCCCCTCTGTCAGGATCCCACTAGAAATAGATGACATATTCAAAAATAGTATTTGAAAAGAGTTTAATAAAAGAACTATTTAAAGGCAAGGTAACCAATAAGGAATAGTGAAGCATCATGGATTTTAGCAACAGTGGAAGCCTTGGAAGCCACTATCATCCCTAAGCCTAAAGGGACATGGAAGGCAATCATTACTGGAATATAGTGAGAGCTATAGAACAGGGGCCATATAGGAGCTATAGCCTTAGGTACAAGAACATGGGCCCTGCCCAACAGCTCCCCCTGCCAACTCTTCCTCCTCCCTCTCTCCAATATGCTGCTACAGCTTCCCAGGGGCTGAACCCAAATGGAAGCCAGATGATAAGGGAGCCTGGATGAGCCACTCAATGATGTCAATCTACCAGGGCTTAAAGAGGGGCAGAGAAAGACAGAAAATGGATCCTGAGGGGCAAGCAGAGAATATCCAGTATTGTTTACCACCATCCCCCTGCCAAAAAAAGGAATAAAATTGTTTCATATCCAAACAGGTAAATTTGGAACATCTAGTCTGAAAGTGACTTAAAACAACTTGCTTGAAACTAATTTCTTTAATGCTGCAAGTCACCAGTACATTTGATACTGGTAAAAAATTGTTCTTATTTGGCAAAAAGTGGGAATGGCAAGAAGGAGAAGTTTAATCAGGTCCTTTGCTGCTCCTGACACAGGTGGACATCTTGACAATGTAGTGCTAAGTTGGGATAATTCAAATATTTTAATTAGAAAGTTATAGTCTCACTCAGGTTACCTTAAATCATAGAGTTATTGTAAGCTGCCATAGTAACTGGTCTGATGCTGTTTGGGCCACCAAGGTGTCATTGTATTTTTGTTGTTGTTGTTGTTTTGTTTTTGTTTTTTATAAAAGATTGTAATTCAGTTCTGTATACAGCTTAACATGAATAAATAGACATTTTTAACAAGGCGAGGTCCCCAAATGCTTTCATCAGGAGGCTTTTAGAACTTTTCTCAAACCACAGTCCTTTCAACCCATCAGTTTTGGTAACCCACAGAAACCCAGGGCACCAGCGGGGCCTTCGGAGGGCTACACGGAAGCCTCTGAATTAGCCGCTCCACGCTGTTACTCTGAGCGGGGAGAGGGAAGTAACAGGTGCTCTCATTTTACAGGCTCTTGGGCAAAGGAAAGGGAAAATGTTATTTTGCTAAGACT
>CM053612.1:9561683-9589925 GCA_028646535.1 Procyon lotor | reverse complement strand
GGGGGGGGGGGAACAGGGTGGCTGGGTGATGGACACTGGGGAGGGTATGTGCTACGGTGAGTGCTGTGAATTGTGTAAGACTGATGATTCACAGACCTGTACCCCTGAAACAAATAATACATTATATGTTAATTTTAAAAATTAAGCTGAGGAAAACATTCTCTTAAGGTTTTTAGAACTCTTCAACTCTACTATTTTTCTGATGGTTTCCACATGCTATTCCACTAGTAACGAGTATCATTTAAAGAATTTTCTGGAAAGAGAGACCCCCACAGGCTCTTTTTCAGGTCTTTTGCAGTTTAGTTGGATCTCAAGTCAAGTAAGTACTCACTCAGTGGATATTATTTGTATTCATTTATTTGCATAATGCATAAAAATTAGAGATATTTTTAGATCTACTTTTATATCATTTGTTTGGCTTAATTAACCTAAAGTTTGGACAAATAATAGCATTTTCTCTTAGAACTCTCCACTCTGGTGACTGCAAGAATTATTAATAGCAATGAAGGATTTCAGCAGTAAAGATACTGGTTTAAGAATAACTCACGAGTTCTTTAGGGAGACTCAGACAGAGTCCACAGAGGCTCTCTCCTCCTTCCCTCCCCAAAGACAAAAAAAATGACACTAAGAAAGGAACTGGAGTATAAGGAAATTAAAATTATCCTCTGGTGAAGACCAAAGATATAACTGTGGGTAGACCTTGGGTTGGAGTTTCTATGGTGCACCCTCCAGCCAAAAATACTGCAAAATATAACAAAACCAGTCTGAGGAAGAGGGCTCCCCCCTCACCACCATATTTTGATGTCCTTGCAAAGAACTGATCAGCCTGTGAGAGCAAAGTATTTGACCTCTGAGGCACCATCCTAGCAGTGTTTGAAGGAGTTTGCTAATTTTAAGGAACATTCCACACATCAAAAGAAAAGGAGAATGGCAGCTCCTGACAAAGTACTTTGAAGGGAGGCTACCACATGGCCTTTAGAAAGGTAACATTTGGCAGAGCTTTGTTAGACTGTGAGATCCTCAAAGGCAGAGAAGTTATTTGGTTTTCCCACCCAGAGAGCGTTGTGGAAATACAACAGAATGGTTAAATTATAGACTGAACAAAGCCTAATTTGTGAGAGAAGGCTGTAGCTAACAAGCATGTACCCGTGTTTTACAAAGGCAAATGGCTCCTTTCGCCCATTACTTGCTAAGCACTTACTTTTGTGCTGTGCACTGTGGTAAGAGATAGAGATTCAGTTATGATTAAGACATTACTCCTGTCCTAGAAGGTCTCACATATTCAGGGGAGGGGGGCAGGAAGTATTAAACAGGCTATTAAAATGCAGATAAAGTTAGGCATTATGGTATGGGAAATATGGGGGACAGTAGAATGGAGTGCAGAGGAGGGGCAGGCACTTTGCCAGGACCTGGCAGGGGGAAATGGAGGTGGACAAGGAATTTCGAGTATCTGCTATTTTATATGCTCCATGCCACAAGCCCTCTCTGTTAGAATGACTAAGAAGTATTAGATGAATTTTAATTTTCTTTAATGTTCTAATTCTTTTTTTATATTTAAGCAAAAATAATTTTTTGCAATACACCATTGCAGAAAAAGAAAGGCAAATTTTTCCAATTCCTTATTCAATAGGCAATTTCCTACATGAATGAGATGGTGTCAAATGGAACACATTCATTCATTCAAAAAATTACACGTTAATACCTCAAGAAGAATTTGATCAAGGATTCACCAGACAGAACTTGGAAAATACTCCACTGAGGACCACTGAGCAGCCCTTGCCAAGGCGAAGGACAGGTAATTTGCCGTGACTAATTGAAAAACATAAAGAACATTAATATGAAAAATGAAAGCATAACCCATGGTATAACAGGCAGGGAAACCATTCGCATAATTGATTACTCTTCAAGGTAACATGTTCTTCCTCCCAGGAATCTTTTTCTTTGGTCCACTCTGTTTTAAAAGCTTGCTAAAGTGACATCACTTGCAAGGTCATGGGAGCAGCTGTCTCTATCCTAGTGGTCCAGGGAATGATACTAGGATGCTCACAGTTTGGGGAAAGAATTATTAAAGAAAACATTTAGAGAACTTGGTGATGCTATACACTCCATCTGAACATGCTGAGACATAATATTAAGAAACAATGATTATTATATGAGTGGCTTTTAAATTGGAAATAAGTAGCAAGTTATCAGAGGACGTAGGGTTCAGTCTTAGCTCCACCATATGCTAGCTGTGTGAACTTGGACAAATCACTTATCTCCACGGGATTCTCAGTTTCTTTACCAGTAAAATGGGGATAGTAGGATCTGTTCTGCTTGTCTTGCTACATTGTGAAACACCAAGTAAGAGTGCACTGGTGAAAAAGCTTTTAAAGACCATAACTTCAGAAAATCCTGAATAATTTCTTAGCTTAGGTCACACTGGCATCTCAAAATGAATTGTTTTGCATATGTTGTTCTTCTTGAAGTTCAAAGCAAAATAGAGCTTTATAATATGGAAACCTTAGATCTTCTGAGAGCAGATAGTTCCATGGAAATTCTAAGTCTGTTTTGGGAGCTTCCTGAGTGCTCATCCCTCCCCCTCTTGGCTTTGAGTGATAAATTATACAAGGGCAAACAGGACAGAACTGGGAAAACACAGTAGTTATTGTGTGCTGACAGGGAAAGGATGATTACCTTTTTTTCCCAATGAGTTGTGGGCTGTGACAGTACATTAGTAATTGACCAGTGTCCTTATCTCATCCTGTGCAACCATGCAGGGACAATCTACCTGAAGCCTAGAAGGCAGTGTATTGTAATGGTTAAAAGCTAGAGATTTGAGGGAGAAGGTAAATCTGGCTTTAGATCCTGGCTCTGCTATTTAATAGCTCTGTGATCTAGAGAAGTTACATAAACTTACTGAGGCTGAGTTTCCACATCATTAAAATGAAGATGATAATAGTATATAACCCATTTAGGGCAGTTGGGATGGTTGAGTTAATAAATGTAAAAAGACTGAACCCTTCGGTATTCAACAAATAGTAACCATTTTTATTATCTAGCCCTCAATAGCTGGGATGGAAGGGAACAGTACATCAACAGGCATTATGGAGGTAAAGTAATGGGGCAACAGAAAGAGTAACTGAAGGCACAGCTCCAGCATCAGAGTCTAGGTTTAGACTCCAGCTCCTCCAGTTCTATGTGACCTTAGATAAAATAACCTCTCAGAGCTTCACTTTAAATCATGGGGATCATATTGATTATTTTTTCACAGGGTTGTTTTGAAGGATCAATGATGTGATGCATATGAAATGCAGAAAAGGACTGTCCCAATTGTATGTGTCTGTTCTAATTACTCTTTTGAGTGGCCTCCTGTCCTTCCACCCTCCTTCACCTGTAGGAAGAACTGTGAAGTCCTAAATAGTTAGACCTCATGAGTTGAGCCCCACTAAGACATAATTAGTGCAAACGTACACATAGATTTATATCCTCCTTGATTGTGTCCTTAAAGGATAGATCTGTTAAAAAATGAAAGATGTCATACATAGGTGGTCAATTGATCAAAGGTGCCAAAGCAATTTAGAGGAGGGGAAAATAGTCTTTTCACCAAATAGTGCTGGATTAACTGGATATCAAAAAAAAAAAAAAAAAAAAAAAAGTGAACGCCAACTTTTATCTTATGTCACATGTAAAACAACTCAAGATAGATAACAAATGAAAATAGATTCTAAATGGACATAAATGTAAAACTCCAAACTCTAAAATATCTAGAAAAAAAACAGGAGAAAATCTTTGTGACTTTGGGGTAGGCAAAAGTTCACAGATGGAACACAAAAAGCACAAAAATATAAAAAAGTGATAAATTCAATGTGATTAAAGTTTAAAACTTTTACTATTTGAATGATATTGTTGAGAAAATGAAAAGACAAACCTTGGAATAGGAGAAAATATTCATAGCACTTATAGCAGACAAAGTACCTGTATCCAGAATATATAAATATATAAATATACCTCTTATAATTCATTATTAAGAAAACAACTAACCTATAAATGGGCAAAAGCCTTGAGGAGATATTTCAAAAGAAGATGGCCACACATCAAATGAATGATGCAACCAAGGCCAAGAGGGGCATTGTCTAGGTTCCATAAAATATTGCTAGTCATGCCAGTAACTGGGGGCATGTGGCAGGGAACGAAGACAACCCTGCTTCTTCCCACCATTTCTTCTGCACATTGCTCTATTTCCTCTGTTCCTTTTGCTCCTTCTTATCCTTTCTTCCCTGAAGAGAAAAGGTTTTGGAGGGCTCAAGTCCAGTTGTCTGTATTTGCTTCACAGTCGTATAGCTAGTTCTAGGCAGAACCGGAAGCTAAAGCCATTCTGACTCCCTGGCTGCAGATTCTTTATGGGGTGCCATGGGCCTGGCTGGTCGCCCTTTCTCCCCACCTGTAGATTAACACTGTGCACTGCTTGAAAATGGGCAGCCCAGCAGATGCAGAGCCACATTTACATTTGAGATATGTTTGCAAAGCAGATGTGCAGTGTCACTTGCTGAGATCTAGTAGGTGTTTCTCTTCCACTCTGAGTGGCAGAATTACACCTCAGCATTTTGGGCAAAGATGGGTAATCAGCATTGGCTTTGGCTCCCAGAATCAAGGTATAAATTTATATTGTTGTAATGCAGTTAACGCTTTTGGGCTGATATTCTCAGCTATTTGTGAAGTTTTGTGAAGTGTTCCTTCTCTTGCCAGTCTGGAAAAAAAATGTCTCCCCAGAACTACCCAGAATCATCTGCCCTTAACTAACTGCATGACCTTTGGCAGTCACATCCCTCTCTGGGCCTCAGCGTCCTCATGAGTAAGACTGGGGATGGAACTAGTTGATCTCTGAGGGTCCTTCAGCTTTACCATTTTTTACATTCTCTATCTGCATGACTCTGTCATTAGCCTTAACATTGAAATGTCACTAACATAGAGTTAGGTGTATTTTTTGCTGTTGATTTACAGTCTCTTGGATTCCTCTGCCTTGTTTATTGCTTCCTAGGAGCTGTCTTGCATACTTTGCCTGCTTACGATCTTGCTGTTTCCTACAGACAGTGTCGTGTTTGGAAGGTGAAGGCAAGAGTATTCAGTGGAGAAGCCCAGACCCAGACCTATCCCTTTCGGACACTAAAGCTATGTGCTTCTCCTGTTTCTTGTCCTCTTTCCCTCTTCCAGTTTCTTCCATTGCTACATTTGGGTTTTATGATTACATCTGCAATAGCAGGCACAGATGTTTTTCTCACTCAATTGTATGGTTAATGGTGAGATGGATTTTTTGAGCAGATGCTCGCATGTGGGTGCTATTCTTTTCTCTCTTGACACGTTCTCTACACAAACAGCAGATTGTGTATCTGGGGTGCTTTGAGCCTCACAAGAGAAGAATTCCAGCTGAATAACATGGGGCTGATTTTCAAGCTCCTAAAAAAATAATGCAGGCACTCAACATGATGAATTCTTGATAGCGCTCCGGCAGTCCAGACCCAGAGCCACATCTCCAGCCTCTGCCAGTTTTACCTGAGGGGGCTGAGAGGAAGCACTTGTCCTTCGAAGGGCTGCCTTATAAAGGGAAAATGGTATCCGATACAATTTTAAAAGAGCTGGACTCACTTGCTCTCTCACTGTGGTTTCTGTGACGCAAGGCACGTTATTTCAGTTCCGTTTCTTTATCTGCGAGATGGGACTGATAATACAAAGCTGGTGTGCGTCACTGGGGGGAATCGCTGAGTTGCCCAGGTCCCTGCTTCAGTCCAGTCCACGCTCACCAGGGCACGTATGCCTAACTGGAGTTGACTGACCAGAAGCCCATTTGCACAAAGGACTGAGAAGCCTCAAGGGAGAAAGGTGGATGTGTGGAAAGGTTGAGTTTGGGCCTGACCAAAATTTCAACAGTATTGGGGCTTCTCAACCTGGCACTACTGGAATTTCGGGCTAGACTGTTTAGTGTGATGGCTGTCCTGTGCATTGTAGAGTATCTAGCAGCATCCCTGGCCTCAGCCCAGTAGTGCACCACCCCTCGTGTTGTGAAAATTAAAATTGTTTCCAGATATTGCCAAATGTGCCTCTAAGGGGCCCAGTTGAGAACAATTGCTTTAGAGGTATTCGATCCTAGCTTTAAATGTTAGCCCTATTTGTCCAAGGTCATGCTGCTAGTAACTCTATGTGTTTCAATTTTCCTCATCTGTAAAATGGGATTCTTAGCTACTTGGTAGGAGTGATTGTTGAGAGAATTGAAATGACAGATATGTACAAATTTTGGCACATTTGACACACTACCTCCCTGAGACAATAGGGCCTTTGCTTGTTCCTTTACCCTTCCCTAAGATACTCTCTAGCTCTTACCACATCCCTCTGTCTTGTGAACTCCAGCTCATCCTTCAGATCTCAGCTAAAGCATCATTTCTGGGGGGAAGCCTTCCTTGGTCCCTCAGACTATATCAGAGCTCAGGGTACTTTCAGCACTTATTTTGTTGATATTATACATTATAAGACTTGGGTGATCATTTCACTAGTGTCTTTTGGACTAATAGACTGTAAGCTTCATGAGAGCAGGTGCTATGGTGCTCTTGTTCACTGTTGCATCGCCGGAGCTCAGGACAGTGCCTGGAACAGAACATGCGTTCAATAAAATATTACTGAAGGCAGAGAGGAAGCAAGAAATGAGGAGCTCAGCACAACACTGAAACTGTCATTATACTTTGATTGCCCTAAGAAATTATAAGCACCTAGTTAGCCCGATGAAAAGAATACAGTGACAAGAGAAGAACAGTAGTTCTAAAAAAGTCTGTCACTGAAAACTCTCTCCAGTTTAATGCCCATAAACTATGGAATTTGGTGGGCCCAAGCAATGAAATAGCTCTTTTCTACTTGAGTTTGGAACTAAAAGAGTCAGAGAGATGAAGATCAACAATATCATCTTTATTCCTAAGACCTGCTGGGTTTGGAGAACATAGTGTATGTATACAGCAACATATGCCTAGTACTGCACCCCGGAATTAGCTAGATTTACCTAGTCATAGGCAGCACTAAACAAATGTGCCACACTCCTACCAATGGGGACTTGCATTTATAAAATTCATGGTGTGCAGGTCTAAGACTATTTGTTCCCTGACAGAAGGCCTGTCCCAAAGGGAAAAGCAAGAGGTGT
Organism: Procyon lotor; assembly: GCA_028646535.1. NCBI lineage: Eukaryota > Metazoa > Chordata > Mammalia > Carnivora > Procyonidae > Procyon > Procyon lotor. Next base: position 9,582,763 of record CM053612.1, on the reverse strand, counting down.
TGAGCTGAGTGAAGATTTTCTCTTATGTGGAGAAAGTCCGGGAGTGCTACTCCAGTGCAGATCCCTCCATTTAGGAACAAGATGCCATGGGAAAGGACATCCACATCCACTCCTGCCAACAGATTTATGTCTGTGTCCAAAGAAAGAAGAGAACTGGGAGCAAAAACTGACATAGGTATTTCATTAAAGAGCCTGTAATATATTAGGGCCTCTATTATATATAATATATATATATATATATATATTGCTCTGGGATTTCTCTGATTATGGTAGAAAAGGATAAAGGAGTGATCTTCCCCCATTTCTCCACAAAATTCTGAAGCTTTGGCACCTTTGAAGGCCCTGGTGAATTGATCTCATCAGTTGTTTCTGGGGGAGATGGCACTGGGTCCCACCAAAGATGGGCATGATCAGTGGAAGAAGCAGTGCTCAGTGCAAGGCTTCTAGATCAGGATAAGAAGCCCATCCTTAATTGTCAATTTTCAGAGGCTAGTAGTACAAGGACCGTGGAAATGATTAATGCACCCCTATTTTAAATTGGGCTACATAAGTCAGAGAAATTTGTGCATGAAAACAAAAGTTTTGTAAACTGTAAATCTGTTCAAATGTGAAGGGCTATTAGATTTTCCTTTTTCGTAGTTTCATTTGTTTCAGTTCTAACCCAATATGCTCTTAGGACCTTAGGTCTTCATGACATTCTGGTGCCCATTTGCTGTGGTATGGTGACTTTTCAGGATCAAGACAGATGGGTAGGTAGGTATGGTGGCTTGAGAATCATCATGCAGCATGATGTGCCTATGTTACCTGATCTTAATAAAAGCCTCAGACCAAAAGATTAAAATGGGCTTCCCTAGACTGATACATCGCACACCTGTCTCCAACATTTGCTGCTAGATAGAAAGCAAGTCCTGTGTGGCCCCAGGTGGGGAGGGACTTCAAAGCCTATGGTTAGCCTCTCTGGACTTTGCCCAATTAATATCTTTTCCTATTGCTTTTGCTCTTGCCAATTAATATCTTTTCCTGTTGCTTTTGCTCTGTAGCCTTGGTTGTAATGAACCTTCCCATTCACACTGAATTGCTATTGAATCTTGTGACTTCTTGTAGTGAGTGAATAGTTGAAAGTGGTCTTGTGGCCCCTGACACACTCTACCTTCAAAATATCTCCAGAAGTTAACCACTTTGTACCATCTTTTCTGCTGCTGCTCTGGTCCAGAGTACCATCATCTGTCATCTGGGATAATGCAATACTATATGTACTATAGTATAATACTGATTATTATATATATATTATACATATAATATATATATATATATATATATATATATATATATATATATATATATATATATAAAATACTGATTCCACTCTTACATCCCTATATCCAGTTTTCTAAAGAGCAGCCAGAGCAATCCTCAAAATATGTAAATCTTATTCCATCATTCTCCTACCTATTCAATACCTTCCAATGACTCTCCACCATATATTAAAAGCAATGCTCCTTACCCTAGCCTACAAGGTACAGCATGGGTTGGCCTTCTGACATCTCTCTGAAATCATCTTTTACCACTCTCTCCATTGATCATTTTGTGCCATTCTGTTTCTCGAACACCTCAGGTTCATTCATTCTAGCAGAAGCTATTCCTTTCATCTAGAAAGATGTAGCTCTAACTCTTCCTCTAGATCTTCCTATGGTTGGCTCCTTCTGATCATTCAGGTCTCAGCTCAGATGTCACCTCCACAGATCACCCTAGCTTTTAGCCCTTCCCCTCAATAACTTTTATCACATAGTACTATTTTATTTGTGTCATTTATTTGAAATTATCTTGTTTGTTTTTAGAACACAATCCACTTGAGGATGAAGACTTTGTCTTTCTCATTTACCAATGTTACCCCAATGCCAAGAACAGTGCCTGACTCATAGTAGCAGACATTCAGTAGATATGTTTTGATTGAATGAATGAAATCTAAAACAACTTGCAGTTTCAAGGATGTTCCTATTGGGAGGTGGTGTGTGTGTGTGTGTGTGTGTGTGTGTGTGTTCTGAAACATGCTGGAAAAACCTTTAGATGGGTAGTATATGTATAAGGCTAGGATTTCTCATACAATGAAAGCTCCATCATATATATATATACTATTCATCATTGTGTCCTCAGTTTCTGGAACAGTGCCTAGCTTATAGTAGGTGTTCAAGAAATATTCATCCAATAAATGAATGGTGCCTGATACAAAGTTTGCATCACAAATATTTGGAGAAAAACATAAAAAGTTAAGATATATCACATATACCTAGGTAAATGGTTTCTGTCTTTCCCTCCTATGTTTCACATTTTTCTTCCCCTTACTGAAAGTTATTTGCTCATTCTTTCAATCAAAATATATTGAGGGTCTAATTTGTGCTGGTGATATTATAATGTAACTACCAAAACTAACTTACAAATGCATTACTAGACCAAACTTCTTTAATAGTTGAGTTCATCTTATATCTTTGTCAACTGGGAAGTAAGAAAATTGGTGGAAGACTGGATCACACTATATCATGTGGTATTATAAATTTTGACTCTACACCTAAAGATTTATACACAGGGAGAGAATTAAAGGGATGAAGCTGGATAAAAGATCTAACAATGTTACAGACCGAACAATTTTTTTGTCTACCCCTAATGCCCATGTCTACTCCTGGGATTTTAAGAAAGTATTTCTAAGAAGTTCAATGTGCTTTAATACATTTTACAAAAGGACTGACTGCCTTAGTCAGTTAAGGGTGGGTTGTGCCAGCCTGATAGCATTATTTGGATGCCTGCTTTTAGGGTAAAACTTTAAAGGTCAAGTATCCTGGATCAGAAAGACAAATTATTTCCAGTGATTTTGAACAATAAAGACTCTCTGAAATGTCTAGGAATCTCAGGGGTGCTATAATGAGCATTCATGTACATACATATCCATTTATATGAGTGAGGTACATTCCTACAACTGAAGTGGCTAGATCCAAAGGTATCCACTATTAAAATGTTCATAGGTACCGTCAAATTACTTTCCAAAATGCTGAGAGCAAATTTATACTCCTGCCAACATCTGTGAGATATTGCCCTTTTGTACCTGCACTAGCAGTAGGTACCATAAAATCCAATTTTTCTACTCTAACTTTCAAAAAAATCATATACTTTTGATATTTCAATTTTCACTTCCTTGAAAACTGAGATTATGGATATTTTCATGTTTATTGATTATTTTTAAATTCTGTAAATATGTATTCACACTCTGCCCATTTTATACTGTATTAACTGTATCTTGCATAATAGATTATTAATTACTGATTTGCAAGATTTTTTGAGTATTAGAGATGTGAATCATATAATATATATAATATATAACTATACAGTACATATCTATTATATTTTAAAATGTTTTATTCTCATTTTTATTGTTTAAATTTATTTATTTATTTATTTATTTTACTCCTTATTACATTGTTTTTTTTCCCCAAATATGTTTATTTTATTTTTTCAGTGTTACAAGATTTATTGTTCATGCACCACACCCAGTGCTCCATGCAATATGAATCTTTTGATATACTGGAAATTTTAATATTTATGTGGTTAAAGTGATCAAGTTTTTATTCCTTCAGGATTATTTTTTATCTTGCTAGGAAATCCTTGTCCATGCAAATTTACAAATTATTATCTTCTTACATGGAATTTTTTCCCATTTCAATTTTAATCATTCCAAGATATATGTATATGAATTTAAATTAAAGAAAATATCAATTTATTTTCTTCCAAACATATTCCAATGGGCCCAATTAAATTTATCAAATAATCCTTCATTCCCTCACATCTTTGACTACTCTCATTTAAATATATTTCATCAAAAAATAAATAAGTATATATATGTATATATATATATATATATTATCCCTATATATGTTTGGATCTGTTCCTTAACTCTATTTATTTTATTTTTTTAAAGATTTTGTTTGTTTGTTTGTTTATTTGACAGAGAGAGACAGCAAGAGAGGGAACACAAGCTAGGGGAGTGTGAGAGGGAGAAGCAGGCTCCCCATTGAGCAAGGAGCCCGATGTAGGCCTGGATCCCAGGACCCTGGGATCATGACCTGAGCCAAAGGCAGACGTTTAATGACTGAGCCACCCAGGTGCCCCACTCAATGGTATTTTGAAACAGAAACTTAATTTATATTTAGTAATATATTACACTTTTAAGGTTTTCTCTTTCTTTCTAAGGACCATGGGATGTCTATTTATTTATTAAGGTACTTCTATATGGTTTCAATATGTTTTTACAATTTTTCATTATAACATCTCTTCCTTGGTATTTCATAGATTTTGTGGTAATTGTGAATAGAATTTCTTATTCTTTCCATTTCAATTTCTAATTGTATATTGTCAGTATAAAACAAGGTTCATCTTCTAGCCAGCTTCCTAAATTTCCTTATCCTGATCATTGATTTACTTGGTGATTTTGAGTTTTTTAGGTACACAATCATAATATTTGCAAATAATATTGATTTTTCTCTCATGTTCTAAAATGTACACTACATATTTAATTTTGCTGTCTTACTGCATTAACTAATACTCCAAATAATAATTATAGATAGAGCAAAATATTTTTTATACTAATGCTCAATAGTTATACTGAATACTATGTGGGGGAAATCTGAATACTTAATGACAAGGGAGATGCACCTCATGCACTCATTTTAAAAAGATGCAGATTTATTTCTAGAATATGGCCTAGTTTTAAAACACACACACACACACACACACACACACACACTATAAAATGAAAAAAGAATCCTGGGTGAATATATGTCAACATAGAAACTGTATTATCATGGGATGATAGAATTTTCCCTTTTAAAAAATATTTTTAGGTGTTTTACAATTTCCATGTTGAGCACATATAGTTGTCATGATCAGAATAAAACCATAAAGGTCATTAAGACCAAGATAGAGATTTTTAAGAGAAGTATTATCATATAATGAGAAGGGGCCCCTTACTTGGTCTGCAAGGTCTAGACATTAAGTTCCAAAATATTAACTGCAGAGAGTTTTTAATATAATGGCAGTTGTTCAACAGCCTGTCTTTATATTTCTATCACTCTAGTTACTATCTTCACAGATTTATGGAGTGCTGGCACTGCAACTCTCCTTTAGTGCAAACTGGCTCTGCCAATGCCATCTGCAAAATGCATTTGCTAAAATATGTATTTGCAAAATGCCTACCTTGTTGGACTTAGGTAGAGGAAAGAAAGAATTTCTGCTGAGTGCTTCCTCAAAGACCCTCCCCCATCACCAAGTGGGCCCCTTCCCCCCAGAGATCTTTTTCCACTTTCTCTACCAGCAATCATGCCCTTAGCTGACACAATTCCACTTGAAACTGCTCTCTTTGTAGGTCTGCTGTTGCTTTCCTCTGTTTCATAAAGGTTATAAAATGGTTGTAACTTCCGTACTCAAGTAGAATTAAAGAACTTTCACTCTCATGTTTTATAGCTTTTGCCCATTCTTCCTACTGAAATTTTATTTAGAAAAGATGTTCCCCTGAATTTGCTATTAGCTATGAGTCAGCCAATGTAAGCCACAGGAGCATCTTAAATTTTAAGGATAGAGGCTCTGAAGGCTTTGTTGTCTGTGGTCTTTGGTTTCTTTCTTTCCTGGTGTGAATAGAGTGGAGGGCAATGGAGGTTAAGGAAACCACAAAGAGTAGACGCTGTCTAAGGCCTATTAGGTAAAATCTAAGAATTCCAAACCCGTCATGTTTGAAAGCATAAACTTTCCTTCAAACACTTAGAACATGAATATATTCCTTAAGCTGTTTGGTTTATGTTAGAAAGCCCAAATTGTTTTTCATTCTGTTAAAGAAGATTTTTATGAAAATGTTAATTTTTTAAGTGGATATATTCTGAGTATGTGTTCTTGGTTTGAGCAAATCAGGAACATCCTACATTTTGATCCATGGTTGAGGTTTTAGACGGTATTTTCTTCCTTTCTTTTATTTTCTAACAGAGATGCTACTACTGAAAACAAACTGTTGCTTTGTCAAGGCCCATATTCTGTTAGTCAGTGTTATTTATACAGAGTCTAATAAAACATTATGCTACTAATCAAAGGTGATAGATACAAAGCATTGTTTTGTCTTCTGGCATTATGGATTATGCTAATGGCCATCTGCCCATAATTGATATTTTGTTCTTCAGTCACAGAAAAATAAACAGAATAAACTATAAAAGACAACTGTTTTGTTGTGATAGATGCTTTTGCAGTTGTCTTTTATTCTCTATTATGTTTTTCATAATTTCTTAGTTAATTATTTAGTAGTATAATGCTTTTATGGCACTAGGACTGTCACTGCATTCTAAACAGGGATTTGAAATATATTGTATATACACAGTGATGTCATCCCTAATATCCTCACTGTGCGGCTGGAAAAGAACAATCAAAAGAACTGCCCAAAACAGTTAAGACATACTGGGGCTAATATTTTACTTTTGTTTTCACACATGTTGAAGGGTAACTCACACTTTAGTTTTCTGTAGAGTAAGAATTAGTAATAAAAACAATCAATTCAGCAGACATGTACCCTGGGGCAAATAATACATTATATGTTAATAAAAATTAAAAAAAAAAAACAAAAAAAAAAACAATCAATTCAGAAAAATGTAGGTTTAATAGTTATAGTGAAACATCAATTAAGCAAAAGTCTCCTTGGATTTTGCACATAGAGCCCTAAATTAGAGGGAAACTCATTTCTTATAAGGAATTCATCTGTAACTCCACTCTCAAAAGTTCCTTTTCTGGAAGTAGATGTGGATATATGTAGTCAAAAACCATTCATTGTGTGTGTGAAGAGAACTCTACTAAATACCACTAAATACTAGGAGGAAATACAAAAGAAGTCAAGGATATGGTACTTGCCCTAGAAAAATTTATGATCCAATTAGGAGCTGTACTCTACAACTTAGGAACATTTGTAAGCAAGGCATCCAGGGTGAATTGATAGAGGCTTTAAGTGCTGGAAGGTAAGGATTTGGGTAACAAAATTACCACAGAAATTACTCACTATTTTGAAGGGTCTAAGGCAGCTAAGGAGAGAAGTTAAAATCTTTCCTGAGATCTTTAGAATCTGCATGAATAGATGTCATTTGAAGGTCATGGTATAGTCCCATGGTAATAACGAGCCCTGCATTGATAATTGAAATGGCATCATTGGTGATTCATATCTTTAAATTAAGTACCCCCTTCTCCATGAATTAGGTATGACTAGTACCTCGGGTTAAGTGATGTGATTTGCTTGTCATAGTCAATAGCAGAGCATGTATCTGTATACAGAACTTGTAATTATGGACACCATACCCTTTTCTGAACTTCCAAAAGAAAAGGGATGGGACAAGATGTCTGCTCATTTTTCTATCGGGTTCCTAATGTATCATTGTATATTATATATTAACCTTTTGGTTTTCATATGTATTAATACGTATGTTTGAGTTAATGTTTAGGAAGGTCTTCTCTACTCCAAAATTATACAAATAGCTTCCTTTTCTATTTTTCAGTTTCAACTTTCATGTTTATATTTTTAATTTATGTGGATTTTTTTTGTTGATGTATGGTATAAAGTACTGTTTAACTTTGTCCCATTCCTTTTCCCCCAGCTTGTTGTGTCATCATTATATGTTTAATGATGACAGAAAATGAAACCTTTATCACATATTTAATTACAATGCATACATTGATTTTTTGTTTCTGGAATCTCCATTTGTTTAATTGATCTATTTGTCCACTCTATTTAGTGCCAAGATCATGCTCTTTTTATTGCTGTAGCTTTATAGTAGAGATTTTTATATTTGTAGGGCAAGATTCCTTCAACATATTTTTTATTCCATAGAATTTTAGAATCAACTTGTCAAGTTGCAAAAGAAATTTTCACTGGGTTTTTGGTTGCAGTTGAATTGAACTGATGGCTTAATTGGAAGAAATTATCTTTATAATATAAAGTATTTCTTTTTCTAAGATTTTATTTATTTATTTGACAGAGAGAGACACAGTGAGAGAGGGAACAGAAGCAGGGGGATTGGGGGAAGGAGAAGCAGGCTTCCCGCTGAGCAGAGAGCCGGGTGTGGGGCTCAATCCCAGGATCCTGGGATCATGACTCAAGCAGAAGGCAGACTACTTAACCTCTGAGCCACCCAGGCACCCAATATAAAGTATTTCTATATAGGAATATGATCCACCTCTGTGTTCATGCTTGTTTATATAGATACTTCAATTATGTATAATAGTTTTTTTATTTCAAAAAAGTTCTACACAATTGAACTTGAAGTCATTTTAACCATATTTTTCATGTATTTATCACTTTTTCCAATTTATTTTGCCTTCAGCCAACTGTACTCAAGAGAAGTTTGTGAAGCTCTAAATGCCTACCAATGCCCATGACACCACTCCCATGATTCTTAATGAAAAGGAGCAGCATGAGTCCAACACTCTAACTGCAACCAACCAGAGATCAGAACCAGTCATATATAGAACAAGAACTTCAGAAAAATAAAAACATAAAAAAGAACTTTGCCCATTAGAATGGTTACTCTCTCTTAGGTAAACCAATTTAATCCCCTCTCTATCAGGGAGTTTTATTTTAAGATTTATTTATTTATTTATGAGACAGAGGGTGGACAGGGGCAGACAGAGAGAATCTCAAGCAGACTCCCCTGCTGAGCAGCTCTACTTGGGGCTCAATCTCACAACCCATGAGATCATGACCTGAGCCGAAAACAAAAGCTGGCTGCAGTATCAACTCAGCCTCTAAGTGCCCCTCTACTGGGAAATTATAACTGGGGGAAAAAGTCAGTAATTAGTCGTTGGGCAGAAACTGGATGAGACACAGCAGGAACTGGAAGAATGAGATAGTAGAGTTCATAATTGTTCAGAAGCCATGAGATAAGAGAGTACAGAAATGTCCAGGAGTAGTAGCCCAAGTAGAGCAGATGGAAGCAGAGAGAGGGGAAAATCTAAGTCAGGAATATGGTAGAGTTGTTAAAATAGGGAGCACTGAACACCTGTTGGTGAGGGGATGGGAATAAGACTGGGTCCCTGCTTGCTGTATCTTGAGTAATACTCCAGTTCTCCAAGGGCTGCTATTGATACTCTTTCCTGTCCTTCGTTTCTCTGTGTATTTTTCTAATTAGCACCTTTTAACTCAGTCAACCAGAACACATTTCTGTTCCTTGCAAACTGAAAGATTCCAATAACATTATTGCCTTCTTTGAATTTGAGAACCTCCTGCTGAATTCCATCCCAAATTGTTTCTCCCTGCTTCCCTCTCTCCTATAAAAGAAAGTTCTTAGTTCAGACTCTATGTCCTTAAAAATATAGGAAAAATATGGAGGGTTACTTAAGGATGCTTTTGCCTATCAAACAGAGGATGCTAGAAGTGGTTTCCAAAAGTTGTCTGTGTAATGTGTCCAAATCTTCACTTTCCATTCTTTCTTGAACCCACTTGGATCAGACTTTTGACCCTACCATTCTACCACAATTACTTTTGTGGAGGCCAAGGAACATCTCTACATTGATAAATGCAATTTTCAAGCCATCTTCCTCAACTTATTTAATCTTTAGCAGCATTTGAATTAGTTGACAACTCTCTCTTTCTTGAAATACTACCTTTGTTTAGCTGCTGACATCATACTCCTAATTTTCCTGCTGCCCCACTGGCCAGTACTTCTCAGTCTTCCTTGCTAGTTCATCCTCATCTCCCCAAACTCTTTATGTTGAAGTGCCATAGGGTTCATTCAATCTTTGAGCCTTTTCTCTGTCTACAGTCACTTCAGTTAGGTGATTTCATGCAGCCTCAGGCCTTTACATAATATCTACAAGTTGATGATTTCCAAATTTATATCTCTCCTCCAAGCTCTCTCCTCAGCTCCAGACTCATCTATCCAATTGCCTAATCAACATCTCCACTTGGCTAATAAGCACCTCAACCTTTTTTAAGTCCACAGCTGAACTCCTGACCTCCCACCTTCCCCTCATAAACCTGCTGTTTCCTCATTCTTTTCCATTTTAATTAATGGTGATTCCATCCTTCTAGTTGCTCAGTCCAAAATTTTTAGAGCCATCTTTGATATCTTTTTTCCTTTCACATCCCAAACCCTCCACAAATGTTCCTAGGTAATATCTTCAAGACATATATAGAATATATCCATTTCTCACAATTCCTGTTGCTATAAACCTGGTCCAGCCCATCATCTTCTCTTGTCTTGATTATTCTTTTTTTTTTTTTTTTTTTAAGATTTTATTTATTTGACAGCGAGAAACACAGCGAGAGAGGGAACACAGGGAACACAAGCAGAGGGAATGGTAGGGGGAGAAGCAGGCTTCCTGCAGAGCAAGGAGCCCGATGCGGGGCTCGATCCCAGGACCCTGGGATCATGACCTGAGCCGAAGGCAGACGCTTAACGACTGAGCCACCCAGGCGCCCCTTGTCTTGATTATTCTAATAGCTTCCCTATTTCCCAACTTGGCCCCATAAGTCTATTCTTGATACATCAACCAGAGTCATCTTGCTGAAGTAGAAATCAGATCTTGTCACTCTTCTACTGGAACATAATTTTTCATTCCATATCTCACTCAGAGTAAAAGCATGTAAATTTTGCAATCTTCCCCCATCTGACATTCTATACATCTGACATTCCTTATTTCCCTTCCTTGTTGCACTTTATTTTTTTTTAAAGATTTTATTTATTTGACAGAGGTAGTGAGAGAGCACAAGCAGGCAGAGCAGCAGAGGGAGAGGGAGAAGCAGGCTCTCCACCAAGCAGAGAGCCCGATGTGGGGCTTGATCCCAGGACCACGGGATCATGACCTGAGCTGAAGGCAGTCGCTTAACCAACTGTGCCACCCAGGTGCCACCTTTGTTGCACTTTATAACACTTTGACCTTTCCAACATACTGTTTGTTTTACTTATTTATATTGTTTATTGCCTGACTCTCTATGTTTGACTATATGATTTTTTTTCTTTCTTATTCATTATTCCAATATCTAGAATGGTACCTAAAACAGAGTGAATGCTCAACAAATACTAAATGGATTAAATAATTGATTTCTTCTGACACAAAGATAAGAAGGAGTCACCTGAGTACAAATAAGGGCTTAAATATTGCAAAACCTTCCCTATACGCCATAACATAGCAGCTAGGACTTTGTTAGGTGACTCTTCAATGTATTTCCATAGCAAGCTGAGATTACCCTATCAAAACCCTATTCGTACTATATTGCAACTATCTATTTACTAATCTTCCACACTAGACAGCTCCTACGTGGTAGAGATGGTTTAATATTCACCTACTTATCCTTTTGTATTGATTGAGTAGAGCCTACCAAAAATACTTTGTACTGTTTGTTGAATATATGGATAAGTCCATGAATAAACGTTCTTGTCAGTCCTAGAGGTTGCCTTACCCAGTATGCTGTTAATATTGACACTGTCTTCTTTCTGGAAGAATTAGAAGTATTCCAGCTATGTTTTTCCCAGAAGTATACTTCTAGTTCAGATCCAACCTCCCCACCAACAACTTGTATTTGCTGACTCTAAAGAGGCAAGCTGGCCAAAGCTGACAAAGCCACTGTGAATGATGGCTTTCTTTTCCCCCCAGAAGACTAGGTAAGACTAAAAGCTCCAAAAATCCCGTTCCTAAAGGGCTGAACCTTTAGAAGTGAACAAATATTGAATGTAAAGACTGTTCTTTGAGCCTCAGTGCACATAAAAATTCCTTTCCCTCTGGGGTGTTAGTTGGCCCTCTACCTATACTATGGCTTTTCTCAGGTGAGCATGATTTGAGCTCTGAAACAGCAGCTCTTTCCAATCAATGTTCAAAGATAATCACTGTTCCTTTCTCTTACAGGTTTTCCTCCACCTCCAAAAATTACATTGTGTTACTTATGACAAAAGCATTGTAAAACTGTTGGTTTTACCATAAGATAAAGCAGCATAAAATCAGTTTTGCTGTTCAGCTGGTTTCAAGAATACCTTCCTGCACTGCAATGGCATTTTCACAGGTGTCCCTGTCGACCTCTTGATTAAATAGCCTGAGCAACGGTGTTAGGTAATGTGATGTTTTATGTATCTGAATTAAAGCTATGGAAAAACAGAAATTATCGGGGTGATTTCGCTGTTGCTGTTTTTGTTTTCTGTAAAGTTATGTTTCTTGTAGGACAGTTTAGCATCTTTTCTTTCATTTTATTTTATTTTTTTCTCTTTTCAATTCCCTTTAAGGAGAATACACCAAGGTATCCGAAGCATGAAACCGATAGAAAAAGGGCCAGTATCCAGTTGGATACTACCCCTCAACCCGAGAAAGAAACACTTTCTCCACTGCTAAGCAATGAAATGCTGAAACAAGAAATGCAAGAAAGCAGCATGTCGTTTTGTTTACTTTCCACCCTTCAGCAATGTAATTGTGTTCAGAGTATTAAAAATTTGACCCATTATCAACCAACCCCCTAATTTTCAGTTAGCACCTTAATTATCAGCTAATAGGAAACTAATACCTAGTTCTTCAGTCAAGCTTTTGTCAGGGATTTAAATGGTAATCAGCAAGAATGAGTTCTCTTGCTCTGCCTGCCAAAACAATGGAGGGTGGATTTTTTTTTCTTATTCTAAGCTTTTTCATGAGGAAATCCTATTTCCTCATGAAAAGCACACTTTGCATTTGTGAAATAATTAGGCAACAGAGTCTGAGGTGAAACTTACCTTTCTTGATCCTATTTTCTACTAGAAATCCTTATACATAATAAGCACTCAATAAATGCCTTGTGAATTAATGTCTAGGCCCATTCCTATATCTAAGTTAGTGTCAATGCTCATTTTATATGGGAGAAAACAGATCCAATATATGGCCACGAAGCTAGACCAGGTTTCCCTGTTCCCATTCCAGTCTTTTCCCCACCAAGCACTCTGCTGACATGAAGCAGGAATTATATTAAAAACCCTGCCACTCAAGCCCCGTATTCCTTGGGACAGTAAGCTGAAAAGAGCCTTGTGACAGCTGGTATCTAGATGTAATTTTTATTTTTATGGATCAACAAATTAAAATAAATGGAGTCATTGAAAGAAAATTTTAAAAAGCAATCATCTGTCTGATGGACAATATATTAGCCTATTTTTATACCACATTTAGGAATATTAATTATATATAACTATAATCATTGTTCTACTCATTCTACTTGGGATGTTCTGTGAGCTATTTAAAAGTAGGGGCAGGGGCGCCTGGGTGGCTCAGGGGGTTAAAGCCTCTGCCTTGGCTCGGATCATGATCTCAGGGTCCTGGGATGGAGCCTCTCTGCTCAGCAGGGAGCCCGCTTCCCCCTCTCTCTGCCTGCCTCTCTGCCTACTTGTGATCTCTCTCTGTCAAATAAATAAATAAAATCTTTAAAAAAAATAAAAATAAAAGTAGTGGCAATATCCCGCTCTCAATCCCTGTGGCTGGCACTCTGGTCCAAGGAAGTTGCTCTGTGAATATACCAGTAATTAATTCATTCATTAATTAGTATTAATAAAAACAATTGGTTTAATGGCATCAGATGGTCAAACATACACACAGAAACACACACATACAAATCAAAGATAGTCACTAAACCAATGGCAAGAAGAACTGATATCCATTTTACAGCAGAACTTCTTGAAAATCTTAAAAGTATATATGTATATACACACACACACACACATAGTGGGCTAAATCAAACCATACTAATCCAATTCATACTCTTGCATTTCCTGGGTCAAGAGTTAGTCCCAGACATTTAAAGCAATCCATGCTCTCTCTCAGTCTCCAACACTCATCATTCCACACTCTTCGACACTCACAGCTTCACCACCACAGCCTGTACTGAGACCACTGGAACTATCTCACTTTATTCCTGATAGTTACACGCAAGAAGCCCTAGATTCCCAAGGTTCATTTCCCCCAGTCTAAATTCCATATAATTCCACACCACCACCTCTATCTTGTCCATTTCCCTAACCTTTCCCTGATTCTGGCAAGCCTTTCTCTGTGTCCCCTGAAACTCACCACTCCATCGTCAGCAAAACTGACCACAGCGTTAGTCTTTCTGAAATTTCCTTTTCCCCCTTTCTCTCCCTTGAGCACATTGCTTCTTCTGCTGTGTTCTTACACTGTGCTTCATTTTTCTCCCACTGTCTCCTTTTACACTATATCTGGAGGTCAGAGAGCTGTCTACTTTGAATCCCCATTACTATATCCAGACAGTTCTCCCTTCTGCTTCCTAAACACTAACAGTTTTGGTTCTCCTGTCACCAGGCTAAATTACTTACTCTGCCCCATTGTTGTGACATTTTTTAAGATTTTATTTATTTGAGAGAGAGAGAGAGCACGTGAGTAGGGGGAGAGGCGGGGGACAGAGAGAAAGAGAATCTCAAGCAAACTCCCTGCTGAGTGGGTAGCCCCACACAGAGCTTGACCTCACAACCCTGAGATCATGACCTGAGGGGAAATCAAGAGTTGGACGCTCAACTGACTGAGTCACCCGGCGCCCCCTATTGTGATTTCTCATGGCTGCTGGGCCATTCCCCAATCATTTTCCAAAGACGTTATTTCCTGGTGAACTGACATTTTCTCTAAAATGATACCTGTCTTAATTCTTAACAATTTCATAATAGCCATAAGTGATACTCCAACATTCCAATGTCTCAATTCCTTGAAGCTTTCTCCTCTAATGATTTTGTTTTTAATCTCACTCAGATACTCGTTCCCAACTTATAACCTTGATTTTATCATAACTAATGGTCAGCTCTTCCATAATCTCCATTTTAATCAACACTCTCTGTCAGCTACCTCTCATCTGTCCATCTGATCCCTTCTCTTACATCAACTCAAATGATTCTTCAACTCATGTTGACATAAGTGGTTCTACCAGCATTGCTACTGTCCTTCAATCCTCATGTTTTCTCTCACCTCCTTGACCAGATTAAAATCCAGAGTCCAGCATTAAAATCCTTCCTTTGCAATGACCCTCAACTCCCTTGCTACTCTCTTGCTTTGTTGTACTCTCTTAGAAGAACAATAACCTGGTTAAAACCAGCTCTCTTCCTCTTGTGCACCAGTACCTATGCAACTGAAAGTGGATGGATAAGATCACACAGCCATGCTTGCTGGAAGTACCTTAAATTCATTCCCAGTAAGTACATATGGATTCTTAATGTAATCCATGCACTCCCTCACTCTCTAACATTCATACTTTTACTATGTCCTCTCTCTTTAAACCTCTACAACTGCCTAGCACACCTTTACTATCAGCTAATGAGCTTGCTTACTCTATCATTGAGAAATCTGCAGTGATCAGAAGCAAATTTCCACATACCTGATGGCATTCACCTACCAGCAGCTGTCCTCACATACTCTACCTTCCTACCTATTACGGTTGATTAATTATGCATGTTTCTATCACAAGCCATTCCTTCTGATCTATGCTTTAGTTCTCATTTCCTCTCACTTACTCTAGACACTGAATTGCTCCAACAGTTCTTGATCCCTCCTACATGATCATTTGTCTTCACTCTACTAGATCATGCCCATTTGCATACAAACATGTTGCTATGCCTCTTGTCTTTAAAAAATAATCTCGCCTGCACTTTGCCATCAAGGTACCACCACATTTTCTTTTTATCCTTTGCAGCAAAACTTCTTGAGTTTTCTATACTTGCTGTATCCAATTCCTTTCCTTTCATTCCTTCATCTTTAAACCAGACTTTCACTATTACTACTTCATACCAAACTGCTTTTCTCATGGTCACCAATGATGACCATATTACTAAAGACAATGGTCAAGTCTCACTTCTCATCCACCAGCAGCATTTGAACAGTGCTCCTTAAACAGTTCCTGGCTAACATATCTGGCTTCTATGATATATTTTGTTCTTTTCACCTCATAGGCTTTCCCTTCTGAGTCTCCTTTGCTGTCTTCTCCTTTTCTCCCCAACCTTTAAAGTAGGAGGACCAAGGGATCCTTACTCATAGCTCTTCTCTAAAATACACTTACTTTCTTGGTGATTTCAGCCAACCTCATGTCTTTATCATCTATATGCTAATGACTCCCACCTCTGTATCTCTAATCTAGACCTCTCCCCTAAACTCCAAACTTGTGTATACAGCTGTCTACTTGACATTTCCACTTGGATGTCTAATAAATATCTAATAGATATCGAAAATTTAGGATTCAAAATGAGAGCTCCTGATCTTTCCATACTAAAGCCTACTCCTAGGGCAGTCCTGCCCACCCCAGTTAATGGCAGATTCTTTGGCTATACCTTAAAGTACATCTAGAATCTGCCTTCTTTAGAACCCCTCCACAAGTGCCACCTTCAGACCCAGAGAAGAGGTGTCTTTTTTCTTGGCTTACTTCTTCAAAGGGCCCTGCCTATCCCAATCACACAAAAATAAATTTATTAAGGAACACATGCACATTTTTGTTATGTGAGAACAAACATTCATCCCTGACAAAATATAATCTGTAGCCCTAAATATCTATTTTCCTGATTAATATCATTCAGGAACCAGAGAAACACTTATGTTACTTGCTCTGTATTCTTGAAAAAATAAGTAACTGCATATAAATGCTCTGAAGAAGCACAGTTTGTGTGGCTGCCAAAACTGAAATACAGTGTGGGGAGGATCTGAGAGGCAGAAGCTCCTAAATAATGAAAATAACAAATTAACTTAGCAAATCCTCTCTCTCAAATAGCATAAATGCAACAGACTCTTGAGCAAGAAAATATGGTTTCCCAGCAGTGCTAAGTGTCCACTTTCTTGCTTTCTTTTGTGTTCTAGTTCATGGTTCCAGAGGGAGTTATAAATTAGTTTAATATTCACAATTGGACATGGCATGTGAGGAATATTTTTTCATATTAAACAATTTATATTTGCTTAAATTTAAAAAGTAAATTTCTTTAAATGGCCACTAATTTGTGGGAAGCATGAAAACAAATTTTAAAATTACTGTACATATCTATATATTACTTTGTGAAATTTGTATATGACTTAGAGAATTAAATATTTAAATTATTGTAAAGTTTTCTGCAATAATGAAAAATTGCCAAATGCACTCTATTACAGTATTCGAATGTGGTAAGTAAAATCTATGGTTCATTTGTGAATCTCAGTATTGCTTTAATAATTTTATTTGCAATTTCAGTTGCTACTGCCTCACAGGTAAAGTCTCCCCAAACTGAATTTATTAACAAAATGTTAATAATGTAATGACTCAAAAAAGGATATCTGCCATTGTCATAAACAGAACAAACATTATGTTAAAATCTTGATTATAACAATGATTTTGCTGAAATAAAGAAAAATTTTATAGAATAGATCTATAATAAACCATTAAGTGTATGGTTTATGCTATTAGTAACACATACACCGTTAGTCCACTAACAGAAATCCCAGATACACACAATAATAAATAAATTTGGTCATACTTGACATTTTCCAACTTTAAGTTACTTAAAAAGCATATATTTATGCATTAAAAATTCATACTTGAAGGCATATTTTTAAGATAGAAAGATAGAATATGTCATATTTAACACATGTGGGCTTTCATTTAAACTCTTTTCCTGAGCACCACACATTTTAGGGTGGCCTAAGACTAGTTCCACTGAGTTCAAAGCCACCTTCATTGCTCACCTGAATTATTGCAGTAATATCCTAATTGGTTTCCCTGCTTACATGTCACCATACCATTTATTCTTAACCAAATAGAATGTTTCTGTTGAAATATAAGATTGAATCACTCCTATATTCAAAACCCTTCACGGGTTCCTTATGTCATCAAAGTCAATTTTACAATAACCTACGAAGGTCCCATACCCCATCATTGTATTTTTCCCTGATCTCTTATGACCCCTCTTAGTTTATTTACTGCCATCTAGTCATAGCTTGGCTTTGACTTAGTCTTAGCTTTCATACTATTATGCAAGGCATACTTCTGCCTCAGGGCATTTTCATTGGTTATCTCCTCTGCCTAGAATGACCCTTCCCCTATAGACACAGGGTTGTTCACTTCCTCTTCACTATTAAGCCTTTGCTCAAATGTCACTTTCTCAAATGAAGCCCATTTAAAACTTCAAGCCATCCCCCAGCAGTCTTAATTCTCATGGTGCTTCTATCTTTACACACACACACACACACACACACACACACGGAATGTTATTCAGCCATCAAAAAGAATGAAATCTTGCCATTTGCAATGACATGGATGGAGCCAGAGTGTATTATGCTAAGTGAAATAATTCAGTCAGAAAAAGACAAATACCATAAGACTTCACTCATATGTGGCATTTAAGAAACAAAACATGAACATATGGGAAGGGAAAAAAAGAGAGGGAAGCAAACCATAAGAGACTCTTAACAACAGAGAACAAACTGAAGGTTGATGGAGGGAGGTAGGTAAGGGATGGGCCAGATGGGTGATAAGTATTGAAGGGGGCACTTGTGATGATCACTGAGTGTTATATGTAAGTGACAAATCATTGAATTCTACTCTAAAAACCAATATTGCACTCTTTGTTAACTAAAATTTAAATTTAAAAAATTGTTGAATAAATGAATGAATCTTGCCACTTCAGCCAAAACAGTATTCCTATTCCTCAAAAAGAACTATATACTTTCCTTGCTTAGAATCTTTCAGGGGTTCCCCATTGCTCCCAGGGCACAATCCATACTCTTAATGGCTAATCAGTTTGCATGTCTTACAAGGTTTATAAGGCTTTGCATTATCTGTTTTTCATCTCCATTTTCATTTCTTGCCCTTATCCCTACATGTTCCCACCCAAACTCACTCACACTTTATGGCTTAACCCAGTCCAACTTTCTCATTTCCTACTCTGTACCATATCAATATCTCCTTCAGATTTTGATACATGAGCTTCCGTCTGCCTGAACTTTTCCCTCAAGCCAATGGGAGCCCACACTCCCATATGCATAGTCTTTTAACTCCAATCATCCTTCAGAGATCTTAGCTTCAATACCACTTAAGCTGTCCGTGACTCACCTGAGAATTCGTTAGGTCCTCCTCATAGGAGTTTCTATAACCCCCTGTACTTCCACCTCAAGGCACTTGCCATACTCTTTTTATACCAGTTTAGGTATCTTTCTCCAAGTGGATTTTGTGGTTCCTGAGAATAGGGACCCTGATAGGCATATCCTCAGTGCTTAGGCCAATGTCTGGCAATCATAACCAGTGTTTTAGTTTTGGTGTACTTTTCTAAGCACTGGCTATGTATTAAGTGATTAATCCTAACAAATAACTCTAAGAGGTATTATTACCCTCTGATTTACAGATGAAAAGAGCAAGGCACAGATATTAAGCAAACTGCCCAAGGTCACAAAGCAATAATTGCCTAAGCCAAGATTGGAACCTAGCCTGACTGCCCAGATCCAGATCCCAAGATGGGGAACGCATAGGCTCAGTGGATGGCACTTACAGAAGATAACCTCTTCAACAGGGGCTAACAAGATGCCTGTGCCAGCAGCAGGCAATGACTGCACCCACTGAAGACAATGACTGCCACACAAAGTTGATCCACAAATACCTGATATTTCTCTAGGATCATCACAACTTGCTGTGTGTCTCCATATTCTTCCTTCCTAGAACTGTGCATCATTGTTGATGGAGTATTCGCAAGGAAGCTTTCCTGCTCCTGATAAAGTATTCATATCTGAAATAATGAATTGCTCATGAACCTTAAAAATCATGAATGAGATAACTAAGGATGAGAAATAGAAAGGGTATCTTCTCAGCAAAATTAAAAATTAAAAAAGTCACACTACTTGTAGCTGAATAAATAGTATATGGATAGTGTTATGAGTATAGCTTGCTTACTAATTCTCAATACTTCATCAATCTCTTATCCTATTCATTGTGTTTTTTATATGGCTCATTTACTCAGAAAAACCTTATCCAAATAAGGTAGAAAAATATCCTTGAAATGTGTGGCAGACCACAAGTAGAGAATATTTGAAAGAAAATGTTATGTTGTGCCCCCCTGGGTATATTTTTATATATCTTTTTTCCCTCTGAGCTGAGCAGTGTGGACTCTACCTTTCTTCAGTAGCTATTTGAAGAGACTAAAACAGGTCTAGACACCACGAGATCTCTGTGCCATCAGACAACCTAGGGAATTGGTTGAGAAAGGGAAGCCTGAGTATGTGCTGAAAGGTATTCACTAGAGGATAGATGGGAGATTTAGAAAACAGACCAATCTTGACAACCAGCTTCTCTCCTACAGAAATCATTCATTGTGAGTTACTTACAGAAGACAATACATTTTTATATAGGGAGGGATTTCATTTTAGGTCTTAGAGTAACTTGGTGGGAGAGTGAACTCTCACACCCTTGCTAATTCACTGATAGAAGGAACTAACATCTGAATGTCTCCAGAATAGAGCGAGCACTGTTCCCACAGATAAGCAAACAGCCACTTTTTCGACTTGGGTTTTCTCAGGGATTTCATTATCTTTTACTTATTTTTTTCCAAAATATGCTTATTTTATTTTTTCAGTGTTACAAGATTCATTGTTCATGCACCACACCCAGTGCTCCATGCAATATGTGCCCTCCTCAACACCCACCACCAGGCTCACCCCCCCCCAAAACCCTCAGTTTGTTGCTCAGAGTCCACAGTCTCTCATGGTTCATTGCCCCCTCTGATTACCCCCATTCCCCCTTCCCTTCCTTCTCACAATGCCCTCCATGTTTTTCCTTTATGCTCAGCACGTAAGTGAGACCATAAGGTAACTGGCTCTTTCTGCTTGACTTATTTCACTCCGCATAATCTCTTTCAGTCCTGTCCATGTTGATACAAAAGTTAGATATTCATCCTTTCTAATGGAGGCATAATATTCCATTGTATATATGTACCATATTTTCTTTATCCATTCTTCTGTTGAAGGGAATGTCAGCTCTTTCCACAGTTTGGCTATTGTGGCCACTGCTGCTATGAACATTGGGGTACATGTGGCCCTTCTTAGTAATGCATCTGCTTCTTTGGGGTAAATAC
>CM053612.1:9535548-9561183 GCA_028646535.1 Procyon lotor | reverse complement strand
TGGTATCATTTGTAATTTCTCCTTTCATTTCTGATTTTATTTATTTGTCCCTCTCTTTTTTACTGATGAGTGGGCTAGAGTTCTATCAATTTTATTTATCTTTTCAAAGAACCAGCTCTCAGAGTCATTATTTTTTTCCATATTTAAAGTCTCTATTTCACTTATTCCTGCTCCAATCTTTATTCTTTCCTTCCACTAACTTTAGGTTTTGTGGAGCAAAGAGTAACTTTGCTCTTTTCTGAGTTCCTTTAGGTATAAAATTAGATTGTTTATGTGAGATTTTTCTTGTTTCTTGACTTAGGCCTGTATCACTATAAACTTCCTTCTTAGAACTGCTTTTGCTGTGTCCTATTGATTTTGAAACATTGTGCTTCCATTTTTATTCGTCTCAAGGTATTTTATGATGTCCTCTTTGGTTGCTTCATTGACTCATTGGTTGTTCAGTAGTATGTTGTTTAGCCTCCACATGTTTATGCTTTTTCCAGTTTTTTTTCCTTGTAATTGATTTCTAGTTTCATACTGTTGTGGTCAGAAAAGATGTCATTTTGTTCATTATTTTCTGGTTATTTTTATTGTTCTTCTCTGTTTCTTTCTTCTCTTGCTCTTTCCTTTTGATTTGATGATTTTCCTTAGTGTTATGTTTAGATTCATTTTTCCTTGCATTTTATGTATCTGTTATAGCCTTTGGTTCGTGGTTATCATGATGTTCATATATAACACCTGATGTATATAGCAGTCAATTTTAAATTGATACCCTCTTAAGTTCTAATACATTATTCATTTTCTTACCATCTTTTGATAAACAATATATTTTTTATTTTTATGAATCTAATTTATAAGTATTTCATTTATGGATAGAAGCTTCATTCATAGTTTTAGCTTTTACTTTAAGTCTATCTATCTCAAGTAAATGGTTACATATGAAATGAGATAAGATTTGGAGCTCATCTTTCTTTCCCATATGGCTTTATAGTTGTTCTAGAAGTGAAAAATCTATAATATCAATTTGCATTCCTAACCCTAATATCTTTATTCCTGAAAACTATTTTCCACTAAAAGTAAAGAGAATTCCTTGAGAAATGGCTGATTCCAGAGCTGGGACAGGAAAAGTACAAGATGAGCCAGGAATATCTTATTGTCTCAGAAAGAAAGTGCTTAAAGAATAAAGTAAGCATGTTAAAAGGACAGAGGGGCCAGCTTAAAAGGGTTCCCACTTCAAATGTGGGAAATTTGAACATTAACATGAATAAAGATAGTAATAGATTATGATCTACTATATAAAAGGAGAATTCAAGGGCCCATACTGATAAAAATAAAAATATGAATAAAGATTAAAAAACTCTCTTTTAGAGTAGGTTGTAAACTATACTAAAAATTTCTTTTTTTTATTGTGCATTTATAATAGGAGAATGAGCAAGTATAATTTCAGTAAAGAGCCATTGTGTTGGCTCTTTCATATACTGTAGGTTTGTTATAATATATCCCAAACGAAATGGTTTTTAACAATATGTAATAGTTGGTATTTAAAATTCATTATTATTTTTTATTGTGTTATGTTAGTCACCATAAATACATCCTCATTTTTTTAAATTTTTTTAAGATTTTATTTATTTATTTGGCGGAGAGAGATCACAAGTAGGCAGAGAGGCAGGCAGAGAGAGAGGGGGAAGCAGGATCCCTGCTGAGCAGAGAGCCCAATGCGGGGCTCGATCCCAGGACCCTGAGATCATGACCTGAGCCGAAGGCAGAGGTTTTAACCCACTGAGCCATCCAGGTGCCCCCATAAATACATCTTAATAATTGCAAAGTAATTATCTTAACTTTGGAGGGGGGGAAACCTGGCAGAAACTTTCTTAACCAACTGATAAAATTACTACTACCAGAGATAGAACAAAAGGACATCGTGTGCTTTCTGATATGATGCACTGAGAAAAACACAGTGACACTTCTGTGGTATTCCTGCCAAAAATGCATAAAATAAATCTAATAATGGAGAAATACCAGCAATTGAGGGACATTTTGTAAAGTTACTAAAAAGCCTGCACTTTTCAAAACTATCAAGGTCATGTCAGAGAAGGCTGAAGAGACATGGCAACTAAATGTAACACACAATCCAGGATTGGATGCTCGACCTAAAAATTTCCTGTTGGTAAGAGCTGGAGAAAATCTTAATGGGGCCAGTGCATTTAAAAGTAGCATCATATCAGTGTTAATCTCCTTGATTTTAATAGTTAGGCTGTGGTTTTGTAGGACAGTGTACTTGCTTATAGCAAATGCATGCTGTAATAATAAGTGGAAATGAGTCTTCATGTTTGCAAGTCTCAATGGTTTAGGAAAAAAGACATCTCTCTCTCTCTCCCCCCCTCTCTTTCTCTTTCTCACATACACACACACATACACACACACTATGAGAGAAAGAGAAACCAAATGGGGTAAAATGTTAATAATTGGTTCACCTGAGGGAAGTGTATGTAGGAATTTATAAAAACCTTACAAGTCTTTTGCATGTTTAAAATTATTTCAAAAAAGTTTTAAAAGAGTGGAAATTAAGAATTAATGTGTCACCAAGATCTATAAGGAACTTATGCAACTCAACACCCAAAAAACAAATAATCCAGTCAAGAAATGGGCAGAAGACGTGAATAGACATTTCTCCAAAGAAGACATACAAAGGGCCAACAGATACATGAAAAAATGCTCAACATCACTCGTCATCAGGGAAATCCAAATCCAAACCACAGTGAGATACCACCTCACACCAGTCAGAACAGCTAAAATGAACAACTCAGGAAACAATAAATTTTGGCAAGGATGAGGAGAAAGGGGAACCTTCTTACACTATCAGTTGGAATGCAAGCTGGTACAGCTCCTCTGGAAAATAGTATGGAGGTTCCTCAAGAAGTTAAAAATAGAGCTACCCTATGACCCAGCAATTGCACTACTGGGTATTTACCCAAAGGATACAAACACAGTGATTCAAAATGGCACAAGCACCCCAATGTTTATAGAAGCAATGTCCACAATAGTCAAACTACGGAAAGAGCTCAGAGGTCCATCAACAGATGAATGGATAAATAAGATATAGCGTGCATGCACACACATGCGCACACACACACACACACACACACACACACACACAGAGAGAAAAGAATATTACTCAGCCGTCAAAAAGAATGAAAACTTATCATTTGCAATGAGGTGAATGGAACCAGAAGGTATTATGCTGAGCAAAATAAGTCATTCAGAGAAAGACAATTATGATATGATTTCATTCATATATGGAATTTAAGAAACAAAACAGGATCACAGAGAAAGGGAGGGAAAAGTAAGACAAAATTAGAGATAAACTGTAAGAGATTCTTAACTCTAGGAAACAAATTGAGGGTTGCTAGAAGGGAGAGAGGTGTGGGGATAGGGTAACTGGGTGATGAGCATTAAGGAGGGCACATGATGTAATGAGCACTGGGCATTATAAACAACTTATGAATCACTGAACTCTGCTTCTGAAAGTAATAATATACTATATGTTAATTATTTGAATTTAAATAAAATTAAATTTAAAAGAATTAATGTGTGAAAAACATTTTACACTTTAAAATTTACTTTCATAATCATTTTCTCACTTGAGACTCACACCAACTTTGTGAGATGGCACTTTTAATTCACTTTTTACAAATAAGGAAATTGGGTTTCAGAGATGCTCAGTGGCTTATCTGTGAAAGAACACATCAGATGTAAAACCTGGACCAGGTATTCTCACCCTTAGTCCAACTTCCTTTTTATAATTCCATGCTGCCTTTAAAGATCATGTCTTATGGGGGCGCCTGGGTGGCTCAATCAGTTAAGCTCTTGATTTTGGCTCAGATCATGATCTCAGGATAATGAGATGGAACCCCGCATAGGGCTCCACACTAGGCATCGAGCCCACTTAAGATTCTCTTTCTCCTTCTCACTCTGCCCTACCCCTCCTGCTCATGTTATGTTTACCTTATGCAAGTTATTCATCTCCTCTGGAACTTCATTTCCTCATCTATGATTGGTTTTCATTAGCAGGCCACTCTGTAGGTCCTTCTCTCATTTAACAACAAAATAGCCCTTAGAACGATCAACTAGCACTGTCCCCTCCAACTCTGAACTTCCGTGATTCCATCCCCATTTTGCACAAACACTGAGGTACTTGGGGGAACCAGTATGAGATTTGAAAAGATACACACCTCCTCTTACCTAGGGAGGATTTTTACTCAAAGAGCCCATTTCCCATATTGAGAACTAGGCACTGAGTGGACTGTCAAGAGTGCCTAAGGAGGCTAGTAGGAAAGCTTAGGGAACCTAAGAGAAGATGCTGGAACTCAGCTGAGGGCCAACCAGAGATGCTCCTAGAGCTGAGAGAAACGCTGTTTCCTTCTCTCAGATACCCCTAGGACTGCTGGCCTCTCCCATGAGGACCACCATGGTGGCACAGCGATGAAGGAAGTTTTCTGGAAGTACAGTTGCCTCTTTACTCTGGGAGAGCATGATATAGCCAAACCCAGATATAGCAGGAATTTTCCCACAATTGAGAGAGAAAAGAGAAAATGTTACAAGGTAGCCGTCAGAATGTTACAATGGACACTTTTTTCCCTAAAAAACCATGTCTCATCATTATAAGAGTAGCATATTTTGAACTGACAGAAAGCAATACCAACTTGAAACCATATTTTATTCTTCTACTACTCCTTACCCAAGAGTAAACATTTGTTAATTTAAGTTTTATCATTAAATTTATAGGTACTAGGATAAAATAAGAGAAGCGAACTAACTGCACATTAAATTTAAAATGCAGGTAATATAGTCACTGCAGGATGAATAAATCACAATTCTCCAGTGAAAAATAATATGCAATCCATGTATAGCACTTTGTGGTTTGCCAAATACTTTTATGTTTTATCATTTGATCTTCACTGCAGTCTTATGATTTAGATCCTATTACTATACACATTTATTAAAAAGGAGACTGAGGCTCAGAAGAGCCTGTGCTCAAGCCACACAGTAAACAAGAGCATTATTTGAATCAAAATTTCAAAAATTCTTTTCTTTCCCTGATGGTGCCCTGAAATGAGCTTCATTCCTTTTATGCAGCATATCTATCCCTTAGAGAAAGCATGGCAAGTTTTGATTTTATTTTGGCCACATTGTGACCCTGCCGCTTCTCATTACAAGTAGCATTGCTGATGGTAGAGGGCAGCAATATGCATGTGTCCACTTGGATATGACCACTCACACAACGACACACATGTCACATACAGTCTCCTTAGATTTATAACGATGCCAGATACTTTCTAAACTATATGAAAATGCCAGAAACAAACCAAGTGTATAAGTTCTTATATGTTTGAGGTGAAACAAACCAGGTGTATAAGTTCTTATATGTTCGAGGTGACTAATTATATTGAAATGATTAGGACCGTGCTCACTTCAGCAGCACATATACTGAAATAATGAGGATTGAGGAAAAAATGGAAATAAAAATCTAGTGCAATACACTGAAGGAAATAAAGTCTTGATTATAGCACAATGGAAATACACGTGGATAATACAAATTACTCAGTAATAAGACATTAATTTATAGAAATCATTCAGTTATAGAAATCTGATCTTCTAGTTCTATATCTTTGGGATGGTGAGTTTATTTGGCACTATTCTTCCCCCGCATCATCTGAGAATCTGAACAAAGTTGGGTCTCTTTAGTTTTGAGGCAGGAGTGTGTACCTGAGAAATTCAGGTGGAGTATTATGCAGTCATGATGAAGAGAGGTCTGTGTCTCCTGACATATATCTTGATCACTCAACATGACTTGTTTGACATATTTGTTAGCAGAACTACATGTCTTTGGATTCTGTGAACCCCATGTATCTATCTGGAAGGAGACAAACTAAATTTTGAATTTTCAAGTGAGATTTTGTAGGGAGAAGGAGAGGTACTAGGAATGTTTCCTTTTTATTTTAACACACCAGTATGAATTTCTGTCAACCATAAGAATACATTAATTTTGTACTTAATTTGGTAAGCTGGAGAGGGTGAAGCTATACCTTCTCATTCCTCTCTCTAGGCCAGAGGTCTCCATAGCCCTCTTGATGTGGTTACTCTAAAAAGTAGGGTACCTGGTAAGGAGAAGGACGGGGAGAGGTCTATGGGCAGAAGCCTGGATCTTAGTGGCACCATTTGACTCTTTCACAAATATCCCCTCCAAAGTGGCTTTCTGCACCTGGCTTCATATTCAAGTGCCAGGTTGGTTTACCCAATATGTGCACACCCCTCTGGAGGCTGAAGAATCAATGGACACTTCCATGTTTGTTTCAAGAGAATGTTACAAGTCTGGCTGCTAGTTTATACCAGGATGGGGTTTAAGGCTTAAGAAGAGATAAGCACTGGAGATCACTCCCTTGGCCTTGGGCCAATGCTCCTGCTGAATACTGGGGTCTGAAATACTCCAGAACACTCTGAGCTAAAGTTGCCCTGATTAAGTTCCTGAGCCTGAGATAAGATACAGTGTACTTTGCCTCTGCCCCCAGCATCTTCACACAGTTGAAAAGTAACATTCAAGCGTCACTTGAAAGGAGAGAGGGAGTAAGGACAGTGACGTGCAGCCCTAACCAAGGTGAATCGAGAAGGAAGGGCTAGTAGGCCCTTGCATTGGTGGGAAAGCACCAGGGGTACCAGGAAGCTGGTTCACATGAACATTATGAGTCTATACATTTTTAGCTATTGATACTACTCACCTCTTCCCAGATGCTTCCCCCTTGGGTCACTGATGAACTGCCTGTCTCTCCTCCCTCCCTCCAAGTTGGGAAGCACTTCCCAAAGTCACTGCTCAGCTCTGTGATCAGTTCTGGTCAGAGCATTTCTTGTTTTCTAGGAACTCAGAGCCCTCTCAGAGTTGATACTAGTGGTCGCCTCCTCTGTTTTCCCTCTAGACTCCCTCTGTCACAGGGTTATACGGAAGAGGACTAGGGCAGCATGAGCCTAATTAGCTCTGGGTTCCCCGCAGACCTGCCCCATTCACAGAAGTCCAGTGTATAACAACTGTTCCGTGAAAGGGCATGTGCAACAGAGTCAGAGAAGCTAAGACTATGGTACTATGCCACCAATGTATTGCTCTCCTGGGTCTCAGGCTCCTAGGGTACTTGTTCTTGTATATGGTCCTTATTCCAGGGTCACGGAGGCTGCTCATTTCAGTCACCAGATCTGGTGCCCACCACAGAATGTTTGCTACTGGGACCAGAACCCTGAGCATCTCTTCTTGTATTAGTGTCTGCACATGGAAAGTGGAGCTGGACATTCACTACTGAACAGCAGGTCCACTGTCCATCCGGAGCTGTGAATGGGCAGAATGGCCAGAAACCTGCCTCTGACATTTCCTGTCCCTTCATTCAATCCACTGAACACTTATGGGGCGCTCAGTAAATACTTTGAGATGCTGAAGATGAACAGATGACTCAGAGAGGGTCTCCGCTTGGCCCCCAAGTGCTTCTTATCTAGTGCAGAAGCATCCAAGGCTCATAGTCCCTCCTACATGCTCTCAGTAGTGTGATCTTTTCCCACTTGGACCTTGGCCTGTTTCTCTCCTCTCAACCTCTCACTTCCATGGGTGTCTACTCAATTTTACTGTAAAAACACTAAATAGGGTGTTTTAAAAATTATTTTGCCATTTTTGTTATATCAGTCATTTCACTGTTTCATGATCAGAGATAGATCATTTTGGGCAATTTGAAGAGTATTTTGAACACTTTATGCAGCTACCACTTCTATTTTTTATCTCAACATCTGCGCCCTGAGATTCTTTCACCCACCAAACATTCCCGGATCTTCTACTCTGGCCCAGACACTTTTCCAGGCATGTAGGACAGAGCAGCTAACAAAGCAGAGTCTTTGTTCACAAAGACATTCTAAAGTGGAGGCCGACTGATGAACAAAGTGCTATAGGATATGATGGCTGCTAGTGTGACAAATACTATGTAGAGAAATGAAGAAGGGTAAGGGGTTAAGAGATTACTGATAGATAGTAGGGTGCTCTGAAAAGACTTCAGAAAGTCTTTTCTGAAAACAGTGGGGGAAGGAGTCAGGGCAGTTAACTGGGGAAAGAGCCTCCTAAGGCAGAAAAGATGGAAAATGCAAAGATCTTGGGGCACCTGGGTGGCTCAGAGGGTTAAAGTCTCTGCCTTCGGCTCAGGTCATGATCTCGGGGTCTTGGGATCAAGCCCCACGTCGGGCTCTCTGCTCAGCGAGGAGCCTGCTTCCCCCCTCTCTCTGCCTGCCTCTCTGCCTACTTGTGATCTCTCTCTCTGTGTCAAATAAATAAATAAAATCTTAAGAAAAAAAAAAGATGTGTGGTGAGAATAAGCAAGAAGGATAACCTAATCATAGGAATAGGCACAGGAGATGAGGCAGGGGGGCATGACCAAGACTTTGCTTTTTATTTCAAGCGAGAGGGAAAAACTGTTTGGAGGATTTTGAGCAGAGAAGTAAAAAGTTCTCACTTTTGTTCTAAAGGATTCCTGTGCCTACTACTCTGGAGAGAAGTCCTCTGCCTTTATCTGTGGGCACCAAGAAATATGAGCCACTGCCCCAAAACACTGCCCACTCCTTCCCTGGCCATATCCACAGGGGATCCGTTCCAAGATCCCCAGTAGATGCTTGAAACTGAGGACAGTATTGAATTCTATATAGACTATGCTTTTTCCTATGCATATATACCTATGATAAATTTAAAAAAATTAGGCATAGTAAGATATTAACAACTAATATTAATAAAATAGAATGTTTATAATGCTTTACAAGTTCCAAAATATCTCTTAAAATATCTTATTGTACTGCACTCACCTTTCCTGTGATGATGTGAAATGATAAAACACCTAGCGATGAGACACAGCAAGGTGAATGACATAGGTACTCTGACGTAGCATCAGGCTGCTGTTGACATTCTGGCGGTAGGTAAGGAGAGGTCAACAGATTCCAGACCAAATCACCATTGGCAAAGGTAATTGAAACCACAGGAAAGCAAAACTCCTGTGCATACTGTAGGAAGAGAAGAGTGAAAGGTAAGCAGTTTGCAGGAGTCTGGGTGAGAAAGAAAAGGTGGTAGAACTGACAAGAAGTGATTGAACTGGGGATATATTTTATTTTATTTTTTATTTTTAAATTTTTTTCTCCTAAATATGTTTATTTTTTCAGTGTTCCAAGATTAATTGTTCATGCAGCACACCCAGTGCTCCATGCAATACGTACGCTCCTCAATACCCACCACCAGGCTCGCCCAACCCTCCCACCCCCACTCCAGAACCCTCAGTTTGTTGCTCAGAGTCCACAGTCTCTCATGGTTCATCTCCCTCTCCGATTTCCCCCCATTCCCCCTTCCCTTCCTTCTCACAATGCCCTCCATGTTTTACCTTATGCTCCACAGTAAGTGAGACCGTAAGATAATTGATTCTCTCCGCTTGATTTATTTCTCTCTGCATAATCTCTTCCAGTCCCATCCATGTTGATACAAAAGTTGGATATTCGTCCTTTCTAATGGAGGCATAATATTCCATTGTATATATGGACCATATCTTCTTTATTCATTCATCTGTTGAAGGGCATTTTGGTTCTTTCCACAGTTTGGCGATTGTGGCCATTGCTGCTATGAATTGGGGATATATTTTAAAAAGCAGAGCCAACACAATGTCAGCTCTAAGGTCCTGGACCCAGCTTAGCTGTCAGCAACTATTTGAAAAATAAAGTTCAAAGTAGAAAACCAAAACCATTTAAAAACACAAGTCTTCACTGTTAAGCAAAGAATAATATAGGTATGATGGCCAAGGGACACTAATATTAGGACATGAAATAGAGGGCCAAAGATAGGCAAGAGCCTGCAAATGGTTCTCCAATGTTGATTTTGCAGAACTTTTTATACTTCACTGTTTAGAAAAAATAATTTTTAAAAAAGGAGGTGGGTACACAATATTATTTCTCAACTAAAGAAAAATCCCCGTTTAAATATTGTTTCATTTTGAAAGAGGAGCCCTAAGGGGCTTTTATAACTCTGAAAGGATGTGACCCCGCGATGCAGCCAGCAGCGCTAAGAGTTCTCTGGGTGAGTGAAATTTAAATAAGCAAGGAAATGTGTTAACAAAACACGCAAGTGGAATCTAGTAATCACAGATCCACCAAGGAACACTGAATTGTGTGAGTCGGCTGAGTCGAAGGGTGATTAATCCTTTAAACTCGAGCAGGTTGGCCCTCTCCGCGACGTGGGTTTTAGCATTCACTCGCTCCCGGCTAAAGCCGAGCCCACATTCGGGGCTCCACAGCGGTCCCCTGCCTTTGACGTGCGCGGGCCTTAAGAAGTATCCGCCCGCCAGCCCGAGACCCTGCCCACCCCTCTCCCACGCCCGAGTCCCCGCGCCCTGGGCTCCCCCGGCCACGCCCCCACGCGGCGCCGGTAGCCTCCCTGACCACGCCCCCCGACCCGGGCCGCGCCGGCGCGCCGGCCGCCCGAGTGGCTGGCTGTGCGGGCGGAGCTTGCGCAGCCGCCGGACCCCTACGCGCACCGCCCTCCGCCCCTGGCCACCGTGAGCCTCCGCGGACACGCACTTCCTGCCAGGCCTCTGTGCGCACCTTAGCCGAACCGAGCCGAACCCAGCCCTGCACTTCTCAGTCGTTAGCCATGGTGGACGAGCTGGTGCTGCTGCTGCACGCGCTCCTGATGCGGCACCGCGCCCTGAGCATCGAGAACAGCCAGCTCATGGAACAGCTACGGCTGCTGGTGTGCGAGAGGGCCACTCTGCTGCGCCAGGTACGTCCGCCGAGCTGCCCGGTGCCCTTTCCCGAAACGTTTAGCGGCGAGAGCTCCCGGCTCCCTGAGTTTATCGTGCAGACGGCGTCTTACATGCTGGTCAACGAGAACCGATTCTGCAACGACGCCATGAAGGTGGCATTCCTAATCAGCCTGCTTACCGGGGAAGCCGAGGAGTGGGTGGTGCCCTACATTGAGATGGATAGCCCCATCCTAGGTGATTACCGGGCCTTCCTCGATGAGATGAAACAGTGTTTTGGCTGGGATGATGACGAAGAAGACGACGACGACGACGAAGAAGACGACGATTACTAGGCCGGGAGACCCTCGGGCCCAGGGGGGAGGGCCTTGCACGCCGCCATCCTCTCCCCCCCTCCCCTGCCCGGCCCGGAGCCGCCAAGCTCCCTTTCGTCCCCGGATCCCCTTACCTACCCCTGCCCTCCGTTTCTCCCTCATCGCCCGCGTAGTGCTTGCCTTTGTTCCCGGAATAGTGCTCCAGTGACTGCTGCTGGGGCCTCGCTCTGAAGCGCGCCGCCACCCACTCTGGCCAGCCCCAGCCCTCCCCTGCTAATTTGGACTGTGTCCTGAGCTCCAGTTGTAGGGCAGGCCCCGTTAAAAACTGGTCAGACTGCGCACAGCCCTGCCCTGCCGACTGCAAGGCCTCCATCTGCCCAGAGACGTACGCCGCCACTTCACCACCGTCCACCACATTCCAGCGACAGACCACAGCCTTTGAAAATTAAGGACCAACCTTAGAAGATGCCTGAGTTGGCTGTATCTCCTCCTCGGACATTAATTTGGACAGCTCACCGACCCCTGAAGGGGCCAGCCTTTCAACCTGGTTAGTTCCCTACCTGCTCCCAGGGTCCTCCCCTTCCCCACCAAATTGCTGCGGGGCCTAGTGTGCCTGGCAGCCAAATTGTTGACATTTCTTTTCTCCAATGTACCAGTTTTGCACAGCTGTCCTTTTACTTTCAAAACTGCAGCAGTTCCAACAGATGTGTGCATTTGGACAAAAATACTAAAAACAAAACACAAAAACAGGCACTCAGCCCAGCTCCTCAATACCACCTGGAAAAAACATTTACGTTCTTTTCAATAAATATCAAGCACTACAAAAAAAAAAAAAAAAAAAAAAAAAGAAGAAGAAGAAGAAAGGAGTGTCTTTTAATGGTTAAGTGCTATCACTGGCCTCTATCAGTCTTACTCTGACTCCCATTATTTCCCGAGATCAGGGAACCTAGTTCACTCCCAGTATTCGCCACTGTCATCTCTAGACTACAGAGGACAGCTACCACAGGGTTTTATAGGGATTCTGGTACTCTCCTCACCAAGGCATTTCTTAAAGCCCTGGCAAGAGGAGTGAGTGTCCTCTGGGGCCTCCAGGGTGGCATGGGTAAGAGGTGGTTAGCAGGTGACACACCATCCCAAACTGGGACACTAGAGAGTGAAAGGGGACACTATTAATAATTAGACTAGGACAACAAGCATAAGACACATACAGTATTACTGTTTTCCTGAGCCTTTGGGTTCCTTCCTCCACTGCGGAAATTCTGTCCCTTAATTCTTATTGTCTGAGGGGTGCTATTGAGTTCAGACTTCAATTAACAATGTAGCGTATTCCTTTAATGCCCCTTTCAGGGGCTTGGGCAAACATTAAATCCTGGGTCCTGGGTGAGTGTACCTGTAGTAAATAGTGATCTTAACATTTCACCCCAGGTGAACACTCTTAGAATCCCCACCCATACATATGTTCCAGATTCCTGCCTGTCTCCTGAACTAGACCTTGTCCTGCTATCTGGGCTATGCTGAGACCTCTTTGTGGGCCTGGAGGGCTCAGAGGCATTGAGGGCATGGGGTGGGTGCTGAGAAGAACTCTCGTTAAAGAGTTTTAACGCGAGTTAAAACTTTGTGGGGTTTGTGGGAGCTACCTCTGCCAACCAGGAACATTTAGGATGATTTGAGGGGTTCACAGTTCTCATCTATATCTGCCCAAATGTACTCACACCACAACTGGAGTCAGCCCTACCTTAAGATCTCTAATTTAGGTAATAAACTTCCCTCTTACATAAGACCTTTTGAGGCTGGTTATTCTTTTATTTTTACTGGTAAACCTCACAATGTGGATTAAATGAGATCCTGGTCATCATACTGGTCACCTCACAGGCATAGATTTGTTGAGATCATGCCCATGAGGTATTTACAGTTGACCCTACTACATGGTGAGCATTCAGTAAACATGGGCTGTTACTCCCAGACTTGGGATTGGAAGTCTAACTTGGAAAACAGGTGTCTTGCTGTGAATTTGGCTTTAGTAGGAAATGTCAGGGGTGAGAGGGAGAAGGGAACAGACTCAGGGAGAGTGGAAATGAGAACATGCTGATACATTGTTTACTCATTCGGATCTGACATAAAATCAAGTAGGAAGTTTACTAGGTCAAAAAGAAAAAGTCTAGGGCAGGAGTGATTTATCTGGCCAAGAAAGTTGTTTCTGGAGGGTAAGGATGGGTGGATATGGTTTAGCAAAGGAGGTTGAGTCCCAAATGGGGTAGATGTGGGAAAGTCATAGGCAAGAGCTGAAAGCTAGGTAAAGGACCCAGGAAGACCAAAAATCAGTCATTTAAAATTATCAATGATCCAGGTATACTGAGAGGAGTTAAAGATAGAGCGGTGGATAAAAGGTGGTTGCCCTCACAGTGATTCCAGTTTGTTGCTTTTATGGTGCTTTGAGCCAGAACTGGGATGGCATTTAGCTATAGGTAAGGTCCAAAAAGAGAATCTGTTCTGTAATTAGATCAGGGAGTGAACTTTCTGGGGGTGGGGGGAAGTTGAAGATGAGTAGATGAGGTTTATTCCCTGCCACCAAACCAAGTGAGCACATGCTCTGTGGGGAAGGAAGGGATTTCTGTACGGTGAGGCTGCCATGCTAAGGCAGCATCTAAGGAGGATTCACAAAAGCTAGGCCAGGGAGTTTCTGAGATTTGAAACGCACAAACTCTGGGTGCACGTGTGTGTGTGTGTGTGTGTGTGTGTGTGTGTGCATGAGCTTGCTCTGAGTGTGTGGATGTGTATAGTAGGGTGGAGGTGATATCCTTCCTGTATCATGGAAGAGCAGACTGTGCTGTGAGCTGTAGAGGACAGTGTGAGAATCTGGCTACTTCGGGGACAGATTTCTGCAAAAAAGCACGGTCTTTGGCAAGGACTCTACCACTCAGGAGGAAATAAATTCATGGCAGTGGCATACGGCAGAGCAAAAGAGAATGAAGAAGTATATAACCATGTCTAAAGATAAAAGCACAACTTGGATGCAAACTGTTAAATGTAGGTAGAAATGCTGAAATAGCAAACATGAACTTCAGACTCCTGAATTCTCATATTGGTCATACTGGCCTTGAAATGGTCACTGACATTATGCTATCAAGAAAATGAAATTAGGGCACCTGGGTGGCTCAGTGGGCTAAAGCCTCTGCCTTCGGCTCAGGTCATGATCTCAGGGTCCTGGGATGGAGCCCCACATCGGGCTCTCTGCTTGGCAGGGAACCTGCTTCTCTCTCTCGCTGCCTGCCTCTCTGCCTACTTGTGATCTCTCTCTCTCTCTGTCAAATAAATAAATAAAATCTTTAAAAAAAGAAAATGAAATTAATCATATTAAAGGTCACAATCAATCATATTAAATCTACCAACGTATTTTGGAGTTCTTTCATCATTTGAATAGGTAAACACTGCTATCCCTTACTTCTGTTTTGCTGTGTTTTGCAGGATGGTATATGAAGTTAGAGGTACAAATTATATACGTTGTATTTGGTTATTTTCTGCTATTACAATGTGGTAAAAACCTCAGCAGTTTGGAAGTAGGCAGAATAGAGGGAGATGTTTTGTTGAAACTAGTGGAACATTTGCTTTTTAACAAAGGAATTCTAAGAAAATTTCTAGGTTCTTAAAGCAATTAAAGCTAATAAAGGGGCATCAATTCAAGGTCCTGAGAATGTTTTCCTTGATGAGTGATTAGGGTAAGATAATTGTATGCAGCATATTTATTATTTGCTTTAAAATATGAATTTTGTTAAAGTTGTGTTTAAAGTGTATGACCCCTTACGTCTGAAGGTAGATACAATGAACTGGTTGGTGTCCTTTGACAGTGCTGGTAACCACCAACTTCCCTTAATGAAAATCTGATCATGATCAAAAATGCCCTTGCATTTTTTTCCTCTCCTGTCTGAAATTCCTCTTAAGATTTTTTTTTAATCTTCAAATGTTCTGTTGTCCAAAGACTTTTTTTTAAATGTTGTAATTACCCTGGGATGGAAGACTTGCATGAAGTAATTATGAATATCGTAGTAAGATTTGTTCTTGGAGCAGAAGCCCTCCCCTGGATGAATGTATGGGGTGAGGTACTGCAAAGGGGATTTCAGAATAGCCTGATTGAGCAGCATTTGTGTATCTCCCTTTCTCCCCTTGGGCTGGTGTCTGAGGTGTGATCTATAACAAATTCATTTGTCTTACACTATTCATAACATTTACATACTTCCTCCCCTCCCTAAATGATAAATTATTTCATTAGCAAAATTGCCGTAATATGTCTTATATTTTAGCCAAAGTCTTTACACAGTTTAATTGAACAGCCAATTGAGAGTCAACCAGTCAGCTCAAGATAAAAAACTGTCACATGACTGTTTATGTGCCTCATTTTATTTACTTTTTTTATGTGCCTCATTTTAAATCTTTAGCTCTAAAACAAATTAATACCAGTAAAGGAAAGCAAAGGGAATTATATTTCAATGGTACCTGAAATAATTGTGATATTTCTGATTTTTCTGTTCTGTAAATACAGATAATTGCATTGCCATACAGGACTTTTAGAATGTTCATTCTAATGTATGTTAAAATTTTAACATATACACAAGTCGAATAGTATAATGAGGACCTTAAACCCATCTCCAGATTCAAAACCTACCAACATTTTTGCTATATGTATCCCTTTTCTTTCTTATAATTTTTATGGAATATTTAACATTTTTTTTTTTTTTTTGACTGAGGGTGAGAGGCAGAGGGAGAGCAGTGGGGGAGAGAGAATCCTAAGCAGGGTCCACGCCCAGCACGGAGCCATACCTGGGGGCTTGATCTCACACCTGAGATCATGAACTAAGCTGAAATCAAGAGACAGATGCTTAATCAACTGAGCCACCTTGATGCCCCTGGAATATTTTAAATCAAATCCCAGATACATCAATTTGAAGGGTAACTTCAGTACTTCGGTATGTTCCTCTAGCAGATAAAGTTTTAAAAACAATCCATAGGGGCACCTGGGTGGCTCAGTGGGATAAGCCTCTGCCTTCCGCTCAGGTCATGATCTCAGGGTCCTGGGATCGAGCCCCGCATCGGGCTCTCTGCTCAGCAGGGAGCCTGCTTACCCCTCTCTCTCTGCCTGCCTCTCTGCCTACTTGTAATCTCTCTCTCTCCCTGGAAAATAATTAAATAAAATCTTTAAAAAAAAAATCAATCCATAACATCATCATCATGTGCACTAAAAGTGACAATGAGTCCTTAATATTTAATATTCGATTCATATTCAAATATCTTTTAAATTATAAATAAAAATGTCTTTTTAATTATTTGCTTGAATTTTCAAAAAATGTCAACACATTGCATTTGGTTTATATATCTCTTAACCTTTTATTGGTAATAGTTCCCCTCCACTCTTTTTTTCTATAATTTATTTGTTGAGATAACTGGGTCATTTGTCCTATAGATTTTTTTATATTCTGGATTTGCTTTATTGTTTTCATATCCTTGCCCAATTTTCTCTTGAGTTGTTGATGTTTCTCAATTTTTTTTGAAGCTCCTTATTTGTTAGGGATCTGTGATATATGTTGCAAATATTTATGTCCAGTTCGTCATTTACCTTTTTACGTTCTTTATAATATTTCATGCTGTTGTGAAAATGTTTAATATGTTTCCATTTTTTCCACTCTCTCCTCTTATTTCTGTGCTTCCCAGTTTATGTGCTTACATTTTTTTCTCTTAGTGTTTATACCTTTAAATAGTTTATATACCTCTATTATTTTTCAGATACGAATGATCTGTTTTGACTCTCAGCCATGAAAAATAAGGAACTCAACATATGCACTAATTCTATTTCCCTATCAACTTTGTAAGTTATGTCATTTCTATGTTGTTCCTGTTTGTAACACTTAGATATTTTTCTGTGACCATGATCCCCCCTTGTTGTAATCTTAATATATCTAATAAATGAAATAATTATTACCTTGTCCGATTTTCACAACCTCTTTTGGTTAGCCAAGGGTTGTTTTTTTTTTCCCCCTTTTTAGTTGTTTCTTTAAAAAAAAGAACCTTCTGGAACTATGTGCTCTGAGTTTTTGAAGGTGAATGGTTTTGTTATGGGTAGAGTTGGTGGGACACACTTTCTCTTTCATTGCTATCCGAACTTTTAGCATTGACTGTTATTTTATAGAAGTCTGAGGTCACCCTAATATTTTCACTCATAATCAATTTGATATTTTTCTTGAGTTCCCAGATATTTTTCTTTACAATTGAATATAGTATATCTGAGTGTTATTTATTGTTTGTCATATTTTATGGAAGCTGGTATGACCATTTAATATGTAGGTTCAAGACCTGATTCATTTATGCAAAGTTGTCTGAATTATTTCTTTAAATACATGTAAT
This sequence comes from Procyon lotor, assembly GCA_028646535.1. Taxonomy (NCBI): domain Eukaryota; kingdom Metazoa; phylum Chordata; class Mammalia; order Carnivora; family Procyonidae; genus Procyon; species Procyon lotor. The sequence goes on along the minus strand of CM053612.1, from coordinate 9,543,683 downwards.
ATATACTGATATTTATGTTGACTCCCCCTTTTACCCACCTTTGATATTTTAAATGTTCTCAGGCTTTTAATTTTTTTTTAAGATTTAATTTATTTATTTGAGAGAGAGAGAGAGAGCGAGTGGTGGAGAGGGGCAGATGGAAAGAGAGAAAGAGTGAGGGACAGACTCCCCACTGAGCAAAGCGCCCAATTCAGGGCTCAATCCCAGGACCCTGAGATCATGACCTAAACTGAACGCAAATGCTTAACCCACTGAACCACCCAAGTACCCCTGTTCTCAGGCTTTTAAAATGTTTTCTTCATTTTTAATTTATTCTGCTTACTTTTATCAATCCTGTTTTCTATGTGCTTTACAGTGGTATCAGGAGTATCCATCATTATTTGTGTTGCTTCCAATTTGGCTTCATTCCTGCAATAGTTTTTTCTTCCACTTCTTTGCCCAGTGTTGTCAGGTAATGTTTTAGCTTCTGTTGACTACTGCATATTCCTGAAGCTCATATCTCTGATTTGTTCTTTTGTTGTGTAGCTATGATTCCTTTTTATTTTTAAAGTTGATGGTCATATATTGTGATACGATGTGTCAGTAATACAATAAGTCACGTCTGTTTCCTGGCAATATTTTTCTATGGAGCGTTATTTGCCATTTTCTCCCCTGTGGCAGTATTCCAAGAATCCTTGCAGGATCTTGTCTACTTCCTAGTAATGCTACTCTTCTTCAGTAAGGATAGTCAGCCTTCTTTGTCTTTTTCAGTCCAGTCTAGAAATAATTTCCTCCAGCACAAATAAGTCAACATTGGTGGCTTGTACCTTGCCTACTTCCCACTTTCCGGAGATGAGACAAATCTGATCCCCTACTTGTTTTAACATTTCACAGGTCACTTCAATAGCATTCTCATGTTTCCATTGTACCTGAATGTACCTAGATGATTTCTGACATTATTTTCAGAGTCAACATTCTGTACTTTCTATTCTTACCCCTGTTGCTCAGTAGTTCTGATATCTTGATCACCTAAGGTAGTCTGTGTTCCTGGGAAGTGTCAAGCTAAATTTTGGGAGGGATTGAAAAAGACTCAGCTCTGAGGGCGGAAGAACCTGGAAGGTAATTAAAATATTAATGACTTAGAATACTTCCCCACTATAGTTGTGTGTGTGTGTGCACGTGTGTGTGCATGTGTGTGTTTCAAAAATCAATTTTACTATCAAGTTTTGGAACAACGTTTCCTCCCCGTATGTATCAAGAAGATAAATGGAAGGGTTTTAGGCATCTGTACAGTAGAAGAGCTGCTTGTGTAGAAATCCGATCAATATGTATGTAGGAAAAAGAAAGAAGTCTGTTATTCATTGGAAGAAAAGTTGGGAAAGTTGAAATTAGTATCAGAAAATGGACCTTAGAAGAGACAGACAAATATATACAGAAGTATCGGTTTGCTTTGAATCAAGAATAGCTTGTTCTTAATATCAGGAGAAAAGCTGGGGTGCCTGTGGCTCAGTGGGTTAAAGCCTCTGCCTTCAGCTCAGGTCATGATCTCAGGGTCCTGGGATCAAGCCCCGCATCGGGCTCTCTGTTCAGCGGGGAGCCTGCTTCCCCACTCTCTCTCTGCCTACTTGCATGCTCGCGCTCTCTCTCTCTCTCTCTCTCTCTGTCAAATAAATAAATAAAATCTTTAAAAAATACATATCAGGAGAAAAGCTATCTAACACATTAAAATAAACAGTAATATCAGAGGTAAATTCATAGGAGTAGATATTAAGGATTAATTAATATATGAACAACCTTTGATACTTTAAAAGTCACTTTTGTGTTCATTTTCTTCTTTGAGACTCACACCAACTCAGTGGAGAAGGATTTTTATTTACATTTTACAGTTTGGGATAGAGATGCTCAAGCACTTGTTCATGGTAGAAAATGTCAGAATTGGGGCCAGAAATTTCCACCCCAAATCCAGTGCTCTTTTTATAATTTCATGTTGCCTTTGAAAATAATGCCTTGTTCAAGTTGCTTATCTCCGTTAGATCTTTGCTTCTTTGTTTGTAACCTAAAGTATTTTCATTAGGGGGTAACTTTGCAGGTCCTTCTCTCATTTAACAAAATAGCCCTTAGAATGAGCAACAGCCCCTGTCCCCTCCAACTCTGAACTTCTGTGATTCCATCCCCATTTTGTACAAACGCTGGGATTGCTCTTTTATTTTTTAACAGCAACAACAACGAGGATGCTGAAATGTTTATCAAAGGAGACAGACTTAGATAAATTAGGATAAATTACATCCCTCTATGAACTATAATGCTGAGGTAAAACTAATATTTTCTTTATATTTATGAGGGGAATTTCTGATAGGAATTGTTAAGGATAAAAGTAATTCGGAGATATATGTAGAAGATGATGCCATTTACAAATATTTTAATATTTATTTATTTATTTATTTGGGGCGAGGGGCAGAGGGAGAAGGAGAGAAACCCAAGCCCACTCCATGCTGAGCACAACGTGGGGTTTGATCTCATGACCCTGAGATCACTACCTAAGCCAAAACCAAGAGTTGGATGCTTAATTGACTGTACCACCCAGGTGCCCTGCCATTTACAATTATTTTTAAACCTATATGTGTATGAATATGTGTATGCATGTGTGTATACACATGCGTACAAAAGGTGAAAAGAATGGAATGATAAATGCCAAGTTTTAAAGTGTTTACCTTAGAGAAGGGAGTAGCATGAAAGGAATCTTTTTGCTCTTTTATGCTATGTTGCTCATCTTTATTACAATGAGAACTAATGTAATTGAAAACAAATAGAATTAGCACTTTTCTGGAAAAGCTATGGTGAAAATGAAAATCCATTGTTGGCACTATTATAAAATAATGCTCTTTGGGAAATAACAATTCATATTGTAGGAACCATAAACTGATTCTCAACTTGTTAGAAAATACAGATAATTGGTTTTATAGATTGTTATGTTACTTTAATTCTACTGAACAGTTGTTAATAAAACTCTGCTTTATCGGCGAACACAAGCTCTACTCAAACGTTTACTTTAGTGGTAACTCAGGTCAGTACATTTGGATATCGGTACATTCCCCTCATACCTCTTCAGGTTGTCCCTTCCTTTTCAGCTACTGTTGCCTCGGTTCAGACGCTCATTGCCTGCCAGGTTTCTTTGAATAGACTCCCAGGTGATCCTTCTTCTTACCCGTTTTCTTCTTTCTAACCTGTTCTTCTCATTGCTGTTAGTGTTGTCTTTTTGATACCTAAATCTAACATACCACATTGTTATTCAAAATCCTTCAGTGATCCCCACATTCAGAAAATTTTGGAATTCCTTAATATAACATTTGTGTCTGGATTACTCTTTTTAAAAATTAACTTTTTATTGAGTTATAGTTAACATACCATAAAATTCACCCTTCTATGTGGTTGATTCAGTATTTTTAGAATATTCACAAAGTCGTGCAACCATCACCACTATCTAATTCCAGAACATTTTCATCATCTCAAAAAGATATCCTGTACCCATTAGCAGTTGTTCCCCATTGCCCCACCTCCCTCCCCTCCCCTTATCCCTGGAAACCACTAATTTCTCTCTCAATGGATTAATTGCCTATTGTGGACATTTCATACAAATGAAAGGATATATAATACATGCCCTTTTGTGATTGACTTCTTACACTTAGTATAATATCTGCAGGGTTCAACCTGGTTGTAGCATAGATCAGTATTTCATTCCTTTTTATGGCTGAATAATATTCCACTTTATGAATGTACCAAATTTTGTTCATCCACTCATCAGTTAATGGACATTTGGGTTATCATGCATTTCAGCTATTACAAATACTGTTGGCTATAGTATCCATGTACAAGTTTTTGTTTGAACACCTGTTTTCAATTCCCTTGGGTTTATATCTAGGACTGGGATTGCTAGGTCACATGGAATTCTGTGTTTAGCATTTTAAGGAACTGACAGATTGTTTTCCAAAGTGGCTTTACCTTTTTATAATCCCACCAGTATTGTATGGGTTTTACAATTTCTCCACATTCTCAGCAATACCTACTGTTGTCTGTGTTTTTAACTGTAGCCATTCTAGTTGGCATGAAGTGGTATAACATTGTGATTTTGATATGTGGTACACAGAAATATTTAATTTTGATGAAGTCCGATTTATCTGTTTTCTCTTTGGTTCTTTCCCCTTTGGTGTCATATTTAAGAAACCATTTCCTAGCCCAGGGTCACAACAATTATCACCTATGTTTTCATAATTATGTTTTACATCTATTTTTTCAAAATTCTCAAAGTTTTAAGTTTTTTCTCTTTTATTTTGGTCTTTGACCCATTTTGAGTTAAATTTTTATAGATAGTATGAAGTAGTAGCATAGATTCATTCTTTTACATGTGGATACCCAGTTGTCCCAGTACTATTTGTTGAAAAGACTACTATTTCCCCATTGAATTATCTTGGCACTCTTACTGAAAATCAATTGACCATAAATGTATAAGTTCATTTCTGGAATCTCTGTTCTATTTCATTGAGCTGTATGTCTATCTTTATGCCAGTATGAAGCTGTCTTGATCACAGTAGTTTTGTAGTAAGTTTTAAAATTGTGGAACATAAGTCCTCCAACATTTTTCTTCTTCCAAGATTTTTTTGTTTTTGGCTATTCTGGATCCCTTGTATTTTAATATGAATCTTAGGCTCAGATTGTTAATTTCTTCAAGAAAAGGCAACTAGGATTTAATAGGGATTCTACTGAATCTAGATACATGGGGAGTATTACCATCTTAGCAGTATTAAGTCTTTCAATTAATGAACATTATATTTCCACTAATTTAGGTCTTCTTTGTTTCAGGGATGTTTTGCTGTTTTTATTTGTATGTCTTCCACTTATTTTGTTAAATATATTCTTTAGTTTCTTATTCTTTTTGCTATTACTCAAAATTGAATTTTTAAAATTTCATTTTCAGATTGTTTCAAGTGCATAGAAATACACCTGATTTTTGTTTAGTGGTCTTGTATCCTGCAACTTTGCTGAACTTGTTTATTAGCTCTAATAGTTTATTTTGCAGAATGCATAGGGTTCTCTATACAAGATTATGTCATCTGCAAATAGAGATAGTTTTACTTCTTCTTTTCCAATGTGAATGACTTTTATTTCTTTTTCTTGCCTAATTTCTCTGGCTAGAACCTCTAGTACTATGTTGAATAGAGGTGACATGAACATATATCCTTGTCTTGCTCTTGATCTCAGAGGGAAAGTTTTCTGTCTTTCACTATTAAGTCTAAGGCTAGCTGTGGGTTTTCATAGATCTCCTTTATCAAAATGAGGAAATCCCCTTCTACTCCTCATTTGTTGAGTGTTTTTATCATGAAAAAATGTTGGATTTTGTTAAATGCTCTTTCTGTATGTATTGGGATGATCATGTGGTTTTTATTTTTTATTCTGCTAATATGGGGTATTACATTGACTGATACTTGAATGTTGAATCAATCTTGACTTCCTGGAATAAATCACACTTAGTCAAGTAATATAACTCCTTTATATGTTTCTCAGTTTGGTTTGCTAGTATCTTATTGACAATTTTTGTCTATATTCATATGGAATAAAGTCATGTAATTTTTTTGTGACGTCTTTTTCTAGTTTTGATATGAGGATAATATAGGCCTCATAGAATGAGTTGGGAAGTTTTCTACACACAGTCCTTTGCACTTAGTGTTTTCACTTAATTGTAAATTCAGAAGTAACTCTGTCAGTTCATAGATAACATCCTCATTTTTGTGCAGTAGCATAATTAACTTTGTGTATTTGCCATAGTTATTCATAATTCTTTTATGTATAGTGCTATGTATGGGTAATATTTTGTTATGACAAAAATAAGTTTCACCATTAATGACAATGTGCATATTTTATTTTTATATCTGTGGAGGTATACCTTTACAGTAAGTTCCTGGGAGGATTGCTGGATCAAAAAGTAAGTGCATATGCAGTTTGTTAGCTATTTCTAAATTCCCTCCCACAGTGGATTTGCCACTTTACATACCCATCAGAAATGGATGAGACTGCCTGTTATCTTTTAGCATTACCAGGATAAGGGATATTTTGAATTATCTGGTAGGTTTTTTAAAAAATGCATCTCAGTTGAGTTTTAATTTGCACTTCTCTTTGTGAATGAAGTATTTTTCCTATGAGGGCTATTTTTATTTATTTTTCTATGAATTGTCTGTTCATGTCTTTTGATCATTTTTCCTATCTTGTTTTTCTCATCACTTAAAAGCTCTCTGTATACTTGGGAAATAGCACTTTGCTTATGATATAAGTTGCATGCATTTTCTTCCAGTTTTTCATTTGTCTTTTTCCTTTTTTATGGTATCTATTTTCTGCAGTGCTGAAGTTTTGCATTCTTATGTAAATAAAGTCACAGTTCTTTTCTTCTATTGCTTCTAGATTTTGAGTTACAGTTAGAAGGCTTGTCCCACATCCAGATTGTAAATGAATAACCCCCAGTGTTTCTTTTAATATTTATGTGGTTTCAGTTTTTGAACACTTACATTTCTGTTCTATTTGGTGTTTATTCTAGTGTATGATGTATCAAATTTAACTTTTTTCCCAAATAGCTATGTAGGGGTCCCATGCCATTTGTTAAAACATTCATCTTTTTCTCAGTTATGTGATATAGTTACCATATGCTAAATTTCCATATGGATAATTTTGTCTATATGTGGACTTCCTATTCAGTAAAATTAGTCTGAAGGCCTGTTTATCGGCCTTACCACAGAATCTTCATTATAGAAACTTTAGAGCATGTTTTAACATCTGGTAGCACTAGTCCTCCTTTTATTGCTCTTTTTCTCAGGGCTCTTACATGTTAATTTTTCAATGTAATTTTCAGAATCCACATGGCTAACTTTATAAAAATAACTTATTATATTTGGTAAGATAGCATTAAATTAGCATATTGGGAAGACATCTTTACAAAGTTGAGTTACCCTATCTAAGTACAAGAGCTGCCTTTTCAATTGTTCAGATTTATTTTCAGGCCTTTCAGGAATATTTTAACATTTTCTTTTTTTAAAGATTTTATTTGACAGAGAGAGAAAGAGCACAAGCAGGGAGAACAGCAGAAAGCCCAACATGGGGCTCAATGTCAGGACCCTGGGATTATGACCTGAGCCGAAGGCAGATGCTTAACTGACTGAGCCACCCAGGCACCCCAGTTTTAATATTTTCTTATATAGGTTTTGAATACTGTATTTCCTTAGTAGCTTCTAACTGATTTCTCTGTGTGTGTATGCTATTATTTTTCTGTGCTAATTTTATATCATGCCAAAAAAACTTTAGTTTTTATATTTATTTTTGTTTTTCCATATATACTATTATTATACATAAAACTTTTTTTTCCAGTTCTAATGCCTACAATTGTTTTCTCTTGTCATGAAATTATAGTTGAGGTGGAGGGAATTCTTTCCTTGTTCTACTCCTTAGTGAGGGTGCTCATAATGTTTCCCTACTTTCATATTTATAAACACACACACACATATATATATTTGTGTACTGTGTATGTATGTGTGTGTGAGAGAGAAAGAGAGACAGAGACAGAGGGAGAATCATATTACCACACAATGTTAAATTTTGTATAGCCTGTTTTCAGCATCTATGGGGAAAATCTTAGTTTTTTTCCCTTGGATTTATTAAAATGATGGATAAAGAATTTTCTCATTTTTCCCCCAAATATGTTTATTTTATTTTTTCAGTGTTACAAGATTTATTGTTCATGCACCACACCCAGTGTTCCGTGCAATACGTGCCCTCCTCAATACCCACCACCAGGCTCGCCCAAACTCCCACCCATCCCCTCCAAAACCCTCAGTTTGTTGCTCATAGTCCACAGTCTCTCATGGTTCATCTCCCCCCCTGATTTCCCCCCATTCCCCTTTCCCTTCCTTCTCACAATGCCCTCCATGTTTTTCTTTATGCTCAGCATGTAAGTGAGACCATAAGGTAATTGGCTCTCTCTGCTTGACTTATTTCACTCCGCATAATCTATTCCAGTCCCAGCCATGTTGATACAAAAGTTGGATATTCGTCTTTTCTAATAGAGGCATAATATTCCATTGTATATATAGACCATATCTTCTTTATCCATTCATCTG